>OY757925.1:17784132-18109132 GCA_963585895.1 Sepioteuthis lessoniana
CTGCGATACTGGGTTTTATAAGATATCAACCATTGTAAGTTATTTAATGCCAAATTCTTTTTTTATACATATATACATTAAATATATTCTTGATATATTTAATGAGTCTGAGCTCAGTTTTTCAGTTAAATACTTTCACTTATATCAAATACGAATACACAGTTAAATGTATAAACAGTTCTATTTCAAACAATTTAATTCAGCATAAAAGCATTTTTTTTTGTTTAAACACAGCTTGTCATTTGTTTGAATACAATTTTTTGCTTACCCACAATTAAATATAAAATGCTTCTATTTCAAACAATTTAATTTAGTGTCAGTACACAGATTAATTCTATTTGGCCTATAGATAGGAGCCGATCAGGTGCTACCACTCCGGACCCGATTAGACCTGTGAGCGATGGCAATGAAGGGATACTCCGCATTCCCCAAAGCTCCCACATTGCTTGAATCTCACCATCAGATTGTTTAGTGTCATATCCAGGATACTGGTTGGGGGAGTCTTACTCTCTGCAGAGATGCAATCGTTATATTCTACAGCCCTAACCGACTATGCCATTAATCAACTGATATATATATATATATAGATAGAGAGAGAGAGAGAGAGAGAGAGAAAGATAGATAGAGTCACGTTCTGAGAAAGTGGTGAGATTAAGTGTTTTTAAACAAAAATCATCGGAGATATTTCCTTTTCTATTAATTGTTACATTATTTCGTCACTCGAAAAAAGCACTTAAATGAACTTTAAATATCTTTCAAGTTTCTTTTGAGTCTATAGCTGCTTTGAAATATCAAAACTACAACAGATTGATCTCATTAATCTAATTATTTCTCTTTTAAAAGAATATCTCCGGCAAGACAGTTTCAGAGCTGTGCTTTCCCTGGAGAGAGAGAGAGAGAATATCAATTATGCGTGTGCATGCAATATATAATGAATAGCGGGGACGTGTAGGCTGACGTAAACGGAGCTGGAGGAGTGCCAGTTTCACACTACTGTTAAATAAAGACCTTTGAATTTACAAGTGCGACGATTAGGTCGTCTGCTCATTTTTCATATAGATGTTGTGAGAGGCACATCAAGAGATCCATACCAATAATATGTCAATTGCTTTTCAGTTACTAAGACATCCTACAATTTATAGATTTCTGGAGACATTCACTTCGTATGCGTGTGCAATTGTACGTCGGTCTATGGGAATTGGTTAGCCTGAAAAGTGTTATGTAATAACCATTGTTTCATAGAGAAGAATAAGAAAGAATCTGTTTACAAATCTTTAAAGATTTGCGGCAGTTACTAAGTTCTTAATCTTTTTCATGAGTTTTTCAAATAAATGTTAGATAGGGGATTTTTGATTCAGCCTAAAAGACAACAAGTCTTCTCAGGTCTCCTGAACTATTCTAAGTATTCTAGTCGATCTTAATCAGGCTGCAGTCAGGATGGTCACGATTTTTTCAACGACTTCCAGTTTCTCCAATCTGTTTACAAAGGATTTGTCGACCGTTCCAAATGTGACTTTACGGGTATCCAGATGGTTGCTGAGAAAATGCAGATGTACCGATGAGTCTTATTTGTTCTTTTTCGCTACCGATTGTCTCTTTTTGAGTTCAGTGGATGAAAAATCTCGACTCTAAACCATGGGTCAGGAATTGATCTATTCCGCAGGGATGAACCTTCTCTATCCTTCCTTTATGACAGGACCAGTTTTTATATCCATCACCGAGGAAGTAGGGGTCTCGAAAATCTTCGAGACAATTCAACAACATTTGAGAAACAGGAAGTGTTTTGTCATTTCCGTTGTCTTTTCTTCCCTTTCCGTGGGTAGCCTCATGCTTATCTAGGGTCAAGGGATCCTTTTGTTTAACCGTTAAAACAGGACCCAATATTGTTTGGTTTGGTTTCTTTGTTTAATGGCATATCAACCGTCTTGGGTAATCTAATGCCAAAGCTATCTTTCTGGAAGAACAGTAGTGGTACTATTTAACCCATAACTGGGAGGATAAGGGGGTTCATACCTTTCTCAAGGGTAAACATAATAATGTGACTGGAGATTGAATTCGCTTACTACGATTCCGCAGGCCATCGCTTAAACCATTGCACCATGAGGACACCCCCGCGCCAATATGACATAACCATGATACATTACATTAATCTCGTTTTTGCTCTCTAGAGGCATGTCGTAGATATGAACAGACGGATAGATAAATATGTTACGTAATAGATAGGTATGACCTATTTTTGACACCTAGTGTAAAATTTAAATTAGGCCTTGGGTGGTTTAGTTGAATACTGAATTGAAAGAGATTGAGTTCAGCCAGGGTGAGTAACAGACAGTGAACTCCGGCTAAGTGTAAGACCACGGATCAGATTGAATGTTTTCAGTCAGTTGACCAAAACGTCTCAGGAGTTTTAAATTAGTTGAGGAGAAACACTCGACCTGAGTGGTCGAATGTACCAACTTGCTCCCTAACTCCTGATTTTTGCCCAGTGGGTAATAAAGGGAAAAGTCGTCCATGAATATAACATAAAATATAGACATGAAATTGAGGTCATATTGTCATTTCTCATCAACGAAAAAAAAAAAAGAAACAATTGAGCGACCGAGGCAACAAGATCGTACGACCAACAAAAAAGAGAGAGAGAGAGAGAGAGAGAGAGAGAGAGAGAGCGGAGGAGGAGGATAGAGAGAGAAATTAGAATAAATGAGAGAAAGAGACTGAGTGAGGTAGAAAGTGAAAGAAAAAAATAGGAACAAAAAGATAGTGTATGTGTGTGCGTGTGTTTTAGAGATAGATAGATAGATAGATAGATAGATAGATAGATATGAGGTTTTAAAGAGAAATATGAGTAAAAGAGACAGAATGAGGTAGAGAATGAAAGAAATAAAGATATGAACAAAAAGATATCTTGCGTGCTTTTGTATTTGAGATGTAGAGATAGATTGATAGATAGATAGATAGATAGATAGAGAGAGAGAGAGAGAGAGAGAGAGAGAAGGAAGAAAGAATCAAAGACGGTTAAAGAGATGGTTGCTGACCAATCATCGAGCGTAATCTATATTCATATAAACAAACGATCGAAAAGTAAGCCCCAAAGCGTAAAACGGTTGAGTAAAAGACCGTATGTAATACACACACACACACACACACACACACACACACACACATATATATATATATAGATAGATAGATAGATCACTTAATTGAAGTGTGCGAATAGAGAAATGGGTCAACTATTCATAAGTAAAATTACAAATAATCTTGCTATAATCTGTGCTCATAACTGGTCATAAAATACGACTATACCCCATATATATATATATATATATATATATATATATAGATTGATAGATGGATAGATAGATAGATTCTCTTGTGAGGCGGAGAAGTTATATATATATGTCTATGTACATAGTTATAGATAAAATTAATAGGTATTTATATGGTAGGATATATATATATATATATATATATATATATATATATATATATATATATATATATATATATATAAGATGGGACCAGAGTCTGAAAACGAGAGAAATTTTTACTTAGACACATACGTAGATGCACTTTCACAGAGAGACATATGCTTGTAATTACACATTCAACAGAGGTGTTCAACTATCTCTCACACCCACATACGCACACTTCCTCTCTCTCTCTCTCTCTCTCTCTCTCTCTCTCTCCCCACACACACACACACACATATATATACATATATATATATATATATATATATATATATATATATATATATTTATATGTATATATATATATCCAAGCGATCTGTATTATCAGTGCCAAGGTGATCATGATATTAATAAGAAAGTTTATCTGATTTAAATTTTTGCCTTAAGGTAATGTCATTAATTAACACTAAGTTACCATGGATACCATTTAAATCTTACACTGCTGAACTATCGATTCTACTCACATTTCATGTGAGGTTAGTTAGTTTATGAGATCCACATCTAATAATAATTACTCAATCCACCAGGTCTTTTTTTAGCATTTCGTTTCTTCCATAATTTTGCGTTTTATTTTAAATATTCACAGCCTGGTGGTTATTACTAATGTCGGTAAAAGTATAAGCAGAGTGTAGTATCTGTTCATCTATGACGACCAAAGTTTAGTATCTGTTAATTTCCTCAGCCTTTTCCTCTTGAGGCAAGCCGTGGTCCAAAGTAGAAAAGAAAAAAAAGCTATATACTAATTCTGAAGTAGAAACCTTCACGTCAACCGTTCAATTTCTATCTTTTTATTTCTCTATATATCCTGGTCTCTCTCTGTCTCCCTCCATATCTCTCTTACTCTCTCTCACACACACTCTCACACACACACACACTATATATATATATATATATATATATATAGTATTATTTGGTCCAGTTAAACCAGAGTTGGGAGTAATTCCTTTAGGACAAGAAAATCATTCAGGAGCTGAACATTTAAATTTTCCTGATTGAGAGCTCAATGTAATTGATTTTACAGAGCAATATTTCTTTAAAGAAAAAACCAAAGACCGATTATTTTAGGATTATAAATTTATTTCCATCCTGTTTTCGTTTCTGGTGTGATATATATATATATATATATATATATATATATATATATATATATATATATATATCTTTCTCTCTCTTTGTTCATATTTTTATTTCTTTCACTTTCTTTCTCACTGTCTCTTTCTCTCATTTATTCTTCCCCCCTCTCTCTCTCTCTCTATATATATATATATATATATATGGTACCCCACTTTCCCCAAAGCTCCCGCATTACTGGAACTTCACCATCAGATTGTTTAGTGTCATATCCAGGACATTTGTTGGGTTGTTCTTCTCCCTCTGCAGAGGTACAGTCAGCATATTCTACAGTCCCATCCGACTGGGCAATTGAGATTTCGGTTATAAATAACACCAAATAATCATTTTTTACATTTGAAGAGAACAGAAAGCGAATGAAGAAATCTAAGAAGACGTTTGTTTGGTTTGCTTTTATGACATATCAACCAGTGTAGGTCATTTAGTGCCAAATCTATTTTTATGCAAATAAACAATTCTATTCCAAACAATTCAGTTTAGCATAAGTACACAGTTAAATATCAAAAACATTTCTAGTCCAAGCTATTCACTTAATTCAACACATTTAAAGGGTTTCATGTATTGCTATGTATCACTTACAGTTCAATTAAACATCAGTCATTTATTTAGACACAGTTAAATGTAAAACAGTTCTATTTCAAACAACTCATTTCAGCTAAGTACACTGTTTAAATGTTAAAACACAGCTCTTTCAAACAATTCAGTTGAGAATAAGCACACGGTTTAGTTCTATTTGGCCCATAGATAGTGCGCTATCAAGTGATACCACACCGGACCAGAGAGTACCTGGAAGTGATAGCAATGAAGGGGTACTTCGCATTCTCCAGAGTACCTGATTTACTAGAGCCACACCATCAGATTGTTTAGTGTTATATCCAGGATACTCGGTAGGGGAGTGTTACTCGTCTGTAGAGATGCAGTCAGTGTATTCTACAGCTCCGGCCTACTTGGCCAAAAACAAAGAAATGAAGACTCAACTCTTTGAATTTAATCCATTGAAAATTTGCAAATGAAATCTCATAAAGTCTATAGAATGTACGAATCATAAATATTTGAACAGGTATAGAATCTGTCGTGCCATATTGGAAGCTTTTACTCTATTTTCATGAAGTTTCGTATAGTTTTCAATTCAATTTTAGGCCAACTTTTTTACCCATCTAAAAGTAAAGTTGGCGACCGTAGTCGAGGGCAACCAGAAGGCTCTCTTTTCAATAGCTACTACACCAAGGGGGAATGCAGGGCGCTACGCCTTTCCCTGGATTATTCCACTTTACCCTTGATCCGTACCTTATATTGTTGAGTGTTAAGCAATGAGGCATCAAGTACTATTTTTTGAGTTTTTGGTATGACGTGACCTCCTGGGATTGAACCCCTGTCTCACGGACCATTGGCGAACACTCTACCCACTAGTCAATTAGCCGGTTCAATTATGATATGGAATAACTATTCTTTTGTTCATAAGTACAAATTCTCAAAAGAACCAAACAAGAGAATTATTTACTATAGGGTACCATTTTATATGGAATGTTTATCACTCACAAACTGATAATCATATATATATATATATATATAACATTTAACAGCGAGTGTTTTTATAATGTTTCGCAATCGTGTTAAAGAGTTAGATATTTCATACCTTGTTCTAATGTCATTTTTAAGAACGAACATATTAAGTTATTTCACAAACAATTTAAACAGAAAAACATTTCATATTATTTGGTATCTTTGGTTTCTTTGTTTTTAATGGCATATCAAACTTTGTAGGTTATTTAATGCCAAATCCATTCCCCTTGAAGAACAGTAGTGGTACTATTTAACCCATAGCTGGGAGGATAAGGGGGTTCATACCTTTCCCAAGGGTATTTGCACGAAAGTAAACGTAATAGCGCGACTGGAGTACGAACTCACGTACTACCATTCCATAGTCCATGGCTTTAACCATTACACCACGAGGACACCCCTTTCATATTATTTGTAATGTTTATGAGCCAATGTATTCGTAATGCTCCTAATCATTTTAAACAGGAAAACACATTTGCTTTTGTAATCTCAAAGTTTAAGAGCCAAAGTGATGATTACGTTCATAATCACTTAAAACACGCAGACAATTTTTTTTTACTCGATCGCAACATCCATATTTTAAGCGCCGATATATTCATAAAATTCCCAGTCATTCTTAATTGGTAAACTTTAAATAATTAATTGCAACATTAATCTTTTCAGAGTTACTCTATTATAATGTAGTTTTTAATAGATTAGGTTTGGTTTGGTTTGGTTTGGTTTCTTTGGTTTCGTTTGGTTTGGTTTCTTTGGTTTGGTTTCTTTGGTTTCTTGGGTTTGGTTTGGTTTGGTTTCTTTGGTTTCACTAATATAGGTAATTTAATGCCAAAGCTATTCTCCTAGAAGAACAGTAGTGGTACTGTGACACTATGTGGGTGGTCCGCTAAGCAGACGATCCCTTTGTCTATTTTGGCGCGAAACCAAACAAAGGCCTGAGCGCGAGATCTCGACGGGACCGGAAGTAGGCAAGAAAACGCCAGTCAGGATTTGAAAGAAGGAACCTAAAGGAAGCAGTTGGCGACGGGCGACGGGCGACGGAGAGGGGCAGTTAGCAGTCGACACGGGACATCTGAGAGACCAGTTGCATGAGATAGAGCCCAGCAGCAGTGAGGGAATACCAGTCAAGATAAGTCGGCATTCCTAGTAGCTTAGTAGAAATTTCGCTCGAAATCCACGCCAGCGTTAGTCTACAGATGCACAAAGGAATGCAGAGAGTCACAACTTAACCTTCTTGCACTTGAGTTAACCCAAGCCCATATTGTTCGTTTGTTCTTTGTTCTTTTTCTCCCACTCCCTTGATTGTATTTCTTGTGCCGTGAAGAAATATGTGATACCCCTGTTGGAACCACTAGATGATCACCGGCCAAGATTGAAATGGTTTAAAGAAGTTGATGTATTCGGGGAGGGTGCGAGGGGGTATTGTCACAGTACTATTTAACCCATCGCTGGGAGGATATGAGGGTTCATGCCTTACCTAAGGGTATTTGCCCGAAAGTGAACGTAATAGCGCGACTTGAGTACGAACTCGCTTACTACGATTCCGCAGTCCGCCGCTTTAACCATTACACCACGAGTACACCCCCTCATAGATTAAACCCTAACAGGTACGACAAAACAGTCGTAGTGTACTTGGGAGAAATGTCAACAAAGGAGTGATTTCTCACTCCTCAGAACTTCAGAATTCCATCCTGACTGTAAGAAACAAGTTTGATATTCTTCAGGAGATATCTAAAAGATATATATATATATATATATATATATATATATATCATATCTACCCAACCCCTCCACTCGGGCAGGATATGACTCAAGGTCAATTTTTTAAGCGGAGTTTAACAGGTTTGAATTCAGAGTTTTCCTTCTCCTAGACTAGTTTCCTCACCAAGGCTGAAGAACCTACTCTGCCCTACTATTTACCCATAGCTGGAGGGAGAATAATTGGATTCATACCTTTCCCAAGGGTATTAGTGCTATGTGAAATGCAATCAGTCAAGGATTTTATGCAGTTTACTTTCATACCCAGGACACGTTTGATATAACATTTAGAAGTAATCGGTAAATTCGGCAATTTCACACATCGAGGTCTTCATAAAGCCGGACTAGAGAAGGTATATGACAGGTAAAGAGATTCTAAATCACACAATTGATACTGATGGAACAGCTGGAATTGGGTCTGCATGCATACACATTCCATTGAACAAAAAATACCATTTATGGAGCAGCCCAGTCGGCTGGGGCTGTAGAATACGCCGACTACATCTCAGCAGAGACGTTAGACCCCCACCAAAACGAGTGTCCAAGAAATCACACAAAACTATCCGATAATGAGGCTCCAGTCTTGGAGCGTTGGGGAATGCAGGGTACGCCTATATTGCCATGACTACTAGGTCAACTATAACCAAGAGTGGTAGTAATTGATAAGATCCCATCAATGGGTGAAATAGAATTGTTCGATCATTTAAAGAAATGAATAATATTAAATTGAATTGTCAGAACTACATCGCAATACCTGAAACCCTTTAACTGTGAAAACGAATGAATAATGTTGAACAGAATTATATGAGTTAAATAGCTATAGCTAAACTTGTGTAACTGTGTGCAAACAAATAAATAACACTAAACAGAATTATTTGTGTTAGATAAAAATGCTTGAAATCAGTAAAATGTGTGCAAAAATTGAATTATTATTACATATAGCAATATTTTGTACCATTTAACTGCGAAAATGAATGAATATTTTTGAATAGAATTATTAATGTTAAACAGAATACTTGAAACAATTATTTATATCCAAACAAAATTGTTCCAACTTTTTTAAAAAGAAATTACCAATAAACAATTCGCTAATAAATCATTTATATATGTAACAATTTAACTATGTGCAAACAATGCTTGATATTAGATTAAATTCTTTGTATTACATTGCAGTATATGAAACTGTTTAACTGTGTGCAAGCAAATAATTGACAGTAAATTGAATTATTCGTATTTGATTAGAATACTTAAAAACCATTCTACTGTGTGCACACAAATGAGCTCTGATTCGTTTAAAAATGATATCAACATACAAATCGTTTACACATCATATATATTTGATTTATCTATTTATGTAAAGGATTTAGCATTAAGTAACCTACAAGAGTTTATATGCCATAGATATCACCCAAACGACCATTTTATGGACGCCCCGGTTTCGAGAAATTTGTAGTATAAATAAAAAAAAAGATTTTTGACGTGCCGTCATTTATATTTAAGCAAACTTTGTGGGTATCGTAGATCTGCTTTGATTTGGGCTCCTATTCAGCTCACCCCTACTAAGATATATGCAGGCAAAGGAATAGTTCACTTTAGGAAGAACCCCTCACTCCTATGCTCTACTTCTTTCTTTTCAACTTCGTTATATTAATTTTTATTCTGAGATTAAATTATTCTCTATCTTAATTTTCATGTTCTTTTACATTCGCAGGCTTCAGTTCACAATCAAATATAGGTTATTTTCGCGGTTTCTTTTTGTTTCAGTTTTTTTTTAATACTCTCTCTCTCTCTCTCTCTCTTTACTTCTTTCTTTCTTTCGTTCTTTCTTTCAAATAATTTCCTGTCCCCTTCCTTTTTTCATTTAATTCCCTCTCTCTCAATTACTTAGTTCATTTTATATCTTTCTTTCTTTCTTTCTTTCTTTCATTCTTTCTTTCTTTCTTTCTTATGATTTCCTGTCCCCTTCCCCTCTTCTTTTAATCCGCTGTCTCTTAATTACTTAGTTCAATTTACATCTTTCTTTCTTTCTTTCTTTCTTTCTTTTATTTCCTTTGTGTATCTTTTCCTTCCTACAGCTCTACATTCT
This sequence comes from Sepioteuthis lessoniana, assembly GCA_963585895.1. Classification (NCBI taxonomy): domain Eukaryota; kingdom Metazoa; phylum Mollusca; class Cephalopoda; order Myopsida; family Loliginidae; genus Sepioteuthis; species Sepioteuthis lessoniana. Next base: position 17,794,135 of record OY757925.1, read on the forward strand.
GATTTGTCTTCTCTTTCTTTCTTTCTTTCTTTCTTTCTTTCATATAATTTCCTGTCCCCTTCCTCTCTTTATTTAATTCCCTCTCACTCAATTACTTAGTTCAATTTACATCTTTCTTTTTTTCTGTCTTTCTTTCTTTCTTTCTTTTATTTCCTTTGTGTATCTTTTCCTTCCTACAACTCTACATTCTGATTTGTCTTCCCTTTCTTTCTTTCTTTCTTTCTTTCTTTCTTTCTTCCTTTCTTTGTGAGATCATTTCCTGAAATTTTCATCCTCATCTTTCATTTTGTTGGCTTCTTTATTCTCTACATTTTATTTCTTTAATTTCCCGACTTCTTTTTTTCTTTGTGAAATTCCCCCTCCTATTATTTTCTTACTTTCTTTCACATTTTTTCTTGTTCTTTCTTTCTTTCTTTTTCTTTCTTTCTTTGGTTTTATTTCCCTTATGTATTATTTCCTTTCTCTTACAGTCCTTTCTAATTTTCATTCTTGTGTCTCTTTCTTTCTTTCTTTCTTTCTTTGGTTTTATTTCCCTTATGTATTCTTTCATTTTCCTTACTGGCCTTTTTAATTTTCTTTCTTTCCATTCACTCATTTCTTTCTTTCTTTTTTTCTTTCTTTCTTTCTTTCTTTTTCTGGTTTTATTCCCCTTGTGCATTCTTTCCTTTCCCTTACTGTCCATTCTAATTTTCATTCACATCTTTCTTTCTTTCTTTCTTTCTTTCTGGAATCCCGAGTAATCTTTTCATTCACGTCTTTCTTTCCTTCTTTCTTTCTTTCTTTCTTTCTTTCTTTGGTTTTATTTCCCTTAGGTATTCTTTCATTTTCCTTACTGTCCTTTCTAATTTTCTTTCTTTCTTTCTTTATTCTTTCTTTTTTTTCTTTCTTTGTGGAATCATGAGTAATCCTTTCACTCACAGCTTTCTTTCTTTCTTTCTTTCTTTCTTTCTTTCTTTCTTTCTTTGGTTTTATTTCCCTTGTGTATCATTTTCTTTTCCTTACTCTCCTTTCAAATTTATCACTCTTTTCTTTTTTACTTTCTTTTATTCTTTCTGTATCTTCACTTAAGTTTCTTTTCCTTTTGAACTTCATATTCACCTTTCCGAAGCAATTTCAGTAATACTCATCAAACTCCATCTTTTCATCTTTTATTCTGATAATTTTCTTTGCTCGCCTCCTCGTACTTTCTCTTCCAAAATTGTTGTCACATCATTGAAATGTTTCTGATCAATTGTGCACCAGATGTCAAATGACAGCTACTTTCTTACAACTCAACACCAATATTGACGAAGTTGGGGCCAGACATTCCACTCAACGGCTTTTAGACAGAACCATTTATGGGCCACCCTGGGTAACGATGGCGAATATATCGATTCGATTCAATTTGGGAAGTGGTTAAAGAAAAACTGTGTGTGACTATTTTAAAAGCCTCATATAAATTTCAGCGTTTTAGTTTGTTAAAAATGGAAGATTTTTTCTTTGTTCACCCAGGGAGCAATGGTTACAGATCTCTGGAATATTCACACGGTCATTCACTGTTCCTTCTTTGGAAAATCTACAGAACTTTTATTCAATATAAGAGTTCAGAAAACCAACAATGTTGACTACTTAAGTAGGGATATTTGTTATAAATAGATGTGTGAAAACAACATCAAATGAAGACACTACAGATACAAGTGTATTTTCTTTTGGCTTCTTCCTAATTTGCCGAATATTCGGTCGGAAAGATTGACTAGTATCAGGTCAAGTTTTTAATCCCCTGGTTTAATTCAAATTTTAAATCAAATTTTAAATCGACTGTGAACGGTTACGTGTGAATTAAAAGGAAGATTGTTTTTAGAAAAAAAACTGTGAAAAACCATCAACTAACACTGGTGTGAAAAACTCTCAAAAAAGTTGAATGATAATACTAATACACAGGAGAGTCTTGGAGACGTGAGTAAAAGCCCATCAACAACCCTGGTGTGAAAAACTCTCAAGAAATAATAATAATAATAATAATAATAATAATAATAATCTTTGGTACAGTCACCAAAGGATCATTAAAGGGACTGGAGAACTTGGTGATTGGAGGACGAGTGTAGACCATCAAAACTACAACATTATTGAGAACGGCCAGAATACTAAGAAGAGTCCTGGGGGCTTGAGGAGATTTGCTCTCACTCAAACTCCAGTGAAAAATCATCAGCTAAAACTGATGTAAAAAATCTCTCAAGTAGTAATTATTATTATTATTATTATTTACTCCTTGAGAGATTTTTCACGTCAGCGTAAACTGATGGTCTTTCACTGGAGTTTGAGTAACAGCAAGTCTTCCCAAGTCTTCAGGACTCTTCTCAGTATTCTGGCCGATCTCAATAATGCAGTAGTTTGGATGGACTCCGCTCATCCTGTTATTTCCAAGTCTTCCAGTCCCTTTACCAATCCTTCGGTGACTGTACCAAGGGCACTAAATATATATATATATATATATATATATATATATATAATTGATCGTATTACTATTAATAATAATAATAATAATAGTATGCCACCGATATAAAAGTATTCAGTAGTGACTTTCTTTCAAGATGAGATTTAAGAACGATCCTTTTGTCTATATATATATATATAATGGAAAAAAAACTCGTCTTTTGGCTATTATAAATTTATCTCAGCTGGCACATCTATAGATAAATCAATAGTATCAATACTACTATTAATATTATTACTCGTTTTACTATTAATAATAATAATAATAATCCTTGGAGAAAAAGAATATTACGTGTATTGGAAATATCGGAAGTGGACATTATTAAATAGGTTGTGATGAAGTAAAAATAATAATTAAAAAAGCTTCACTCAGAAGAACGAGGAACCTTCTGAAAACCAAGCATTGTCATTGAAATTTCATCAAAACGATAACAAACTTTGGTTGTTCGATACTCAGGACAATTCTTAAAATAAAAAAAAGAAGGAACTCAGACAAATAGATCAAAGGGCAAGAAAATATCTGACTATGCCTGACGCTTTAAATTTAAGAGATTATAAAATGACTATAGGTCTCAAGAAAAGACGGACTCAAGGGCTCAAAAGCATTGAAGATTGCTTTGATGCATTAACTCAAGAACTCGAGGTCTACATTCAAAAGAACGAAGAAAGACTATCTACAGCAGTCAACAACAGCTTTGTTAATGTAAGGCCAGAGAACATATCGGTCAAAACGTTGCGGAAATAACTATAAAGATGAAGACAATAGTTAGAAAACCCTTAATGATAAAAAAAAACAAGTGATAACTGACATAAAAAAAGAACTTGTCATGTAGTGTACTTTGCTGGTCCAGTGAACCACTGAGTGACAATCAAAGAAAACTAAAACAAGTACTTAGATCTTGCCAGAGAATTAAAAAGCTGTGGAACATGAAGATGGCTGTGATAGCTATTGTAATTCGAGCACTCAAAACAGTTCCAAAAGGCATAGAAGGAAATTAATGGAAATAGATAGAGGAAAACAACAAAAAGAAGAAACAACTGGGAAGAATAACAACTGTATGGATATTTCAAGCGCCAATCAAACGATATTGCACATAGAAAGAGAGGAACATGGCTAAGAAAGGGAAATCTCAAGAGAGAACCGAAATATCTACTAACTGCTGCACAAAAGAACTCTGCACCATGTTAAAGTGAAAAAAACACAATAGAAGCAAGTGTAAGTGTGATAATACCCGCTTCTGCAGTTTGCATAAGTTACTGAGTCCTCGTCTGAATACTTATGTGGGCCGGATCAAGCGAGAAGCAGGTTCACAGAGAAAAGAACAAGACAAAGCAACAACTTGTGGTTAAAACGTCAAGGGATGATGAGAAGCGTGTAACACTTAGTGGATGATTAATTCTAGTTTGAATTTCGGCTGGCAAAAGATTATCTTAACTAACTGGGTCCGGCTGGTAATGTCGCTGTTCGTTATTTCTTTGTCCCGGTCTAATCAACTCCCTTCGAACCCAAACTAAGTCTGACTCTCGGACCCAAAATGCACCTGTATATATACAGAATGTTTCATTATTATTTCCGGCTAATGGAACACCCACGAATAAACCCATAACTTTTTGGGGAGCCAATATTCTCTTAAAAAAACTGGACATAAAATTAGTTCCTAGACTGACCGTCTCCGATACAGGGACATTAAATTCAGACCCTTTTAAGTTCTGACAAGTACTTAACACGTCCGCAGCTATATGTATAAACATTTTCTTATGTAGATTTCCTTAATCTAGTTAATGGGTTTTCCTAACATTTGAAATTCGATACCCAGGCCGAATCTAACTCATCTCGCCACATATATATGTGTGCATATGTGTGCGTGCGTGTGTGTGCGTGCATGTAGGTGCGTGTGTGCGTGGGCGCACACACATATATATATATATACACACAAACACACACACACGCACACTGGTATGGGTGCACACACACACGTGTGTATACATGTATGTGCATATATCCAACTCATAGTGTCACATAAGTTATATGGAGAAAAAAAATAAACGTCTTATCATATCAGCGGATCAGCACAAATGTTGTATAGCTCGTAAGAAACGGAATCTGTTAACCGAGCTCAAATACTACATGCGATCCTTTGTCTTTCTCTTCCTGCTAATACCCTTCAGAAAGGCATGAATAAGCCTACCCCTAAGTGGGAAGACTGTGTTCGTTACTCTTTGCTGGGCAATCAATCTTGAGGAAAAAAAAAAAAATTAGCCTAGTAGTTCACCGCTTAAAAATAACCTTGTGTCAAATCCCCCCTGTAAATAACGTACAAACCACGTTAACATTATACAAACAGCATCATTATGTAATAAGTTGTGATGAAGTATTGTGTATTGTGATGAATACACAAATGTTGTATAGCCGTGATACAACTATACGTATACATATGTAATAATCATAAAGTAAAGTTGGCGACCATAGTCGAGGGTGACCCGAAGGCTCCTTTTCGATAGCTTACTACACCAATGTGTAGGGGAGGGCGCTACTCCTTTCCCTGGATTGCTCCACTTTACCCTTGATCCGTGCCTTATAATGCTGAGTGTTAAGCAAGGAGGCATCAAGTACCATTTTTTGAGTCTTTGGTATGACTCGACCTGGGATTGAACCCAGGTCTCCCGGGCCATTGGCGAACACTCTAACCGCTAGGCCAATGTCCGGTTTAATAATAATAATCATAATCAACAATAATGACGAACGAACACGCGTCTTTAGAAAAATATACCTCTCACACTTTATTCTCGAAAGGGTTGCGAAAGTGTGTGTAAGAGGTGAGTTCGAGATGGAACAGACTGCAACATATTGACCCTAAGTTCCTATGTCTTTAGCAGCACTTCTTTCTCATTCTGCTAGCTGCTCAACCGGAGTCCTGAGGACCCACGCCCTATGTCTAAAGCTGGTTCTCACTGCCCCGAACAGCAACTCGAACTCCAACTGACTGACTCCAAATGTCTGTGGCACCGGGTTATATAATTGTTTTTTTCGTCTACCTACTTCCCGTGGGCGTCGCAATTGCAGCGATTTCAACCCGTCCACAGGTCAAGGTGATATCTTCGATATGTTCGACCGGATGCACCTGGTTTTTGATTGACGGCTGGGTCGAGGACCAATATGTTACAAAAATTGCACACAAGGTTTTATTTGTCTCTGCCTCCCACCAGACAGGACTTGAGACCAGGTCAATGACTCGACGGTCGGCTTAAAGTGGGGATTAGGGTAGGGGAAGGTAGATAAAGATTGCACACAAGGGGTATAAGATTATGCATGACTGTGTGGGTAAGATGATTCCCTTAAATTTATGTGAGGAATGGAAATTTGACTATGCGACCAAACTATGCACAAACCTCAATCCCCCCAAGAAAATGAGACTTAAAATGCTCCGGGACTTTGAGATACAAACAAATGACCTAATCCCAGCTAGATGACTAGACCTAGTGGTAACTATTTGTCTAAATTTCTGAGACGAGGGTTTGTAGATTTTTATCATTAATGGTTTTCATACTATTGTCTTAATCTTTATTGTAATTTTCACAAAGTTTCGGCCGATATGTCCTCCAAACTTCTTCAGGTGTTTGTAGAAATCGGGAATCTTCACGGAACTTCGAACTACGTTCTTTATGATACATAGCGTAACGGTTATAGGCGTTGGTTCCTTAAGCTTGTAAGGAGACAATCATCTGGAGGTTGCATGTTCAATCCTGAATGTAGCAAATTGGCACAGAAGTACAAGGTTAGACATGACTTGGTGAGCAAGGGGATCCACTGGGAAATGTGCAAGAAATTTAAATTTGACCATGCCAACAAATGGTATATGCACAACCCAGCACCTGTCCTAGAAAATGACACACACAAACTCCTATGGGACTTTGATATACAAACGGATCACCTAATCTCGGCCAGAAGATCAGACCTTATAATAATCAACAACAAAAAAGAACATCTTCAAAATTGTCGACTTTGCAAGTCCCAACTGATCACAGAATAAAACTGAAAAAAAGTGAAAAGAGAGATAAATACCTCGACCTTGCAAGAGAATTGAAAAGACTATGGAACATGAAGGTGGCCATTATACCAATACTGATTGGTGCTTTTGGCACGGTAACTAAAGGATTATTAAAGGGCCTGGAATATTTGGAAGTTGGCGGCCGAGTGGAGACTATCTAAACAACAGCATTATTGAAAACGGCCAGAATATTGAGAAGAGTCCAGGAGACTTGAATAGACTTGCTGTCACTCAATCTCCAGTGAAAGACCATCAGCTTACGCTGTTGTGAAAAACTATAATGAGTAATAATAATAATAATAATAATAATAATAATAATATCTGTCTTCATTTCTGAGATGAGATATTATGTACATTATTTACATTTTTCAGACTATTGTCCCCATCTTTGTCGCCATGTTTATCGCAAAATTTCGGCCGTTGTACGCTCCGGCCTTCTTCAGGTGGTTGGAGTGTCGAACTTAACCCTTTATTTCGCTTACTGGGTTGTCTGTTCTTATTCTACGAGCCATGTTTAATGGATATCAGTTATCAGTTATCTTCTGTTAATTTCCCCACTGAAAATTCTCCACTGATTTCACCGGGTATTGAATTCACACTTTTTGGGTATGTCACAAGATCGAACCAATGCCTTTATAATAATAATAATAATAATAATAATAATACTAATTGGTACATTCATAAACCAGAAACTGTCATATTATGTAAGACACACAACAGATCTTCTTTCCATGGGATTTTGAGGATTTTACTCAGTATTGGGTTATTCTATTTTTTTTTATTTTTTTGCATGGCTAGGAAAAAATTATATCATTAATTTAGTTAATTTAATCTAGTATGTTCAAAGAATATTCTATGAAACCAGACTTTTCTGCTACTAAAGAAAATATTTTTGTATAATCTGTTATTAGCTTATTTACTGTTAATAAATAAATAAAAATTGGACATCCTACAAACGTAATAAACCAATATTTTTTCCAGGGGGAGTATTTATAGAAGTGTCACGGAAGGATTCATGTCACTTTCAACAGCAGGCTATGAGCGTTATTGCATTTTTCATGGCAAATCTGTCTTTTACAATCAATAGAAAACGTTGAAATCCGAGCTTACGTGCATATGTACTTGGACTAAATCCTTTGACTGTCCATTCACAATTGATGTTTCTCGAGTTTCAAGGAAATCTGATGCTAATTAACTCTGCCAAACGACAGATAAAACTGGCCTAAATATTTAAGCAATGAATCGCTTAAATGCAAACAAAAAGTAATCACGTTAAGATTTGAAAAATAACATTGTGAATGATATCATCATCATCATTATCATCATCATCATCCTCATCAGTGAGAAAATTTTTAGCATTCGATAGGAATACTAGAGACCATATGACTATATGCAAAAAATGATTATCGTCACAAGAAAAGAATAGTTAGGGTTTCTTTAATGACATATCAAACTTCGTGGGTTATTTAATGTCAAAACTATCTGTAGAGAAGAACAGCTGTGATACTATTTAACCGAAGGCTAGCAAAATAAAAGGATTCCTATCTTTCCCAGATCTATTCGTACGAAATTGAACGTAGTAAAACGAAAGGAGTACAAATTTGGTTTCTACGAGGCCGCAGTCCGACCTTTTTTATCCACTAAGCCTATTCCGATTTAAATATAATAATTTTTCTTTCTGAATTGTAAGATGTTTTTCAAGTATTCATTTTTATCCAAATCATTTAGACACTACAGTTTATCTAAATTTAACTTTTATATATTTCACTTTTATCCATAATCTGTGAGTGGCGCATGGGCTTTTAACTCGTTTAAAATAAGTAAAGAACTGATCCCATAGAAGCCAGTTTCATTGTTTTGACGAAGCTATTGTTGGCCGATGCGTTTTGTTTTGTTTTTTGTGGTGGGGGGGTTAAGGGACTAACGAATCAGAACACTTCTCGCTCATTCTTTTCAAAAATTGAAATATGATGAGACTAAAAGTTTTATGAGACGAGATTTTCACCACCTTGCAAGAAAAGGGAGTTGTTCGCCACCCGGCATTATATAACTTCTTAAAACTTCAGATATTTTCTTTTTACATTTTACTACACTGCTAACTTTACAATTTAATAATAAAAATCACTTGAAAAGACTTTGTTGACTTGTGACTCTTACTAAACTAGCTATGTATCCTCGTAAGAAACGGAATCTGTGACCTGAGCTCAAATACTACATGCGATCCTTTGTCTTTCTCTTCCTGCTAATACCCTTCAGAAAGGCATGAATAAGCCTACCCCTAGGAAAATAATCGGGAAGACTGTGTTCGTTACTCTTTGCTGGGCAATCAATCTTGAGGAAAAAAAAAGTTTAGCCGAGTAGTTCACCGCTTAAAAATAACCTTGTGTCAAATCCCCCCTGTAAATAACGTAAAAACCACGTTAACATTATACAAACAGCTTCATTATGTAATACATAGTTCTTTTCGCTAAACCCCCCATTTCTAATATAATGGCCGAGGGATTTCGTTTCATGCCTTTGGGTTTAGTTAGGCTGAGAACCTTTCGGCTCAGTGCATGGGTTACTTAGGTGCAACATTAACACAGGTGTTCACGCACGCGTGCTCAGAGTGGACGTGTCACTCAGAGATGTCATAATAGCCCGAGATGGGAAACGGGGGCTAGCGAGTGCAAATAACATCACGCACCGGAAACGCGCAGAGGATTTGGGGAATTTGAAGAAAGTAGTAGAGTTGAGAACTAGACACCGAACGAGACGGTTGACTTTCGATTGCTTGCGGAGACCTTTGTGGCGGGTGCCACACGTGTTGATGGTGGGGGGCAGATAAAAAAACAGAATAGAAAGAATGTGCATCTCTCTCCTTATGCCGAAGAACCTTTAAACTCAAAGGTAATAAAAAGTTTCGTACCTGAACTGAGAAGTCGTTACGTGTTTTTCGAATTTCGAGATTCCTATGTTCTATCTTTATGGACATTCGATGTACGTTTCAGACATAGCCGTATCTGGCTATGGTACACATTGTCAAAAGTTTGTATTTATCTATTTTCTTTTTCCAGAAGGCGAGTTAGTTTTATTGTATGCTCATGATCATAACAACACAATGAAGAAGAAAGACGAGCGAAGAATTCTTTAACAAATATATTTACCTCTCACTTTATTTGTAAGGGTACAAAGGGTTATTCAAAGTTTGCATGTGAGAGGGAGCTGGAGACCGAACATAACTGAAATATTTTGACCCCGAAGTTATGGCCGTCAGCGTTGTGTCTTTCTCGTTCTCCAGGGCTGCTCAACCGGAGCCCTGGAATCCACCCTGCTGGGTGCTGGCTTTCCTTACTACAACTCGTCTCTCTCCCTTCTCCAACTCTACTCAACTGTACTACCTTCTGTTCAATTCGTCGGCCTTATATTACCTTCAAACTCCCACGCGGTGATATGGACACGCCTCCGCAATTTCTTCCGATACCTGGCGATCGGGATGTGTCACTTCCGCTTTCTTTGGAATGGCCTGTGTGATCGTCATTGAGCGGAAATAACTGTCATGCAGTTCAGAGGTCACTCTCTTTCGGTGCGTCAGTCTATGAGAGTATAATGGGATTGTTTTTTACCTCGTCCCATTTCATCAGCCAATTTCCGCCCACGCGATTTCCTCTCACAACTGCCATTAGAATGTGTCACTTCTTTCCGGTGCATCACCTTGAATGGCATTTTTGGCCGGGTCAAAATTCAAAACATAACAGTTTCACTTTCTACATATCGTGGGACAGTATTTTATTCATTTTTATACACTTACACTATGCGTATCTGTTTAATTATAGCTTACCAACACTATTCAACAAGCTGTAACAATCTGAGCTTAGTGTTTTGTAGAAAATAATGTTAACTGGTCAAATTTATTATAAACTATTGCGAGTAAAACAGATGAAAAGAAAGATTTGTTCTTGAGACCGAGAAAAACGATTTATAAAAGGCACCGGCTGACGGATAAAAGAATTCACGTAAATAAAGGTGAGATCAAATTTCCTGTCTGAAATGAAATGCGCGTAGACATCTGCAATGTTAATGTCTTGCAAAAATTAATTTCTAAAAATAAAGTGAGAAATGGCATTTCTTTTTTCGATTGTTGAGAAGTATTAAATACAGCGAAGATAATTTAATGTTAAACTTTACCTCGGTGTGAACTACATCTGAATGAGATTCGATTTCACAAATATACTTTGTACGAGGTTAAACTTTTGTGTGTAACACTATTAAAAAGGATATATAGATACATTTAAGCAATATCTTGGAAGAGATTATATACATGTACAAAATATATAACTGTTGTATTGTCAATGTGAATGGTAGAAGAAGAAGAATGAGTGCTTATTATATTTATTTAGCACCAGTATCAGATATAGATACATTTAGATACATATATATATATTTATTAAATAGATATAGATACATTTAGATACAGATGTAAGTAAAGTAAAGTTAGCGACCATAGTCGAGGGTGACCCGAAGGCTCCCTTTTCGATAGCTACTACACCAAGGTGTAGGGGAGGGCGCTACTCCATTCCCAGGATTGCTCCACTTTACCCTTGAACCGTACCTTATAATGCTGAGTGTTAAGCAAGGTGGTATCAAGTACCATTTTTAAAGTCTTTGGTATGACTCGACCTGGGATTGAACCCAGGTCTCCCGGGCCATTGGCGAACACTCTAACCGCTGGGCCAATGTCCCGGTTAAGATACAGATGTAGATACACATAAATACATATAGATATTTATTAGATAGATATAGATATATATAGATATTTATTCAGCACCAGAATCCAATATAGATACATTTAAACAATATCTTGGAACAGATTATATACACGTACAAAATACATAACTGTTGTATTGTCAATGTGAATGATAATATATACCAACCCCTCCGCTTGGGCAGGATATGACACAAGGTAAATTTTTAAGACGGAATTTAACAGGTTTTAATTCAGAGTTTTCCTTCTCCTAGACTAGTTGCCTCACCAAGGCTGAAAAACCTAATCTGCCCTACTAATAATATATATAAATATTATTCTCCCTCCATAGCTGGAGGGAGAATAATTGGATTCATACCTTTCCCAAGGGTATTAGTGCTATGTGAAATGCAATCAGTCAGGTCCAGGATTTGAACTCGTAACGCCGTGTCCATATCCTGCGACGATAACCATTACACCACGGGCACCTTGTCAATGTAAATGATATCCAAAGAAGAATGAGTGCTTATTATATTTATTTATATTTATTCACCACCAGTATCCGATGTAAAAAACAACAACAAAAAACACAATACAATAAGTTACAAATAATTAACAAGAGAACTAACAAAAATAGATGAGGTCAAAGTGCTGTATAGCCAAAATTTAGATAGTCCGAATATTAATCAACTTAACATTGGCTTATTAATCAATTTCTTTGTCGAACGCCTCACCAAACAGATGAGTGTGGCACAAGGCCTTGTTTAAGATGGGTCCAGGCTAAGGGCTTTTGACCAGACACCCCTAGCATTCCCCAAAATTCCTCGGACCCCATCGGCATTCTCCTAAAAAAAAAGGCGCCTCATGCGCCAGGCGATAAACAAACCACCCTCCCCGACGTATCACCCATGTTAGTATAAAGAACACCCCAAATACAAATATGATAAAGAGCTTCCTCTACAAATTTTCAAATTGTGGAAAAGTGACGGACTATCCACAAAGTGACGGACTATCCACAAAATGACGGACTATTCAACAGTGTTTGCGCATGGGCAGCAGTGAGGATATGTTAACGGGCTGACGTAAAATTGGCCGGGTATGGATCCCAGCTTAAGGCATCTCGCGTGTCGAGCCATGCTGATGAGTTGTGAGACAACGAAACTGTTGCTCTGCTGATGACAATGTATACGCTCTCCCTATGGCGGTTGAGCCCTATCGGAAAAGAATCAACGGTTGCCACTCGCGTAATGCAAAGCTCTTTTAACGAATTGAGCACACTGGTCTCCGTTAGCGTAAAATATTGACAAATGGTAATATTTAATACATATACTTTAAATTCTATTAAGTAAAGATTGTTGATAACTATGAGGTTATATGTTGTCGGGCTGTCCGAAAATTTGCCGAGTATCAATCCCAGCTTAAGGCACCTCACGTAAATTCAATTTAGCATAAGTCATTTGTTTGCGCTGTTTAAACATCAAACAGTTCTATTTGATCCATCGAAAGGGCCCTATCAGTTACTATTACACCGGATCATAGAGAACCTGGGAGCGATGGCAATGAAGGGCTACACCGCATTCCCCAAAGCTTCAGCATTACTAGAGCTTCACCATCAAATTGTTCAGTGTCAAATCTAGTACACTCATTGGGGAAGTTTTATCCCTCTACGGAGATGCAGTCACTGTATTCTACAGCCCCAGCCGAAGAAAGAGAGAAAGAAAAAGAGAGACAGGGACGAAAGATTGAAAGAATACGGGAAAGATACTGAAACCGAATAAGACCAAGATACGGACATAAATAAAATAAGATAGATAGATAGATAGATAGATAGATCTGAGGAATACGTAGAAAAAAATTAACATTTTTCAAAATACACCAAGATTTAGCGTGTTCAGAAAGAAATGACGTTTCTTTACAGATGATATCAAACAAATAAAAGTTAATTTCGTTTAAATAGCAAAAATGTAATCAATTTCCCATTGACCTAATTAAGTTGACCTAATTAAACATGGGAAGAAAACTGTATCAACCTGATTCTAATTCTTTTATTATCGAAATCAAGAGGCAACCTCTTCTTCTCAACGACTTTTCAGAGGTTTCGACTTTTTGAGAGTATTCGTGGATTTTTGTAAGTAAAGATAGAAATGAAAACGTATAAAGGAGCGAGACAGAGTTGATTCCTGTCAATTTTAAGATAATTTGAATCATAAAACTGAAATATTACATCCAGCCTGATGTCTTGGGTGTTTATCATGACATTATCTAAGGCAGCAGCGAATACGGTCGCCTAAGATAATGACTACGTTCAAGTGAAAATTATTATTAAAATTTTCTTTATGTCTGACATTTTCCCATTCCCATTAAGTGACGCTGTCAATACGACTATTCATAAGACCGTCTATCGTTAGCCGTAATTATTTATATCATTTATCAACTTCAGAATAATATCGGAGACGATGGTCTTTTTCTTAATAATGTCATTGTTTTCAAAAATTTGTGCCACTCATAAAATAAAAGCCAAATAAAGTCACTGCCCTTTTACGGAAATGTATGAAAATTGGTGTTGGATTAGAATTCTTGAAGTTCTGAAACCAAACACTCTAAGATAAAAATCCGTTAGAATTTGTTTTTCAAGTGATTAATGCCTATATTCAGGATTTCAAAATAATAGTAATGCCACCCTGTTAATTAACCGACGCCTTATCAGCTAGAGCTGCAAAAAAGTTGACCTTACTTCTTGATAGGGGTAAGAGATTCCCGCCAAATTGGTGACCTAGCTCTGATATCAAAATGCATCAAATAATAAGATTCTAGTCATAGAGCTTTGCGAAATATGCAGTATTCTTTCAATGTTATTACTTCCAGGTTCACTCCGACCTGGAGTGGCACTACAGGTTAGGTCCCAATTACGGGTCAAATAGGATTGTTTTATTATTGACTAATAATTGTTATCATTAGTTATTTGAAACCATACAGCAGTGTGTATTTTTATATCACATAGGTGTACTTAATAAATAGAATTACTGATGTTAAATAGCAATATTTAAAATTATTTAATTGTGTGAAAACAAATGATAAATATCAAATTGAATTATTAGTGTTAGAAAGGAATACTTAAGTGCAAATAAGATCTAACAATTGGTTAAAAAATAAAGTGAATAAACCGATTATATCACTGCAGAGGGTTAAGACTCCCCCAACGGGTGTCCTGGATATAACACTAGACTATCTGAGGGTGAGACCCCAGTAATACAGGAGCTTTGGGAGTTGTCGCGTACTCCTTTATTGGCATCGCTCCCAAGTTAAATCTAACCCGGAGTGGTACCACCTAATATGGGTAAAAAAGAATTAAACTACGTACATACGTTAAACTAAATTGTTTGAAAGAACTATATATATATATATATATATATGAATGGATTCGGCATTAAATAACCTACGATGGTTGATATGCCATAAAACCAACCCAAAACTTAAACCTTAAAAATAAAGTTACCTATAAACAATTCGCTTACAAATCACAAACGCACAAAACACACACACACACACACACGCACGCGCGCACACACTTATATATATATATATATATATATATATATATGTATTCTATTGGTTCAAAAATAAACTTACTTATAACAATTCACTTAAAATCACACACACATACACACCCACACATATATTCATATATGTATTTTATTGGTTTAAGAATAAAGTTGCCTATAGACAATTCGCTTACAAATCACACGCACACTCACACGGATATATATATATATATGTGTGTGTGTGTGTGTGTGTGTGTATTTTATTGGTTTAAAAATGAAGATACCTATAGACAATTTGCTTACAACTAACACTCACACAGATATACAGTAGCGTTCAAAACTAAGGGACAAAATTTTAAAACCTAATATTTGTTAGAAATAACAACTGTGAAAAGCTGAAATTTTGACAACTGGTAGTCGTTATCATCCATCATCATCATCATCATCATCATGTCGCCCTGGTAGCACGGATATCCCTGACCCTCTCTCGCCACTCCTCTCTATCGTTCATCGCCCTAGGCAGGTCCTTAGGACAGCATCTCGTATCCTCACAAAGCTGCTGAATGTATGTTCGTGCTGATCGTCCTGCTTTTGCACGGCCATGTGTGGGGGTCCATAAGAGTACATCTCTTATGAGTTCGTCCCTGCTTCTCCAGCAGTGTCCTGCATGTCTGGTTCGTCTAACTTGAATAGTTTTCGTGATAGGAGGCAGGTGGCCGTACAGTTGGTGTCTTGTGGAGTGTTGTCACCAGGACTTGTTCAAGATTGCACGCAGCATTCTTATGTAATTGCCGTCTAGCTTCTTCTTCAGCTGTTTTGTTAGCATCCATGTGGTGCACCCGTATAGCAGTATCGATGTGACCGCTGCCTGGAAGAAACTGCGTTTCATTTTATCGGTTAGGTCTGATTTCCATATAATCGATAGCCTATTGATAGCTGTCCATGCTTTCGTTAACCTCGTGTTGATGTCCTTTTCGGTTGATTCTACGCTGCTTCCTAGGTAAGGGAATTTGTCTACTAGTTTAAGCGGGGTTCCCTCTAGAGTGGAGATGTCCCCCGTTTGATTATAGCACATATATTCCGTTTTGTGTGCATTAACATAGAGGCCTATGCCTGCGGCTGCTTGTTCCAAACAATGCAGTAGTGTTTCGGCTTGGTCGGGTGTATTTGCGAGTATCGCTATGTCATCGGCGTAGTCGGCGTCGGTAATTGTTGTTGCGGGGTACCTTCTTCTTTTCTTCGTCAGCTCGAAGCCATTCTCTCTGATTTTGTCAATCGATGTTCTAAGTACGTAGTCTAGACAAATGATAAAGCGGTACGGAGCCAGCGGGTCCCCTTTTAGTACTCCTGCTACAATGTCGAAGTATTCTGTGTCTCCATCTGGTGATCGTACTTTTACTTTAGTGTTTCTATAGAGAATCGTTATTGCCGCTACGGTTTCTTTAGGTATGCCGTACGCTAGTAGGATTTGTTCCATCTTTCCTCTGTGAATGGAATCGAAGGCCTTGGTAAAGTCGACAAATATTAATGTCGCTTGTAGGTTTTTTGCCCGTACACCTTCAAGGATTCTACGGATGGTTAATATTTGTGAGGTCGTGGATCTATTTCTTCGGGAGCCATTTTGATTTGTCCTA
The DNA here is from genome assembly GCA_963585895.1 of Sepioteuthis lessoniana. NCBI lineage: Eukaryota > Metazoa > Mollusca > Cephalopoda > Myopsida > Loliginidae > Sepioteuthis > Sepioteuthis lessoniana. Next base: position 17,810,555 of record OY757925.1, read on the forward strand.
AGTATGATGTCGATTTTGGGTTCTATGCGGTTTCGTAGTAGGGCATTGTAGATTTTGGCTGCTATGGATGTAAGTGTTATGCCTCGGTAGTTTTTGGCTAATCCGAGGTCCCCCTTTTTAGGGAAGGGGAGTATGCATCCCTTCATCCATCTATCTATCGGGTTTTGATTGTATACTGCATTGCAGTGTCGGAGCAGTATGTCGTCAAATTGTCTGGTCTTCCATACTTCTGGGGGAATCTCGTCCAGCCCTGCAGCTTTCCTATTTTTAATTTTTCTGAGAACCGAGTCGAGTTCTTCTTGTGTGAACGGTCCTAGTTTAATGTCTAATTGTTTACTAATTATTCTGGTGATTGGTTCATGTGTTATTTTCGGTGGGTTTCCTAGTAGGTTTTCGAAGTGCTGTTGCCACGGTTTAATTCTTTCTTGTTGGTTTGCTGCTTTCAGTTTTGCTTTGGCTGTGTTCTTTCTTCTACTCACTTCGTTTATTGTTTGCAAGGCTATCCTAGATTGTCTATCTTCCACCGAGTCTCTAATCTTATCTATCTGATTTTGAATGTATTCTGTCTGTTCCTTTATATATATATGCCTGCTAATTGATATTATGCCGTTTTTATTTTTAAGGCATTTGTGTTTGTTGGGTTTTTTCGATAGTTTTTGGAGGCTGTTTTCATTAGTGCACGTTTTTCTCTCACCGCTAAAGTTTCCCATGGGACTCTATATTTAGTTTTGAGTTTTGTTGTAATGTATTTCGCTGCTGCCTCGAGGTGCGCATTGACGAAATTTTCATATTCGTCGTTTGGTGTACTTTTTTCCGTCCTTTCTTGTAGTGTTTCGTATCTGTTTCTTAATTCTAATACGTATTTATCTCTTATATCTCTGTTGTTCAAAAGGGCCCAGTCATAGTGTTTGGTGGTCGCTGTTCGTTTGGTGTTTTTTCGTAGGCTTAGCCGTATTTTCGCCGTGACTATTCGGTGATCGGTGGACACACCCTCGAAAGAGGAGTATGCCTCGCAATTCATTGCACTATTTTTCCATTTCTTGTTTATAAGGACGAAGTCTATCTGAGCTTTATTATTGTTCGCGTACGTGTATGTCCATAGTTTGCCCTCCCTTTTATGGTAGTTTGTATTGAGGCATGCTAATCTATTTTCTATCATGAAATCTGTTAGATGTTGCCCATTCCTATTTGACGTGCTGTGGAGGCTGTATTTGTTGTTTCTGTTTTTCCCGATTTGGGCATTCATGTCTCCGCCAATGACTAACATGTTGTGTTTCGGGATGTGACGCACTAATGATGATAATTCATCGTAGAAGGTGACTAGTTCAGTTTCTTCACTAACATTGGTAGGGCTGTAGCAGGAGATGATTGTTGCTCTAGGGTTGCCGTTAAAAGTAGCTGCCATCATTCTAGGTTGTATTTTCTCAATGCTATTTAGCGTTTTTAATGCTCTAGGTCATATAAGCAATCCTACCCCTCCTACTGCGGCGTTGACAGAGTTTTTCCACGCCGATACAGTGACGAGCGACCATCCATTGCCAGCTTCGTGATATTTGAGATCTTCGGTGTGCGTGTATCTGTGTTCTGGTAAGCATATTATGTCAATCTTATGTTCTACGGCCGATCCATAATAACATACTAAAATTTGAATCATTTGCAATGGATAGAAAAATAATTATAACAATTATTTGTTTTTTTTTCAAAATAGGATCGTCCAAAAGTAAGGGACAAAATTGAGAAAGATAATGTAAACAGTTTGCTATATTCAAATTTTTTGATTCCCTCTAAAGAATAAGTCTTACTTAGTCATTTGTAAACGTTGCATCAGACGGCACCATGGAGAAATGCCAAAAACTTGATTACTCTGTGAGACAAGCTATTGTGAAGCTACACAAGGAAAAGCACACCATGAGAGAGATTTCAGAGAAAGTGAAACATTCCAAGAGTGTTGTAGGCAGGGTTGTTAAATCCTACAATGATACTGGCAAAATAGTTAGTGCTTTTAAAACCGGCAGACCCCGCAAAACTTCGGCAAGCGAAGATCGAATAATGCAGCGTATGTCATTAAAGGACCGTTTTAAGTCTTGTATAGAAATTAAAAGGGTTATGAATAGTACCTCATGTGTTAATGTGTCAAGACAGACTGTTTCTAGACGACTGCAAGAAATAGGGCTGTTTAATCGAACCCCAAGGAAGAAACCACTTGTTAGTTCGAAGAATAAGAAGAAGAGATTAGAGTTTGCAAACAGGTATGTAATTTGGACATATGAAAATTGGGCAAAAGTATTTTTCAGAGATGAAAGCAAGTTTAATTTATTTGGAAATGATGGAAAAAACTATGTAAAGAGACGTATTGGTGAAAGATTAAGTGCAAAGTGTACTAAGAAAACTGTCAAATTTGGGGGCGGAAGCGTCATGGTATTTTGAATGTTTTCTAGCCAAGGTACAACGCCTCTTGTCCGGTTACAAACTCGTGTAAACGCGCAGATCTATAAAAACATTGTTCAAGATCATGTTTTGCCAATCATACAGAATTCAGGTTTCGATAGGGCTACCTTTATGCAAGATAATGCCCCATGTCACAAGGCAAAGCTGGTAATGAGTTACCTTAGCGAGCAAGATTTCGAAATTATGGATTGGCCACCGCAAAGTCCTGACTTAAATCCAATAGAAAATCTTTGGAAGCCCTTAGGAGTGAAAGTTATGGAAAGAAATCCCTCTAACACGGAGGATTTCTGGGTGAAGCTTCAAGAAGAATGGTGTAAAATTAGTATCGAGGATTGTCAAGAACTGATTCGGTCTTGTAGTCGAAGATGTGCAGCTGTCATTGAGAGCAAGGGCTCATTTACTAAATATTGATTGTACATGTATTTTTATTGTTTTTTAGCTGTTTACATTGTTTTTCCCAATTTTGTCCCTTACTTTGGGACGTTCCAAATTTGGAAATAAATAAATAATTGTTATAATTCTTTTTCTATCCTTTGCAAATGATTCAAATTTTAGTATGTTATTATGGATGATAACGACTACCAGTTGTCAAAATTTCAGCTTTTCACAGTTTTTATTTCTAACAAATATTTGGTTTTAAAATTTTGTCCCTTAGTTTTGGACGCTATTGTATATTCATTTATGTATTTAATTAGTTTAAAAATACATTTACTTATAAACAATTTGCTTACAAATCACACACACATACACACACACACGAATATATATGAGTACTTAATTGGTTTAAAAATAAACTTATTTATCAACAATTCGCTTACAAATCATAACACACCCACAAACACGTATATATATATATATATATATATATGCGTGTGTGTGTGTGTGTATACAATATGTTTACAAATCACACATCCACACCAACACACATATATATATGTATAGACAATTCGCTTACAAATCACACACACCTCTCCACAGACACACACGCATATATATATACTGCATTTTATTGATTTAAAAATTAAATTACCTTTAGACAATTCGCTTACAAGTCACACACACACACACACACTAACACACACACACACACACACACATATATATATGTATGTATGTATGTATGTATGTATTTTATTGGTTTAAAAATAAAGTTACCAATAGACAATTTGCTTACACACACACATATACATATACATTTATGTATTTTATTGGTTTAAAAATACATTTAGATTATAAACAATTCTATTACAAACACACACACGCGCGCATGCGTGTGAGTGTGTGTGTGTGTGTGTAAACAAGATGGCATTGATAAAAAATTGTGTCCATTAATATTAGATGAAAATACTTGAAATTATATACATGAGGGAAAATCGTTTTTATTAGAAATAATTATTTAAAGTTCCAGCTGTTTATAAATGATTTTTTAATAACTTAGGGAAAATGGCTAACTTGGTAGTTAAACAAGGTTTAACATGACGTAAAACTAACCAACCAATCCGCAAAAAATAATGTATCCTTTTTTTTTTTTTGTAAGTTTAACTTGTCACAATTAATAACGTCTTTCGGCACTATTGCTTTTCACCGAATTTAACTCATTCTTTTACACCCTCACTCGATTTGAGCGATTCTTTCCCCCAAAAGATGAAAACCATTTTATGTTTAAACCTTTCCTTGGTTAGAATGAGTTGGAATACCAAATTTAGCTGCTCTACTGGAAACCATCTATTGGGAGAAACGAAAGAAAGATGATTCATTATGCGGTTATCTAAATGGATCCTGTTTTTCTTCGAACATTAACTTTTTTTTTTAATCCTTTTTATGCTTTCATTTTGTTTTGTGAATATTTTGTAATCTTCTTCCGCTGACTTTTCGGCACAGTTTGCTACGTAGTTGCCTCCCTCATAATTACTGCATTCATAATTCTTCTGCGTCTATCATCACCTTTACATCACTTGTGGTTACAAAGTTTCTCTCTTTAAGTTTCCTCTGCGCAGTTAAATCCATATTATTTTGAAGGCTACAACATTAATAGAATTAGACTTGATCCTATTTGTTCGACTGTTACGCCCTTTAACCACTTCAGCTTTATTACAGACCATTCAGTTTGTTATGGTGATGAAAGAAATTAATTATATGAAGCACGGTACATTTCAAAGCATAATAATAATAGAAAGAAAGAAAGACAAGAGAAAATTTGATAGAGCATATGCTTATATCTGGACTCAATGAAAAGTTTGTTTGCTATTTAATGGCATATGAACCTTCTCGAGTTATTTAATGCTTAACCCATCTTTTAAAAGGACAGCGGTGGTATTATAAATAGTACCACCACTGTCCTTTTAAAAGATGGGTTAAGCATTAAGCTACGAACCCCCTTATCCTCCCATAGATGGGAGGATAAGGGGGTTCGTAGCTTTCCCAGGTGTATTTGTCCGAAAGTGAACGTAATAGCGTCACTGGAGTTCGAACTCGCGTACTACGATTCCACAGTCCAGCGCTTCAAACATTACACCACGGAGACATCCCTAATGGAATGGAATAAATGAAGAAAGGAAGAAAGAGAAAAAGAAGGGAGGCAGGTGGGAATAAAGAAAGATAAGTAATACATATATATAGATAGATGGAGAGAGAGAAAGAGAGAGAGAGAGAAAGAAAGAAAGAGAGAGATGAATAGACATAGAGAGATAGAGAGATATGAACAGACAGATAATGAAAAACGAAGAGGTGCCCGTGGTGTAATGGTTATCGTCGAAGGAAATGGACACGGCGACACGAGTTCAAATCGTGGACGAAACTGATTACATTTTACATATCACTAATACCCTTGGGAAAGGTATGAATCCAGTTATTCTCCCTCCAGCTATGGATAATTAGTAGGGTAGACTAGGTTCTTTAGTCTTGGTGAGGCAACTAGTCTAGGAGAAGGAAAACTTTGATTTCAAACTCCGCTTAAAAATTGACCTTGTGCCATATCCTGCCCGAGCTGAGGGGTTGGTAAATATGGATAATGAAAAACGAAGATAGATAGATAGATATAAAGTAAAGAAATAGGTAAAGAACGCTAAACTATTGCCATTGTTTCAAATCTATTATGACAAGAAGCTAATATTTGTTAAACTCTTGAATATGGATGAAATAGATGTGACTGAAAACTGTTATTGATAAATAATGAATACTTATAACTATGTAAATGTCAACAAATAAGTTCTATGAAAAATACTTTCTTGTGGGTATCATTATTTACAGATAATCATTAGTTACTGGAAATTGTCGTGACCCGTCAGAACTCAGCTCAATAATCCCAACAGAGGTATTTATCTCGATTCATATCAATCATAATGTAAAGAGGGACCGAAATTAAACCAACCCCTTGCCCCCACTTTCGGGATAACTGCAAGAGAAAAAGGATACAACTCTCAGTCGATTCTGAACTGATCTGAGCCATTCATATGGATAATAAGAAATACTTATTCGACTCAGGTACAGAACCTATCCTAGGAGAAAAGGAACATGTGTAATTAGTGACTCAACCATCTGAGCCGGTTGGCGTGACGGGCTATCAAAAATCTCACCGAAATGCGTACGGGTTATTGTGCAGTAGTTGCAGCATTATCTCAAAGAATACATGACCCAACAGGAATGTCAGCTCGAGGTAGTAACTGAAGTTCACCTAACTACATTACGCGATCAACTACATTATGTGGTAACATCTAATTGCAACATACAATAAACCTTGCGCGTAGACTTTACTCCCTTGTTGTTGTTTTTTTTTTTTCTCAACTACTCATATATACAATATATCCTCAACTGTAAATTTCCAAAGTGGTTCTTCTACCTTACAACTCTTGTAGGTAACATAACCCCAAATAAACCAGCATAATCGGCTGAGGCTGTTAAAATATGCCACCTACATCTCTGCAGAAGGTTAAAACCGACGCACAGCGAGTGTTCTCGAAATGCCGTTAAACGATTTGATTATGAAGCTCCAGTCCTGGATCCCATGGGAATATGGAGTACTCTTTCATGGCTACTACTCCCAAGTTCACTCTGAACTGGAGTGATAGTACATGTTGGAGTCTCATAAGTAAATCAAATTTGGTGACCGTAGTCTAAGGCGACCCGAAGGCTCCTTTTTCATTAGCCACTATACCGGGGTGTAGGGAAGGGTGCTATTCCTTTTCCTTGAGAGCTCAACTTTACCCTTAATCCGTACCTTATAATTCTGAGTGTTAAGGTAGGTGGCATCAAGTAACTTTTTTTGGTATGACTCGACCTGGGATAGAACCCCTGTATTCCGGGCCATTGGCGAACACTTACCAATTTATGGGTCAAATAGAACTGTGTAGCCATTTAACAGGAGGTAAACAAATGACTGATGCTGAATCGTTGATGTTAGATTGCGGTAACTGAAACCATTTAATTGCTTGCAAACAAATGACTGATACTAAATTGCGGGGTTCAATCCCAGGTCGAGTCATACCAAAGATTCAAAAGATGGTATTTGATACCGCCTTGCTTAATAATTAGGTACGGATCAAGGGTAAAGTGGAAAAATCCTGGAATAGAATAGAGACCTCCCCTACATATCGGTGTAGAAGCTATTGAATAGAAAGCGTTGGGACCGCCCTCGACTAATCGCAAACTTTACTTATATGCATAAATAAGATTTGACATTAAATAACCAACAAAGGTTAATATATAATGAAACCCAACACACGAACCAAAGAAACAACACATTTAAAAGTCACACACTAACTATTGACTTAAAAAAGTTATATATATATATATATATATATATATGTGTGTGTGTGTGTGTGTGTGTGTGTGTGATTTGCCATTAAAAAAACCATCAAATGTTAATATGCCATTTCATCAAATAACCTAACCTAACCTAACTCGAATAAACAAATGAAATAATACACCGACTACAACTCTGCACAAGGGTAAGACCCCCACAATGAATGTTCTGATTATGACTCTAAACTATCTGATGGTGAGGTTCCAGTAATTCAGGAACTTTGGGGAATGTGGAGTACACCTTCATTACCATCGCTCCCAAGTCCACTCTGGTCCCGATTGGTAGCATCTGATAGGGTCCTATCTATGGGGTAAATAGCACTGAACAGTGTACTTACGATAAAATAGATTATTTGAAATAGAACTGTTTTTGTATGCTTCAATGATTTGTTTGAAATGGAATTGTTTTGTATGTTAAACTGAATTGTTGGCAATAGAACTGTTTTGACATTTAATTTTGTGTAAACAAAATCTATGCTAATACTAAACTTAATTGTTTGAATTAGAATTGTTTGACCGAATAGCTTTAAATAGAAATGTTTTTTTACTATTAAACTGTGTACTTATGCTAAACTGAATAGTTTGAAATAAAATTGTTTATTTGTATAAAAATGGATTTGATATTAAATAACCTACAAATGTCCATATGCTATAAAGCCCAAACAAACAGAGCGGTGTCCTCGTGGTGTAATAGTTAACGCGCTGGACTGCCGAATCTTAGTAAGCGAGTTTGAATTCCAGTCCCCCTATTACGTTCACTTTTGGGCAAGTACCTTCGGTAAAGATATGAACCCCTGTTATCCTCTCAGCTATGGGTTAAATAGTACCACTACTGTTCTTCTAAAAGGGTTGATTTGGAATTAAATAACCCAAGGAGGTTGATATGCAATGAAACAACAACAAAAAAAACGTTTGTAGAAAGCCTATACTCACTCGTCGGTACTGTAGCTCCCGCTCACAAAACTATGAAGATGTTTTTTTTTTTAAGAAAGTCGGTCTTTCGTATTATATAACTGAACAAAGTTGTTTGGTTTCTTTATTAAATAGTGCATCAAATTTCGTGGGTTACTTCTAAGGAAAATGTTGTTCTATTTAATCGATGAATGGATTAATTTGGATGTTCATGCCTTTCTCAATGATATTAATGCGAAAATGAACATAACAGAGTTACTGGAATTCGAACTCACCTCCTTCGAAATTGCAGTCCAGTACATTAGCCATAACATCACGGAGACTCTCTCCCTCAACAAGCGTTGATATACAGTAAAAACTATCAACCAGCCAATCATTAAACAAAATGAGACACACAATGAAGTTACTGTCATATTAATGTATTAGATATTGTTGTTCTTTTTTCATCATCATAATTAACATCAAAATCCTTATTTGGATAATTGGAACTATATTTTCTTGGTCTCTGTAGAATGGCTTTTATTAATGACATTTTAACAAGAAGAGGCAGTCCCACATGGTTAACCACAAGATTAGGTTAGCACACACAGCATCCACTGAAATTGCAAATAGGCTAAAACTTGCAACTAAAATGCAGCTCATCCGTGCGTTATGCCATTTTTAACTTTTAAGAAATAGGAGAAAATTTAATTCAATTTAAGGAAACGTTTTCGAAGGAAAAGGTAAGTGTCAAAATTAGAAGCCTATTGCTAATTTCGGTAGGCTCTTCATGACTTAAAATTTAAAAATAAAGTTGTTAGGAGAATTAAAATAGTGGCTGATAGGATTGAAATATTTATTGTCAGATACTGGCAGTTTTGAGAGGGTATCATTTTTCAATACACCAAAGATGATAGCCTATTAATGAAGAAAAAAGAACCTATATATATATATATATATATATATATATATGACGAGACGGAGAATATACCAACAATATTCTCCGCCGAAATAAATTTATTATGACGGCTTAACCGAGTTTGAGTCTCCATTTAATTGTACTATATATATATATATAATACAGACTCAATATATATACTGTTTAAACAAGTTTATAATCGGAATTTTCCGTTTTATCATGTTATATAATCCTTTAGCTTTCTTGGTACTTTTTTTCTTTAAAGGTTTAATTGACAACGAGTTTGTCTTAATTTTTGCTCTCATTGTAATATAATTAGGGATTATAACTGAATATTTTAGTCCATTATCTTATTTTTGTGATAAATTATGTGCAAGTTAAAAACTTTGTGCTTGACTTCATAAGTACAAGTTTGCGTCGGAAAGATGAGACGGGGTAGGCCTTGTGTGCCTTCACATGTCAGCCTCTGCCACAATAAAGATTTGTTTTGAAATTGGCTGCGGGCAAGGTTTAAATTGACAGTGGGATTTGTGTCAGCTGATATTAGTATGGCATAGCACTTGAAAGTTTCATGTTCATGTGTCATTGTCGAGCTGGTTAAGAAAATAATTAGAATAAGATATATAAGAAGAGTTCTAATATACTTTAGTAAAAGGATGATGAGCTAGGCAGACATCTTCAGTTCGAGTTCCGGAGGCTATTGAGACGCGCAGCTCCCTATGGGTGGAGATTGATTGGTGAAGAAGAAATAAAGTCTGTGTTTGTTTGCTTTGTCTGCCATGGGTTAAAGCTTGACGCAATTCTTTAATTTTTTATATCTCGTTTTGGTCGACAACAGTAAAATTAGCAGCTCTAATAATATTTAGTATCTAAGAACAAACGGAGTCGCTTTGTATTTCCGTGGGTAACAACGTTCATATTTAATGCCGTAGTTTTACATTTCGTTAGATCGTCTTTTGGGTAACTTTTTTCACTGCTTAGTTTCTTTCAGGCAACAGTCGTGTCGATACTGCTGTATGGATGCACTATGACAGTACCCCTTTGACCCCCCGAATACATTAACTTCTTCGAAACATTTCAATCTTAGCCGGTGGTTCCGATAGGGGTATCACACATTTCTCTATGGCCATAAGAAATACAATCAAGGGAGCAGGAGAAAAAGAACAAAGAACAAACGAGGGCTTGGGTTAACTCAAGTGCAAGAAGGGTGTTTCTAGCAAAATTTCTACAAAGCTCGAGGAGTGCTGACTCATCTTGACTGGTCTTCCCTCACTGCTGCTGGACCCTATCTCATGCCGACTGGTCTTTCTGCTTCCAGTGTCGACTGCCAACTGCCCTTCTGCCTCGCCCGTCGCCAACTGCCTTCTCTGAGTTCCTTTGTCCAACTCCTTCTCTGGGTTCCTCCTTCCAATCCTTTGACTCGCGTTCCCTTGCCTACTCGGGGAGATCTCGATTCTCAGGCCTTTGTTTGGTTTCGCGCCAAAACAGACAAAGGGATCGTCTGCTTAGTGGACCACCCACATAGTGTCACAGCACCAACTGGACGCTAACAAAACGGCTCGAGAAGAAGCTAGACAGCAATTATACAATAATGTTGTGAGCAATATTGAACAAGTCCAGGCGGCAACATCCCACAAAGCACCAACTATACGGCCACCTGCTTCCCATCACGAAAACTATCCAAGTTAGACGGACCAGACACGCTGGACACTGCTGGAGAAGCAGAGACGAACTCATAAGTGGTGTACTCCTATGGACCCCCATATGGCCGAGCAAAAGCAGGACAACCAGCTCGAACATACATACAGCAGCTATGTGAGGATACAGGATGTAGTCCTAAAGACCTGCCGGAGGCGATGAACGATAGGAAGAAGTGGCGAGAAAGGGCCAGGAATATCCGTGCAAGCGGCACGACAAGATGAAGATGATGACTTAACAAAAAATTTTCCTAGACTTAACCACTGACTCCAACATATCCACTGCATCACAATACAAAGAAAAAATCAACTGGACACAACTTCAACTGGCTAAATATGCTATCATAGTGAATGTCCACCAACATATAAAATAACCCCGATAAAAAATAATCCACTGAGCGTTTTACAATTCCTCATCTAAAACGATGTCATACAAAGAATTCACTAATATAAAAGTAAACTCTTTCTTACTATACTTCCCCCAATAGATTTGTCGACTCGCAAATAAAACATAATTTTCATACCATCCGCTTAAGGGCCAATAGGATGGGAGCCGTTGAATACACTGACTGCACCTCTACAGAGGGGTAAAACCCCCACCTTCAACGCGTGTCCTGGAGATGACACTAAATAATCTGATAGTGAGGTTCCAGTAATGCAGGAGCTTTGGGGAATGCGGAGTACCCCAACTCACATAGCTCGAACGTCCGCTCTGACCCAGAGTCGTAGCACCTGATAGGGTTCTATCTATGGATCAAATAAAACTGTTTGACATTTAAACTGTGTTCTTATGGCAAAGTGAATTGTTTGAAATAGAACTGTTTGATTTGTGTTTAAACAAATGACTGAGATTTAATTCAATTGTTAGTGATACAGAGCAATACTTGAAAACATTAAACGGCGTGCAAACAAATGATTAATAGTTGATAGAATTATTTGTATTAGATGTTAGATGATTTTAATTTGTTTCAGGTGTTCGGTGGGTTTAATTTGTGTATAATGCTGGTTATTGTTGTTCATCCAATTAATAATTTTGAGCATTCAATTCCTGAAATATAAATAGATTGTGTTATTATTCTTGTCGTTTTTGTTATTTTAGTCGATGGTTTTTTTGTTGTTTTTTTTGTTTCTTTTATTGTTTGTGTTTAATGGCATATCAACCTTTGTAGGTTATCCAATGTCAAATCCATTTTATACAAATAAACAGTTATATTTCAAACAATTCAGTTTAGCATAAATTCACAGTTTAATTTACAAAAACATTTCTATTTAAAGTTATTTAGTTTATTTACACATAATTAAATGGCAAAACAGGCCTATTTCAAACAATTCAACTTAGCATATATATGCAGTTTAAATGTCAAAATAGTTGGGTGATTGGTTTAATGACATATTAACCTTTGTAGGTTATTTAATACCAAAGCCATCCTTCTAGAAGAACAGTAGTGGTACTATTTAACCCATAGTTGGGAGGATAAGGGGCTTCATACCTTTCCCAGGAGTATTTGTCCGAAAGTGAAGATAATAGCGCGACTGGAGTTCGAACTCACTTGATACGATTTCGCTGTCCATCGATGTAACCACGACACCACGAGGTGTGTGTGTGTGTTTAACCAGGACTTGATTTGATCCTGAATAACCCACAAAGGTTCATAAGCTATTAAATAAAATGACTCTAGATTCAGGGACTGAGAAGTAATCAAAATATCACGAAAAGCTTATTATATATGAGCAAAAATGTTTCGTCTATAATTGCGTATTAAGCAAGATTTCTGTAAAATTTAAAAAACATCAAGATATATATATATATATATATATATATTGCCATATCTATTACAGTACAATCAGTTGAAGGGAAGCAATACAAGAAAAAAAGAAAGAGGAATAAATATTAAATACTTTAATTGTACTTAAATTTCATCCCATTCTTTTTTTACCCCTTGTTTTCTTTTCTTTTGTATTCTTTTTCGTATTGCTATCCTTTTTTTTAAATATTCATTTTCCACTATTCTTCTTGTCTTGATTTCTTCTTCTTCTTCTTCTTCTTCTTCTTCTTCTTCTTCTTCTTCTTCTTTTCGGATTTTTGGATTTTCCGCCACTGTTCATCGAAAACAAGGAAATTTCATTTGCCAGACAAGAAAATCCAATTACTTTCTTCTTTTTTTAACCGATGTTCCGATTCGCAAAATAAATCAAATTGTTTTTAGCTTTATCACTCTTGTTTATTCAGAAGTCACCAATATATATGTGTGTGTGTGTGTGTGTGTTAGCAATATTATCAACATTTCATTTGTTAACGTTCTTGTTTAGTCCGTGTTAATTCTGTATTCATTATCATTATAAATATACTTATTAATATCTGGATTTAAGACTATTTTTAAGAAATAGAAGAAAAACACAGTTTTAATCCAGCCTTGTCCGTATTGTGTCACAATAATGAGTCCTCTCTGTTCTGATGTAATGGTTAACAGGCTAACGTCGCTGACCTAATATTGTAATTTACAAAGCGCTTTGCTTCGATGTGGCACAAGGCCGAATGAATGGGGCGCCCAATGAGACTCGAACTCACTCGTGTAGGTTTGCTAGTCTAGTTTGCTAACCGTTACACCACCAGAGGTGCCCGTCGCTGACCTAATATTACTTGTTTCAGTGTTCAATCACAACAAGATTTTATGTACTGGAGATATTGCTTGGCCTAAAACCTTACTGCTTGTCACATGGGTCTGTTTCATTGCCAAATAAGCTAAATATATTAAATGAAAACAGAAAAATCTATTCTGTTTTCCGAAAATAAAGTGTTAATCATTAACAAGAAAACTAAATTTCTATCATTAACTGATGTCATTGCCACTTTTAAGATCCTCGGATAGTGGGCAATGTTTTTTTAACATTATTAGAACTTGGAAAGTTGACATAGAAAAAACCCAACATTTGACCGAAAGTTGAAATATAATGTCTTCAGATTGTTAGATAAGACACTCGGAAAGTTCTAGTGAATGATAGTCAGAATCCAGTTGCACTGAGAGAGACAGACAAACAGACAGACAGAGACAGAGACACAAAGACAGAGAGATAGAAAGAGACAGAGAGAGATAAAAGTAGTAGGTCATATAGCTTTAGCTGGGTCTGCTTGTCTTAAAAGTTCAAGAATTTCAAGATGATTATGAATTAAGACCCAGTAAATTTAAAATAGTAAGGTATAAATTATCAATAATATATCCATACAAACGTTTATCAATATTTCATAGCAAATAATTCATTTATAATTGACTAATAATTGCAGTATAAATCATTTGTGCGAAAACCTTGGCTCGAGATGGCAGTTCACCGACAGCCCTTGTCCCAAACACCATCCTTGTTAAGGGAGAGTTTATTACCCGGTGCCTGAAGCATCTGCGAAGGATGGTTCAACTTGTTGTTTGTTTTGATGCCATATCAAACTTGTTGGTTAGGTTGGTTGGTCGGTGGTTGGGTTTTATGGCAAATCAAACTTTGTAGGTTATTTAATGCCAAATCCATTTTTATACAAATAACCCGTTGTATTTTTAACAAATCTGTTTAGCATGAGTGCACAGTTGATTTGTCAAAGGTAATCAGTTTAGTCAAACAGTTCTAATCCAAACAATTCAGTTCAGCGTAAGTACAGTTTCTTTGTCAAAAACAGTTCTCGTAAGTATAGTTTCAATGTCAAAAATATTCTATTTAAAATAATTCAGTTCCGCAAAAGCACGCAATTTAAATATTAAAACAGCTCTATTTCAAGTAATTTAGTTTAGTATAAGTTCGCAGATTAGTTCTATTTAACCCATAGATACAATCAAATCAGGTGCTAACACTCCGGGTCAGAGTTGACCCGGGAGCAATGGCAATGAAGGGGTGTTCCAAATTCCCCAAAGCTCCAGCATTACTGGAACCTCACCATGAGATTGTTTTGTGTCAGACCCAGGACTCCAGTTGGGGTGTTCTTACTCCTCTGCAAAGGTGCAGTCGGTGTATTCTACAGCTCCAGCAGACTGGGCATTACACAAAGTTAAATGTAAAAACAGTTTCATTTCAGATAATTCAGTTTAGCATAAATACGCAGTTTAAATGCAAATAACAGTAAATTGACCCATAGTTAGGACCCTTATCAGGTGCTACCACTCCGGGCCAAAGTGGATCTTGGAGCGAAGGCAATGAAGGAAAACTTAGTATTCTCCAAAGCTCCAACATTACAGAAACCTCACCATCAGATTGTTTAGTGTCATAAACATGACGCACGTTGGTGGTGGTGGTGGGGGGTCTTATCCTTCTGCAGAGACGCCGTCGGTGTATTCTACAGCCCGAGCCAGCTGGGCAATTGATGGTAAGGTTATGTTTTGTAGCATATTAACTCTTGTAGGTTATTTAATGCCAAATCCTTCTCTCTCTCTCATTCACACACACACACACACACACACACACACACACTCTCTCTCTCTCTCTCTATATATATATATATATATATATATATATATACATATATATATATATATATATTAAGTATAAATGGTCTGAAGCAGTTAAAGTGTTTCATGTATTGCTATTTAACAGAAATAATTCTATTCGAACTTTTCCATTATTTTGCGTACTTAAATATTTCCAAGTACTGCTATGTATCATAAAAATTCAAGTAAACATCAGTCATTTGTTAACACACAGTCAAATGATCACACAGTTTAATTTCTAACAATTCAATTTTAGATCTTTGCACACTGTTTAAAATGTCGAACAGTATTATTTGATCCAGAGACTACCACTCGGGCAAGAGCGTACCTGGGAGAAATGACAATGAAGGGGAACTATGCATTCCCTAAAGCTCTAGAACTGGATCCTCCCTATCAGACACCATCTGGAGAGACGTTACTCCTTTGCCGAGATGCAGCTGATGTAAACTATAGACCCAACTGACTGGACTGCAACCTTTATGGGTAATCATATGTCAAATTCATCATTGTAGACGTCTAGTAGTGGTACTATCAAACCCATAGTTGGGTGGGATAAGGGGCCTCCAAAGGAGAATGTGGACGGAACCCTAAGCAGTTTTTTCAACCACCCTACTGACTATTAACTAAGATGAAGCCCAGCCAATGATTAACATGGAGGATTTGATTATTATGATTCAGGGACAACTGAATTCTTTCAATGTGTTTTATTACAAATGAAAGGTGAATGCATTCGCTGCTTATTACTGAAACAACACTCTTCCATTTTTTTTAAATTCAAAGCTTTTCCCTTCTTCTAGACAGGTTGACTCAACAAGGCTAAATAGCTCCATCTGTCCAAATATTTAACTTTAGTTTGTATAAGAAGAAGAAACGCTTTTCTCCAGAGCATAAGCACAAAGTGAAATGCAAACAGCCTCGTCCATGATTTGAAACCGGTTCATCAAGTTCTTTTTTTCCTTTATGATAACCGTTACACAAAAGGCTTCTCGTATCATCAAGTACAAGCAGTACAAACAATATTGATGCATATAAAGATGAAATACACGTTGTAGAGGAAATGATGTGAGCACAGTTGCGCAGAGGACATTTGAAAAGCCACAGATGATCACTAATAATCGAGAAAAGTGTTTAGAATATATAACTTTGCAGCCGAAATAGGTAAGTCACACCAAAATAGTAATGATAAGAACAAAGGTTAAATTTTTAATCTTATAATGAGCAGATGTACGGCTGCCCTCATTAATATTTTAGGTTGCTACGGGCTTTCACGTGTAATTCCCCATTATCTCTTTTCTTCGACCAATGGAATTTACTCGGCGGTGTGTATTATTTAAAAGAGAACACGTTTTACAGGGTTACATTCGACTTATGATAATTGAACGCTATCTTTCTTAACCAAGTGTTGATTTCGGTTTGACGATGCCAACCTTAGAGCTGTTAACCTGCGGGACTATTTTCTTTTTTTACCACAGAAAAAAAAAACAAGACTTAACTTAATTTTTACGTGTAAGTTCTCTAAATGTATGTGTGTGATCAACCGCCACCCGGGTTACCAATTGAAATTACTCTTACAGATGTCATTCCACCTTGTCAATACACGGTGAAATGACATCTGTAAGAGTAATTTCTAGACGGTAACAGTGTAGTTTTGGCAGACTAATCTTTTGTTAATGTTTGTAAACGAGAACATTTTCCTTCAATTCGCGCCCTCAAAAGTGTATTTCCTGTAAAGTACAGCGTGCTTTTTTTTTAACATATCAGCAAACTTCACAAATATTGTGATAATTCTGTCATCTGTGAAAATTTTGATCAAGATAATCGTGAAATGAAATCTTGATATCGTTCCATCTCTCGACAACAAATATAGCACAATTCTTGAGGTCTTAAATATGTCGAAGAATATACTACGAGTGGCAAAAATGATGTTGACTTTAAGTTCATTTATTTAAGCAGTAAATAAACTAATAACATATAAGACACAAAACATTTTTATTCTACTGATAAACCTTTTGGCTTTACAAAATGTTCTTTAAACAAACCAGGTTAAATTATTTAAGTAATTTTGCTTTTCTCCGAGCCATATAAATTGAAATATGGATTCGATTTATATTGAGCAACAAATGGAAATCATTGATAAAAAATAGAATTAATTCTTTGTTTCTCCGCCTTGAGGTTTTATGGTAAACTTAATTCCTACCGGCATGGATTTCACAAATTGAAAATAATATCCTTTGTAAAAGTGATTACAACTTTTCCAGATGTCCGTAGCTAGATCTTTGGTGAATGGAGTCTTTTCATGGACTGATTTTTCACTATTTCCACCGTAGATTTTCAGTTGGATTTAGATCTGAACTATTTGTAAGCAATTTTAATAGACTTTATATGCCTTTCCTGAAGAAAAACTTTAATTTCCTTTGTTCTTTGTAATGTAATACTTAAAACACAAAATCAACACATGACAAACTTACATAATACAATTTAACTTGAAAAAGGTTTTATAGAATACCAGCAGTTGTCTATACAGCCGTTCCCCCTTCCCCTTGCAACGGATTTTCTCCAATGTAAATACAAAAGAAGGTGCAACATGGTGTTATATAATTAAAATAATAATTTTTTATATTAATCATTTTTCGTTAATTATATTTTATTGTTTAGTTTGGTTTGAACTACTCGGGTCTCTTAGTCCAGGTGCATTGTCGGGTGGCCCAGTCTTACGCTCGCACGGAAAGGATACGAAAATCATCATATGTCATAATAAAACTCTAGACAGGAAATGGGGCTGGAGTGTGGATGACATCATACCAAGAAGAGATGGTCTAGAGAATTTGAAGACTTTGAAAAGATCAGTAGTTGAGGTCGACTGTTGATTGTAGCGGTTGGGATTTTCGAATCTGATCAGATCAGATCAGATCATATTTTTTAGGGTCTCGACCGGCAGGATTCACCACAATATGCACGACGGGTGTAAAGGGGGAGTCAGTATAGTATGGTTAGCATAGGCTTTTAAGAATTGTGTCTCTCTCCTCGTGTCGCCAAAGACTGAAGCCAGAAATTAATCAACCCGTTCGTATTTGAAACGACAGAGTCCGCCTGAATTTGTATATGTATTTGTATTGTTATTCTTAATATCATCAAATTGATACAAAATATGTTCGATTTAGTGCGCTGTGACTTGTTGTGTCTTATTCTAAAAGAAAAGGAAAAAATGAAACATAGATTGACTTTGAACTTGGGTTGTCCACTCGATGATTCACGGTACTTTAGACGATTAGAAGCGGCTAAGAAGGATGAAACCCATTTTAGGCGACTGTTGTTTCAAGTGGGAGAGAGAAAGTAAGATGAACAATAAGAACCTCAACTCCAAAAAACAAAAACAAAACAAAAAACAACCTCACAACCCCATCCGAAGAAGAAAACAACGGAAAGTAAAGAACTCAACTCCAAAGACTAAAAGAAAAAAAAAAAGAGCGGAGAAAAGAAGAACGCCAAATTTTGAAAAACAAGCAACAGATTAGGAAAAAAAAAGAAAATAAAATTCTCGACACCAGGTCTCAAAACGAAGATGGAAAAATCAGAACAATAAAATCGAGAAAAAGGCATGAAAAGAAAAAAAAAAGATAAGGTGCATTGCTCATTGTATATAAATTTTATGTCATTCTATGTCGCTTTTAATTTGCGTGATTCGCATCCGATATAATTTCTTTAATTACGAGAAAAATTGAAAAGCTATAATAAGGCTCGTAAGTTTAACTGTACATGTTGATACAGATTACTGCTATGTTAGGGGACAGTTAATATTGAGGGGAAAGAAAGAAAAAGGAAAAAGAAAAAAGGAAAAAGAAACAAAAGCTGGGACATACAAGCTTGTCAATTTGTCATAACAAAACCCGTGATGTGGTAGTATTTTGGGTAACATACATATAAATGTTTTTTGATCAATGAAATTTAAAGTCATTCGAAAATGCTTATCGTAAAGCGTAGTAATTTTATATTTGGATATTTTTTCTGTGTGTCTTTCAATTCCGAGCCCCGGAAGGATCAGGGTATCTACGATATGTTGTCGGGAGAATGCTCATATACGTTTGGATTCGGAATTGGGTCTTTGGGACAGGTTTGATGAGTGGAAATTGGAAGTGTTCTATGAAGTCTCCCAAGGATGGAATCGATATTTTGGGTATTGGTAGAAGTTATACCAAGTTTTGTGAAGGTCTCCCCCTTGAGAGGGTCGAGAATTTTGAGGTACTGGTTAGTGGCCAGGCCAGCGTTTTGTGAGTTCCCGCTGCTATTCAAACTCCTGACAGCTCCTCTGTATGTGTGAATTCTCTCTGATTACACTCCTGTTCCGCACAAATGTCGACGTCACAGAATAAAAATATAAGATTATATTTTTGTATACACGTGTTCCACGTAGTTCATCAAGGCACTGCTGCTGTATATAATATATGGTACCGATGTTGTTGCAAGACTTGCCAGAACACGACAGAAAAAACAAAAGTACTTTGTTTTGAATTCAAAGTTGCCTTTCTCCTAAACTGGCAACAAAAATTATCAGCAAACCCAGACTGTCCTAATGTTTTTCCTATCGCTTGGGAACGAAGAGGTAAGATTATGGCTTTTCTAAGGTTATTATTATGAGCTGAACACAAAAAGAATCTGAACACGGCTCAAGATTAAATTTCTCATGCCAATAACTCTTAAAACATCCATATTTCTTTTCATCAACGAATGCAAATTAAAACAACAGCAAAAATGACCGTCATGCTTTATTCTTTTTTTTTGTAAGTGGGGGAAAAGCTAGATAACAGGTTGCTAGATTTCCATTCGGCTGCTCTTTGAAACGCCCACAAAGAATGTAAGTTATTTCCCTAAAGGTTCAACGTCTACTGCCATACCACTAACATCAGCCTATGATATTATAAATTAACATAATAAAATAGAAAGCGTTACTTTCAGAGTGACTTGGTTAAAAGTACCCAGTCGGTGATGCTTAGATTATACTGACAGATCTCCTGCTGTCTCCTCCTGAACAAAACGGTGCCCTCCGTATGACACTAAATTGCATCAAGCGGTGAGGCTATAGTTCTGGTACTCTACGGACAGTGTAGTCACAGCTTCGTTGCTATTACTCCTAAGTTATCTATGTTACATAGCCTGATATACGGATGTGTGAAATAGACATAGGGAATCCGAAATACACGACATTCACGAAATTGGTTCAGGTACGAAACTTTATTACCTTTGAGTTAAAGGTTATTCGACATGAGGAGAGAGAGACACAATCTTTCTATGCTGACTGCTTTTACATCGTCAGCTCTCAACCCAACCAACGCACGGCGCCCGTAGCGCACAAATTTGTCTGGCGTCGCCCAGCTCTGAATCTCGACTCTCCCGTTCGGAGGCAGGAACTCAACTAACTCTTTTTCTCAAATCTCAGCCCACGCTTCCTGTGCGTGACGTCACCCACTTCCCCTGGTCTCAATTCCTATTGATATCTCTGAATGACAAATCCTCTCCGCATGCGCGTCAACACCTGCGTTAATGTTGCACCTTACTAACCAATGCGCCAAGCGAAAGGTTCTCATCCTAACTAAACCGAAAGGCAAGATATATAAAACGAAATCCTTCCGCCATTATATTTCATCTATAGGTAAAATAGAACTGTTTGAAAAGTATCCGTATCAGATAGGAATGCTTGAAACAATATAACTGTGCAAACAAATTAATAATTGAATAGAAATAGCTACTTGAAAGCTTATTAGTAAAGTTAGCGACCGTAGTCGAGGGCTACTCGAAAGCTCCCTTTTCAATAGCTACTACACCAAGGTGTAATAGAGGGCGCCACTCCTTTCCCTGGATTGCTCCACTTTACCCTTGAAACGTACCTTAAAATAATGAGTTTTTAGCAAGGAGGTATCAAGTACCATTTTTGAGTCTTTGCTATGACTCGACCTAAGATTGAACCCCGGTCTCCCGTAAATTAATAGTATTAGATAGAAATACTTGATATAACTGTGATCAAACAACTGATTAAAAGCAAATAAAAAGTGACATTCAAAGAAAAGCATGCAATAGAACAGTAAAATATAGTTTTGCTTCCAAGCATCTACAAGTGAATTAGATGTTGGCATTAAATAACCCATAAGGAGTTGATATGCCGTTTAACAAATGAATCTTACCAAGCCAAATCTAAACACAGTAAAGTTTTTCACCTATTAGAGGGTATAAAACCTCTTATCCTCCCAGCTATGGGTTAAATAGTACCACTATTATTATTCTTATAACCAGCTGATTGGCCTAGTGGGTAGAGTGTTCGACTATAGTCCGGGATTCCTGGGTTCAATCCCAGGTCGTGTCATACCAAAGACTTTAAAAATGGTACTTGATACCACCTTGCTTAACACTCAGCATTATAAGGTACGGTTCAAGGGTAAAGTGGAGCAATCCTGGGAATGGAGTAGCGCCCTCCCCTACACCTTGGTGTAGTAGCTATCGAAAAGGGAGCCTTCAGGTCACCCTCGACTATGGTCGCTAACTTTACTTACTTACTTACTATCAAGGGTAAAGTGGAGTAATCCAGGGAGAGTAGTAGCGCCCTCCCCTACACCTCGGTGTAGTAGCTATTGAAAAGGGAGCCTTCTGGTCGCCCTCGACTAAAGGGAGACAACTTTACTTTACTTGCTATTCTTCTTGGAGAATGGCTTTGGCATTAAATAACCTACCAAGGTTGATATGCCATTAAACAAAGAAACCAAACCAAAGCTTTCTTATCGACGGGAATTATGTTTTTAAAAGAATGGAGATTATATTCAAATATAAAGCAAAATAGTTTTTTGGGGGAGTGTGAGTCATTATATTGAAAAAGTCACCTTCTTTATTGAATGATCTTCGTACTAATGTTTTTAGGAAAGAAATAAAACAATCTATTTTCTCTACCAATGGAAAAATAAATGGGGCAGATTGGACACTTTAGCTTGGAATGGATAACCATACTATAAGAATTCCAAATTCCAATTTCCTTTGTCTGTACATTCTGGTTAAGGATTTTCTCGCAAGATCTCAGAAAAAGAAAAAAAGAAGGAAAGAAAAGCAATGGCATATAAATTATTAAGATGGAATAAAAAGAAAAGAAATTGCGAATGAAATTGAAAAAGAAAGAAACAACCAAAGAAAAGCAGATAAAAACATATTAAGAAAGAAAGAAAGAAAGAAAAAAGAAAGAAAGAAAGAAAGAAAACTTGAAATAGAAATACAGAGAATGAAAAAAGAAAATTGCAAATTGCAAATAAAAAAGAAGAAAGAAAGAAAGAACAACGGAAAAAGGTTAAGCATTGAAATATTGAGAAAGAAGAAAGAAACTAAAAATAAACATTGCGAAATGAGAAAGAAAGAAATAAAGAAAGAAAAAAAGAAAGAAAGAAAGATAGAAAGAAAGAAAGAAAAATACAGAGAAAGAAAAAAGAAAATTGCAAATAAAAAAGAAGAAAGAAAGAACAAGAGAAAAAGGTTAAGCATTGAAATATTAAGAAAGAAAGAAAGAAAGAAAGAAAGAAAGAAAGAAAGAAAGAAAGAAAGAAAAGTTTAAATAAAGACACAGAGAAAGAAAAAAGAAAATTGCAAATTGCAAATAAAAAAGAAAAAGAAAGAAAGAAAGAAAGAACAGGAGAAAATGGTTAAGCATTGAAATATTAAGAAAGAAAGAAAAAAGAAAGAAAGATAGAAAGAAAGAAATTAAAAATAACATTGAGAAAGAAAGAAAGAAAGAAAGAAAGAGGGAAAGAAAGAAAGAAAGAAAGAAAAGTTTAAATAAAGACACAGAAAAAGAAAAAAGAAAATTGCAAATTGCAAATAAAAAAGAAAAAGAAAGAAAGAAAGAACAAGAGAAAAAAAGTTATGCATTGAAATATTAAGAAAGAAAGAAAGAAAAAAGAAAGAAAGAATGAAAGAAAGAAAGAAAGAAAGAAAAACACAGAGAAAGAAAAAAGAAAATTGCAAATAAAAAAGAAGAAGAAAGAAAGAACAAGAGAAAAAGGTTAAGCATTGAAATATTAAGAAAGAAAGAAAGAAAGAAAGAAAGAAAGAAAAAAAAAAAGGTTTAAATAAAGACACAGAGAAAGAAAAAAGAAAATTGCAAATTGCAAATAAAAAAGAAAAAGAAAGAAAGAAAGAACAAGAGAAGAAGGTTAAGCATTGAAATATTAAGAAAGAAAGAAAGAAAGAAAGAAAGAAAGAAAGAAAGAAAGAAAGAAAGAAAGAAAGGTTTAAATAAAGACACAGAGAAAGAAAAAAGAAAATTGCAAATTGCAAATAAAAAAGTAAAAGAAAGAAAGAAATATTAAGAAAGAAAGAAAGAAAGAAAGACTGAGAGAGAGTAATAATGAGAATCAAATCGAGAAAAAAAAGTTGAAAGAAACAAATGAATAAATAATCAAAAGAGAAAGCTCGAATGGACACAATAAAGATAAAAAGATAAAAGAAACAATTAAAAAAAAACAATAAATATATATAGAGAGACTGTGCAATAAATACTTAAAATGGTTACTTCGACAGCAAAAGAGATTACAAGGAAACATAATAAAAATGCGAATCTCCTCACAGAAAATCCTCACAACCAACGCAACAAACACTTTTGGTCAGATTATGGATCTTCAGGATTTTCTGCTTCTGGTAGAGTCAGCACTGCCTGAAATAAATGGAGCCATAAGGTGAAAAGCAAATAAAAGTTGTAATCCTACCACGCATGCGCTTGACAAAGAAGTCGTAACAAAGCAAAACAACTGTTCGCCTGTAAATTAACACTTTTGGTCTAATATGTATTTGTAAATGGAATGAACAACAAGAATCAGCTTCTCAACCGTCAACGGCAACTAATGTGCTAGCCTGCATGAATACAAATCACGAAGCGAGCGGAAACATGGCAGATTCTTAGAAGGTCTCCGTTTCAGAATTGCGTGTGCTGTAGCGGATCTCTTTAACTTCATCTCTAAAGAAAGTGACATACGAACTGTATTCGAAGAAACGAATCCATGTCAATTAAGAAATATTTCATGCGTTAAGTCACGATGATATAGAAAATAAATAAACAAACAATGAGATAGAGATATCATTTTTACAAAAATATCTTGGGCAAATGATATGTGAATTGTTTTTAAAATAAAGCTGTGATTAAGTCAACCATAGTTGTCTCCGCTTGGATCAATATGATCTTTTTCCTGGGCCCCATATAATTTCCATCATTAATAGTTCAGCTTTCAATTCGGATGAAGAACTCAAAACAATATAATAGCACAAACATATATAGGAAAAATACAAACTTAATGGGTTTGTGGGCAGAAATAACTGCAAGGATTTCAAATCGTCTTATCATGAAATTTTGAAAAGGAGTCATGACCTGATAGAGTCATATCTATGGTTCAAATAGAACAAAACTGTGTACTTGTGCTAAACTGAATTACTTGAAATAGAACTGTATTGACATTTAACTTTGTGTGGACAAAAACTAAACTGAATTGTTTGAATTAGAAGTTCATGGTTAAACTAAATACCTTGAAATTGAGATGCTTTTCGACAATTAAATTGTTTACTCGTGCTGAACTGAATAGATTGAAATAGAACTAATAATTTCCATAAAAATGGATTTGGCGTGCAAAGTTTTATATCCCATGAAACCCAAATAACCGTCTAACCAAAAAAATGGGGAGGTATTTGGAGTATAACAAAAACCTACCTCTGGTATGGAAGCCCTAATTCTTGAGCTCTGGAGAGTTTAGACTATCCCCTTATTGTCATTACTCCCAAGTCAACCCTGATCCTGTTAATTAGTACCAGTTATATATGGCTTAGTTTGGTTTTATGGCATGTCAACCATTGTAGGTTATTTTATTCCAAAACCTCTTTATACATATCTATTGAATATATATGATTTGTTTTGGTTGGGTTTTATGCCATATTAACCATTGTGGGTTATTTAATGCCGAATCCTTTTTATACATATTTATTAATATATGATTTCTAACCACATTTTGTTGATAACATTTTCAGACGAGCTTGAACTCATCTTTTGTGCCCAGTTAAATTGTTTCACTTATTTCTGTCTTATACAAATTGCTCTAAATACTAATTTTTTTTACTGTCAATCTTTTCTTTACACACAGTTAAATGTTTTCAAGTGTTTCTATTGAACACAAACAATTTCACTAATCCTCAGTCATTTCTTTACACACAATTAAATGTTTTCGAGTATTGCTATTAAACACAAACGATTTTCATTAGCCATTTGTTTACACACAGTTAAATGATTAAAGAATTCTATTTCAAGCAATTGAGTTTAACATAGCTCATTTGTTTGCACTCAGTTTAAATATCAAAGTACATGGTTTAAATGACAAAGTACACAGTTTAAATGACAAAGTACATACTTTAAATGTAAAAGTACATAGTTTACATCTCAAAGAGTTCTATTTGAATAATATATAGGGCCTTATCAGTTTTTTCCATTCTGGGCCAGACTGAACCTGGGAGAAATGGCAATAAGTGGGTGCTCTGCATTCCGCATACCTCCAGCATTACTGGAGCCTCACTATTTAGTGTTATATCCAGGCCACTCGTCGTGGGAGTATTAAGTAAAAAGTAAGTAAAGTTGGCGACCATAGTCGAGGGTGACCCGAAGGCTCCCTTTTCGATAGCTACTACACCAAGGTGTAGGGGGGCGCTACTCCTTCCCAGGATTGCTCTACTTTACCCTTGATCCGTACCTTATAATACTGAGTGTTAAGCAAGGGGACATCAAGTACCATTTTTTGAGTCTTTGGTATGACTCGACCTGGGATTGAACCCAGGTCTCCCGGGCCATTGGCGAACACTCTAACTGCTAGGCCAATCCCTCTGTAAAGATGCAGTCCGTGTATTCTACAGCCCCAATCGACTGGACGAGTACCTGATAGGGTCAAATCAGCTGATCAAATAGTTATGTTTGAAAATTAATTTGATTCTATAGGACCGAGTGCAAAAAAAAATTTCTTAAGAAACAAGTGCACTAAAATATAAATACTAACGTACAATGAACCCGATAAATTTAAAGATGGGCTGATATGCCGGTACTGGCCCATTAGGAAAATGGTTAGAGTGTTCGCCAATGGCCTGAGAGAGTTAGGTTCAATCCCAAGTCGAGTCATACCAAAGACACAAAAAAATGATACTTGATGCCACCTTGTTTAATCCACAGCATCCTAAGGTATGGATCAAGGGTAAAGTGGAGCAATCCAAGGAAAGGATTAGCGCCCTCCCCTACACCTCGTGTAGTAGCTATTGAAAAAGGAAACTTCAAGTCGCCAAATTATATATATATATATATACTGTCTCTTTCTGTTTCATCCTCTTCTCTATCTCTGTCTATATATATAGAGAGAGAGGGAAGAGAGGAGAGGAGCAGAGACAGAAAGAAAGAGACTGAGAGAGAGAGTGAGAGTGAGAGAGTGAGTGAGATCGAATCATGCGTTTAACTCATGTTGGTGTACATGCACACCAAAATTGCAATGGCACATACATGATACATGCCAATATAGTTATCAGCTTCTTCATTAATCTTACCGTTACAGGTAATTACTTTCTATCCCAAGGCAAGAACGATTCAAAATTACCTATTTTATAGTGGTAGGTTCTGCTGTTCACAATAAAACTTCACGATTCCAAATAAAATGACTACTCGTAGACATTCTGCATTTCACTGTGAGTCAGCAATATCTATGGATTTATTACAGTGCCAGTCACATACACATACATACACACACATACGCACATACCTATATGTATATATATATATATATATATATATATATATATATATATATGTGTGTGTGTGTGTGTGTGTGTGTAGTAAAGGCAAATTTAAATTACAGAAATTTTGATATAATACTATACTAGAGAGAGAGAGAGAGAGAGAGAGAGAGAGAGAGAGAGAGATATTATGGAGGCGTTCGTGGTGTAACGGTTATCATCGTAAGAAATAGAAACGGTGTCTCGAGTTCAAAGGCTGGACGAGGGTGTTTGCATTTGGAATTGGTTAATGGCAGACATTATTATAATCACGCAAAAATATTTGTTTTGAAGTTGTTTAAGATGGCGGCAAATCGCACATAATTCACAAGACTTGAACAGAGGTCTGTCATCAAATTTTTTTATGGCTACATTCATCCATCTATCACTTCTGCAAAGAGTGTAGTATCTGTGCACACAGTCTTGGATCAGAGTAGCTCCCCAATATTTCTGCCGGGGATCAAAGTGTAATATGTTCTATCGGTAGGGCTTAGGATATGATGACTTTATCCTATTGAGAGTGGTAAGACTGTCGCACCCAAAAAGAGAAATTCTGGAGGTCTGAGTAGTGTGGGATACCCCTTCAATGCTAATACTCCCAGGTCCACTCGGACCTGAAATTTTAGGGTCCCATCAATAGGTCACATAGATCAATTTTAAAATAATTATTATTTGTGAGTTATACTTGATGCCATATCACTGTGTGCATACAAATAATTATTATTATTGAATAGAAATATTTTTCTTGAAAACAGAATTGTTTATAAGTAGATTATTATCATAAAGTAAAGTTGTCTCCCTTTAGTCGAGGGTGACCAGAAGGCCCCTTTTTCAATATCTACTACACCAAAGTGTAGGGGAGGGCGCTACTCCTTTCCCTGGATTGCTCCATTTTACCCTTGATACGTACCTTATATTGTTGAGTGTTAAGCAAGGAGGCATCAAGTACCATTTTTAAGTCTTTGGTATGACGTGACCTGGAATTGAACCCAAGTCTCTAGGACCATTGGCGAATACTCTACCCACTAGGCCAATACTTGAAACTATACTATTACTTACTAAGAAAATTGACTTTGGCATTAAATAAGGCAGAAAGGGTTGAATTTTACTAAATTTTATATAAGCTTTTAGGTGTCACTTTTTTTTTTACAAGAAAATGTATTTTTTCTATCAATATCTTGAAAATATGTTTAATGATTGATGTTGAAATATCTTGCAATTCTTTTCTTAGACTTTCCACATTGAGGTCATCCAATTGTTGGTACTCGAGTGAGGTCTTTGAAATTTCCTTTTCATTTGGTTTTATGGGCAAATATTACGAATATAAAGTTTGAGTAATTCAATTTTATCCTTTATTTCTAATTTTGGCTTCGAAATTAAAAAAGAAAAAAATTAATTCATCTTTTAAAATGTAGAAATGATTGGAGATTAGAATTCTTCATGGTCCAGTTTACGTTTGTGTTCACTACTCACTAAAATTCTAAAGAAAAACAGAAATCGGAATCTCCTCCAGTCAGGAACAAACTAACTGGGTGTAACATTATAAGCAAATCGCACAGAGTCGCGAATAGAAGTCAACGGAAAAGACAGTAGCCGAAATAAACACGAGTTTACAGAGTGCAATATATTTTCAGTAGGCTGGGTGAAACAATAAGTCATGATGATCTCAGCTAAACGGCTACCTACCACCCATCTCTAAACCTATCCAAATTAGACAAACATGCGGAACACTGCTGGAGAAATAGGGATGAACTCATAGGCGTCGTTCTCCTAAGGAACCCTTCACACGGACGTGCAAGTGTTGGAGGACCCGCTAGAACAGCTCTGTACGGATACAGGATGTAGTCTTGAAGACCTGCCGGAAGCAATGGACGATTGAGAAAAATGGCAAGAGAGAGAGAGAGAGAGAGAGAGAGAGAGAGAGAGAGAGAGAGAGAGAGTTAGAGAAATCCGTGCTCGGGGCACAGCATCATAATGATGGTGCGGTGAAACAAGATATGCCTGATCGAGTATCCCGAAACCCGAATCTTACTGTGGTCACTAAAAAGAAGTAGCGATTGGGGCTGTTACGTCAGCCTCTTGAGGCGAAAGTGGAAGTGAGGTGGTCTGTGAATCCCAATATATATATATATATATATATATATATATATATATATATATTAATATATGAAATTACAAAAAATTCAGGTAGAATGTGTTTTTGTCACCTCCTGGGAATACGAATACAGAAAAATATTGGAAAGACATTCAAAAACATTACGTTATGAAAACAAGTTAAGGAGAAACATAGCGTCTATAAAAAGTTGATTTGTATAGGTGGAGAATGAAAGAAAGAAGAAATAAAGGAAAGAGGGAAGAAAGAAGAAAACAGGAAAGAAAGGTGGAAGCGTGAAGAAATAGGAAATTAGAAAAGACTGTTTAGTTATCGTTGCTAGTGTAAGTTGTTAACCTTCAACATAATTTTGACCTTCCTTCTTTCTTCCTTCTTCCCCTAATTTCTTCTTTCTTTCATTCTCCACCTATATAAACGGACTTTTTTCGATGCTATGTTTCTCCTGGTTTAAAAAAATTACCTTTTCATGACGTAACCTTTTAGAATATTTACGGAATATTCTTCTGTAATCGTTCCAACCACTATTTTAGATTGATAATTTCCACCCTGAAGATGACAATATATATATATATATATATATATATATATATATATATATCGGGGTTTGCTTTTCGTTCTCTTTTTCTCTTTTGGGGGCTGAGGTGCAAGGACACAAACAGGAATAAAACGACGAACGACTGAAAGATACGAGATGATTGGTATGGTTTGGTTTGGTTTCTTTGTTTTATGGCATATCAACATTTGTAGGTTATTTAATGACAAATCTATTCTCCTCGAAGAACAGTAGTTGTAACCCATAGCTAGGAGGATAAGGGGGTTCATACCTTTCCCAAGGGAACTTGCCCGAAAGTGAAGGTAATAGTGTGACAGGAGTACGAACCCGCTTACTACGATTCTGCAGTCCATCACTTTAACCATTACACCACGAGGACACCCCCCGGTACGAGGTGAGATAGTTAAAAATATGAAATAAAGTCTATCCGCACGTTGTGTCTGTTGTCGATTCATTACTGTTCCACGGTGACAGGGATTAAATGAAGACAAAATAAAACAACAAAGGTCCTAATACTGGAACGATTTTTTGCCTCCATCTAATCATGAGCTATCACCGACATAGCAGTCGTCGATGACAACGTTTCACATGGCTGATTGGGCTCCTCAATTCTAATGATAGGCAACCAAACTAGGAGAAGAATAGTTCTAAATTCAAATTGCATAGAAATCAATTGAAAACTGTCTAATATCTCTCTTCGTCATTGCAATTCATTGTTAACTCATGAAGGAAGCAGTAAAGGGCCATGACCTCATTATTTCGAAAAAACGAACTGTCGATTCTGATTTCTAGAATAATATAATCCATTTGTTTTTGCCTTAATCAACGTTAATCCTAATCAAGGACACGTGTTAACAGGACGTCAGGTGATCCATCTCAATGTAATTAATATTCTGGACGTTCGTTCAAGCACCTGTATCCAGTATCCAATGAAATGATATCTATTCCCATTAAGGCAAATACCGATGTGATACACGTCGGCCGTTTCCGAAAAACAAAAGATGACTTGATCCGTTCTAACTGGAACACTGTTGCTATCGACGTGATTCAAGTGATAAGTTGTTGTTTTTTGTTGTTGTTTTTTCGGTTATAAAAAAAAGAAATCACTAAATTAAAAACAAGATCTGTTGTTTGTTTCTATGGTCAAGCAAACGAGGTGATTGACTTTTTGCAAATATTGTAATCTGTCACAAATGCATTTATATATATATATATATATATATATATATATATATATATATATGTATGTATATTGAGAGAGAGAGAGAGAGAGAGGGGGGGTAAAATTAGAATAGAATTCAGTTCAAAATAATTTTATAGATCAAAACTTACGATTGCGAGTAGAGAAGAATAAAGATTAAAGAAACTAGGATGTCATTTTCTTACTTTTGTCTAATATCTAATAATGCTATCAGACTGGTTTAGAATGGACTTCGCCATGAACAGGTACTCAATCCTACCCAGAGATCCAGAACTGGAACATTACCACCGGATGCAGTTAGGATTAGGGTTAATGTTTGTCATACGCTGGAAAATTCTTTTTTGTTGTTAAAGTTCTTAACATTAAATGATATATCATTTATATAATCATTGTGTTTTCTCTTGTATATAAGGCACGTGAAACTATTAGTCACGACACAAAAGTAACGATGCGTGATTCTAATACTTTTAGTATATATATATATATATATATGTAAATATATATACGAGGATAATTAAATAAGTTTCCAGGCATTTTTCGTATGGGCGCTTTTATTGATAGTACACACATGAAATTCTTGTCTCCTTCGAAGTAATCTCCTCCGGCTGCAATGCACTTGTTGTACCGTTCCAACAACTTCTGGAAGGCCCCACGGAAATCCTCTTGTGTGAGCGTGTCAATGACCTTCGTCACAGCCTCTTTCATCTCCTCAATTGTCTCAAAACGACAGACTCTGAGCTTAGAGAATAA
The DNA here is from genome assembly GCA_963585895.1 of Sepioteuthis lessoniana. Lineage (NCBI taxonomy): Eukaryota > Metazoa > Mollusca > Cephalopoda > Myopsida > Loliginidae > Sepioteuthis > Sepioteuthis lessoniana. Next base: position 17,842,204 of record OY757925.1, read on the forward strand.
CCAAAAGTCACAGGGAGCAAGGTCTGGACTATAGGGAGGCTAAGGAACTGTCTTGTTGCCCATTTTAGTCAAATAGTCTGTGACAAGGATGGACTTGTGGAATGGTGCATTGGAAAGGCCACTGACACGATTTCAAGAGCGCTGGCCTCTTCTGACGGAAAATCTTCCTGAACTTCCTTAAAAGCACAACATAGTAACCCTAATCCTAAACCTTGGGCCAATCAACTCTAGTGTATTGACTTCCCTACTCATTCCACACCTCTCGTCATCCCTCACAGACTCCCTGCCCTCCTTGAATCTCTTATGCCACTCAGAAACTGATGCTCGTTTCATGCAAGATGGTCCAAAAGCAGTCTGAAGCATTCTATACGCTTCTGTAGCATTTTTTCCAAGTTTAAAATAGAAATTTATTGCATATCGTTCTTCTAAAGCGTCATCACGTCCAGATTGTATTTTTGAAATTCACCAAGTGTGATATAAAGACTTTAGTAGGGTGTATTCCAATTCCTGCTGTAGCTGTTCATTTGAACCTGAAATCATAAAAATTGGCCAGTCTTCTCATAATATGTATAGCAATAACATACTGAATTTTCAAGAGTCTATGACAATTTTAAATGCCAGTACAAAAAATTCTGGAAACTTATTGAATGCCCTACGCATATATATATATATATATATATATATATATATATATATATATATATAGTGTTCCAACATTTTTATGCTGATATCGAAAATAACAATAATTATTAAGGAAATTACTCAAAAGTCAAATTGGGTCAAATATGTCTTCTAAGTAAAGTTAATTTCTAATATTTTCCAAATAGATGATATGCGACATAAGGCCAATTTTTAAGCGCAGTATAACTGGTCTGAAATCAGATTTTTTTTTTCTTTCCCCTGACGAACATATCAAGGCTAAAGGGTTTAATCCGTCTTAATATTTAACAATGCTTGAGGGAAAATATGGATTCATGCCTTTCCAAAGGACATTAGCGTAAAGTGAAATGCAAACAACCTCACCCCGGATTTCTTCCGACGATAGCCGTTACTCCAAACGCACCACTGCTAAGTGTTTTCGTTTGTGCAATATTTACAATAACCTCCTCCTTTGTTGTCTATTTTAAGAAATCTATCGTAAATAAAAGCACATTTGGGATATAGAGATAAAAAGAAGTTTCGCTAAGCGAAAGTGACAAGCCCAAAGATAACCAGGAGATTGGTTTGTTTTTTATAGTTCTTTTTTTAATGGCATATCAACTTTCGTTGTTTATCTAATGTAAAAGATCCTTATTGAAGAGCAGCAGTGATTCCATTTAATCCAAAAAAAAAAGGATCATTCCTTTTTGGAAAGTACTAGTCAGAAAGTGAACGTATTTGCTCGACTTGAATTTGATGAAAAATATTCATTTATTCAGGGTTGATAAGATGTGCTTTTTTAAAGCAGATCGTATCAACCACTCCCCTATGTTTAAATCAAAGTTAGAAAAAAAAAATGAAATCAAAGATTAGAAGAAAAGAAAATAGGAAAAATAGAATATACAAGTAAATAAAATGCGGAGAAATAAAACTGTTTGATTTGCTTGCGTTTAGATAAGGATTGCTGGATTTTATGGCATATCAACACTTGTAGGTTATTTAATGCCAAATCCTGTTTATACGTATATTAAATATATATGATTTGTAGACGAATAGTTAGTAGGTAATATCTTAAATAACCAAAGCTCATTTGTTTGCACACACTTAAATGATTTCAGGTATTGTAATGTAACGTTATCAGCTAAACGTATCATCAGTTATCTGTTTACACGCAGTTAAATGGTTAGATATATATGGTTTGTATGTAAATATTTTCGCGGTAATCTCATTTCTAAATGAGTTAGAGATATTTGTCTAGATTTCTGAGATGAAGCTAGATAATTTTTATCACTGACAATATTCGGACTATTGACCGCATCTTCATTGCTATACACATAATGTTTCTGCCGGGAGGTTCGTTGGCCTTCTTCAGGCGTTTTCTGTCGAACTCAGGAGCCTATATAGAACCTTGAATTGAACCTTTTACTTAATGCCAGGGGGTAGAGTGTTCCAATTAAAAAAAATTACTGATAAATCAGAGTTTAAAGTAACTATTTCAATTTAGTTATAATTATTTGTTTGCACACAATTATTATGGTTTCACGTGTTAAGCTAGAGTGATTATTCCTTCTTATTCTTACCCGTATAGTAGGCAACCGAAGTCGAGGTTGACCCGAAGGCTCCTTTTTCAATAGCTACTACACTGAGGTGTCAGGGAGCACGCCATTCCTTTCCCTGCATTGCTCTTTATACATAACGTATAACGCTGAGTATTAAGGAAGGAGATATCAAATACCATTTTTTGAGTCTTTGGTATGACTCGACCTGGGATTGAGCCCCGGTATCACTAACAATTGGCGAACACTCTACTCGTGAGGCCAACCCACAGATAATTTCACACAGAAGCACTTTCCAACCAAACACCTTATTTACTGCACCATGCGTCCTAGTTAAACAATTCAGAGTGAATTTTGTCAACTTTTAAACCTAATGCATCTATCAAGCCACTCCTCTTTATTATCATGTCCGATTTTTTAACCAAGCTTTTTTAATCGAGCCTTTTTGATTACTAGCTCCTAAATCTCATTAATCTCTATACTTGGTCTGATTAACAGGTCACCGTAGCCCAACATACGCGCTGCTTCTTCGGTGTTCTTCCCTATCAATTATTTTTACTTCATCCCACATGGACAGATGGTTTCCCTTTTTCTTTTGATAGTCAGTAATACCCGACTTCATGACCTCACCTCGATATACTGACTTTTGATGTTCCTCTAGCATTTAATGGTTGGCATGTCTCGCCTTTGTATATTTTACCGCGACTGTATGGGGTGAAGTACATGCAATTCTTCTACATGTATTCTGCTGGGTGCTCGACTTAGCAGAGATATTTTCGAAGAATCTTACTACTCGTAAATATGCTCGTAAATTCCTCATTTCTTCTTCATATACATCGCTGTCATTACTATTCGTTTTTACTCGATGTTGTAGGCAACAAACGCTTCCTTTCTTTACATTCCTCAAAGACAACCTCAATCGCAATTGAAAGCATTACGTTGGCCCCAAGGAATCTATACCTTTTCCAGTTCAAAATGGGAGTAGTTCAGTTCAAAATGGGAATAGTTTAGTTTAAAATGGGAATAGTTCATTTCAAAATGGGAATAGTTCAGTTCAAAATGGAAAAATTATTATATGTATAAATATAAAAAAAGCTGCAAAGAGACAATATGGGGGTCCAGTTGTGATGGTTGTTGACAATGCCCCATGTCACTCAAACATTGAAGAAGTTTTTAGTGAAGAAGGATTTCTAGGATGTGAAGTGCTTAGGTTGGGACCATACAGTCCAATGTTTAATCCGATTGAATAAGTATGGTCTTTAATCAAAGCTTACGTCAAGCAGGAATTGGCTGCTAAAATTGTGAGTATTCTGGCAATGGAGAGAACAGATGGCTTGTCAATTACTGAACAAAGGGCAAGAGCTTTGACTTCATTAATTGAGGAAGAATTGGGAAGGGTTACACCAGAAGTATGCAATCGTTTCATAGCTGGAATTCAATCTAAAATTCCTGCAGCTGTAGCATTAGAAGATGTTGTGTTCTAATAAATGACTTGAAGAATTTTTTTATATTATAAAATGTTAACAATTTTATTGCTAAAATAATTTATAAAATATTTTTTATATTTATAATAATTTTTCCATTTTGAACAGAACTATTCCCATTTTGAAATGAACTATTCCCATTTTGAACTGGAAAAGGTATAGATCGAACTACAAAAAACAATGCACGAAAACTCACCACAGTCCGTCTGCCCTATGTCAAAGGCCAAGTCGAAAAGATTCGAAAGATTGGTAAACCATATATCAGGATAATCTTCACATTACCCAAAGCTCCCAAAGCCTTTCTCTAAGATGCAGTTTAGTATCATGTCGAGGGCACTCACTGTGGCTGGGGACTATCTTATCCCTTTGCAGAGATTCAATCGGTGTATTCTACAGACCCAGGCTTAGTTTGATTTGTCTTGATTTGATTTATATATTTAGCAGTATATCAACTACTCTGGGTAATTTAATGCCAAAATTTGTTTCATTTATTTGCTCTGGCTTGGTTTGCTTGGGTTTGGTTCACTCGCTTACCTGCTTATCAAATCATTATCGATTATTTAAAGCCGAAATTTGATTTATTTGTACATTTTTTATTGTAATCATAACAATATTTCCAATGCTCCAAGGCCTTTTTAAGTCACCTTTTTATTTGTTTTCATATAGTTACGTCACATTTTTATCATTTACAATATTCGAACAATTGATTGCATCTTCATTGCTATACCTACAAATTGCATATATATTTATTTACCCAACTCCTCCGCTCGGGCAGGATATGACACAAGGTCAACTTTTTTTAAGCGGAGTTTAACAGGTTTAAATTCAGAGTTTTCCTTCTCCTTGACTAGTTGCATCACCTAGTCTGCCCTACTATTTACCCATAGCTGTAGGGAGAATAATTGGATTCATACCTTTCCCAAGGGTATTAGTGCTATGTGAAATGCAATCAGTCCAGGATTTGAACTCGTGTCGCCTGTCCAATTCCTGCGACGATAACCATTACACCACGGGCACCTCCAAATTGCATATATATCCGTCGGGCTCTTCAGATGTTTTATATCGAACTTGGGAGCCTACATAGAACATTGAATTGAACCTTTTACTTAATTCCCGCGGGTAGACTGTTCCAATTCTTCTAACCATAGGTATACGTATTAAGCTACAGTAAGTATTCTTTCTTATTCTTACCCGTAGTAGGGATTGAACCTACAGATAATTTCACTCAGAAACTCTTCCCAACCAAAGACTTTATACATCTAATTTATACACAATATATTCGCATATCATTTAAAGTAACTGTTCCTGTTTAAATAACAATTATTTGTTTGCACAAAGTCATATGGTTTAAAGTATTAATATCAAAAACAAAAAAAAATTACTGATAATTCAAGGTTTAAAGCAAGTATTTCTATTTGATAACTTTGTTTGCACACAGTTATTATGTTTCAAGTATTCCAATCTAATACAATTAATTTGATATGAGTACGTGAAATGTATATATGTTCATAGAATGTTCATAATGTTCATACGTATATAGGAATCTGAAAACACTCGAAATTGCTTGGGTACTAAACTTTTTATTACCTTTTTGAGTTTAAGGTTTTTCGACGTGAGGAGAGAGAGACACAATTTCTTTCTATCCTGACTTTTCCATCTGACCCTACCACGTGCGGCACTTTTTGTAGACAACTACTGGTCTGGCCTTGGCGAGCTCCGAAAATCGACTTGCTTCGTCCAAGCCCAAATCTCAACTAACTGCTTTTTTTCAAATCCCAAAATCCTCAGCTCGTCGCTTCCGGGCATGACGTCATTCACGTCCCCGGTTCCATTTTTCTATCTAGGGTTTTTATTGTGACATCTGTGATTGTCATATCTGCCCTGCGCGCGCGTGAACACCTGCACTCAATGTGTGCACCTAACTAACCCATGCACTAAGCCGAAAGGTTCTCAGCCTAACTAAACCGAAAGATATATAAAATGAAAAATGATAATATAAAAAAATCTCTCCGCAATTATATTACAGTAGACAATCATTGGGTTTAAAGTAAGTATTCCAATCAAATAACAAGCATTTTTGCACACATATGGTTTCAAATATCTCTATATAACACTAGAGTTAGGAAGAAGTTGTATGGTTTTAATTAACCAAAAAAAATCCTTAGTATGCAATTATAGTTTTAAGTAATTATTCTTTATGCAAATAATTTGCACACAGTTATGTGGTATCCATTGTTCCTATCTAATTCTGATAATTTTGAATAGTTTTCTTTTACTCACAGAAAAGACCCTAAGATGTTCAACTCATAAGGTCATCGTGGATCTGGGGGTAATGTCAATAAAGTGTTGTCTTACAATTTTCCAGATCACCTAAATGAGAGCCACACCTCCGGTTGCAGTTTCGTGTCATACCCAGTAAAAGTCATAAGCTCTAGTTTCCAACCACCCGTATATTAGAACTCTGAATACGTTGTCCCTATGCATCCTCCTTGACAGGGGTAATGTTGTATAGCCACTCAATAACCATGACCATGATTAACTATACAAACACACAATACATATATATATATGCTGGATACATACCGACGCAATGATAAACGACGAGTGAAGACTTCTTTAACAAAATATATACCTCTCACTTTATTGTAAGGGTTCGAAAAGGGTTACTCAAGGTTTGCGTGTGAGAGGGAGCTGGAGACCGAACAGAACTGCAATATATTGACCCCCACTCTTATGGCCGTCAGCGTTGTGTCTTTCTCGTTCTCCAGGGCTGCTCAACCGGAGGCCCAGGAGCCCAGCTCTCTGCTGGATGATGGCTTTCTTTCCTGCATCTTATCACCAACTTGTCTCCAAAACTCCACCGGGGTTCCCGAGGGCCCCTTCGGCCTGGTGTGGCTTTCCCTACCACATCTCGTCTCTAACTCCAACTGTCTGACTTTTTGTCTTGACCGAGTTATATAATAGTTCAATGTCCACTCAATCGCCTACTCGATCTTTGGAATGGCATGTTTGATCGTCATCAAGCGGAAATAACAGTCATGCACTTCACAGGTCATTCTCTTCCAGTGCATCAGTCTACGAGTGTACCATGGGAATTTTAGCTTGTCCCATTTTGTTAGTCAATTTCTGCCCACGCGATTTCCTCTCATAACTGCCATTGGAATGTGTTACTTCTTTCCGGTGCATCACCTTGGAATGGCAAGTTTGGCCGGGTCGAAGGTCAAAATACAACAGTAACACCCTCCTAACCTATATATATATATATATATATGTATATATATATATATATATATATATATATATATTGATTGACCATAATAGACATTTTTTTATCATTAAGGGTTTTCGGACTATTGTCTTCATCTTTATTGTTATTTCCACGACGTTTCGGCCGATATGTCCCCCAGCATTCTTCAGGTGTTTGTCGAACTCCAGCAAGACACATAGCGTAACGGTTATAAGCGTTGGATCCCTAAGCCTTTAAGGAGAAAATCATCTGGAGGTTGCAGGTTCAATCCTGACTGCTGGCAGGGAATGCAGGAATACTTAACACTTGTACACGGTTATTGCAAACGGAATCAGAACAGGCAACCCCCGTGGATTCAATAAAGGACGTAGTTCGATGTTCCGTGGAGGTTCCCGAGTTCGACAAACACTTGAAGAAGGCCGGAGGACATATCGGCCGAAACGTAGTAAAATAACAATAAAGATGAAGACAATAGTCCGAAAACCCTTAATGATAAAAATCATCAAGCTTCGTCTCAGAAAGTTAGACAACTGGACATTTTTTGCTTACATATTTTTTTGATAATCTTTTCGAATTGCCGTATCAATCTTATGATATGCGGCGGGATTTGTTTGATCAGCCTTCCATAATTAGTTATTTCCCAGGTAGGTAGTTTCTACAAACTTTAGGCTACCATCAGGGGAGGATGTATTACAAACGTGATGTAACTTTTGTATTTACATTACTACCTTGTAAGAATGAACGTTTGTACTGTTGTATTGTGTAGCGTTTACTTTTTGAATTTGATGGCCCAAAGTTGAGAAGAAAGTACTTGGAAAATAACTACGTGTAGAAGTTTATCAATCAATCCCCGCTGAATATCATAAGATCGGTAGGGCAATTCGAAAGGATTAACAAAAAATATGTAGACAAAAATGTCTATTATGTTCAATCAAATATGTATCAATGAAGAAATGCTACCAATATATATATATATATATATTATCATTAGTCGAGGGTATACCCTTAGTCGAGGATGAACCGAAGGCTCCCTTTTTAATAGTTACCACGCCAAGGTGTAGAGGAAGGTGCAACTCCATTCCCTGGATTGCTCCACTTTACCCTTGATCCTTACCTTATAATGCTGAGTATTAAGTAAAGTGGCATCAAGTATCATTTTTTGAGTCTTTGGTATAACTCGTCCTTGAGACCAGGGTTCAATCCCACGTCGAGTCATACCAAAGACTCAAAAAATGTTACTCGATATCTCCTTGCTTAACCCTGAGTATTAAAAGGTAAGGATCAACGATTAAGTGGAGCAATCCAAGGAATGGAGCTGCACCCTCCTCTACGCCTCGGTGTAGTAGCTATTGAAAAATGAGCCTTTGGGTTACCCTCAACTAAGATTGCCAACTTTACTTATATATATATATATATATATATAAAAGGCACATTGAGTTGCGTAATCAAATAGTTATCTCATCATCAACCTCTTAATAATCGTGCTGTCGATTATTGTGCAGGTATGGATGTTTTGACAGACAGCAAACTTTTATTAGAAACGCGACTTAAAAATGATTTATGTTTCATGACAAATGCTTTTGAGAAGAGTCAAAGAGAAAACGGCTGGAATTTGAAATCTTAATGTAGAGGCCCCCGTTTTTATTGGATTTTATAAAATGCAAATACTTTCCGCCTTTCAAAAAAAATTACAAAATCATGGCCTAGCTTCTCAAATTAATGAATGAAAATTCGAGCTTATTCATCATATTTACCCAACCCCTCCGCTCGGGCAGGATATGACACAAGGTCAATTTTTTAAGCGGAGTTTAACAGGTTTAAATTCAGAGTTTTCCTTCTCCTAGACTAGTTGCCTCACCAAGGATGAAGAACCTAGTCTGCCCTACTATTTACCCATAGCTGGAGGGGGAATAATTGGATTCATACCTTTCCCAAGGGTATTAGTGCTATATGAAATGCAATCAGTCCAGGATTTGAACGCTTCCAAAATATATCCAATGGATTGTGATGAAAAGATGAGTTTTGGCTGATTGTAAAGGACAAACAAGAGAGAATCAGAGGTTTTGGTAGGTTGGTTGGTTGGTTGGTTTGGTTTTATGGCTTTGTAGGTTATTTAACACCAAATCCATTTCATACATATAATCAATTCTATATCTAACAATTCAGTTTAGCATGAGTACTCAGTTTAATTGTCAAAAGGATTTCTCTTTTAAGCTTTTCAGTTTAGTCAAACAGTTCTGCTCTAAACAATTCACTGTAGTATAAGTACAGATTTTGTACACACACAGTTAAATGTCAAAACAGTTCTATTTCAAACAATTCAGTCTTGCACAAGTACAGTTTAAATGTCACTAACACTTCTATTTCAAACAATTCAATTTAGCATTTCCAGTTCACATTATTCAAACGGAAAAGCGGCCGGACATTGTAGCATGGTCCGATTCAAAGAAGAGTGTCCTCCTCATAGAATTGACTGTCCCTTGGGAAGAAAACCGGGAGGAAGCACACGAGCGGAAGAAAAACCGCTACGAGTCACTGCGTGCCGACTGCGTGCCGACTGCGTGGAAAAGGGTTGGATATGCCATGTGATTCCTATTGAGGTTGGTTGTCGTGGTTTTATAGGACACTCAGTCATTTCGTTTCTTTCAAAAATAGGAATCACTGGCCGCAGTTTGAAAGTTGCCTCGAATCGTCTTCAGAACACGGCGCGATATGCATCAAGTTGGATTTGGTCGAAAGCGAGAAAGTTTTCAGCATGAAGGTAATACACGAGGAATCACCTTTCCCGTGTGATTACGTAAGAAACGGTTACTGTAAACGCGTAATAACATCAACCGCCGAAAGTAAACGCGTTTTTTAAATCACAAACTGCACGAGCGTTCTTTTGTGTCCCGTGGTGGGGCGCTCTCGACCGGCTGTGGTTGCGTGCTGCACGGTTCGGTCGGGTGTGTTCCACCACTGGATACATCACCTCTGGCCTCAGGGGGCTGTCCCCCCAGGCTTTAACCCTCTTCGGAGGGGTTGGGTTTATCGCCCGGCGCCTGAGGCGCCCCGAAAAGGGGAATGCCGACGGGGTCTGAGGCATTTTTGGAACTGCCTATCGCGTTTGGGCTTCGGCCCTGCGACAGGACCCACCTTAAAAACGGCCTTGTGCCATATTCGTACGTTGGTGGGACGTAGGATAAATACAGCACTCAGAAAATGAAGATTAACGTCCAATGTAGTCTCTGCATTTAATGGATCTGGCGTATATATATATATATATATATATATATATATAATTCTCTTAATACCCTGTCCGGTGGCAAAAGCTGCTTGGTAGCGCCGGGGATGGCAGTACCGCCTTGAGCTACCGAAACTGTGTTATCACCCCTGGATGGCGGCTGATGAGGATATGGTATAGCACGTGCTTTCACACGTCGTATGATGACAAAAAAAATATCAAAAAGATTTCTATTTTAAGCTATTCAGTTTAGTAAAACAGTTCGAACAATTCAGTTTAGCATAAGTACTCAGTTTACAGATAGGGCCCTATCAGGTACTACCACTCCGGGCTAAAGTGGACCTGGGAGCGATGGCAATGAAGGAGTACTCCGCATTCTTCAAAGCTCCATCATTACTAGAACCTCACTATCAGATTGTTTAGTGTCATAACCAGGACATTCATTGCGGGGGTCTTAGCTCTCTGCAGAGAAGCAATCGGTATATTCTACAGCCCCAGTCGACTGGGTAAAGAATCGGAGGAACACACAAAGGTACGTGAAGAAAATTCCACCCTCTTGTTTATGTAATCATCTTTCGGCTGCCTCAACTTTCTCTCTGTCGATGAGTAGACCTTCAATATGCTGGGAGAGGACGCTACGTTCCATATTACAGGGATTAGTAGAATCGCTATATCATGTATCTTCCGCGTGCACCCATAATGTTCCTATGATTTCCCAAACGAATTTGAATAAGTCTTATACTGAAGAAACTCCCTCAACGCGAGAATTAGTATATATCAACAATAGTGACTTAGTTAGGACGTCCCTATAGTAATATGCTCATGATAATGAGATGAATAATAATAAGGCTAGGACGAAAAGAACAAAACACAACAGCAGACAAGCCTGACAAAGCAAAAGATATTGGCAAAAGAAAGGAGACCTAAAAGATATCGAGATAGGATCAAGCATTGCAAACCAAACAGGACATTCCGAGAAAATTCTACAAACAAGTAGGTGGAGAATGCTCGAGGACAAACCAACAATCAAATGCAAGGAAAACAAAACTATTTTGGAGAAAACTTTGCGAAAGACACAATAGAAAAATGAAATGGATAAATGTTACGAAAAAAAAAAATAAAAGAATTACGTGGTTCATTCAATAAGTTTCAAGACTTTATTTGTACAGACATTTAAAATTGTTGTAAACTCTTGAAAATTCAGTATGTTATTGCTATACATCTTATGAGATGACTGACCATATTTCATGATTTCAGGTTTAAAGGAACAGCTACAGCCGGAATTGGAATACACCCTACTAAAGCCTGATTCTCACAGCTGGTGAATTTCAAAAATGCAATCTGGACGTCAGGACACTTTAGAAGAATGATATGCAATAAATTTCTATTTTAAACTTAGAAAAAATGCCACAGAAATGTATGGAATGCTTCAGACTGCTTTTCGACCATCTTGCATGAAACGAGCATCAGTTTCTGAGTGGCATAAGAGATTCAAGGAAGGCAGGGAATCTTTGATGATGATGAGAGGTGTGGAAGGATTAAGGAAGTCAATACACCAGAGTTGATTGGCCAAAGGGTTAGGGTGAGGGTTACTATGTTGAGGTTTTAAGGGAGTTCAGCAAGCGATTCCGTCGGAAGAGGCCTGCACTCTTCAAATCGGGTCAGTGGCATTTCCACCAGGACAATGCACCAGTCCACAAATCCATCATTGTCACAGACTATTTGACTAAAATGGGCACCAAGACAGTTCCTCATCCTCCCTATAGTGCAGACCTTGCTCCCTGTGACTTTTGGTTATTCTCTAAGCTCACAGGCTGCCGTTATGAGACAATTGAGGCGATGAAAGAGGCTGTGACGAAGATCATTGACACGCTCACACAAGAGGACTTCCATGGGGCCTTCCAGAAGTTGATGGAACAGTACAACAAGTGCATTGCAGCCGGAAGAGATTACTTCGGAAGGGACTAGTGTTTCATGTGTGTACTATCAATAAAAGTGCCTATACGAAAAAAAGTCTGGAAACTTATTGAATGATCCTCGTATTAAGACTCGAAAAAAACATCTGGAATCGCTTCGAACATCACACAAAAAAGTACTGAATTGGAAAACGCCATGCCATGATGGTATACATGGATTCTGGTTTTAAAATTCATGTCCATCCACGACTAACTGGTTCTTCAGCAGAGTAGATCCCACGAAGAAGCAAATATACCCGAATGGATAACTGTGTTAATGATTTTGTGTGATAAAGATCACTAAGGGCAAGGCTAATCTGATCCACAAAGACTTCGCAACAAAAGAAGAAGTATCACCAACATTTATCGAACTGTAAAGTGTTAACCTATGATGGGGAAATTCTTGACTGCACAGATTATTGAGCAGATCTATTACGCATTAGTATACTGCAGACTATTTCCCGTATTACTAAGAGGATGTTACAGGTGAAAGAAAGAACAGGTCATATCACAAAATATAAGCAAAATGCCAAAACTTTTCTTTATTATAATGTACATAGTGGGGAATATTTACGCTCAAACAAATGTTACGTTTTCTACTAGAAAAGAAACTGTTACTTACGTTTATACCAAACTTTTCACTCAAGTTAAAGAAATAGAATGAATTAAATTTGTAGAATCTGAGTTTCATTCAATCATACTTGTTTGTTATACAAGACAATTTTAGAACCATTTAACTGAGTACAAAAGAATGAGTTGAGGCTCGTTTTAAAACGTTATGAATAAAATGTGTTTACAAATCATATACAGGGTGGAACTACTAGTTGGCCAGTTGCGTACAAATCCCAAGTGCGATAGGAACCTTCTACAGGGTGGAACGATAAAATTTTCCCCCTAGAAAAGACGACATGATTCCATTTCCGTTAAATGAAAACGGTTTTCTGTTTCTTTTTTTTTTTTTGTTGCAGACCATCTACCCGTTGTCTACAAACCCCAAGAGCGATAGCAGCCGTCTATCATGTCTGAAAGTGACACAATATTCAACGAGCGAGATCAGAGATGCGCCGCTGTACAACCATGCTCTCTACCGATCCAAGTTATGACAACAGGACCATTGCCAGCCCACTCAAAATGCAAATCTGGATTGTCACGAATAACAGGGACGTGCCCAGGGTGATGAAAACAAAGTTTCCGGCTACGGTTGTGTGGTTTCAGGTGAGGGCAATATCATGCCGCCTCACATCTTCGAAGTAGACTTGAAAGTCAACAACAAAGTGTACCTGAATGTGCTGAAGTGTGTGGTTTAATGGTTCAATCAAGTGGCCGGTGGCAGACCCTGGGTGAGGCAGCAAGACTCGGCGCCGGCCCACAAGTCCAAAGAGACCCAGGCTTGGCTTCAGAAGGAGTGCTATGACTTTGTACCCTACTCTCACTGGCCCCTCTCCTCACCCGACCTGAACCCGCTGGACTACTTCGTTTGGTCATACGTCGAGAACATCACCAACATGAATTCCCATAACACCAAAGCCAGCCTGATCGCCGCCATCTGCCGAGTATTCGCCGAGCTCCTACGGGCGCTTGTGGAAAAGGCATGCTCCTAGTTCCGGATCCGTATCAAGGCTGTGATTGAGGCTGAAGGCGGCTACATTGACTAGATGTCAGCTCTACTACATAATCAAGTTACCTGAATTGATTTTTTCAATAAAAGTTTTAATATAAAGATGTATTGTTGTTTTCTTTAGGACAACAATTTTATCGTTCCACCCTGTATGGTTTGGTTTGGTTTTATGGCATATCAATTATTGTTGGTTATTTAGTGCCAAATACGGTTTATTCACATAAATTAGATATATATGATTTGCAAAGATCAGTAACATAGTTTAATGGTTTCAAGTACGGCTATACATAATAGATAATTGATTTAAACATCAGTCATTTCTTTACACATAGTTAAGTAAAGAAAGTTGGCAACCTTAGTCGACAGTGACCCGAAGGCCCTTTTTTGCATAGCTACCACACCGATGAGCAGAGGAGGGATCTACTCCATTCTCTGGATTGCTCCACTTTACCTTTGATCCTTACCTTATAATGCTCTGTTAAGCAAGGCGCCATCAAGTACCATTTTTAAATCTTTGTTGTGACTAGACTTGGGATTGAACTCCGGTCTCCCGGACCACTGGCGAACACTCTACTCTTAAGGCCAAATTCAATTTAGCATATCTAAATGATCAGTTATATTTCAAACAATTCAATTTAGCATAAGTTATTAGCTTCTACTCAGTTTAAATATGAAAATCTAATCACTGTAAAGGTCAAACAATTCTATAGTGGCATAACGGTACTAAATAGACATTCGTATCTAAATGGACCCCGTTGTGACCCATAGGGGGTATATGTTGACGAACGCAATAAACTCTTACAACCGAAATGTTTATTTACAATTACTACTTGTCGGTAGTCGCCTGGAGAAAAAGAATGTATGGAAACTGAGACAAAGAGAAACAACATATCCTGGGGAGAAAAAGAGAGCAGGCACAAACCTTGAATTTCCTCCTTGGTTTTCTGTTGTATTTCTAACATGCTACTTCACTGTATTGAGTCTAATTTAAGGTCTCCTTCGGAGTGCACCCCGCCAAAATGGGACTCATAAACTTTCGCCTCCTCACAACGGCTAGTGTTTAATTGTCTGTCTTTACCCCATTACGTCTCGCCAACAACTCCACAAAACGAGTCGACCCTCCCGTCTCGCTGGTGAAGATCAGCTTACCCGTGCTTTCCACAGGCGTACAAGAATTTTGGGGGAACTCCAGTTGTCCTTAGTCATTTTTTAAACGCAACAAAACCCTTGGCCTTACCGTTCGGAGATTGTCTGCTTTTTTATTCATTTATTTATCTATTTTTCATTTAAATTTTTCTATAAGCCATTCAATTACGTAACACTATTTGATCCATTGATAAGACCCAACCTAGTGCCACCATTCTGGGCCAAAGTGGATTGAGAACGAACGCAATGAAAGGGTACTCTACATTCCTTAAAGCTCCAGAATTACAGGAGCCACACTATGCGATTGTTTAGTGACATATCTATGACACTCATGGGCGATGGGGGCTCTCATCTCTCTGTAGAGATATTTTCGCTTTATTCTACAGCCCAAGCTGACTGGACTGACACACATTGCTGTTGATGCAGTGACACGGAGTCAACAATATATCAACTTTTTAAAAATCTGGATTTAAAGTGTCGAAATTTCTTTTCCAATATAAAAATTGTGTTTAAAAGGCCAACTGTTTACTTCTGTCACTCATAAGATTTTCGATCAATTCATTTAACTGACTTATACCTGACAGTTCGGCTTCATTGCTTTATGGTAATGTAAGGTACTTTCATGCCTCAAGAAATGATTATCTAGATAGATAGATAGATAGATAATGAAGCGAGACATATAAATAGACTGACGTAGATAGATAATAACGTAACTGAGATAGATAGATATGAATGTTTTACATACATATATATTTATATCGTTCAGTCATCTCTCTCTCTCTCTCTCTCTCTCTCTCTGTGTGTGGATGTATATATATATATATACAGAAAAAGAGATGAATAAAAGATAGATAGATTTGAAGATAGATAGATAGATAGAAACCAAAATTACTAAGGTTTCATTCCAACAGACGCTCTGATATTTTATTTTGCTTTGTGATCTTTTCATCCATCGCAATTTTTTCTGGTCCTCTTGATTTGTTATTTTAAGGCCCACATTTCTCAGTCCCTACTAACTAATATAATATCACATCCTGTCGGCTAAATCTGAAAACTTTCAAGTTTGGAAATTCCTTTCAAATATACACATCTTTTTTACAGTGTCAGCTGTCTACTTGTGACAGTAAAACGGTTTTCGGACATTTTTATTTAACAGACGTTTTCGAAACTGACGAGTCGTCTTCATCTCTTCATAAACAAGATGTCAGTCAATTTTATGTCTAAAGAAATGATTAAATAAGTAAATAAATGGCCAGCGTTGCTTGTGGGGAATCTCCTAGATATATTGTTTATAACGAGAGAATAGACAGATCTTAAGGCATACAAAATAGAAACCTGTCGACACTCTTCAAACAAACCATTGTTCAAATGTTCTCTCCTACAAACAACTATTACTTGTCACGTGTTTTTTTTTATTCTCTCTGGTACAATTTGGAGTCGACACTGCTTGCCGTATTATTGGTAAGGTCGATGTCGCCGTAATTTCATTAGAGCTTCCTGAATGATTGATGAGGCTACAACTGATAAGCGAAGGGACGGTCCGGTGGACACTAAAAGAGGCAGAATCAGATGTCCGAATAGGGCGATCATTGACTAGCTAAAATGAGAAAAAAAAAATGAAGGAAAAAGACCAAAGAATAACAAGATACAAATTGTAAATAAATCATAGCTAGTCCTAATATTTGCAGTTCTTTATTTTTGACAAAAAAATAAAGACAAAAAATAAAAGAACTCCTCTAATGAAAATGGTTTCTTATATATTTGCTTAAGTAGAGAATGCTTGCAAGCAACGAAACAAGTGAAATTTACGGCTAAATTAAAAGGGAGAACGACGGGGGAACCAAGGAAAACGTTGATGACCATTGCGTTGAGAAAAGGAAGAGAAAAGTGGGGGGGAAATGAGGGAGAGACGAATGTGCAATAAATCAATTTTGATTGACTGGAGATTTCTGAAAATTAAAGAAACGCTATTAGATATAGAGAGAGCCAGTCGATCATAAAAGCTTACCTCACATCTGGATAGATGTAAAAATAGAGAAAGAGAGAGAGAGAGGGGGGAGAAAGAGAAATCAAAACAGATATAGAACGACTACTTGAGATCAATTGAAAGACATCTCACAAGCATAACCTCCGATAGATAGATAGAAAGATAGATTCGGAACAGACTTTTACGCATATATATATATATAACTTCACTGGATATATATATATATATATATATATATATATATATGTGTGTGTGTGTGTGTGTGTGTGTGTGTGTGTGTGTGTTTAGTGACGTTTTATCTATTAATATTCTATAAATACAATGATATTTTCAGTTGCCTTTTTTCAAATTCTTTCTATGTGGGGAATCTTGCATCTGTTATAATCGTGACCGTTTGACCGGAAATGCTTTACAGCAGTATTAGTTAGTTGTAATCTAGATATTTGTCAGTCATTTGATTGCACACAGTTAAATGATAAAGCAGTTCTATTCTAAAAAATTCAGTGTAACATATCAACTAAGTTAAATAGTTCCAAGTATTGCTGTGTATCACTAAAAATTCAATTAAAGATCAGTCATTTGTTTACACACATTTAAATGAATAAACAGTTCTGTTTCAAGCAATTCATTTATTTGCACCCAGTTTAAATTTCAAAGCGCACAATTTGAATGCCAAACACTTCTATTTGACATATTATGGGGATTTTTATTAGCCCCGAAAAGCCCGGTTTATTCCTACGTTTTGTAAAAGAATAAACCGTAGTAATAATCCGCAGTATGGAGGTGAGTGGCAGCTTTTGAAGAAAGGAGACGTACGACTTTTTGTGTAACAGATGTTATATACAACAAACAATAAACAGGGTTTTACACCTAATGGAACAAACAACGAATATGTAAGAGTTCAAAAAAGAGTTCAATGTTCTGATAGGTGGTAGGTGCATAAGAGTAGGGTTAGGTAAGGTTTTGTAAGGTTTTGTGAGATTTAGGCGAGGTTGTAAGTTTAGGTTGTAAGGTTGTAAAGTTAGATTATGTAAGGTTAGGTTATTAGGTGTAAGGTGAAGTTTTGCAGATAAAATGCCTGCTGGAACTTAGCTGTGATCTTGGTTCCTTTTAACTCAGCACGTGCGTTCGTCGCTCTTGGCTCCTGGCTGGTGTTGAAGGTACCAAATACGTTTGCAGTCAAGGGCTGCAACGAATGGACCTGTTGCTAACAGAGGTGGGGGTGGAAAAAAAGAGAGGAAGAATCTTCAATTGGAGTTCATTTTATAGTGTACACCACGTGACCCCAAGGGGCTGCTGATATTCAGTGAAACAGGATCACCAGTTCCTTAACAAATTTCCACAATATAGATAGGGCATTTTTTAGTTCTATCATTCCAGGGCAGGCTGAACCAGGTAGTGATGGTAATGAAGGAGTACTCGGCATTCCCCAATGCTGCAGCATTATTGAATCCTCACCATCAGATTGTTTAGTGTCATATCCAAGACACTCATTGGGGAAGTTTTACCACTCAGCAGAGAAGCAGTCGATGTGTTCCAGCTGACTGAGCCAATGGAAAGAAGAGTTAAAACGTAAGAGAGAATAGAGAGATTAGTAGATTTTAACGGAATATCAACCCATAAAGCGTTATTTTATGCAAAGACGTTAGAGAATCACGTTCATTAAACGTTCATGTTTACATTTTTATATACTTGTTTCTTGAGCAACTTTTCAAAACTCATCTATTTGATCAATATATGAGATCCTAACAGGTACTAACTTTCCAGATCAGAGTGGATCTGGGAGGAATGGCAATGAAAAGATACTTCACACTCCCTGGCTTAGTAAAATTGGGGCCACACTGCAAGATGGATTTTAGTGAATTATTCAGGACAACCCTTTTTGGTGTCTCAACAAATCGACGTATTTTTAGGCTCGTCAACAAGACTACAAATAGTCTGATAGGGACACAGGAAGAGACTGAGAGACAGAGAGAGAGACAGAGACGAAGAGAGAGAGAGAGAGAGAGAGAAACGGTGAGATAGGTAATCATAGAAAAAAGAGATTAGAAGAAATGTTGTAATTTCTCTGCTTCGTTCTACCGGTTATCTCTCAGTCTGATTAATTTATGTTAAATTATTTAAAAGAACGCCTTCTTTTCTTTCTGTTTATTCATTCTCTGGGACACTAATTGTTGTTGCTAGGAGTCTCTCAGCAATACTTTATTTGCGTCGCTTTACTAATAAACTTTTCCGCTGAATTAAACATTTCCCCCTGAATCAGTTCAAGAAATTTGCATTTCCACTCGCTAAAATTTGCCGTTGGCAGCTCATGAGACTGGCGACAGTTTGGAAGAAGCCAGTGACCCGTAACTCAGTGGCTAAAGAAATCAACTTGAAGGTATATTTGACTAGGCTGATTTTAGATATTGATGGCGCCATTTAAAATTCTCCTAGAACGGGCGCCTTATAATAGGTAGGGAATAATGTTAGCTGAACAGTGGGTTCAATAGCCTCGAGGTGCTTCGTATTAATGGCCTTTTGTCAGACGAACAAAAACTTTCTTAATGAAAACAACGATCAGGCCAAGTCAAAATGTGACTGCTATCATACAAAGATTTCAGTCATATATATATATAGGTAAACAATTTTTGGCATTAGATAACCCACGAGAGTTGATATGCCAAAGAATACAATCAAACAACACATAAAAAATTGAACAAGCACCATTGACGTTGTGTCTACGCTATTAAAAGTTTAATCTAAATGCCCTCTATCACTAATGTCAAGCACTCTTTCTTTATAAAAATAGAAAACCACATAACTTTAATATATATATATATATATATATATATATATGTGTGTGTGTGTGTGTGTGTGTGTGTGTGTGACACTATGTAGGTAGTCCGCCAAGCAGACGATCCCTTTCTCTGTTTTGGCGCGAAACCAGACAAAGGGTTTTGACTCGAGATCTCGACGCGACCGGAAGTAGGAGAGGAACGCCAGTCAGTGAGTTGGACAAAGGAACTCAGAGGGAGCAGTTGGCAACGGGCGACAGAGAAGAGCAGTTGGCAGTCGACACCGGACAGCAGAAGAGACCAGTCGGATGAGATAGGGTCCAGCAGCAGTGAGGGAGGACCAGTCAAGATGAGTCAGCACTCCTAGTGGTTTGTAGAATTTTCGCTAGAAATACACGCTAGCATTAGTCTACAGGGAATGCAGTGTCACAACTTAACCTTCTTGCACTTGAGTTGACCCAAGCCTTATTGTTCGTTTGTTCTTTTTTCTTTCCTCCCACTACCTTGATCATATTTCTTGTGCCGTAAAGAAATGTGCGATACCCCTGTCGGAACCACTAGATGATCACTGGCCAAGATTGAAATGGTTTCGAAGAAGTTTATGTAACGGGGTCCTGAGGGAGTATTGTCACACACACATATATATATATATATATATGAAAATATATCAGCCCCTTTCTTCTTCCAGCAATCGGTTGAATTGTATGACAACTGTTTTTTCTACAAGGATAGCTTTGGCTTTAAAGCCACTAAACAAAAAAGGGAAGCACTATTTTTCAGATTTTGATATCAATTACTTCATAAAGCTCCGATTTTTCTGTTAAAACTCCGGCAAATAAGAATTAATACTCCTTTTTCCATGTTAGTATTATTTTTTCTTTCCTTTAATTTGCATGTATCGTCTGGAAACAACCAATTATTCAGGCAATCTTTATCACGCCCCATAACGTTTTGACTAGAATATTTTTGGTGTTTTTTTCCTTTCTTTGCTTATCGAAACCAAGAAATATTATTGATAATATTCTTGATAATATTTCTTAAGAGTTTTTTTTTTTTTTCTCATTT
The DNA here is from genome assembly GCA_963585895.1 of Sepioteuthis lessoniana. Lineage (NCBI taxonomy): Eukaryota > Metazoa > Mollusca > Cephalopoda > Myopsida > Loliginidae > Sepioteuthis > Sepioteuthis lessoniana. The sequence continues at coordinate 17,862,901 of OY757925.1, forward strand.
TACGCGTTATAATGAAGAAAGAGAATTTGACAGGGAAATATATTTGAAAGCAACCGTCAAGATAAAGAAAAATTACTCTTGGAGAAGATATCTTAACCCTTCAAACACGTGAGGAGGGTGTTTTTGCTGTTAACTAAGTAAATAAAGTTGGTGACCTTAATCGAGTGTGACCCGAAGGCTCCCTTTTCGATAGCTTACAACACCAAGGTGTAGGGGAGGGCGCTACTCCTTTCCCTGGATTGCTCCACTTTACCCTTGATCCGTACCTTATAATGATGAGTGTTAAGCAAGGAGGCATCAAGTACCATTTTTTGAGTCTTTTGTATGACTCGACCTGGGATTGAACCCCACTCTCCCAGGCCATTGGCGAACACTCTAAACGCTAGGCCAATGTCCGGTAACTAGAAGTGCATAAATCCAAGCGACCAGAAATTCGGCCGTAGATTCCCCACTTTCAAATAAACATTACCTATAAAATGCTGCAATCATATTCTTTAGTTATTATTTCATTATTTTTTAAAGAGTCTACAAAATGTTGTAACCTATTCTTTAATAGCCTGTAAAGTGGTTCAATGAGAGTTTACAAGATTTTACATTATCAGTTATTTTTATGAAAAGGACCCAGGACTGAAAGATCTACGGTTGTGAGAGGCTCAGAGTTCTGTAGGCCAATTTTAAGGAATTTTTTCTTTATTGTTTCTTATTTCGTCTTGCCATGCTGGCGAGGCTCATAATACGTTAACTTATCCCCTGTAGAGGAATAAGACCCTCTAAAAATGTGTTTTGAGTATGACACGAAACTGCAATTGATGGTGCGGCTCCAGTTCCGCAGAACATTCAAGTAAAAAGTACACCTTCATTGACATTACTTCCCGGCTCACTCTGAGAAGGACTCATCAATGGATCAAATAGAAATTATTCCGATTCGATAGGACCATGGGTAAAAAACTTGATTGGACTGAGTCCCAAAAAACAAATCTTGAAAAAAAAAACAACTACATAAAAAAGTAAATGAGTATGATTCCTAAATGTCTTGGCATAAAATAACCATTGACGGTTTGATATGCCATTAAAGTTAACCAACAGGACAGAAAAAAAGTCTGCTTCTCTTCAGCAGGTGACGTAGGTGTGAAGTTGGCCAGTGTTTAGTTTTATTTTGTGGAACTTGGTGAAAACGAGTAAAAAAAACGGTTTGGTTTTAGTGGCAGTACTTATGGGCTGGAACAACCAGTCCAAAAACTGATTTAAATTCATATCTATTTCTCTTAGTCCGGTTGCCATGCTAAGGAAAAAGGGCTTAGTCTGCTCTACTATAGATAGATATAGAATATTTGAATTTATCCCTTTCCAAAGAGTATCAGCGCTGTTTTAAATGCAAGCAGCCTCCTTTAGGATTGAACTCGGATTGCTGAATCCAATTCTTACAATAAAAATCCCTACTTCACGAGCACCTGTATGACGTTTACTAAATGATCGTGCGGTGATTCGCAAGAGTTTCGCATTGACTGAGAATTAAACTGGATAAGGTTATGTTTCGGTCAGTCTATCATACAACAAATAGCTACCATCTTAGAAAATCTGCATTTGAAATCCCTTTGTTTTGGTTTATTTTTGTTTCCGTACCAAAATTTTGACATCTGCTAACGGTGTAAACAAAGTACAACCATAAAAGCATCTAAAAACAAATAAAAAATTTAAAAAATATGTTCGATAAAAGAAATTCTTTTGAGTTAATCCTTTGCTGAAAATGATAATTTACTTCAGCTAGTCACACTCGACGCCAGCAAGAAATGATTATCTCTTAGACAGCCATAATTTATTTAATAGCCGTGCCTTTGAACGTCACTCTTTGCCTGAACTTCCTAGGTGTTACCTCGCCCTGAAACAGCAAATAGCAAAAACTTCTCAGGTTTTTGCAAAACTACGCCATTTTTTTCTCGTTACAATATCGCTCATATATGAATACACCTATATCCTTTACCTTTTTTGTTGAAAGTACATTTTCTCAGTTAAAATACTTTTAGTAGAACACACACACACACACACACACACACACACACACACACACACACACACACATATATATATATATATATAGTACAATTTGATGGAGACTCAAACTCGGTTAAGCCGTCAAAATAAATTTATTTCGGCGGAGAATATTTTTGGTATTTATTATGACGGCTTAACCGAGTTTGAGTCTCCATTTAATTGCACTATATACGCTCTGAATGTGAATTTTGTTATACCCTAGCGAATAAATAGGGAACTAACAATAGCCATACATTGAGCACTCTCATAGATTTATATGATTACCCTCATATATTCTATGTAAAGAATAATCCACACCTACTGTCCTTGGACAATGACTGGATAATTTAGTTATATATATATATATATATATATATATATATATATATATATATTCATATATATGTATCTATATATATTTCTTAGTCAAATACTCACACACAAGTCTGTGGGTGCAAATTTTTTTAGTCAAAAATAGCACGACTTCAACAAATAAAATGGATGGCCTTAAATATCAATTATGACCTAACTTTGAATTTCGATACGAGTGATATATGTGGATTTATTACGGAACCGGATAGCGAAAAACAAACACACGTGTAGACGCATATGAAGAGATAGGCAAATATATTTTAGCATATTAGCACACACACACACACACACACATATATATATATATATATATACGTAGAAAGTGATAGAAAGATAAATTCGATCTGAAACACACACGCACAGACACTCCCTCATTCACACAAATAAGTAAGAAAAGTTGGTGACGATAGTTGACATAACAATATAAAAACTTACCTATCAATGAATAGGGATAACGTTTCTAATCTCTGAAAAGTCCAACATTTTCAAAGATCATTCCACATGCCAAACACGTTCTTCTAAATACTTCTAAATTAAGAACAGTAGATGCACGTTTATACATTTTTCGTTAAATGCATTTTCTTTGCTCCCTTTATCTCAACAAGCATTCATCGTTGTGTGAACAATTCTCATGATATTAAAGTCCTGATGAAAGTTATTTAAACCAAAACGTTTAACGTTGGCTTTAACTCAAAATAAATCCATTCTATTTTGGGTTTTTCTGCTTTTCTACTTTCTTCATACTGTTGGATTCAGATCCATATTTACTTCCTTATATATATATATATATATATGTGTGTGTGTGAGAGAGAGAGAGAGAGAGAGAGAGAGAGAGAGAGAACATTCCCATAAGCTGTTATAATTTAGTTGTGTTGGGCGAGTATATCGTAGAGGCCTGTGTATTTAAATTTCTCCAGGATGAATTTATCTAGGATACGCTGCCGCCAGTTTTCATTTAGTATTTTGCCCTAGTGAAGACTATGGCCTACTGTTTTGCATACCATCCAAGTTTGACAAGTCGAATAGAATACACCGACTGCACCCCTGCAGAGGGGTAAAATCAACGAATGTCCTGTAATGACACTAAACAATCAAATGGTGAGATTCCAGTGGTGCTGGAGCTTTAGGGAATGCGGCGCGCCCCTTCATTGCCATTAATCCCAGGTCCACTCTAGCCCAAAGTTTTAGCACCCTATCTAAGGGTTAATAAGAACTAACTGCCTACTTATGCTAAACTGAATTATTTGAATTAGAACTGCTTGACTAAACTGAATAGCTTAGATAGAAATGTTTTTGACAATTAAACTATGTTCTTACTGTTTGAAATGGAACTGTTTTTGACACTGAAACTGTACTTACACAAAATGAATTATTTAAAATAGAACTGTTTTGACATTTAGCTGTGTGTAAACAAAATCTGTACTCATGCTAAACTGAATTAGAACTGTTTTGATAATTAAACTCTGTGCTTATGGTAAACTGAATTGTTTGAAATACAGCTATTTGCATAAAAATGGAGTTGGCGTTAAATAACCTATAAAGGTTGATATGCCATATAAATAAACCAACTATCCAAGTTTCGTTACCGTACATGAGGGTTGCGAGAACAATGGCGCAGGATTGACCACTTGAACAATATAGAGGAAAGCATTTTGCTAAAACAGATACTATACTCTCAACTTAGAGAAGGGCCTCATAAAACAGGTAGACTAAAACTTGGAAGTAAGGATCAGGCATCAAAATAATCCTGGGAGATATGAACATCCCTTTAGACAATTGACAACACCAGTCAAAAGTCGAAAGAACTAGAGGAAAAATCAGCAGGTGTTGCATATTGACCTCCGACCCGGCCAATCTGTCAAAAGAAGAAATGCACCTGTGTAAATAACAGGTGCACCCGTTCGAAGATATCAGGAGATCATGGGTGACCTTGACTGTCGAGGGGTTGAATTGAGTGCGAAATTGTGACGCTTGCAGGAAGAAGAGGAGACGTCAAATTATTATATAACCCCGGCGACAGGAAGATCAGATCATTTGGAGAGAAGATGCTGGAATGAGGACCATGTCCCAGAGAGGCTGGGCCCCCAGGCCCCCCGGTTGAGCAACTCAGGAGAACGGGAAAGAAATACTGTTATAGCCAGAAGAGTGGGGGTCAATATGTTGCAGTCTTTGTTCCGTCTCCAACTCACCTCTCACACAGTAAAACCTTTCGTAACCCTTTCGAACTTTCGAATAAAGTGAGAGGTATATTTTTCTAAAGAACTGTGTCCGCTCGTCTTTATTGCGTCGATATGTTTCTGTATGTATATGTATATGTATAGTTGGTTGTGACTATACAACACAGGACATCATCATCTGATATGATGGACAGCAAGTAGTAGTACTAGCAGTAATGAGATTATGTAACGGCTTTTCAATGAATATTTTAATTAAGAAAATAACTTTAATTCTGAATATTTAAAAGTTGACAAAATGTTAAGGAAATGAAATAAATACAAATGGAAATCGAAAATACGTTAATATCGACCCGATTGTTGAAAGTGTTTTGATCCAACCACAAAATTTAATCAGAAAAACAAACCAAGAAAATGACATGGAATTGTTGGCAAATTATTCTGAGAGACCATTATCATTTTGAGATTTTAACCTCTGGCGAACTGCTTTCTCAGTCCGCTGGGGCTGGAGAAATACATCGACTGCATCTCGGCAGAGGGGTAAAACTCCACCAATTATTATCCTGATATGACACCAAACACTCTGATGTTGAGACTCCAGTAATACTGAAGCCTCGAGGAATGTGGAGTCCCCTTTCTTTGTCATTACTCTCTGGTCCACTCTGTCCCGGAGTAGTAGCACCTGATAAGATCCTATCTAAGGGTTAAATAGAACTGTTCGACATTTAAACTGAGTGTAAACAAATTACTTATGCTAAACTGAATAGTTTGAAATAGAACTGTTTGATCATTTAACTGAGAGTAAAAAAATGTTTAATTGAATTGTTTATTATACATGAAAATTTCAGAACCATTTAACTGTGTATAAAAGAATGTGTTTAGGTTCGTTTAAAAACGTTATTAATAAAATGTGTTTACAAATCATATACAGGGTGGAACGATAAAATTGTAACCCTAGAAAAGACGACATGATTCCATTTCCGTTAAATGAAAACCGGTTTTCTTTTTTTTTTTTTTTTTTGCAGACCGTCTACTAGTTGGCCAGTTGTGTACCAATCCCAAGAGCAATAGCAGCCTTCTATCATGTCTGAAAGTGACACAATGTTCAACGAGCGAGATCGGAGATGTGCCGCTGTACAACCATGATCTCTACCGATCCAAGTTATGACAACAGGACCATTGCCAGCACCCTCAAAATGCATATCTGCATTGCCACAAATAACAGGGACGTTCCCAGGGTAATGAAAGCAAAGTTTTCGGTTACGGTTATGGTCTTTTGTATGGTTTCAAGTGAGGGCCACATCATGCCACCTCACATCTTCGAAGTCGGCTGGAAAGTCAACAACAAAGTGTACCTGGATGTGCTGAAGTGTGTGGTGATCCCCTGGTGCAATCAGGTGGCCGGTGGCAGACCCTGAGTGTGGCAGCAGGACTCGGCGCCGGCCCACAAGTTCAAAGAGACCCAGGCTTGGCTACATTGACTAGATGTCAGCTCTACTACATAATCAAGTTACCTGAATTGATTTTTTCAGTAAAAGTTTTAAAATAAAGCTGTACTGTTGTTTTCTTCAAGACGACAATTTTATCGTTCCACCCTGTATATTTCATATTGCTCGATGACTGGCTTGTCGAAAACGATTAAGGACATCTTTTCGTATTTCCAACTGAAATTGCGTTAACGACCCAACGTCTAGATATTGTCATTTGCTCCGTTAAATAAAAAAAAGTTTCCGTTATTAAGTTAACGTTCCCTTTTGAAGAATGTCTTTACTGGCCACATGAGCGTTAGTAGGAAAAATATGAGGATCTGCGAGAACGATGTGTCAGAAATGACTGAATAACTAATGCATTTCCTATCGAGATCTTCTGCATTCCTGACTAATCTTGGACTTTCTCCTTTACACAAGCGGAAATACATAAAAAAAAGATCCAAGATAAGGCTCTAACTGCATCAGCATGGATATGGCAATCCATAGAGTTACGGCAATCGACCAAAGTTTGGCTGTATCGTGAGTTACTGCTGGAACACTCTGGGTTAGTGGTAATGGTGCTTTGACCCCGAAACCATGCCTGAGTCATCATCTGATGAAGGCTCTTTTGATAGATAATGTAAAAAATGATCGTTAATTTTATCAATTCATTACACAATGTCAATCAGGAAAATGCAACACTAAAACAATCGTGAAAATATAGTCATCATATCAGAAAGGAAAGTATGGATACTATACAAATCATAAAAAATACAGAAAATCTATCACAAACGGTAATTTGTACAAAAATCCTCAATGCAGCATTATTATTCATCGACTTCGTCAAGGCATTTGACTCGATACACAAACGAAGGATGGAGCATACACTTCTCGCCTACAGCTTCCTCACAGAAACCATCGCAACAATAATGACGCTATATAAAAACGCGCAAGTAAAAGTCCACTCACAAGATAGACACACAGACTACTTCGTAGCAGCTGTGCTGCAAGGACATCTCCATGCTAAAGGCTGGTCCACTGAAACTAGTGAACAAGTTCATCTTCCTCAAAAGCAGCGTTTCATCAACTGAGAATTACATCATCACACAACTAGTAAAGGCATGGACGACTGTTGATAGGCTATCGGTCATATGGAAGTCAAACCAGACCGATAAAATGAAACGCAATTTTTCCAAGCAGCTGTCGTGTCGATGCACTTCATGGACACTAACTAAAGGTATGGAGAAAACGCTTGAAGGCAATTACACAAGAATGCTGCGAGCTGTATTGAACAAGTCCTGGAGGCAACACCCTGCAAAACAGCAGCTGTACGGCCACTTGCCACCCATCACGAAAACTATCCAAATTAGACGAATCAAACACGCTGGACACTGCTAGAGAAGTAAGAATGAACTCATATGCGATGTACTCCAGTGGACCCTGCACATGGACGAGCAAAGGTTTGACGATTAGCTAGAACCTATATAGGTTCTAGCTGGTCGTCAAACCTTTGCTCAGATCTGTTGTATATACAACAGATCTGAGCCGATACATGATGTAACATGGAAGGCCTCCCGGGAGCGATGAACGATAGAGACGGGCGGCGAGAAAGGCTCAGGGAGTTATGTGCTAGCTGCAAGATATGATGATGATGATGATGATAATAGCAACCATGAAAAACGGACATTCTATGTCAAAAAAATACAAACACTGAATCAGTTATCGGAATATATACATGATATCAATCAGCAAAATATCGACACGACACCAATCATGAAAATATACTGTATCAATCACATACGTTTACTCTCTATTTGGTGGTGTACAGGAATTATACGAGATGGAACTAATTATGTTTTGGTTTCTTTGTCTAATGGCATATCAAACTTTGTAGGTTATTTAATGCCAAAACCATTCTCCTTGAACAGTCATGGTACTATTTAACTAATAGCTGGAAGGATAAGGGGGTTCATACTTTTCCCAAGGATATTTGACCGAAAGTAGATATGATAGCGCAACTGGAGTTCGAACTCGCTTACTACAATTCCGCAGTCCATCGCTTTAATCATTGCACCACGAGGACACCCCATTATGTTTTGTAAATTGAATTACCGTGACCAGAAAATCCGGTAAACATTTGTGCGCGACATGTAGAACCACTGGACATCTGTCTCGACCTTATTAGGTCTCATCAGTAGTGTATACCGTGATATCCCCACAGGAGATTGAACCTGCGACCACAGAATGAAGAACCAAAACTCTACCACAGAGCTACCGGTCCACATCGCACCCAAACGCTGCCAAATCAACTAGTCATAGCAACTTCGCTGTCAATTAACCTAAATGTCTCTTGTATGTTACATCCGTGCTTTTTACAGGAGGCACGGTCACCTCCAGGGTTACATATTCCAAAGAGGAACAGAAATATGCATTCCTCCTCTTAAAAAAGAAAATGGACTTTTAGTTATTTTTTGTTGGGCAATTCTGATTAAAAATCAGCCAATCAATGTTGACCTTGGACACCTAAATGTTTACCTCTCAGGATAACCGTTTAAGCTTAATCTTAGATTATAATGAATGTGTCCGATTAAGCGTGGCACGGAAATGAATCACGTGATTCAATTTTGGGCCAGGCTTCAAAATACTGATGCTGAAACTTTAAAGACGTAACACAGGTAACTTAAGATATATATATATCACAAACAAAAGCTTCACGATATTACACAGGAGTTTTGGATGTTAGAAACACTGTAAAAGAATTGCCCTATTATGCTCGACCATTTATTGACGAAATGAAGAAACTGTAACTAGGGTGAGGGCTCAAACTATCATCATACAACGTGTGAAACCACGTGCGATACCCTGCCCTCATCAGCCACCAACCAGGGGTGATAACACAGTTTTGGTAGCTCAAAGCGGTACTGTTACTTTTGGCGCTACCAAACAGCTTTTGCCACCGGACAGGGTATTTAAAAGAATTATATATATATATATATATACGCCTGACCAATTAAGATTAGAGATTAAATTTTACGATCATCTTCCTTTTTAGTGCGGGTTTTATTTCCATTTGGTGCAAAAAAGGAAGACACGAGGCCTTATCGTTTTGTGGGGAGGGGAAGGGTGTGGTAATGCTATAATTAATTTTCAGGGATCCTTGCTAGCCACATTCACCGACCCATTCAACAGTACAATATATAGAAATTCACCATTCACCAACCACGCTACATCCACCAATATATCGCATTTACTCTATGAGAAGAACAACTTAAAATCCAAAGATGAAATGAATGATTTTATTTACAAAACATGATTTTATTTACAAAATGTTGTATGTTAGGGATGGGAGAAAAGACCCCGAACCGAAAAACATCCCCGTTTGGTTGCCCTCCCATTCCCCTTCTAAGATATGGAGGCTGACTGTTTTCCGATATTAGAGGACGCCGAAAACAAGCCGGACCTACCCTACGTGGGAGGGGGATCTGATTTAATGGAAAAAAAGAGCAGAGTCGGGAGCGATGAGGACAGGTAGGATGAATTTATTCTGGTGAGGTTCCAAGATCTTCAGAAGAGGTGAGCTGGAGTAAGGTTGGGGGTATAAAAATAAGGATGATGAAGATCTTGGAGGCTAACAACTAGGTGAAGGCGATGATGACTCATAACACACTGCTAACCAGGTATTCAATAGAAAACAGTCTACTTACACGGGATGGGGTCCCGAAGGACCTGGACGGCAGATGCCATGCTCAGGAAGACGAGGGAAGGATGACTCCAATATTGCCCCCTTTCGTACGACTAGGCTCGAATGTTATGTCTAATGTTATGCGATCCAAGCGTTTCTATCGGATCTGATCTTGACCATAAGCTCGCTGGACCCAGAAAGGTTTCTGAGGGCCGTACGCCATTTGCAGACAAACGGTGCATCGCTCCTCGGCTTATGTCAACCTTCAGCCTTGGGATCTGGCTTGATGCGAGGAAAAATCCTACTCGCCTTTCGTCTCCACACCGCATCCCCTGACAAAGATCGGCCCAAGTATACAAGTCTTTCAGCGAGCCAATGGCTCACCAAATAAGGCATAACCAGACCCCCATTGCGTGTAAATTGATTGCAGACCAGTCTACAGACCATCGGCTTTCGGCCTCCCCAGAGTAATTTTGTGAGGGATCGTTGAAGCGCCAGCTGACGTGCCCTAGGCAGTGGAAGAACAGCCAATTGGTAAAGGATAAAAGGGAAGACGTACACAGCGCGCACCTCCGCCCTGCCCTTTAAGGACAACCTCCTTGGAAGCCAGGTTCTAACCTGGGCATCCACCTAAGCCTGTACCTCCGACCAATTTCGCTCCAGTTGGGAGTCGAGTCAGAACCACACCTCGAGGATGCGGACGGGTCCGTCACTACAGTTGAATGGCTCTGGCAGGGTATTGATACCCCTCCAAGCACCATAACATGAATTTTTTATGTAAACTTCCAACTGAATCAAAAAAGTTATCTGTTATAATTATTTCTCCAACAAAAATTATTTTGATAAGATATTTTTCTATTCAGACAAAACCTTGAAGTCAAAAGGTGTCGGCACAATAAAGGAATCATCAAACATATATCTTTCTTCCGTTTTTATCTTCTTTTTTTTTTTTTGATAGATAGATAGATAGATATGCTCTTTTCATTATTCGTTATTCCATTTTGATTACAGAATGAAACTTTATTGTATTGAGTAAGTTCTTCAGTATTTTTTTGTGCCTATGATGCTTTGAACATTATATCACTGCAGATCATAAGTGCTGAGTTGAATTTCATTCTAACTGAGTACCTCATACTTCTTGGTTTAGACCTGAGTTAGCCTATTGTACTTAAAAAAATGCCCCTATAGAAACAAATTACTTTGTTTGTAACTTATTAAACGCTGGAATTAGAAATTCGTGTTGACTATCTTTTGCTCGTAATCAATAAAATTGTCAGTTTTTGGATTAGAAAACTTCTCTGAAATTACAATATCTAAATAAGAAACCACATGGCAGTAAATAGAGAAAAAATAATTTTTTTTTCCATTTTTTAAACAAACGTTTAATAGATGTAAAAGGCTTTTACAGAAAATATATGTTTGTGCTTGTGTGTTATTTAAATTAAGTTAAAGAATCCATGGCCAACTAAAGTAAATGAATAATGTTTTGTTAATAAAATAAAAGCATTAAATTTGTTAATTTTATTATCGGCTTTCTATTGATTCTAAAAACATCGATAGAAATCAATTTGCTTTCGGTAAGTGATTCTACTGAGTGCAATATTTCTTTCTGACCAATTCCGTCTTTCAGAAGCAGATTTTTACCTGTTATCTCTAATTTTTAAGTTTATCGTTCTGAATTTCATTGATTTTTGTTCTCTTCCTACTTTTCCTTATTAGAAACTACTAATGGCAATATTGACATTGCGCATAACCCTTGCCAAGGGTGGGCATAGGCGTAATAGTTTTCTGTCTCATACTACAACTTGGCCAGTTTATTGGAGTAGAGTTTACTAAAGTTCTTAATCATATTGATTTTTTCCCATCAAAATTGCAGGCATTCCACCATTTCAGATCTTTGTATGGCCCGCTTGACTGGGGCTACAAAATACACCGACTGCATCTCTGCAGAGGAGTAAGACTCCCACGACGAGTGTTCTGGATATGATACGAAATAATCTGATGGTGAGGCCCCAGTAATGCTGGATCTTTGGGGAATGTGGAGTACCCATTTATTGCATCGCTCCCAGGTCATGTCAGGTGCGAAGTGGTAGCACCTGATAGGATCCTATCTATAGGTCAAATTTAACTACAGTTTATAGTTACGCTAAACTGAATTGCATGAAATAGAACTGTTTTGACATTTAAGCTGCGTACTTATGCTCAATCGAATTGTTAGAAATAGAACTGTTTGTATGTATACAAATGGATTTGGTATTAAATAACCTACAATGGTTGATATGCAATAAAACCAAAGGAAACCGGTAAGATCTTTGTCGTTTATTTCTGAGACCAGTTCCTATAACAAGGTTTAAGAGCCAAGTCTAACTTACTGTTTATCCATATTTTCGGTAGAAGAGATTAACTCGTGTTTTTTTCGAAATAAAAGAGTTAAATATCCTAGTCTAGTGTTTGAACCTCGCTCACCGAGTTCCTTTTATACGAAGATGATATTTGCACTACACGCTCATTTTCTCTGAAGACGTACAGAAACAGATACACACACACACACACAGACATATATATATATATATACATTATCAATATGAAGAATAAGGAAAGCATATTCATTTATTAATCGAAATAGCAAAAAGCAAATTGGAGGGACCCTTTCGTACCACGCGTTTTCAACAATTACACAGGAATGATTTAAAATATAAAAACATTAAAGCATGGCGGGTGCAATTTAAAAAAAAAAAAAACAGATAAAAATTCCTCAACTTCCCCGAATCCCTCCTAATTGTCCAAACAGACGAATTTTCTGTCTGCACAAGGTAGGGCAATATAGCGTAATAGCAATAGATTCTAGAAATATGTAAGATGTTGTTTATATCTGTTGTATAGTCACAATACACTTATACAAATATACAGATGCCGGGAAATACGAAACACTGACGACTCTCCGTTGTTCAGGTACGAAACGTTTATTAACTTCTTGACTTTAGTTTTTCGACACGAGGAGAGAGAGACACAATTTTTTACTATGCTGACTGTACTATCTGTCCCAACAAATGCACTGCGCATCCCGTAGCCCCCAAGATCTCTGTCGGTCGAGATCTGCAGAACTCCATGGTCAGACTTCAACTGTCTGCCTCAATGGCAGACATACCAACTGTCCCTACATCGTCCACGGTCAACTCCCAGCTGGACTGGCCCGGCCCAAAGTCGAATCTCAAGTAACATCTTTTTCAAAATCACCAAATTCTCAGCCCATCACTTCCGGGCATGACGTCATTCACACCCCAGTAACATTTCCTATCTGGGGATTTTATTATGACATTTGTGATTGTCATATCCTTTGCGCGTGAGCGTGAACTGTACTCAATGTGTGTGCACCTGCACTAAGAGCCGAATAGTTCAAAGCCCAAACAAACCGAATGATAAAATATAATTAACGAAAAATGATTAATATCAAAAATTATTCCGTAATCATATAACATATCTAGCGTTGTACAAGACAAATACGTGATGAATTCAATAAGTTTCCAGATTTTTTTGTACAGGAATTTACATTTGTCGTAGACTCTTGAACATTCAGTATGTTATTGCTATACATCTTATGAGATAACTGACAAATTTTTATGATTTCAGGTTCAAATGACCAGCTACAGCGGCAATTGGAATACACCCTACAAAAGCCTGATTGTCACAGCTGGTGAATTTCAAAACTGCAATCTGATATTTTAGAAGAACGATAAGCAATAAAATTCTGTTTTAAACTTGGAAAAAATTCCACAGAAACGTATGGAATGCGTCAGACTGCTTTTTGACCATCTTGCATGAATCGAGCATCAGTTTCTGAGTGGCATAAGAGATTCAAGGAAGGCAGAGATGATGAGAGGTGTGGGAAGAGGAAGGAAGTCAATACACGAGAGTTGATTGGCCAAAGGGTTAGGGTTAGGGTTAATATGTTGAGGTTTTAAGGGAGTTCAGGAAGAGTTTCCCTCGGAAGAGGCCTGCACTCTTGAAATCGGGTCAGTGGCATTTCCACCAGGACAATACACCAGTCCACCACCCCATCCTTGTCACAGACTATTTAACCCAGCTGGGCATCAAGACAGTTCCTCACCGTCTCTATAGTCCAGACCTTGCTCCCTGTGACTTTTGGTTACTCCCTAAGCTTAGAGGCTGTCGTTTGAGACAATTGAGGATATGAAAGAGGCTGTGACGAAGATCATTGACACGCTCATACAATAGGACTTTCATAGGGCCCTCCAGAAGTTGTTGGAATGGTATAACAAGTGCATTGCAGCCGGGGGAGATTACTTCAAAGGGGACTAGAGTTTCATGTGTGTACTATCAATAAAAGTGCCCATACGAAAAAAAGTCTGGAAACTTATTTAATGATCCTTGTATATAATGATGGGCTAAGTGGTCGTCAGTAGCCGACTCTTCTACCTGAAAAGACATGGTTACACACACAAACACACACACACACACACACACACACACACACACACATATATATATATATATATATATATATATATAGAACAATTTTATTGCGGAGTTTAAATTCAGTCATCCGGATTTTGAATTCAAGTACGTTTTTGTAGACCAGTTTGCATACCAGGGTTAAAGACCTCAGTCTGCCCTACTTTTTGGCCATTGCTGGAAAAAAGAATAGTTGGATTTACATCTTCCTCAGAGGAATTAGCGGTATGTGAAAAGCAAACAGCCTTGTCTAGTGAGTGAACCCGGGTCAGTTGGATCGTTTCATTCTATAACTGATCCTATCTATCTATCTATCTATCTATCTATATTCATATGTTCATCTATCTATCAATTTATCTATTTTTCTGAATCGGTCTGTTGGAATTCATCTTTTCTTTTGGCTTTATCTATAGAGCTAGCTTTATATATATATATATATATATATATATATATATATATATATATATATATATATCAACCTACCTAGGAGTCTATACTTGGCAGACGTATTTCTATTAATCTCTTAATCGACTCATACTTATTTCCGTTTCTTCAAATATATCTACACACACACACACACGCACATATATATATATATATATATATATATATATATATATATATATATATATATATATATATGTATTGGGTTGGGGGTTTGTCTGGCTAAATGTCTTTTGTCTGATCTCCGCACTTTGATTTTCATAAATCTCCTGTCACTAAAGTGATTAATGACAATTTCGTCTCTCATTTCAGCTACACCCTTCCTTCACCCCCACGTCACTATGATCGTTCTTATTTCTCTATTGCAGTTTTGTTCTTTCTACAAGACCATTTCCTTTAATGTTAATCATTTTACCAGCAGCGCCTACATAAAAAAATGCCTCTGTTCCCTTTTGTCTACGTTTCTTGTTGATTATTGTTATATATACAAGGTCTTACTTGAGAAAGGATCGAAACTGGACATTTAATTAACTTTAACATTAAAGCAGCCAAGTAATTTATACAATAGATTGATAGTATCTTGATTTTTACACAAATGTTGTTTAAGCAATGAGTTAAATACTAACACAACAGTTCATGTACAAGGATTTATTAGGCGTTAAATAACAAAGAAACCAACACAAAACCTTCGAACTAAAAATCTTAAAAAACTGATGAAACCCTTTATGTTCGACTGGTTAGATTGTGTCTCTGCTGTTTTTCTACAAGGATTTATTAGGCAACACCAAACCTTCGAACTAAAAATCTAAGAAAACAGATGAAATCCTTTATGTTCGATTGGTTAAATTGTGTCTTTGGCATTAAATGACCCATCAAACAAAGAAATCAAAGAAAGTAAGTTGATTGATTTTATCGGATGTCAACTCTTAATGGACTATTTAATCCCAAAGGGATTTTTTTCCAAAATAATTATCTTCTTTTTGAAAAAAAATATTTCTTATTAGTAATGAATACGTGTCAACAATTATAACATCACATTACAATTCTTGATTTATAATTTCTACACAGTTCTATTGTTTCAAGTATTCTAAATCAATACTAATAATTTGCGACGAGTTCACGTGGCGTAGTAGCTGGGCAGCGGCCACGAAATAAGTGAGTTCGAACTCAAGTTCCGCTTTTACGTTCACTTTCGTACTAATCCTCCTGGAAAAGGAGTGAATTCCCTTAATCTCCGAGTTATTAGTTTAATAGTGACACTGCTGTTTTTCTACAAGGATGGTAAGTAAAGTTGGTGAACTTAGTCAGGGGTGCCCCGAAGGCTCCCTTTTCACTAACTACAACACTGTGGTGTAGGGGAGAGTGCAACTCCATTCCCGAGATAGCTCCGCTCTACTCTTGATCTTTACCTGATAATGCTGAGTGCTAAGCAAGGCGATATCAAGTACCATTTTCTGAGTCCTTGGTATGACTCTGGTGTCCGAGACCATTAGCGAACACTCTACTCAGTTGGCATTAAATAACCCACGAAGATTGATATTCCTTTAAAAAAGATCCCAACTATGGGTTAAATAGTACCACTACTGTTCTTCTAGGAGAATGGCTTTGGCATTAAATAACCTACAAAGTTTTATATGCCATTAAACAAAGAAACCAAACAAATCCTTTAAAAAAGAAACCATACAATACTAATTATTTGCAAAACATTTTGCACGTTTCAATTAACCATTTCAATTCGCTTTGGTTTTATGACATATCAACCATCACAAATTATTTAATGTCAAATCCTTCTTGTATATATATACATATATATATATATATATATATATATATATATATATATATATTGTTTGAAAACAAATGGTTTCACTGATTTCTACCGAATACGAAGAATTCATTTTACTATTAATCATTTGTTTGCTCTTGGCATAATGTCTTCAAGAATCGCTTTGTATCACCAACAATTCAATTAAACACTAGGTAATTTGTTTACACAGTTAAATGATCATACAGTTCTATTTCAAACTATTCAGTTTAGCATGTCAACTAATTTAAATAGTTTCCATAATTGTTCTGTATCTCTAAAATTTCAATTAGATATCAGTCATTTATTTACACACGGTAAAAGGATCAAACAGTTCCATCTCCACTCTAGAAGGAACCCCACTTAAACTAGTAGACAAATTCACGTACCTAGGAAGCAGCGTCGAATCAACCGAAAAGGACTTCGAAACGAGGATAACGAAAGCATAGACAGCTATCAATAGGCTATCGATTATATGGAAATCAGACCTAACCGATAAAATTAAACGCAGTTTCTTCCAGGCAGCGGTCACATCGATACTGCTATATGGATGCACTACATGGACGCTAACAAAACGTCTGGAGAAGAAACTAGATGGCAATTACACAAGAATGACGCGTGCAATCCTGAACAAGTCCTGGCAGCAACACCCCACAAGACACCAACTGTACGGCCACCTGCCCCCTATCACGAAAACTATTCAAGTTAGACGAACCAGACATGCAGAACACTGCCGGAGAAGCAGAGATGAACTCATAAGAGATGTACTCTTATGGATCCCCACACATGGCCGCGCAAAAGCAGGGCGACCAGCTCGAACGTACATTCAGCAGCTATGTGAGGATACAGGATGTTGTCCTGAATACCTACCTAGGGCGATGAACGATAGGGAGAAGTGGCGAGAGAGGGTCAGGTATATCCGTGCTACCAGCACGATATGATGATGATGATGAAATATCAAACAGTTCTATTCGCCCCATAGACAAGACCCTATCAGGTGCTACTACTCCGAGCCAAAGTGGACCTGGGAACGATGCCAATGAAGGGGTACACCGTATTCCCCAAAGCTCCAGCATTACTGGAACCTCAACATCAGATTGTTTAGTGTCATATACAGGACACTTGTTGTTGGAGTCTTACCCCTCTTCAGAGATGCAGTTGTTGTATTTTACAGTCACAGCCGACTAGGTTACAATTTTTTCATGACAATAATAATTATTTACTAACTCATTGGCCTTGTGGATAGAGTGTTCGTCAATGGTCCGGGAGGCCTGGGTTCAAATGTACAAAAAGCTATATAAATGCAACCCTGAAAAACCATATTTTCAATTAACTTCTTAATTTTTTAGAAAAAAATATCTCCCCTTAAAAGGATCTTAATTTTTAAAAAATATTGAATTAATTTCCCTCGATTAAAGTTCAAACACTGAAGCTAGTTGGAAGAAAAGAAAGCGTTTTTGTTGTGTGCCAAAGAAGGAATAAAGGAATTCAGAGACCATGACTCAATTCTTTATGAAAATATAACACTTTTTTTATCACTCAGATGGGTTGAAATTGACAGTGTTAGAGAGACAGGGATGAAAAACTGGAACTGTTATCTTGACAATATAACTTACGTTGATTTTATATCATTTGGTACTTCTTTTGCTTCTCAGCTGGGGTGGGGCTGGCTGCCACCTCCTCTGGGCACTCTCTGACTGCTTGCTTCTTTTAACTGCCTGTTCTGACTAACCGCCTGTTTGACTGACCGTCTCTGCTGTAAGTATTTGTATATATATATATAATATTCATGCCTACACATTCCTTCCGGTTCTCATCCCACGTGATCTATTTCCGCTGTCCTCTTGTTTACACAGGTACATCCTGTTTATGAAACCCACAAAAAACATGCTTATAAAGGCACATATACAACACTTTGTATTAACTTATGAACATCAAAATTAAATTGTTAATAAATAAAACCTAGGTCGACTTTTTGCCTTTATAAGCGCAGTTACGTAACATGACAGGAAATATATAAGGTGCTGGAGTAGTCTTATTCCGTTGACGTTTATAGCTGTGTTCTCTTTGTGGGTGATGGGTGCAAAAAATTTAGTCATGTGCAACGTATCTAATACCGTAGTATTTGTCGCTGCCTCCCATCAGACACGACTTGACACAAGGTCAAAAGCCCGAAGGCCAATTAAAGTGGGGATAAAGGGGAGGGGAAGGTCGGGAAGGAGCCGAGACTCGAACCCTGCTTGTCTGTGCTGCTCATCGGCTCACTTAGTGCAATGTGAGCCTGATGAGGCAAGCAGTTTCACGAACCCAAATGTGGGTCCGGGCACGTATGCCAGTTTACGGCTTAAACTAGACGCTTGGTCTAGTGCCGTACAAAGGGGACAAAAGTGCAGCTCGCCCACCCGAAGGTTGCCCAGCCGAAGCTGGGGGCCTATTCGGCCCCGAGTCTATTCTTGGTTTCGAGCACCCATCCGGCACGAATGCCAGACGGCCCAGATCACTCATTGTCCACATTTTCTCATATCACTATATGTAATCCATATATTTATGCTATTTTCTTGTTGCTTAACTCAGGGGGAAAAACTTGCAGCAGTCGGCATCTTGAAGACAGTGTGTAATATCAAGATAAACAAAAGAAGAAAATTCTCCAATGTCAGTAAGGGTCAAATGATAAAGAAACTGATTAAAGAGCGAAGCATTATCTAACATCTTTACTTCTTTTTAAAGCCAGCAAAATATTATTGATAAGAATAATAAAGCAAGGTAAAGTCATTGGAAGAAGTGATAGTATTAAATTGATTAGCAATAAGTATAATTTAAGTAAGTTAGCAAATCGTAGTCGAGGACGTTCCGAAGGCTCCATTTTCACTAGCTACTACACCGATGTGTAGGGGAAGGTGCTCCTCCTTTCCTTGGATTGCTCCACTTACTCTTGATATGTATCTTATAATGCTGAGTAATAAACAAGGGGGTATCAAGTACTATTTTTGAGTCTTTGGTAAGACTTGATCTAGGGGATTAAACCCCGGTCTCCTGGACAATTAGCGAACACTCAACCCACAATTCCAATATACCCAACTGTATTTTTCCTTCACCTCTCTCTCTCTCTCTCTCTCTCTCTCTCTTTCTCTCACTCTCCTTCTATCACAGACATGCCAATGCACACACACGCACACACACACACACACACACACACGTACGTACTAATCAACTCACTTTTAGTGCAAGTACAGTAAACAGCTAGAAATATGAACTTTTAACATAGTTACCCATAATTGCTGCACACAAAAACACACATGCACACACAGAGATCAGAACATTAGTCAAAAATACGTGACCCACAGGCTGCAAAAGGCCCTCAAACTATTTTTCTATCGTACGTAGCACTTTTCGCTTGGATTATTCTCCTAAAACTTGACTATTTCTCTATCTATCTTTTCATATATTACATATTGACCTTTGACAGACCCTTCAGCTTGAAATCTCGCAAACAGGATGTACCTGTGTGAACAAAGTGCTCACTGGCAAACAAGCAATGCGTGGGTGTAAGCTGTGAGAAATGAATCACGAACCAGAAGGAACGCGTTGGCATTATGTATTTATATATATACAAGTACCCACAAACAAAACTTACAGTCAATCCTCCGGTCAGTCGGTCACTTATGAAGAGATTCGGGCAGCCAAGAGGTTCAGAGAGTTCCCAGAGGTAAGGTTGCCTCCCGATTGAGAAGCGCCCGTTAAAGAAGCAAGGATGTATAGCCCTGATTATAGACAAACAACGTGGTTGATAAAAGGGCAATATAGCACTCTTCCATCAACCTGTGTCTGACTCCCTCGTCTCTGTCTCTCTCTCACACTTACAGCCAATTTCGACCTTTCGTGTAATAAAGAATATAGAGATATGTTTCTATAACTAAGTGTTTTGGTCCTTCATTCCTGCATCATGCTATCAAACATATACACATGCTTCAGCAGTGTCAAGTTTGACTTGCCTAACTAAAATGAACAATCAATATTATGATCAAAGTCTGACAATGTTTCTCCCCAGAGAAAGGTTGAATGTATTTTAATATTTCAGTCGCTTTCACTTCCAGATCAAAAGCTGAAAAATAGAAATATGTACCCAATTGTACGTACATTTAAAATAAATTCTTAATAGAAACTTTAGTGAAATTTCTGTCAGCAAGTTTTAAAGACATTGTAGTGAAGGGGGTGATTGAAATTGTAGAAAACAAACTCACACAACTGAATAAATGAGATTTTGTGGTTGTTTCATAATGTCAGAAGGGTTAAATTTGACTAGTCCAATTGGCGTGGAGAGGATACTTGAGATTACAGACATCTAATACGCACAGTAAAATATGAGAAAAAAATTACGAATTATTCAACTCAAATTGGTATAATAAAGATGAACTAGTGATAATAGACAAGACTCATGAATCGAAAATCTTCAAAAATGTTTGCTTGATTAATTGATTTTAAAGACACGTTAATCTGTCAGGGATTATATTATGTCAAGGGCAAGTTTTTATTGTACATTTATAGTTAAAATTTTTGGTGTTATTATTCCTTAAAATATTTTTCTTTACAGTTATATCAAATCAAGTATTCCTTTCTGACACAAATAATTTGACCGCCCAACCGGTCAAAAGCCTGTGAGATCAACTGGTCGGATTTAACGGAGAAGATATTTCAACCGTTTAAACAAACATATTAAATATATACGACATATAAACGAATATTTTGGAAGTGACAATTTTTAAACGAGCAAGAGCTCATTTCTTTTCTCACTGTTAAATGCTTTCAAGTACTGCAAACACATAGTTTTATTTGCTCGGAGTTATATTGCGTCAAGTATTGCCATCTAATATTAATAGTTTAATTTTTACACAGTTAAATGGGTTCAATTAAAGTAAATGATTAAACCGTTCTATTTGACCCATTGTTAGGACCCTTACTAAATAGAATTCTTTAAAATAGAACTGTTTTGACATTAAAACTGCACTTATGCTAAACTGAATTGTTTGAAATAGAAACGTTTTAACATTTAACTGTTTGTGGACAAAAAACTATATTTATCATCATCATCATCATCATCATGTCGTACCTCTAGCACAGATATCCCTGACCCTCTCTCGCCACTTCTCCCTATAGTTCATCGCCTCTGTCAGGTCTTCAGGGCTACATCCCGTATCCTCACATAGCTGCTGTATGTATGTTCGAGCTGGTCGTTCTACTTTTGCTCGGCCATATGTGGGGGTCCATAGGAGTACATCACTTATACTAAACTGATTTTTTTAAATTGAACTCTTCAACTAAACTGAATAGCTTGAAGTAGAACTGTTTTTGACAACCTGTGTACTTATGCTAAACCGTTCATTTAAAAAAAAATGGATTTGGCATTAAATCACCGACAAAGGTTAATATGCCAATGAAACCTAAACAAAGAAAATGCCACTCCGGGTCAAAGTAGACCCATGAGTAATGGCAAGAAAGGGGCAATCCACATTCCTCAAAGCTAAAGAACTGGAACCTCATCACCAGATTGTTTAGTTTCATATCTAAGACAATCGTTTAAAGAGGGTTTGGTATTAAATAACATACAAGAGTTGAAATGCCGTAAAACACAACCAACCAATCAACCAATTGCACACAGTTCTATGGTTTCAAGTTTTCTTATTTAACACTTATAAAATCACGGGTTCAGGTAATTATTTTTTATTTAATAATAATCATTTGCCGGGAGTTTGATTCTCCCTATACAAACAGTTATGTTATGCTTAACAAAATCTAACAAATTATATTATTTTTATCCTGGTCAACACCGGGGAACCCCTGCTCGTATAAAATAACTTCGCTAGGAAACATCCTTGGTTTATCTCAGGTGTTATACAAGGCAAATGGATTGTATAAAACGGGAAAATCAAGGAAGAAGACAATCATAATAAGGAATTAGCTCCAGAAAAATACCCGCTTCAATTTCGCTCTTCATTCTGCTGTTGAGATAAGCGAAGGTTTATGTAAGGAATTGCTATAAGAGACACTAACATTTAGGCTGGGGATAAGTAGAACCCATTGAAGAGCTTAAAGTTAAGTGAATGAACACAGTACCTTATAAATCATTAATGTGACGGCAATGCATTTTCTTGCATTTACGAAATCCGCCGACTGATTAGGAATAATTTTTTTTACTATTAACCCGGTAAAATAAGAGGAAAGGTGTTAAAATATCGCCATTTGTCATTTCGACTAACACGTCTTATTTTCTTGCTCCTTCTAAAGAAAAAAATTATCTTCTTTCTTTTATTTATTTTTTTCTCCTTCGGAGAAAATACATCTATATTGATGTGTGAAGGGTGCTCCAAAACTACAATAGCTACAGAAAGTCCACTAACACTATGATGTAAAGTACATTTTCTGCTCCCCCAAAAAAATCAAAAAGAAAGGGAAAAAAACATTATTCTAACTTCGTTCAAACACAGGGTGGAACGATAAAATTGTAGTCCTAAAGAAAACTACACTACATCTTTATTCTAAAACTTTTATTGAAAAAACCTGTTCAGGTAACTTGATTATGTTGTAGAGCTGACATCTACTGGGTGGAACGATAAAATTGTCGTCCTAAAGAAAACTACACGACAGCTTTATTCTAAAACATTTATTGAAAAAACCAATTCAGGTAACTTGATTATGTAGTAGAGGTGACATTTATTCAAAGTAGCCGCCTTCAGCCTCAATCACCGCCTCAATACGGATCCAGAACTGGGATCATGCCTTTTCCACAAGAGCCGGCGGGAGCTCGGCGATTACTCGGCGGATGGCGGTGATCAGGCTGGCTTTGGTGTTGTCGGAGGTCATGTTGGTGATGTTTCCGACGTATGACCAAACGAAGTAGTCCAGCGGGTTCAGGTCGGGGGAGGTGATGGCAGTGAGAGAAGGGTACAAAGTCGTAGCACTCCTTCTGAAGCCAAACCTGTGTCTCTTTGGACTTGTGGGTCGGCGCCGAGTCCTGCTTCTGCCACCGGCCACCTGATTGCACCAGGGGATCACAGCACTCTTCAGCACATCCAGGTACACTTTGGTTTTGACTTTCAAGCCGTCTTCGAAGATGTGAGGCGGCACGATGTGGCCCTCACTTGAAACTTGCTGATAGAACTTTCACTATAGTTTCTGTTAAGAATGTATTTTAAACGTACGTACATTTAGGTACATATTTCTATTTTTCAGCTTTTGATTTGGAAGTGAAAGCGATTGAAATATTAAAATACATTCAGCCTTTCTCTGGGGAGAAACATTTCCGTTTAATGAAAACCGTTTTTTGGGGTTCTTTTTTTTTTGTTGCAGACCATGTACTAGTTGGCCAGTTGTGTACAAATCCCAAGAGCGATAGGAGCCTTCTATCATGTCTGAAAGTGACACAATGTTCAATGAGCGAGATCGGAGATGCACTGCTGTACAACTCATGCCCTCTACTGATCCAAGTTATGACAACAGCACCATTTCCAGCACCCTCGAAATGCAAATCTGGATTGCCACGAATAACAGGGACGTGCCCAGGGTGATGAAAACAAAGTTTTGAGTGTTTCATTTTTGCGAACTTATTTCTTTTAGACAAAACGTATTTTGGTCCTATGCTACATGTGTAGGGGACGGGAACACCCCGTTCCCTAGATTGCTCCCCTTTACCCTTACAGTGCTATGCTAAGCAAGGCGGCATCAAGTACCATTTTCTGAGTCTTTGGTATGACTCAAACGGGGATTGAACGCCGGTCTCCTGGACCTTTGGCGAACACTATACACATAAAGTCAATGCTCTGGTCAACACTTTGTTACTAAAAGCTAATCAAGTTTATTTCAGATGTTATAAGATATTTGGGGACTCGTCACATAAACAGTCAGTCATGGAGAAAAGATTCATACTGTGTTATGGAAGGTGCAAAGCCCTAAAATAAGTCCGTTTTACTGTTTCTAAAACCCTTCTTTTTTTATTTATTACGATTTTTCATTCTCTGATTAAGGTAACTACACGACTTACGATTTTGTAAAGCCATTCTGGGACCGATTTCAAAGAATTACTGTTTGTTATTTATAAACGTTCATATATCTGTAATGAATGTCAAACACTTCTGCTCTGGTGTAAAGTACCATTTTGAAAGACTGGCACTCAACATCTTTTTGACAGACGGCAAATAATGTGCTATTGGCGTTAATATCCAACCACTAACATCCAATTCTGATATTGTGAAATAGTGTAATAAAAGACAAGGCATTACTTTGAGAGTTAATTAGGATTTTATAACAAAATAAAATAGTATATTTTTCACAGAAAGACATTACTCTATTCAGCAGTGTAATAGACAAACTTATATTAGAGTGATTCTTCAGCATATCAAAATCTAATATACTGATTGCCCAGTCGGCCGGGGCAGTAGAATACGCTGACTGCACCTCTGCAGAAGGGCAAGACCCCCCCCCCGCAACAAGTATCTTGGATATGACACTAAGCAATCTGATGGTGAGGTTCCAGTAATGGTGTAGCTTTGGGGAATGCAGAGTACGCCTTCACTGCCATCGCTCCTAGGTCCACACCGGCCCAGAGTGGTAGCACCTGATAGGGTCATCTCTATGGAGACTTGTACTTATGCTAAACTGAAATGGAGGAAATAGATATATTTTGACTTTTAAACAGCATGCTTATACTAAACTGAATTGGTTGTAAATAAACTCTTTCGACTTTTGAATAACGTACTTATGCTAAACGGAATGATTGTTCGAAATAGAACTATTTTGACTTTTAACTGTGTGTAAAAAAAACTATACTTATACGAAACTGAATTGTTTGAAAGAGAATGGTTTGACTAAACTGAGCAGCTTGAAATACAAATTGTTTGACAATTAGACTGTGTATTTATGCTAAACTGAATTGTTTTAAATTAAACTGTTTATTAGTATAAAAATAAATTTGGCATTAAATAACCAACAAAGGTTGATAAGCTATCAGATACAAACAAATAAACAATCTAATACATTGACTGCCATGTTAGCGGGCTTTACAATATGTCAAATGTATTCCCTGCAGAATAATGAGACCCACAAAATAGGTTGCCCTGACGGTGATGCTTCATTTCCAGAGCTCAGGGAAATGCGGAGTACTCATATTGTAACCAGATGCTCTTAAATTTGAAGTGGTAATTCTTGCTAGAAACTGATGTATGGGTCAAATAGATCCGTTTGACAATTATTAGTATTCGATACGAATATTGAAATCATATAACTGTGTGCAGGTGATTTGTATTAAAAATGCCCGAAGCTTTAATTGTTTACAAAGGATTGGTTACTCAATTCGTTTACAAAGGATTGGTTTTATGGCATATCAACCAATATAGGTAATTAAATGCCAAATCCATTTTGATACATATAAACAGTTCTATTTCAAGGAATTTAGTTAAGTATATGTATAGTTTTTGTTTACGCTCAGTTCAATGTCAAAACAGTCCTATTTCAAACAATTCAGTTTAGCATAAGTACACAGTTTAGTTTTATTTAAACCATAGATAGGACCCTATCAGGCACTACCACCCTGGGAAAGAGAGGACCTGGGAGCGATGGCAATGAAGGGATATTCAGCATTTCCCAAAGTTTTAGCATTAATGGAACCTCACCATGAGTTGTTTACTGTCATATCAAGGACACTCGTTGGGGGCGGGAGTCTTATCCCTCTGCAGAGAAGCAGTGGGTGTATTCTTTAGCCACAGCTGACTGTGCAATATTTGATAGGTTTACACAGAATTGGTTACTTGAAATTATATATGAATTGGTAGTGCCGAAATATGTTTTAGTTAGCTGATGTAGTGAAAAGAATGTATTGCGACTATTTGAAAATAATTTGAACCGACTGTTTATGTAAGTTTGATATTATAACAGTATTGATGAAAAGGATTCATGAAGTGCACAAATTATTGCGATTAGGTTGTTTTTTTCAAATATTGGAAGCAATTATTTTTTAAAAATAAGAATCGTTTAAAGAATAAGAAATCTTTAGATTTTACCAGCACTAATACATTTTGCCTCAGAGTGGATATAGAAAATTCCTAGCAAAATCATTCTATTCTTTGTGCAGATGGGGTCATTGGGGATGACCTCCAAACAGCAAATAACCTGTGGGATAAATTGGGCGGAGTTGAAATAGAAAACATTTCAACTTGGCTTTTGTTGATTAAAATTAGGAATTAACCTACTGACAACGACGAGACACTATAGTGAATATTATGTGAGAATGTACTTTCAAGTCTGATTGTGTAGGTGATAATTAAACATTAAATACCAACTTAATTTTGGACTCGACAAAGTTGAAGACAAGTTGGCGAGAGATGTAGAACTTCAAACTTCCCAGATTTCGAATTCTCTGTTGCGTTGACGAACACATACTTTGATTCCGATTCATTGCTTCTCCAAATGATGTACTTTCCATATTTCTATTAGGTTGATTGGTTGGTTAGTTGGTTGGTTGGTTTCTTGGTTGAGTTTTATGGCATACATACCCTTATAGGGTATTTAATGCCAAATCCTAGTTATACATAGGTAGAGAAAAATTGATAACAAGGTAATTCAAGTAGAAGGAGAGAATTATTGAGAAGCAAAGTTGACACTACAGCGTTTCGGTTCTATTGGACCATCATCAGGATGGGAGGGATGATATTAGTGATGTTAAATCAACGATGGATGTTTAAAAGTACAAAATACAAAAACCGAGGGAAAATTTGTATAACAAGAAAAAGTTGGCCGTTTAATTAGTTAATTAGCGTTTGTTTGTTTGTTTGTTTTTTTTAAATTGTGTCATTTGACTTATAAGAAATATTGTATAGAAATTTATGTTCCGTTTGTTTATCGAGAAAGATTTCGAATCCAAAGGAGGAAGGAAAAGAAAGACAAAGACAAAAAGAAAACGAGAAAGTATAAAACAACGATATATGTGGAATATATTTACTGAAGATCTAATATATTGTAGCTATTTAAAATGGATTTGCTCAAGTAAGGAGAAATATTACACAAGTCCGGACAAGTATTTGCGGAATTATAGAGTGAAATAGCACCGGCCGCGAAAATTCATCTTAGTCTTTTATTATGAATGTAAATGAGATTATTTGCAGAATTGAAATCCAAGTTATGATCAAGATTGAGAAAAATGAGTTGAAGAATTTCATTGTTTAAGTTACCAATTCTAATCTCTCTTGTGTGTTCTCTCAAGCGAACTTGAAGGTTCTGTGATGTTTCACCAATATATTTTAATTTACAATTCTTAGAAGGGATGCAATAAAGCCCGCCGACTGAAAATATGTTGCGTTGAGCACTAGGGCGTACTAAATCGCGGATCGTTTTAGAGGGTTGTGACGGTTACTGTATCTTTGTCCTGAGGTTACATTATCCTGGAATGTCGGGGAGAATGTCCAACGACAGTACCGTACCACCCAAGCTCTAAATATTCTCCGTAACTAGTTATATTTTATTGATAGCTTTGAAAGCCCATATAGCTAGTTAAGTTTAAACCTTGCGTATAGGTTTAATTTTTCGAGATACGGACGAATGAGGATGTGTCAAGGGTTGAGAGGTCGACGTGATATCAATGAACACGTGAAGAGTTCCGAACCGGACAAACAATATGACGCGTGGTTATTTTTCTTCTTTTCTTTATATATGTATCTTTCTTACATATTTTATTTTAAAGAAAGCACAATTATAATAACAGAAAAACAAAAAAACAAAGCAAATACAGAAAAAAAAAGAAAATATACAGAAATGTGGAGGGCAAGTCGCTTCCAGTAGTATTTGATTATGTCCTTCCAATAAGACAAAGTTCTCCTTTTTTTATTTTTTCAACTCGTCTTAAAATTACACCCGTATCTTCTTGCCCCTTTTACAATTAAAGAGAGGAAATCTCCTCGTTCTCCATATTTGTTTTCTTATATTTTTTTTCTTTCCTTCCCTTCTTTTAGCGAAGAACAAAAGTCTCTCCTCTTCGTCTTTAAAGTGGATTACAAATTTAAACAAATATGTTTTCCGCCGAAACTGGCTGCTAATGAACAACTTCAAAAATGTTTCATTGGATATTCTTGATACGGTCGTTTATTTGGGTTACGTATATTATTTGTAATAAAATTTTTGACTAACCTTTTTTCTTTCCTTTCTTTTGTTATTTTTTTATATTCGTTAATTTCTTATTAACGAGTCGCAAGGCACCAGTTTTTTTTTTCATTTACGTTGAGCCTCAGTTTCTTACCCAACGGAGTTGACGGCTTCTATTAGGCCATTCTGTGACTAGAATTTCCCCTTTCACCAGACCACCTGAAAAGGCGACCTTTCTCTTCCTTGGTGAAGCTTGGAACTGACTTTTTGGCTTTCGTTCTTTTGGGCGGTAAAACTTCCTCCCTGCCTCGGCCAATCGCATGTCTTTTCCCTATCTGGGTCAAGACCTTTGCCCCTTCTCGGTTGGTCCTTCAATGTTGCTAGGGCTCGAAAACCCGCCAATCGCCTGCCTTACTTTCGGTCCTTATAGTAGTCTTTGGTTTCCTACATTTTAACCCTACCGTGGCCGATAGCCGTAACAGGGTAAAGAGGTAGTTTTAATATCGAGTTTATTAAAGTTGTTTATTATGCTTTTTTGAGGGCTTTAGATTTAACAAAGTGGATAAAGAATTAGGGTATAGAAAGATAAGGAAGGAGTTTTCTATGTGATAGAATTCATCATTTAAAATATTTCGAGGAACAAATGCGATAAAAACCTATGATGATACCTGTTTTGGTGTTGTTGTGGTTTGAATAAAATGTATATGGTCGTTTTTACAAGTGGGTTTACGGTAAACGTAATTCAAGTTTGTTAATATTCCTAATATGTAAGATGTCCTGAAAAGGTAGGGTGTTGTTGGATTCAAGTTCATATGTGAACTTTATAGAACGTTCTACATCGTTCAGTCTGTCAATGATGCTGTGTCACTCAAGATCTTGTGGATAGATATGTAGGATGTTGTAACGTGCAGTATTGGGGATAATATATCTAAAGGGACCAAATTCTAAGAATTCAAGACAAATGCAAGCAAGAACTCCGCTAAGCGGAGATCCCATAGGTAAACCAAATTTTTCTTTATAAAATATGTTGTTGTATTGGAAGTAACTGTGCGAAGTGCATAAGGTACAAATTTTAATCAGTTTAATGATAGGTAGAGGTAATGTTGAATTAGATTTTTGAAGGTGATTATGTAGACGTTCAATGCATCTATTAACAGGTATGTTGGTCTATAGGGATTTGATATCTAAACTAGCTAAATACATGTTGTTCATATGATATGTCAGTTATTTTTTTATGGAGTGATCCAGATTTTTTTTATGTGTGCGTCACTGATGGTACCTAATAGAGGAGATAATAATTTGGCTAGAAGTTTAGCGATATTATGGGGCAGGGCAGATCCTATACCAGAAATAATTGGTCTTAGTGGAATATCAGGTTTCTGGGCTTTACGAAAACTAAACTTTTGGGGGTTTGGGTTGGTAATTGATTAATAAAGACCAAGATTTATCCTCATTTGAGATTAATTTTCTGTAAGATATATTTATGCCATTAATATTATTTGAAACAGTATGCAGGGATATCTGTTCATATGCGTTTTTATCACCAAGTAGATCCATAAGTTTTCTTAACAAATCTTACAGAAAATTCTATCTATCTATCTATCTATCTATCTATCTAGATAGATAGATAGATAGATAGATTGGTTTCATTTTACTAGTTTATCCCTGGAGGTAATAAGTTACCCAGTCGGCTGCGGCTGTAGAATACACTGACTGCATCTCTGCAGAGGGTTACGACATCCCCAACGAATGTCCTGGTTTTGACACTAAAAAATCAGACGGTGAAGTTCCAGTAATGCTGGATCTTTGAGAAATGCGGTGTACACTTTCATTACCATCGATTCCAGGTCCACTCTGTCCGGAATGGTTGCACCTTATAGGGTCATATCTATGGGTCAAATAGAACTAAACTGCGTACTAATGCTAAACAGATTTACTCAAAATAAAACTGTTTTAACTTGGAAACTGCGTACTTATGCTAAAGTGAATTATCTGAAACAAAACTGTTTTTGTATGCTAAACTGAATTGTTTAAAATAGAACTGTTTTTGACATTTCCCTATGTGTGAACAAAAACTGTACTTATGCTTTAAAAAAAATAAATTCTTAGGAATAGAACTGTTTGACTAAACTGAATAGCTTGAAATACAAATGTTTTTGACAATTTAACTGTGTACTTACATTTAAACTGCGTACTTATGCTAAACTGAATTGTTTGAAATAGAACTGCTCATTTATATAAAAATTAATTTGGCATTAAATAACCTACAAATGTTGATATGCCATAAAGCCCAAACAACCCAAACTAAACCCTGTAACCAATAAGGGCTTAGAAGATACTCCATCCCAAAAACACATGGTACATTTGAGCTATTAACCTGAGAATGAGAAAAATAAATAAAGGGGGTCTATACAAAGAGTATTGGATGTAGTTCTCTATTTCTTTGACCTTGAGCCAAACTAAGCTAAACTTTATAAATAACTATAAATGGCGGTTTTGTGAAATTAGTGGGCAAGTTAACGTACCTCGGAAGCAACTTCTCATCAACGGAAAATGAAATCAATACGTTACGAGCGAAAGTATGGACTGCTATCGATACGTTATCGATCCTATAGAAGTAAGATCTATCCAATAAAATAAAACACAATTTTTCCAAGCAGCAGTCGTGTCAGTACTACTACATGGATGCACCACATGGACGCTGACTAAGCGTATAGAGAAAAAGCTAGACGAGAATTGCACAAGAATGCTACGAGCTATATTGAACAAATCCTGGAAGTAATGTCCTGAAAATTGCAGCTGTACAGCCCTCAACCTATCATCTCAAAAATCACCCAAATAAGGCAAACAAAACATGCAGGATACTGTTGGAGAAGTATGGACGAACTCATAAGTGACGTTCTCCCATGGACCTCTTCACACGGACGTGCAAGTGTTGGACGAATAGCTCTGTACGTACACAGGATGTATTCAAGAGACCAGCTGGGAGCAATACACGATAGGGACGAATAGCGAGAGAGTTAGGGAAAGCCCTCCTAGCAGCACGACATAATGATGAGGAATAAATACACGCATATGTTTAGAAAAAGTGGATGTATTTAACGAAACAGTATACCACGAGCAGAAAGTAATACAAGTTCACTTTTTTAAGCTGAATAGAGCTGGTTTAAATTCGAAGTTTTCTTTCTCCTAGATCAATTTCGGAACCAAGGATAAAGAGCTCGGTTTTCCTTTCTACTGGTCGAATAAATCGATACATTCCTTTCCCAAGAACATCAGCCTGAAGTGAAACGCTAACAATTCCATCCATGATTTAAACCTCCGGTAACAATGTCTACTTCCAATGGAAATAACCTTCTTAGGAAAATATTTTCAATTAGAAAAACTCATGTCAATTTAAGAGCAAGTCTTTTTGAAGGGACTGGTTTCTGTTAATTATTAAAGTTTAAAATCATACCTCTTGTTCAATTTTTTAATGAGAAACACCAGATGCAATAAGTTTTGTGCCTAATTAATCAAAGTTTTTAGGACTTCTCTGGACTAATTGATTTGGCGTCACTTGTGTACATTATGAACTGATGGCTCAGTTGTAGAGTTTCGGCACTGCAATCTGTGGTCGCTGGTTCGATCTCCAGTGGCGGAGATTACGATATACACTGCTGATGAGACCTAATAAGGTCGAGACAGCTGTCCAGTGTTCCCGTAAGTCGTGCGTAGGTGTTCGGTGGATTTTCTGGTCGTGGTAATTCACTACACAATATTAATTCCTCTACTTAAAAAAAATAAGAATATGTACATTTATTCGTAAATATTTGATTATGACCGTATTTCTATTTTCAATGTTATATTGGAATAATTTTTGTCTATAATAATCATTTTTGCCACAAAGTTATATCGTTTCCAGTATTCCTATCAAATACAGGGTGGGTATTTGTTCCGTTGTTGTTAAAGTGCTGGACTTGTGAATCGAGTTCGAATACCAGTTACTTTATTACGTTTAATTTCGGGCTCATACTCTTTGCGGTTATGAGTTAGCACCTTTGACATTCTTCTACCAGGAAAACATTGATATCAAATTACATACAAAGATTGATATGCCATTAAACAAAGAAACCTACAGCAAACCTATACAATAATAATAATTCGTTTTCTTCCATCCTCTTTTTCCCCAGGAATTGTATTTTAATCTTCATTTCTTTCTTTCTCTCTTTCTTTCTTTCTCTCATTCTTTCTTTCTTTCTTTCTTTCTCTCTTCTTTCTTTCTCTTATTCTTTCTTTCTTTCTCTCATTCTTTTTTCCTTTCTTTCTTTCTTTCTTCCTTCCTTTCTTTCTTTCGTTCTTTCTTTCTTTCTTTCAATTCCGGCTGCTCTTTTTACTTTTATAACTTTCATTGATTTTTCTCTTTTTCCTTTAATCTTTCTTTCTTTCTTTCTTTCTGTCTTTTTTCCTTTCTTTCTTTCTTTCTTTCTTTCTTTCTTTCTTTCTTTCTTTCTTCCTTCCTTCCTTTCTTTCTTCCTTCCTTCCTTTCTTTCTTTCTTCCTTCCTTCCTTTCTTTCTTCCTTTCTTTCTTTTTTCCTTTCTTTCTTCCTTGCTTTCTTTCAATTCCGGCTGCTCTTTTTACTTTTATAACTTCCATTGATTTTTCTCTTTTGCCTTTACTCTTTCTTTCTTTCTTTCTTTCTGTCCTTTTTCCTTTCTTTCTTTCTTCCTTTCTTTCTTTCTTTCTTTCTTCCTATCAATCTTTCTTTCTTTCTTTCTTTCAATTCCGGCTGCTCTTTTTACTTTTATAACTTCCATTGCTTTTTCTCTTTTTCCTTTAATCTTTCTTTCTTTCTTTCTTTCTTTCTTTCTTTCATTCTTTCTTTCTTTCTTTCTTTCAATTCCGGCTGCTATTTTTACTTTTATTACTTCCATTGCTTTTTCTCTTTTTCCTTTAATCTTTCTTTCTTTCTTTCTTTCTTTCTCTCATTCTTTCTTTCTTTCTTACTTTCTTTCTTTCAATTCCAGCTGCTCTTTGACTTTTATAACTTCCATTGCTTTTTCTCTTTTTCCTTTAATCTTTCTTTCTTTCTCTCATTCTTATTTTCTTTCTTTCTTTCTTTCTCTCCTTCTTTCTTTCTTTCTTTCTTCCTTTCTTTCTTTCTTTCTTTCAATTCGTGCTGCTCTTTTTACTTTTATAACTTCCATTGCTTTTTCTCTTTTTTAAAAATCTTTCTTTCTTTCTTTCTTTCTTCCTTTTTTTCTTTCTCTCTTTCTTTCTTTCTTTCTTTCTTTCAATTCCGGCTGCTCTTTTTACTTTTATAACTTCCATTGCTTTTTCTCTTTTTCCTTTGATTTTTTTTCTTTTTTTCTTTCTTTTTTTCTCTCATTCTTTCTTTCTTTCTTTCTTTTTTCCTTTCTTTCTTCCTTCCTTCCTTCCTTCCTTCCTTTCTTACTTCCTTCCTTTCTTTCTTTCTTTCTTTCTTTCTTTCTTTCTTTCAATTCCGGCTGCTCTTTTTACTTTTATAACTTCCATTGCTTTTTCTCTTTATTTAAAAACATTTCTTTCTTTCTTTCTTTCTTTCTTTCAATTCCGGCTGCTCTTTTCACTTATATAACTTCCATTGTCTTTTCTCTTTTTCCTTTAATATTTCTTTCTTTCTTTCTCTCTTTCTTTCTTTCTTTCTTTCTTCTATTTTATTTCCTTTCAACAATGCTTCTTTGATTCCTGCTCTTCTTTATTCGACTTGCAGATGGGAGCCTGACAGGTACTTTCACTGACGCCGTGAAGCTGGGAGTAATGCCAATGAATGGGTATTTCACACTCCTCAGAACTCCAGAACTAAAGTATTACCACTGGATATAATTTAGGGTAATATCAAAGACATCCCTTGGTTGAGGGTTCAACTTTTGGGGAGGGCCTTACCCTTTTGCAAAGGATATAATCAGGGTATTATAAGTCTTATAGACAAGGAAATATACCACTTAGAAATTGTGGGTACACTCAGCAACTCTACGCTTCTGTTCAAGATCTAGAAAATCTTCGTAAATAAGGACTTACCCAACCTCTCCGCAGGAGCTGGTTGCAACACATATTCATTTTTAAGTGGAATTTAACAGGTTTCAATTCAGAGTTTTTCTTCTTTGAGACCGGCTGCAATACTATTATGGTTCATAAGTAATATATATATATATATATATATATATATATATATATATATATATATATCATCAAGGACAGATTTGATCGACGCGAACTCCCAATTTAAAAACCTTTTAGAGCAATGAATAAATAGAGAAATGAGAAAGAATCAGAGAGGAAAAATAAAAAGAAAAGTGTTTAACAGAATTGGGAAGAGAGGTTTAAGAAAATATCTTGCGAACGACAGCGTTTAGTCGGGTTAGACGACAATTCTTAGTTTCTATCAGAGAAAGACATGGACGAGAGGTATCAGTTTTAATAAACTGACCACATTTTTGTACCTATTGCAAATATAATAATAATAATAATAATAATAATAATAATATACCAATTGTGATTGGTGCTTTTAGCACGGTAACTAAACGATTATTAAATGGTCTGGAAGATTTAAAATGTGGCGGCCGAGTGGAGACCATCCAAACAACAGCATTTTTGAAAACAGCCTGAAAACTGAGAAAAGTCCTGGAGACTTGAGGAGACTTGCTGTCACGCAATCTCCAGTGAAAGACCATCAGCTTAAGCTGATGTGAAAAACTCTAATGAATAATAATAATAATAATGATAATAATAATTAAGAAACACTGGAGACCTATGGAACATGAAAGTGACAATTTTACCAATCGCGATTGTTGCTTCAACAAAAGTCACAAAAGAATATTTAAAGGGACTGGAAGACTTGGAAATAAGGGAACGAGTAGAGACCATTTAAACAACGACACTATTTTAGAACGGCCAGAATATTAAGAAGAGTCCTGGAGACTGTGACTGAAACTCTAGTCAAAGACAATCAGCTATCTCTGATATGAAAAACGATCAAGGAGTAAAATGATTGTTGTAGGATTAATAAAAGGACTGGGAGATTTGGAAGTAACAGAACGAATGGAGACCATCCAAACTACTACATCGTTGAGAACGTCCAAAATACCGAGAAGAGTCCTGGAGGCTTGAGGAGACTGGCTGTCACCCAAACCCCAGCCGAAGACCATCAGCTAACACTGACGTGTAAAGCTCTAAGGAGTAAATAATAATAATAATAATAATAATAATAATAATAATAATAATAATAACACGCATAAACTCCTTTGGGACTTTGACATACACACGGATCACCTAATCTCGGCCAAAAGACCAGACCTTATAATAATCAACAACAACAAAAAAGAGAATTTGCAAAATTGTCGACTTTGCGGTCCCGGCTGACCACAGAATAAACCTGAAAGAATGTGAAAAGAAGGATAAGCACCTCGACCATGCAAGGGAATTGAAAAAAAACAATGGAACATGCAGATGACAATTATACCAATTGTGATTGGTGCATTTGGTACAGTAACTAAAGGATTACTAAAGGGACTGAAGTATTTGGAAGTTAGCGGACGAGTGGAGACAATGCAAACTACTACATGACTGCGAACGGCCTGAATACTGAGAAGAGTCCTGAAGACTCGAGAAGACTTGCTGCCACTCAAACTCCTGTGAAAGACCATCAGTTAACGCTGACCTGAAAAACCTTAAAAGAGTAAATAATAATAATAATAATAATAATGGAAACGTTCTATGGAATTGAAAAAAACTATGGAACATGAAAGTGACAATTATACCAATCGCGATTGGTACTTTGGTACAATCAAAAACATATTATTAAAATGACTGGAAGACTTGGAAATAAGAGGACGAGAAGAGACCATCCAAACTGCTACATTTTCAATAAACAGAAGTAGGATTCATAAGTTTATTTTAATAAATAGAAGTAGGATTAATAAAAGGACTGGGGGACTTAGAAGCAACAGGACGAGTGGAAACCATCCACACCACTACATAATTGAGAACGGCCAGAATACTGAGAAGAGTCCTGGAGACTTGAGAAAACTTGCTGTCACTCAATTTTCAGTCAAAGACCATCAGCTAACACTTATGTGAAAAGCTCTCAAGGAGTAAAATAATTATATTAATAATATATAAAAGAAAATTTTGTTACAGCTCAAACTTCTTTGTTAATTTTACAGTCCGTTTACTTTTATTAACATTTCGTTTAACCTCAAAATTTCGTTCGCTACCTTCCAATTAGGACACAGTAATCACACCTATTGACAACCTCAACACTACCCAAACAACAACACCAAATCCAAATAGCCCCTTATCTCTTCAGTTTACCCATAGTTGGAGGGAGAATAATTGGATTTAAACCTGTCTCAAGGACACGAAATGCAAACAGCCTTGTCCAGGATTTGAACTCAGGTCACCGTGTCCATTTTCAACAACGTAAACACTACACCAAAAGAGTCTCCTTAGTAAATAATTAAACGAATATTGGCTTCAGCATAATCGTTTTCATTGTCAATGCACTTAAACCACCACCCACTTCTCTATTGATCACAAAGAACAAACACTATACACTGACAATGTCATATATAAAACCACCATTAATTGTGTCAATATTGATTTGACTTTGTACACGCGGATTAAAATAGTAAATTAAAAATGTTATAAATATTTGAAGCGACCAAAATAACTCTTAATTGTAAAAAGCGTTTGCAAGAATAATGTAATTTTTTTCTTTATATGGTTGCCTTGACAATGGTCACGTCATTCTTCAAAAATTAATAGCTGCGTTTTTTAGAGCAATTAAGATATATCAGGACACGGCGAATTAATAACACTTTATTTCCGAATTCACAAACAAGAGATTGATCATGTCATTTCAAGAAATCTTTTCAGTGTAATGGAAAAATCTATTAATCGGCTATCTGAAACGAATAGAAGAAGAAGAAGAAGAAGAAGAAGAAGAAGAAGAAGAAGAGTGGAGCAAAAAGAAGATTAAAGGAAATAAAAGAAAGAAAAAAAATATTTATTTTTAAATTGTAAGAAAGAAGAGACGAATAAGAAAAAGTTAAGTTTTTAGACAGTTAAAAGAAAGAAAGAAAGAAAGAAAGATAGAAAGAAAAGAAAGACCTATGAAAAATAAAATAAGGGAAACAAAGAAGACGAGAAAAAAAACGGAAAGGAAAAAGGAGTTAGAGAAAGCTTAGTTAGAAGAAGAAGAAGAAGAAGAAGAAGAAGAAGAAGAAGAAGAAGAAGAAGAAGAAGAAGAAGAAGAAGAAGAAGAAGAAGAAGAAGAAGAAGAAGAAGAATAGGAGAACTATTGCTGAAAGGAAATGAAAATAAAAGAAAGAAAGAAAGAAAGAAAATTAACAATATAATTCTTGGTGAAAAAGAGAATGGAAGAAAACAAATTGGGTTAAAAAAAAACACCATTAAGAAATAGAAAATAGAAACAACTAAATCAGTGAAAGAAATCCCGAAACATAAGTGCCCTGTCGGTTAAGATTGCAGAATACGCTGAAGTGGGGTAAGCAAAACCCCACACACTCTATCCAGGCCACCTGTTGGCCATAGGTGGCTACCTATACTCCTTGAGAATGGGACCCTGGTGGCTGTACAGACCTTGACTAGACAAACGAAGTGGTCACATAACCTGGAACATCTCACTTGCTGTATGAGACGGGCTTTTGGAGAGGCCTGATCCGAACAATCGGCTGATCATGTCAAGACTTAGCACCTATATGATTGTCACGACCTTATTCTTCAAATGGCTCTTGCGGGAAACATGTCATGATCCTCATCATCAAGTCGCACTATCAGCAAGGATTTCTTTAACACACTCTGTCCATCCGTCCCTGTCATACATCGCTTCTGGCTGGTCCTCCAAACCACACGCTGTGTCTGCGCCGAACCAATGTAAATTCTTGCTGGTCAGCCAACATTGATTCGTCTCTATAATGGAGTCCAAATAGGATAACGTCACAGGTTTATGAATATACCACGTGGAAGTATAATCAACAAAATTTCTTTAACAATTTCCAGGGAATTACCTTCCCCGCTCAGTCGTTCCCTGACCAGAACTTATCGTGATGTAACTAATTTGTCACTTAAAATAGCCATTCAGTTAATTTTGTTCCCATTTTTTCCCTGGTTTTTGTCGTTCTGATTGACCTTAGGTTATCACCAATGTTACCGACTGCTGTAATTAGTCTTTGATTGTTCTTTTTAGTGTAGTCTTCGTATTGATGTATCCATTCAATCTCTAATACTGCCGAATCCGAATCTTTTTATTTTCTTGACACTTATAAACATTCTACGAGCTCTATTGGTTATCGTCGTAGGAAATAGACACGGCGACACGAGTTCAAATCCTGGACGAGACTGATTGCATTTCACATAGCACTAATACCCTTGGGAAAGGTATGAATCCAATTATTCTCCCTCCAGCTATGAGTAAATAGTAGGGCAGACTAGGTTCTTCAGCCTTGTTGAGGCAACTAGTCTAGGAGAAGGAAAACTCTGAATTCAAACCTGTTAAACTCTGTTTAAAAATTGACCTTGTGTCATATCCTGCCTGAGCAGAGGGGTTGGGTAAATATGATAAACATTCTACGTAATCTCTCGGTAGTAAG
The DNA here is from genome assembly GCA_963585895.1 of Sepioteuthis lessoniana. Lineage (NCBI taxonomy): Eukaryota > Metazoa > Mollusca > Cephalopoda > Myopsida > Loliginidae > Sepioteuthis > Sepioteuthis lessoniana. Next base: position 17,902,105 of record OY757925.1, read on the forward strand.
GCTTTGTGTATCATCATATATGTTCATCCTCTGTCTCCTTTGTCTGAATTCTTCCCTCGTCTATTTAAAGATTTTTCTCTGTATCTTACGCGTAGCACTTGTCCGGGTGTTTATCCTGTTGATGAGATGCCTGCTGCTGAAGTTTTCTCGTTCGTCTGAGGTACTGTTTCTTTATTTCATCTTTTATTTCCGCTTGTTTGCTGTTGCCTGTTTCCAACATTCCCTTGCCCAGTCAACTGGGGCTGTAGAATACACTGACTGCATAAGAAACGAGTGTTCTGATATGACTCTAAACAATCTGATGGTGAGGTTCCGCTAATGCTGGAGCTTTGGGGAATGCGGAGTACCCAAAATTGCCATTGTTCCAAGGTCCACAGTGTATTTATGCTAAACTGAATTGTATGAAATAGAAGTGCTTTAACATGAAATTGTACTTATGCTAAACTGAATTGTTTGAAGTAGTACTGTTTTAACATTTAACTGTGTGTGGACAAAAGCTATACTTATATTAAACTGAATTGTTTGAATTAGAACTTTTTGACTAAACTGAAAAACTTAAAATAGAAATGTTTTAACAATTACAATGTTTACTTACACTAAAGTGAACGGTTTGAAATAGAACTAATTATTTGTATAAAATGGATTTGGCAAAGGCTGATATGCAAAACATCCAAAGGTTGAAATAGAAATGTTTTTGACGATTAAAATGTGTACTGACACTAAAGTTAATTATTTGAAATAGAACGGGCACCTTTGGTGGTGTTTAAGGGTTAGCAAGCTTGACTAGCAAACCTGCACGAGTGAGTTCGAGTCTCATTGGGTGCCCCATTCATTCGGCCTTGTGCCACATCGAAGCAAAGAGCTTTGTAAATTTCTATTTGAAATAGAACTGATTATTTGTATAAAAATAGATTTGGCAAAGGTTGATATGCCATAAAACCCAACCAACTAACCAACCAATATCCCCAAGAACTTTTCTTCTATTTAAGCATGCTCATTCTTTCCTTATTTGTCAGTTCCATTACTTCTGGGGGCTTTTTTTTTCTAATTTTCTACTTTTTTTATCATCAGCTTGGCACATCTTTTTATAAGTAATTACATACCAGTATCCTGGCAACATATTATTATCGTCTGCAATTCATTTTCATTTTTGCATACAACCTGACGTCATCCAAGTACATAAGTTATTATTACTATTTTGTACATTCTTATACTATTAGTAGTATCAGTAGTGGTGGTAACTGTTGAAGTAACGTTGATTATGATAATTATTAGAAAAAACTTTGTTTTAATTTGTTGATATACAGAAATAAATGTATACATGTTCTTGTATACTTTTGATCGAAACAAAATCAGAATTTATTATATTAAAAAAATATATGGCTAGGAATAGAATTTTTTTTTAAAAGTTACCGATTGCTATGTGGTCGAACTTTTATTCAAACTTAATCAGCCTGTTCCTTAATATAAATAAATAAAATCTATTTAGAAATAAGAAAGATGTGGAGCTAAACTTTCAGACGTTTGTCTTTTGAATTAGTGGCACTCGAATTTAAATCCAAAATTGACTCGTGTAAGAAGATTCTAAAGATTGATAACAGAAAGAAATCAGTAAGGAAAAAATTGTAGCGGAAATGAGGATGTTTGATTAAACCCAGCAAACTCAAATTAAATTATAAAGAGGACAGTTTGAACAATACATTAAAACATATATATATATATATATATATATATATATATATATATATATATATATATGTGTATGTATATGTTCGGTGGGTTGGTTGGTTTGGTTGTTTGGGTTTTATGGCATCTCAACCTTTGTAGGATATTTAATGCTAAATCCATTTTAAACAAATAATCAGTTCAATTTCAAACTAATCAGTTTAGCATGATTACAAAGATTAATTGTCAAAAACATTTCTAGTTCAAGCTATTCAGTTTAGTCAAACGGTTTTAATTCAGCTAATTCAGTTTAGTATGAGCCTGGATTTTCTTTGTACAAAGCTAAATGTCAAAACAGTGTGGACAAAATCTATACTTATACTAAGCTGAATTTTTTAAATTACAAACTTTTGACTTAACTGAATAACTTAAAATAGAAATGTTTTTAACAATTAAAATGTGTTACCTTTAGCGTAAGTACAGTTTCAATGTCAAAAACATTTCCATTTCAAACAATTCAGTTTAGCATAAGTACGCAATGTAGATGTGACTACATAATTTAATTGTCAAAAACATTTCTATTTCAAGCTATTCAGTTTAGTCAAAAATTTTTAATTTTTAAAAATCAGTTTAGCATAAATATGCAGTTTAGTTCTATATAACCCATAGATAGGTCCCTATCAGGTGATACCATTCCGGGCCAAATTGTACCTGGGAGCAATGGCAATACAGGGGTGCTCTGCATTCCCCAAAGCCCCAGGATCACTGGAAGCTCACCATCGGATTTTTTAGTGTCACATCTTTGACACTCGTTGGGGGCAGTCAATATCATCATCATTATCATCATGTCGTGCCGCATGCACGGTTATCCCTGACCCTCTCTCGTCACTTCTCCGTATCAATCATCGCCTCTGGCAGGTCTTCAGGGCTACATTCCGTATCTTCACGTGCGCTGCTGTATGTATGTTCGAGCTGGTCATCCTGCTTTTGTTGGCCATATGCGGGGATCCATCGGAGTACGTCACTTATGAGCTCGTCATTGCTTCTCCAGCAGTGTCCTGCATGTCTGGTTCGTCTAACTTGGATAGTTTTCGTGATGGGCGGCAGGTGGCCGTATAGTTGGTGCCTTGTGGGTTGTTGCTGCCAGGACTTGTTCAATATTGCTCGCAACATTCTTGTGTACTTGCCATTTAGCTTCTTCTTCAGCCGTTTAGTTAGCGTCCAAGTAGTGCATCCATACAGCAGTATCGATACGACGACTGTTTGGAAGAAACTACGTTTCATTTTATCGGTCAGGTCTGATTACCATATGATCAAGAGCTGTCCATGCCTTTGTTAGCCGTGTGTCGATGTCTTTTTCGGTTAATGAGACGCTGCTTCCTAGGTAGGTGAATTTGTCTACTAGTTTCAGAGAGGTTCCGTCTATTGTGGAGATGTCACCTGTTTGGTTATAGCATATATATTCCGTTTTGTGTGCATTGACATGGACGCTAATGCCTGCGGGGGCTAGTTCCAAATTATGCAGTCGTGTTTCGGCTTGGTTGGGTGTATTTGCCAGTAACGCTATGTCATCAGCGTAGTTGGTGTCGGTAATTGTTTTTGCGGGGTACCTTCTGCATCTTTTCTTTGTCAGCTCGAAGCCGTTTTCTCTGATTTTGTCGATTGACGTTCTAAGCACGTAGTCTAGACAGATGATAAAGAGGTATGGGGCTAGCATGTCCCCTTGAAGTACTCCTGCTACAATGTCAAAGTATTCTGTGTCCCCATCCGGTGAACGTATTTTCACTTTGGTGTTTCTGTAGAGAATTGTTATTGCTGCTACGGTTTCTTTTGGTAGGCCGTATGCTAGTAGGATTTGTTCCATCTTCCCTCTGTGTATGGAATTGAAGGCCTTGGTAAAGTCGACAAATAGTAATGTCGCCTGTAGGTTTTTTGCCCGTACGCCTTCAAGGATTCTACGGATGGTCAATATTTGTGAGGTCGTGAATCTATTTCTTCGGAAGCCCTTTTGTTTTTCCTAAGGATGTTGTCGATTTTGGGTTCTATGCGGTTGCGTAGTAGGGCATTGTAAATTTTGGCTGCTATGGATGTAAGTGTTATACCTCGGTAGTTCTTGGCTAATCCGGGGTCACCCTGTATATATATATATATATATATAAGGTCAATAACTAATTTGAAGATTTATGTTAAAATAAGCAATCATATCAATCCACTAAGCTTGAATAAAATAAAATGAGATTTTAAGACTTATACTCACTCTTAAAATTACAAATTCTAATTCCTGTTACGACATTGGCTTAAAAGTATAAGCAATAAAATCAGGAGTTTGGTCCTGTGAAGCTGGGGAAAACTAAAAATCCAATATAATCGCTCTCATCGAAAAAAAAAACTTAAATTGATATGGGTAAAAGAAAAAGAAAAACCAAAACAAAAGAAAGAAGGAAAAAGGAAGGAGAAAAAAATTGATTGATTGATGTCATCATAAAAGTACAATCTCTTTTAAAGAATCTTATCTTCAAGCCCAAGTAGAATGTCTTCTGCAGTCCATCGCTTTAACCATTACAAAACGTGAACAACACCTCAACAAAGCCTGGTGTGTGAAATGAAAAAAGATTGTCAATCTAATTAAGTTAAAAAAATGAAAAAACTGAAGATAAAAATTAAAAAACGATTCTTTTATTACTGAGGAAAATTTTCATTATTAGAACTTCATAATCGTAACACTAAATATCTATAATTCTCCGAGGGCGGAGAAAATTTCAACCACATAAGCGTACATCAAAAGAACCCCTGTGAAGATGCCGGGTGGATGAATCCAAAGACGAGTCAACGACAAGCTTCATAAGATGCAAGGCAGAAGAAACACATCGGTCAGCGACCAGAGTTCAGTCATAAAACTACTGCTTCCCATATGTAAGCGTGGAATTTATTGATGCGAAAAAAAGGCCAGCGAAAGATTATCAAGATTTAATTTAAACCGTATATCCAAACGGCGTAGATCTTCGCGCGAGTAAGCAAAGAGCTCGTTTTACTGATGTTGTAGCTCTGGCTTTAGTATTCGAAAAATCAGCCAAAGAGCTCAAACCCCAACCAAAATTAATTAGATCCAAAATCATTGTCAACAAAGCGACATTCAACGTTAGGATTTTAAACAGTAAAATAGTTACCTGATCTGACAGCATCTGCAGCTGATTTAGTTTGGTTTCTTGGCATTTCAACTTTTTAAGGTTATTTAATGCCAAAGCTATTCTTTTAGGAGAACAGTAGTGGTACTATTTAACCCATAGCTGGGTGGATAAGGGGATTCACACCTTTCCCAAGGGTATTTGTCCGAAAGTGAACGTAATAGATCGACTGGAGTTCGAACTCGCTTACTACGATTCTGCAGTCCATCGTTTTAACCATTACAACACGAGGACTTTGCCCATCTGCGGCCGAGCATTATAAAGATATATGACTAATATAAAAACATAGATACTACTATAGGGCTGCAAAATACACCGACTTAATTTCTGCAGAGGTATAAGACTCTCCCCATGAGTGTCCTAGACATGTAGCACTATGTGGGTGGCCTGAGCAGACGATTCTTTTGTCTGTTTCGGCGCGAAACCAGACAAAGGATTTTTGGACCTGAAATCTCGCCGTATCCGGAAGTGGTAAGGGGATGCGAATGAGAGTTGGCTGGGAAAAGGAGCTGAGAGGCAGTTGGCGGCGGGACAGCAAAGAGAGTTGGCGTAGAACCACGGACAGGGGCAGTCAACACCGGACTCCGGAGACAGTAGCAGACAAGATAGGGTCCAACGAAGAAGATTGAGTCAAAAGATGTCGGCATTCCAGTGCTTGTGGAATTTTCGCTAGTAACCCACGCTAGCGATAGTCCGCACACGGAAATGAAGTGTTGCATACTTCCTTCTGCTCTTGGTTAACCCCAAGCTTTGTTCGTGTTTGTTCGTCTGTTTTATTTTCTCCTGTCCCCCCGATCGTATTCTTGTGTAGCGGTAAATAAATGTGCGTTACCCCCTCAGCCACTAGTTGATCACCGGCCGGCTAAGAAGTGACATGATTAGAAGAAAGTTAACGTGTGTGGGGGTGAGGGCGTAACGTTACAGATATGGCACTAAATAATTTGATGGTGAGGCTTCAGTAATGCTGGAGCTTTGGGAATCGCAGATTACCCCTTCATTGCCATTGCTTCTAGCTTCACTCTGTCCCGGTGTAGAAGCGCGTGATAGGGTCCTATTTACAGGTTAAATAGGACTATTTCACTTTTTAACTAAGTGCAAAAAATGGCTTATGTTGCTTGAAATTGAATTGTTTGATCATTTAACTATGTGTAACTGATGCTATATTGAATTATTAATGACGCATAGCAATACTTGGAACTAACTGACTATGACTAACTGATGCTAACTGATTTAACTATGACTAACTGATGCTATATTGAATTATTAATGACGCATAGCAATACTTGGAACCATTCAACTTTGTTGACATGCTAAGCTGGATTGTTTGAAATAGGACTGTTTTATTATTTTTCTGTTTATAAAAACAGGAACTGTGTGCTTTTGCTAAACTGATTTTTCTAACGTAAACTGTTGATATTTAAACTGTACTTATGCTAAACTGAATTGCTTGAAATAGAACTGTTTTCCACCTAACTGTAAGTAAGTAAAAAACTGTATTTAAAAAAATAACTAACTGTTTGTAAAGAGACTAATTCTTATTCTAAACTGAATTATTTGAAATATAACTTTTTTCCATTTGACTCCCAATTTTATACTATTTAACTGTTTGCAAAAAATGAGCTCAGACTCGTTAAACAAGGTTATCTATAAAATGTATTTAGAAATCGTATTTAATATATGTATAAAAAGTATTTGTCATTAAATGACCTACAATAGTTGATATGCCTTAGAACCAAACCAAACCAAATCAAAATAAAATATCAAGATAGGGATAATAGATTGATATTCGTCTTGTCACTTACATGAAAAAACTCCGTTAATACCGTTATAGAAGATATAGGAAAGCTCCTCAATTCTCGTGCCTTAAAATCATTGAGAGAATTCGAGCGAGAATGAAGTGTGCTTCATTTAATGTCAAACCCTGGACAACGATCGTCTCTTCCAACTCTCCCACCAACGCCAGGGATGAAACAGACATTATCACCTTGTTCAACACATTCCCAAACACAGCGTTCTAATCATCGGTGAAAACATGAATGCTCATATTGACAAAGACGGAAAAAACACATTGTTCTTTATCAACTCGCCAAACAGAAACAGCTAATATCTAACAGATTTTTCTCTTGGAAACAGTCTAATATACATAAAAACTAAATTTAAAAAAAAATGAGAGGGAAAATATAAAGTAATAATTCAAAAGCACATCACGATTTGTATTTCCAATCAAGAAATAGCAATATACATATATAGTAACAAACACGTACCCAATCCTAAACTATCTTAATGGTGATAGAAAGCGGCGGAAGAGGGTCTTTTACGCTATGATGGCAGTACAATATAAATATAATATAAAATAAAACTATTGAAATCATTTAAATGTGTATAAATAAAGGATAAATATTAAATTCGATATCACCATTAAACTACGCATGTAGAGAGGGGTAAGGCGCCTCTCAATGTGTGTCCTGGGTATGACACTAAACCAGCGTAAAATAGATCAATTCACTTCTTTACTATACTTGAAACCATTTAACTGTGTGCAAACAAAGGATAAATATTATATTCCACATCGCCTTATCGGCTAGAGGAAGCCAGACCTGACCGATAAAATGAAACGCAGTTTCTTCCAAACAGCGGTCGTGTCGATACGGCTATATGCACTACATGGACGCTAACAAAACGGCTGGAGAAAAAGCTTGACGGCAAATACACAAGAATGCTGCGAGCAATATTGTACAAATCCAGAGGGCAACACCCCTCAAAGCAGCAGCAATACGGCCACCTACCTCCCATCACGAAAACTATCCAAGTTAGACGAATCAGACATGCGGGACACTGCTGGAGAAGCAGGGACAAGCTCAAAAATGATGTTCTCCAATAGACCCCCTCACATGGCTGAACAAAAGCAGGGCGACCAGCACGTACCCACATACACCAGTTCTATGAGGATACGGAATGTAGCCCTGAAGACCTGCCAGAAGCAATGAACGATAGGGAGGAGTGGCGAGAGAGGGTCAGGGATTTCCGTGCTATCGACACGACACGATGATGCACTTCAGGAGAGGGGTAAGACCCCTCTCAACAAGTATCCTGGGTAGGACACTAAACCAGAGTCAAAAAGAGCTATTCAATCATTTGCAATACTTGAAACAATTTAACTGTGTGCAAACAAAAAGTTAAATTCAAATAGAATTAATTATGTTAAATATCAATAGTTGAAACAATTTATTGTTCTGGGTATGACATTAAATGACATCTAATTGTAAATGTCCATTATTGGAGTTTGGAGAATGTAGAGTACTATTGTATTACCATTACTCCCAGGTGTACTATGGACGGAGAAAATGTCCGTGAGACCCCCATTTATGGGCCAAATAGAATTGTTCAATAATCATTATCATTTTTAATCATTTGAAACCATAAATTGCGTGCAAGTTGTCCTTGATAGATATGAATACTTGATAACTAGACTTCTTAATGAGCTCTAACTCGTTTAAAATAATGTTACCTTCAAATTATTCGACTTCAAATCACACACACGCGCACACACACACACATATATATATATATATATATATAGTGATCCAAAGACAGATCTGTTTTGTTCTATCAGAACTCATCAGTGTGGCTTGCCCAGTCGGCTGGGGCTGTAGAATACACCGACTGCTTCTCTGCAGAGGGGTAAGACCCCCCCAACGAGTGTCCTGGATATGACACTAACTATCTGATGGTGAGGTTCCAGCAATGCTGGAGCTTTGGGGAATGCGGAGTACCCCTTTATTGCCATTGCTCCCAGGTCCACTCTGGCCCGGAATGGTAGCACCTGATAAGGGTCCTATCTATGGGTTAAATAGAATTAACAGCATACTTATGCTAAAATGAATTGTTGGAGTAAAAAATGAATAGTTTGAAATAGGAATGACTTTTACAATTAACCGTACTTACATTTAAACTGCGTGCTTATGCTTAACTGAATTATTTCAAATAGAACTGTTTTTCGAAATTAAAACTGTATTTACACTTAACCGAATTGTTACCTACAACTGCTTGAATAGTTAGAAATGAAAATGTTTTTGACAATTAAACTGTGTACTTATCCTAAACTGCGTCGAATCAACCGAAAAGGACATCGAAACGAGGTTAACGAAAGCATGGACAGCTATCAATAGGCTATCGACTATATGGAAATCAGACCTAACCGATAAAATGAAACGCAGTTTCTTCCAGGCAGCGGTCACATCGATACTGCTATATGGTTGCACTACATGGCCGCTAACAAAACGGCTGGAGAAGAAACGAGATGGCAATTACACAAGAATGCTGCGTGCAATCCTGAACAAGTCCTGGCAGCAACACCCCACAAGACACCAACTGTACGGCCACCTGCCCCCTATCACGAAAACTATTCAAGTTAGGCGAACCAGACATGCAGGACATTGCTGGAGAAGCAGAGATGAACTCATAAGAGATGTACTCTTATGGATCCCCACACACGGCCGCGCAAAAGCAGGACGACCAGCACGAACGTACATTCAGCAGCTATGTGAGGATACAGGTTGTTGTCCTGAAGACCTACCTTGGGTGATGAACGATAGGGAGGAGTGGCGAGAGAGGGTCAGGGATATCCGTGCAGCCAGCACGATATGATGATGATGATGATTTACATCAAAATGGATTTGGCATTAAATAACCTACAAAAGGTTGATATGCCATAAAACCCAACAAAACAAACAAACAAACATCATCAGTGTGGCTAGACAGTAGCTACCCATAGCTGGGATCAAAACCCGGTTTGACTCAAACGCCAAGCCGAAGTTTCTTACCATTCAGCCACGAAGAGCCATTAGCTGCGAAGTAAATTTTAAACGGTTATGAATCACAATTACTATTGTTTACATACATCCATTCAACGACTGCCGAGACCTCTATTCAAATACGAAGAGGCTTGCAATGAAAGCTAATGGCAACACGATTACTTCTTCGCCAGAGAACTCAACCCTATGGGGGTAGGTGATTATATATATATATATATATATATATGCCTAATGTGTATGCCTAATATTAATATTATCATCGATAAATCTAACATAATGAAACTTAATAAAGAAAAGCTTAAAGAGACCCCTAAATGTAATTGTAAGGATAAGACTGGGTGTCCCCTTAAAGGCAAATGTCAGTATGAAGGTATAGTTTACGAAGTGGAGGTATATTGTGGCGAACCGCACAATAGTAAAAATAAAAAGGTATATTTCGGGTCCACACAGGGAGCGTTTAAGCAAAGGTACTATAATCATAAAACTAGTTTTACGCATGAAAGATATAAACATAGTAACAGTTTATATAATTATGTGTAGGAGATTAAAAATAGGCAAGGAATTGATCCCATATTAAAATGGGAAGTTGTAAAAAAAATGTCGCAAATACAGGGCCGGTGATAGGGATTGTATACTTTGCAATGAGGGGAAATTGGCAATAGCTTCTTATAATAATAGGGATTTGTTAAATCAAAGGTCGGAGATATCGTACGCCTGTAGACACAAAAGAAATTGGCTGCACTATAATAAGTTTCTTTTTGGGTTTTTTCTCTGCAACTTTATTTCATGCTTTTTATATATTTTTTAAAATATATTTCTGCATAATAAACTTAGGTTTTTTTAATGCAAATTTTCCGTCCTTCGTGAGTTTTTTTTTTTTTTTTGATTATATAAAAATAGGTTTTCTCCATGCTTTGTTAGTCGGGATTAGGTACCGTGATTAGCCGCTTAGGCGAAACTGTCGTAGTTAGTTCCTGACTTACGAAATAATTTTTGCAAGCATATATATACATATATATATATATATATATATATATATATATATATATGTGTGTGTGTGTGTGTGTGTGTGTGTAAACAAGATTTTGGCATTATGGCATTAAATAAACCTCAAATGGTGAGATACCATAAATCACCACTAAATCAACCGATAAACAATGGAGGATCTTGGGAAAAAAGTTGCAATTTATGAGATTCTACGAAAATTAAAGAGAGAAAAGTTCTTCAAAACGGATAATTAATAATAAAAAACCAAGTATTATCAAATTTCGAAGAAGACTGGGCAGCAGAAAGAGGCAGAATAAAGAATCACGAACATTTTCATAAATAAAATAAAATAAAACAAAAACTAAGAGAAAGGAAACCACAAGATTAAAAAAAAAGAGAGAGAGAATACAGAATTAAATTCCACAGAAATAAAAACATGAAAAAATGTCTAAAATCGATCTAAAGTTACATTTACGAATCACAAAACAAAATTTTTTTTTCAAAATTAAGAAGCATCCAATTTTAATTATTCTCCGAGATTTCACCATTTACAAAGACCTCGGGTAATATTTAATGATGAAAATTTCAAGTATTAGCGGTCCACGCAAAAGGCGGAATCACGTGAAACGGTTTCGTTCGTTATCTGAGATTATGACGCCATCTACATCAAAGATATCACATACAGAATTATTTTGGAAATTGACATTCATCCAAATTTAGGATTCGATTTATGATGAAATAAGAGAAAAGTGCGAACATTAAATCTTCTTTTCGAGCATAACTTTACAAAGACGACAAGCTATGTTTCTAATCTATATATATATATATATATATATATATATATATATATATATATATATATATCCTAGAACACTCTGAAAACAAAAAAAAGCGAATTTATATCAAAGTGTAGACGTATAAAAACATTTCTACAGACCAGAGTAATTCCCCATAAAATTCTACATGTATTCTCATTTATTTTGACTGCCTCCTCTCTCGCTCTCTCTCTCTCACTCTCTCTCTCTCTCTCTCTCTCTCTCTCTTTTACACACACACACACATACACACAGAGTATGTATATATATGGGTGTATGTGTGTGTGCGTGTGTGTGTGTGTGTGTATGCTTGTGAATAATTTGAAGTACTAAGAATTAAACACGCCATCTTGCATACGAGAACAACGGAAATAAAACCTAACATTGATCCCTGACATATTTGTAAAATCTACAGTAGAGTCTGTTTTTCCTAAGCCGAACCTTCCAATAATATGAGATTTCATGACAATTAACAAACAAAAGCTGATTTATGTCAACTAAATGACAAAATATGTGAGTATGCGGTAGGTCTGAAAAACCATATCGGACAGAGTGCATTGAATTAATGTCAACACCAAAGACCGTTCGTTCGGTAGTCACATAGGCAGCAGGGCTAGCAAAGGTGAAATTGGCCCGAGGAGCAACATTCTTGCCCATTGGCACTTTAAACAGGCTTAAGCAGCCACTTATATATATATATAGTAATTTTTATTAACTTTTCGCTTAGATATGACCCGAGGACATAGGAATGGGACACCCAATGAGACTCAAACTCATTTCTTTAGATTAGGTAGTTTAGCTAAGTAAACATTACATCACTCAGGGGGCCTATATATATATATATATATATATATATGACCGGCGAATTGATATACTGGGTAGATTGTTCATCAGTGGTCAGGGAGACCGAGGTTTAGTCAAAAAATGGTACTTGATGGTTCCTTGCTGAACACTCAGCATTATAATGTATTGATCAAGGGTGAGGAGATATATCAAGGGAAAGTAAAAAAAAACAAAACCCGTCCTAAATCTCGGCGTAGTAGCAATTTAAAAGTGAGCCTACAGGTCGGAGAAAACTGATAGCAACACGACTTCAAATCCTAGACGAGACTGGCTACATTTCACATAGCTCTCATAACATTCCGAAAAGTAAAGATCCAGTTCCTCTCCCACCATCATTGAGTAAATAGTAAGATAGACCGAAATTTTGAAGCTTGGTATGACAACCAAACTAGGAGAAACATAACTCTTTATCAAACTCCGCTTCAATTGAACATGAGTTGATTCCTGCTCGTGTGAAGAGGAGAATATATATATATATATATATATATATATATATATATATATATATATATATATCATCATCATGATGTCGTCCTGCCAGCACAGATATCCATGACCCTCTTACACCACTTCTCCTTATCGTCTCTCATCGTCTCTGGCAGGTCTTCAGGGCTACACCCTGTATGCTCACAGAGCTGCTGTATGTATGTTCGAGCTGGTCGCCCTGCTTTTGCTCGGCCATATGTGGGGGTCCATAGGCGTACATCACTTATGAGCTCGCCGCTGCTTCTCCAGCAGTGTCCTGCATGTCTGGTTCGTCTAACTTGGATAGTTTTCGTGATGGGAGGGAGGTGGCCGTATAGTTGGTGTTTTGTCGGGTGTTGGCTCCAAGACTCGTTCAATATTGCTCGAAGCATTCTTGTGTATTTGTCGTCAAGCTTTTTCTCCAGCCGTTTTCTTAGCGCCCAAGTAGTGCATCCATATAGCAGTATCGATACGACCGCTGCTTGGAAGTAACTGCGTTTCATTTTATCGGTCAAGTTGTCCGATGATACATACAAAATTTTGGAATAGCTTTGAATAGAGCATGCATTATAAGTTCTGAAAAAAGAATTTTTCTTCGATCACTTCTCATCAGAATTTTTTAGAATTTATAATTTATATTCTACTAAAAGCTTTTCTAATATATATATATATATATATACAAAGTATGCGGTAAATATATATATATATATATATATATATATATATATATATATATAAATGTGAATGTGTGTGTGTGTGTGTGAGTAATATCAAAGAAAACTCAATGGATACATATTATACAATTATATATTATATTAATAGCCGTACATAGAGCACTCCGTTAGAATTATATAAAACCTCTTATATATTCTATATTTGGAATATTCCAAACTCTTTGTCACTGGACAAATCCAATTTGTGTAACTTACATAAAGTGCTATTATGAATTTCATCAACATTTAATATATATATTCGTTGACTTCAGGTCAAATCTTGGATTAGGCTGTTTGCAGTGTACATTGGGTTAATGCCCTTGGGTAAGTGATGCACTCGTAGTGTAGTGGTTACTGTCGTAGGAATGGAAAACGACGACCGGAGTTCAAATCCTATACGAGGTTACTTTCATTTCATATAGCACTAATATTGAGAAAGGTACGAATCCAATAATTCTCTCACCAGCTATTGGTAAATCGTAGGGCAGAATGGGATTTTTAACTATGGTATGGCAAATGGTTTAGAAGGAAAACGTTGCAGTTAAACTCCGCTTAAATATTGACTTCGTTTTGTATTCTGCCTATGTGGAGAGTCTGGTTATATATATATATATATACAGGGTGTCCTAAAACATTTGCCATCATTTTAAAAAACAATTATCTTGAAAACTACAAAGTCACCACTATGAAATTGAGCAGTTTAGGTGTTGAACATCAGAAGTTTATTCTGGGACCGATCTCATAAGAGTACAATAAGTCTACCGGTTGTGACACGCACACGCCCAGTCACCAAATACGCTGTAGCAAGTCTCTGGTAACATAATCAAGTGCGGAATTGATTCTCTTCTTGAGTCCACCAATAATGGCGGGAAGCGAGGGGATGTAGATTAATCCCTTCATATTCCCCATATAAAGACATCACACACGGACATGTCTGGGGACCACGGCGTTTTTTTTTTACATCAGAAGTCTCTTTTCATCCCCACCACGCTTGATCCATCTCTCTGGAAGATTAACACTGAGATCAACAGATAATGTCCTCTTCCATTAAAAATAACATCTTGATCTGTCTCTACACGTTCTGCGAAAATTTGAGGTTATTTAAAAAAGAATTGACAAAACTATTAGCCTGCAAAATAACATGAAATTTTTGGGACACCCAGCATATATATATATATATATAGTCATCTACAGATAGACTGTTTCTTTGTTTCGTAACTCTTCAGTGTGGCTAGACTTGCGTGACGCTCCAAGCCGAGATCGAAACCCACCTAATTTTACATCAGGCTGATGACATATCCCTAAGCCAAACCTGCGACTTATGGTTAGCTCGAGAATTATCGCATACATATTAGCTTTCGTTTGTTTACATTTTGCGCGATCGGATACTGAAGTGCTCAATTCGTTAGAAGAACTTTGTATAACGTGAGTGGCAACCGTTAATTGTTTCGTCAAAGTGCTCCAGCCTTGTTTTCTGAAAAATATACTGGGATAAGCATCATAAGCCATAATCAGATGGCATGTCGAATTAAAGATAATTAACTGTAATTAATGATGAAATTAAATGCATCAAATTATTTCAAAAATGCCACCTGTATTTCTTGGCACGTTCGGGATTACAATTATTAACCATCAAGTACAATTTTCTTAATAAATTTTATCAAATCAAAAAAGTCTATGTCAGAGAATTATAATAATCTCTATTTCTATCATTTAGAAGTCATATTCACATGTCATACTTCATCGGTAAGTGTCATATTCCAAGAAAGAATTGCTGTAAATTTAATTGAACGTATCAGAGGTACAGATTTTATTGGCGAATGTCTGTTTACAAGTTTAAAGTGTTTATTACAACAGGTATAAATTCACCAAGTCTTTCTTTACGCTTTTGATATATTATTTTATGTTTCAGATTTTGTTTCTTTACTTTATTTTTTGTTTATTTTTCGTTTATCTCTTTTTATATCCAACAAATCTTTTTCGTTTGTATGTTTTTTATGGCATATCAACTTTTGTTTTTATGCCAAATCAATTTTATACAAACAAACATTTCTATTCCAAATACAATCCAGTTGTGTATAGGTATAGTTTTTGTTTACACACAATTAAATATCAAAACACTTCTATTTCAAACAATTCAGTTTAGCATGAATACAGTTTTTGTAGCCAAGAACATTTCTTTTACAAGCAATTTATTTTAGTCAAACAATTCTAATTGAAACAATCCAGTTTTGCATAAGTATAGTTTTTGATTACACACAATTAAATGTCAAAACACTTCTATTCCAAACAATTCAGTTTTGCATACAAAAACAGTTCGATTTCAAGTTATTCAGTTTTGCATAAATATGCAGTTTAAAAGTCAAAGCAGTTCTATTTCGAGGAATTCAGTTTAGCGTATGTACACAGTTTAGTTCTCTTTAACCCATAGATTGGGCCCTATCAAGTGCTAACACTCTGGGCCAGAGTGAACCAAGGAGTGATAGCAATGAATAGGTGCTCTACATTCCCCAGAGCTCCATCATTACTGGAACCTCACCATCAGATTGTTTAGCGTCATAGCCAGGAAACTCGTTGAATGGCTTTACAAATCTCGAGTATTACATACACGTTAGTCAAATCCAAATTGTATGATTTGCAAATTCTACAAACTTTAGGAAAAGATTTCGTAAAAAATAACAAAAAAAAACTTACGTGCTACTTGAAAATAATCAAGCAGCACGTATTTCTAGCCAAAAAAAACAAAAAACAAAAAAAAAAAAAAAACACTGACATAATTACCAAAGTTAAAACGTTATAAAGTGCTCAATATATGAGATAGAGCTAATATGAAAATAATTCCTACGTGGCCAAGAGCGAATCTACCAAGGTTTCACCAAACTTCTTAATTTAGTAGGGGTAATATAGTGTTAGTTTTTTGGTTGGTTATCTCCTTCAGTATCCGACAAATCTTGACTATTTTTATAATTATATTTTTATATATCTATATAAATAAAAATGTAAATGTTTGTTACTAACCGATAATCTCCAGTTTTATACCACTAATTTGTTTAAAATTTTCTGAGAGCAAGTTATTCGAATGAAGGAGTGTTTTTATATACTTATTTTCCAATAATCTTACAATAATTGAAAAAAAAATATTTTTAATAAGATGTTTTTCTCCGACAGAAGCCAAACGCGAAAACATAACTTCCGTTTCAAAGAATTTTACATGTGACTTGATTTTTCTGCTTAGTGACTTTTTTTTTTTGGTTGAATTAAACCGAGACTCTAAACTTTAAACCATATTTCGTTGGTTCAGTAGTAACGAATTGTTTACTAAATATTTTTTTTCAATATGACATTTTTTTCAATTATTTCTTTCGTTTATTATTATCAATAAGACACTAAACTTTAAACCATATTTCGTCAGTTCAGTAGTAACAAATTTTTTACTAAATATTTTCTTTTCTTTTTCTTTTTTTGTTTATCTTCAACGAAAAACATTCCTTAAAATGTTTTCTTTCGTTAATAAACTTTAAGCCATATTTCGTTGGTTCAGTAGTAAGTAAATTTCTTTTTATTCTAAAAACTTATTCTTAAATTTTTTCTTCACTATTGATATCCCATTTATTTTGTTGTTTAATAAATATTTTATGGTGTGCCATGTTACGAAATATTAACCAGCCTAAGCTTTGTGATGGCACACGTCTTTCAGTAAAAAAATTAATGACCAACATCATAGAAGCCAAAATTTTGACAGGGCATTTCAAAGGTGAAGATATCCTCATACCTTGAATTTTATGATTTCAACAGATATGTCATTTCAATTTAAGAGATCTCGATTCCCAATTCGATTGGTATTTGCAATCACGATCAACAAAGCACAGGGACAATCTTTAGAATTGTGTGGCTTATATTTACACACTGATTGCTTCTCACATGGGCAATTATATGTTGCCCGTTCCAGAGTCAGCAATCCTGACAATCTCTTTATCTACACGGAAACTGGATCTACCAAGAATATTGTGTATCCACAAGTATTGGAAAATTAAACATATTAGAAACATGCATTTTTTTCCCATTTAAACAAACTGAACCACAGCAACGCGTGGCCAGGTACAGCTAGTTTTTTTATAAGTATATTTTTATCTTCATCAGTATCCTACAAATCTTGACTATTTTTATAAGTATATTTCTATTTATACGTATATAAACCCTTTATACTCTATAGGAGGTCACTCAACGTGCAATGCATAAATGGAGAGACCACGAGGATTGCGTTGGCTCCGGAAATTTATTTGAACCAGGGGATATTTCGACCCAGAAAGAATCGAAAAGTACAGCAGAAGAGTTACAAGACATAACACCACTCTTATCGCTGGCCTTGTGCCGATTGTCCTTAGTTATATATATATATATATATATATAATTCTTTGTGGTATGTTCCAAGAGAGAAATATATTCTAAAATAGGTAACTGCGCGAAGAGATTTGTATTTTTTGAATTTATTTATTTTGTTCTTAAATTCGCATATGTTTCCAGGTTTGTTGCTTTCGTCAGAGAACATATATGGCTCAAGACCTTGTTAATGGAGTACTCAATGAGACTTGAACTAACTCGTGTTTGCAGTTTAAATGATTTTCAGTTGGTTATTGGTTTATGTAGAGGCCATTCTCTTTTTCTTAGAGTGTGTTTACCTTAATCTGTTTTACCCCTTATTGATATTTGATATGCTTTTGTCATAGTGTGTTTGTATTGGAATGGTTTTGGATGTCACTAATAGTTATTTTACTTCTCTGTGTGTGTGAGTGTATGTCTTGGAGATTTTTTGTGCATATGTGTGGTAGTGTGGTTTTAAATTTACTGGTAACTATTTTTCCAAATGATTTTTGCCTATACATATATATATACATATCGATATCTATATATATATATATATATATATGTGTGTGTGTGTGTGTGTGTGTGTGTGTGTGTGTTTGTGTGTGTGTGTGTGTGTGTGTGTTTAACAGCTTGATGCTTTCGTCAGAGAACATGTCTGGCACAAGGTATAATCAATGGGGTATTCAATGAAACTTGAACTTACTCGTGTTTGTAGTTTGAATGGCTTTTACTTTCTTATGTTTTTTTTAAGAATGCTGGTCTTTCTAGTTTTTTGTTTTTTGGTTTTATTTTTTCTTTTAGTATGTACATATATATATATATATATATATATATACATATATATCACAGATTTTTAGCTAGCTTACATATAAAAACCCTTTATTCTAACAAACGTGTGGATAAGTCAATAAGCCTATTAAACGTTTAGATATACCTATTGACTTATCGACAGGTTTGTTAGTATATAGGGATTTAATTCTAATTTATTGAGGAGTGGGCCAGAAATATTGATGTGTACATAGCTGATAGTACCCAACAGAGTGGATAATATTCTACTTAAAAGTTTATCGATGTTATGGGGAGGACACATGGTTTTCCAAAAACCAATAAACATGATGCTTCCTTAAGACCCATTATCTCTAGTATAGGATCTGCCCTCCCAATCATCGTTAAACCCTTTGCAAATATATTACTCTCTCTCTGTTTGCTACTATCAGTGATGCCCGTGGTGTAGTCGTTATCGTCGTAGGAAATGGACACGGCGACACGAGTTCAAATCCTGGACGAGACTGATTGCATTTCACATAGCACTAATACCCTTGGGGAAGGTATGAATCCAATTATTCTCCCGCCAGCTATGGGTAAATAGTAGGATAGACTAGGTTCGTCAGCCTTGGTGAGGCAACTAGTCTAGTAGAAGGAAAACTCTGAATTCAAACCAGTTAAACTCCGCTTAAAAATTGACCTTGTGTAATATCCTGCCCGAGCGGAGGGGTTGGTAAATAGTATCAGTGATGCACACATCAAGTATTCCGGCTAATTCCTTAATAAATTAATCAATATTGATATAAAAAACAGATTTTAGCTAGTTTATATATTAAATCCCTATATACTAACAGGGCTCTCAATAGGCGTATTGAACGTTTAGATAATAACCTAAAAATAAACTATCATTATATATATATATATATATATATATTGGATATTCACCAGAAGATCCTTTTGACTTGCCATATAAGTTGTGTGGGTGGCCTAACATGAAATAGACCTTTTTCATAAAGTAAACATGATGCAGGTGGTTCCTCAGCGGAAGTGCCACGTACGTCGTGTAGGTGGTATGCTATATAGGAGGTCAGTCACGTGAAATGCATAAATGGTGAGACCACGAAGATTGCGTTGGCTCCGGAAATTTATTTCAACCCGGAGATATATCGACCCAGAGAGAACGGAGAAGTACATCAGAAGAGCTACAAGACATAACACCACTCTGATCGCTGGCCTTGTGCCTGATTGCCCAGTTTTACAAGACTTAGGAGAGTCGAGAAGCGAGTTGAAACTAAAGTGATTCAGTGTCTTGATATGGCCCTGAACGAGACTTGTAAAAGTAGAGAAACTAAGATGTCTTAAGTTAATGCCAGATTCGCAAAAGCTGAGAAATGAGGAGAAACTAAGAAGATTCGATGCCCTGAGATGATCCTCTGCTAGACATGCGAAAACAGGAAGAGGAACAAGCGATTTACTGGTGGTCTGTATGTGTCTCTCAGCCGTTTTCGACTGTCTCCATCACTATTCCCATACGTTTATTCTGGCTAATAAAAGAAAAGAAACAGATTTTATTTTTGTACATCAGCGTTGTTGTCTTTCTCTGCTATACACACACACACACACACACACACACACACACACACACACACACACACACACACACACACACATATATAATTAAAGCAACACATGGTCAAATTCAGACTAAGTCGTTTGCATTTCCCAAGAGACTGTTTTAATTGAGACAAGATAGAGTTTCAAACCAACATTTAGAATGTATGGTGTCAGAATGTTTATAAAGCAGGAATTTTAATGAAACCTGCGCCAGAAACTTCGTAAAAACACCAATGCTAAAATACTAAAATTAATGCCACAAATAACCTTTTTCAAAAAATTCTAAAAATGAATTACCAATTCATCCCTGAGATCTTGTACACTGACTCGGCACTTTATTCTCATATAAATTCTCCTTTCGTTTACGTTCAGTGTAACGACGAGTTATCAAATCAGTTTAAATCCTGCTTCATTGGTTGCTGAAAAGTTAACACAACAAAGGATTATACAACCTTAGCGTATTTGTTATGGCGTATCCATGATGGAACAGAAAACAGATAGGTATGCATTATTGCCGAAACGATGCCTTGTTTCTGTCCGCGGGGTTAAAATTTGAAATCATTTGAACGAAAATTGCATAAGTTATTAAATTCCGAGATGATACCAATATTTGTGAAACACCGTGAATTGTTTTTATCATGGGTTTGTCCCTAGCCCAGTCGGTTTGTACCATAGACATACAGGAATATGTAAAACGTACACAGAATGTTCATAATATATATACATAGATCATAGGAATCCCGAAACACGAAAAACACTTACGACTTCTTAGTTCAGGTACGAAACTTTTGAGTACAGTTGAGTTTAAAGGTTTTTCGATATAAGGAGAGAGAGAGAGAGAGACACACATTCTTTCTATTCTGGCTTTTCCATTTGCCTCCCAACACGCGTGGCACCCGCCACAAGACCTCGGGCCTAGCTTAGGCGAGCAAGCGAAAGTCAACCGTCTTCTTCCGAGCCAGGAACTCAACTAACTGACTTTTTCAAAATCTCCAAAATCCTCCCCGCACGTTTTCGGTGCATGACGTCATTCACATCCACTAGTCAATCTCTCACTGGAATTTTTATTTTGACATCTGTGAACGTCATATCCTCCCTGCACGCGCGTCAACACCTGTGCTAAAATTTGCACCTAACTAACCCATGTGCTGAGCCGAAAGGTTCTCAGCCTAACTAAACCCAAAGGCCAGATATATAAAACGAAATCCCTCCGTCATTATATTACAGGTTGGGGCTGAAGAATACACCAACTGCATCTCTGCAGAGGGGAAGACTTCCCCAACAAGTGTCCTGATATGACACTAAACAATCTGATAGTGAAGTTTCACAAATATTGAAGTCATAGGGAATGCTGAGTACCCCTTCATTGTCATCACTCCCTGGCCAACTCTGGCCCAAAGTGGTAGCACCTGATTGGGTCGTATCTATGGGTCAAGTAGAACTGTTTTACATTTAAAGTGTGCGTGGCATATCCATGATACGGATATACAGAATATGCAAATATACGGATCTGTAAAACGTTCACATGCATAGGAATCCGGAAAAACACTCGAAACACTGACGACTCTCGGTAGTTCAGATACGAGACTTTTATTACCGTCTTGACTTTTAGGTTTTCGACACGAGGAGAGAGAAACACAATTTTTACTATGCTGACTGTTGGTCCAGCGTCAGCTCTCAACTCACTGACCCAACCAACGCGCGCGCATCCCGCAGCAAACAACTGGACTGGCCTCGCCCAGATTCGAATCCCAACTCGCTTCGTCCAGTCTCAAATCTCAACTAACTGCTTTTTTCAAAATACCCAAGAATCCCAGCCCATCGCTTCCGGGCATGACGTCATTCACATCCCCAGTCCTATTTCCTATCTGGGGTTTTATTATGACATCTGTGATAGTTACATCCTCCCAGCGCGAGCGTGAACACCTGCGCTCAATGTGTGCCCCACCCATGCACTAAGCCGAAAAGTTCTAAGGCTAACTAAACCGAAAGATAAGATATAACCAACGAAAAATTGTAATATAAAAGATTCCTTCCGTAATTTTATGACATGTGTACTTAACTGTTTTAAATTTTACTGTGCGTCAACAAGAAAAACTGTGTACTTATGCTAAACTGAATTGTTTGGAATAGAACTGTTTTTGCATTTAACAGTGTGTAAAAAATGACTGATATTTAATTGAACTGTTCGTGATATATGGCAATACTTGAAAATATTAAACTGTGAGCAAAAAATGATTAAATATAAATAGAATTATTCATATTGGATAGAAATAAGTGAAACCATTTAACAGTTAAAAAAATGAGCTGGGTGTCCACGTGGTGTAATGGTTAAAGCGATGGACTGCGGAATCGTAGTAAGTGAGTTCGTATTCCAGTCGCGCTATTACGTTCACTTACATGCAAATACCTTTGAGAAAGGTATGAACCCCTTTATCCTCTCAGCTATGTGTTAAATAGCACCACTACTGTTCTTCTAGGAGAATGGCTTTGGCATTGGATAACCTATAAAGGTTGATATGCCATTAAACAAACCAAACCAAACCAAAAAACGAGCTCAAGCTCGTTTAAAAATCTTATCTTCTAAATGTTTAGAAATCACATATTCAATATATACAGGGATTGGATAAAATGATACAAACACCAAGAATCTTAGTGTCTTAATTTTAAACTACTATAAAACCATCAAACATTTGTTATTGTCATGCTTTTTATCTATTATTTCTTTTTCTCATCTTAATTTACTAAAATTATTTTTTTTACAGCTATCATCAGAGGAAATGAATCAATTCATTAAAATGGCAGATCTATCAGACTTTAAAAGAGATCAAATTGTTCGTGCTCGTATGGCAGGTGCTAGTGTAACAAAACCCGCTGAATCATTTGGTGTAGCAAGGAGTAATGTCACGAAAGTAATGTCATCATTTGAGAAAGAAGGAAAAACCTCCTCACAGAAACAAAACTGGAAGAAAGCAAAAGCTGTCTGACAGGGACCGCCGGTCTCTTACATG
Organism: Sepioteuthis lessoniana; assembly: GCA_963585895.1. Classification (NCBI taxonomy): domain Eukaryota; kingdom Metazoa; phylum Mollusca; class Cephalopoda; order Myopsida; family Loliginidae; genus Sepioteuthis; species Sepioteuthis lessoniana. Next base: position 17,925,347 of record OY757925.1, read on the forward strand.
GATTGTTAGGAAGGATCATAAGAATACAGCTCCGAAAATTACACCAGAGCTAAATGACCATCTTGAGAAGCCAGTTCCTGAAAAACTGTAAGAAGAGAGGTGCACAAAACCGGATTTTATGAGAGGGCTTGCAATCAAAACATCATATTGAAATAACATACAAAACATACAAGGGTTACCTTGTATGTTTTGGCATAAAAAAAACCTCCATGGTTAATATGCCATAAAAACTAACCAAACGACATGGGTTTATACCATTTACCAGTAGTCTAGATGACCATACCCAAATCGTTTTCATATTTCCAAATATACAATGGTAATTCAATGAACAAGGTGAATTTTGCAATATGATTATTTTTAACGTATTTTTCCCATTGAAAAACAAGTTTTTTTTAATTCTTTCAGCAGAGATATCTTTGGACTGTGTTTTTAGTCTTCACCTCATCATCGCTTGAAGACTTTGTTGCACACAGTAATTCTTCAAGGGGCTCAAACCAATGGAAACAAAAGGATGCAAGTCACTGATGGTTTTCAACAGTTCTTGCAGCAGTACGATGACTTGCATTGTTTTGGTGAAAACCAAAAGCAACCCATCTCCGAAAATACAAGGTATTCATTCATAATTTTTGAGTTTTGCTCATAGAAATTCCGAGTTGTTCAGAAATGCTCTGCATTGTAACTCATTTGTCAGCCAGAAGGAGTACATTAACTTAATCCGCCATCTCAGGCGTGCCTGTCTTTATTTTCAATACCATTTCACTTTCTTTCAACAATTTAGCCAATTAATAAAGATTGTTCTGACTAAATCATCTTTCTTCGTACATATCACAAATTCTTTAGTAAATTTCGCATAGTTTGAACTTCTCAGCCTAAAGCATTCTCGTTGAGTTGCCGCTATTTCAAAAAGCCTCAAAATGAATAGTTTTGTAATGAGACAATTATTTTATTGAGGGTTAATCCCTGTGGTATGGTGGCTGATGTGATATACTGCAACATCTTTGTAACCGAGTTCGAACTCCAGTCGTGCTACTGTATTCACTTTCAAACTGATATTCTTGGGAAAGGCATGAACCAGTTATTCCCTAAGCTATGGCTTTAAATTGTGCCACAACTGTTTATCTACAATTATAGCTTTGGCATTTATTAACCCATGAAGTCTGATATGCCATTAAACAAAGAAAGCGAACCAAACTAATATTCAATTTTCACAAACACTGTCATTGGCCGACAGCTGTTTCAAAATTGTAAATTTTGTTTTAATTACCAAACATGATTAAATCAATTAATTTACTTAACGGGTTGAATTGTCGTTAAAAATCAATCAATCAATAAGTCTTTGTACCATTTGATCATATGTTTTCTTCCTCCCTTACTTTTAAGATTGAACAATGCAGAGTATTGTCAATACATTCACCTCGCTCTTCATCTGAGTATTTTTTTTATTTCCCTCTTTTTTAATCTTATCCAAAATACAGCATATTCATCAAATTTCATTTTTGTTTTTCCTATCCTTTCTCTCTCTCTCTCTCTCTCTCTCTCTCTCTCGCTTTCTCTCTCTCTCTCTCTCTCTCTCTCTCTCTCTCTCTCTCTCTCTCTCTCTCTCCACTTACCTTGGTTTCTTTCTGCTCAAAACAGATATTCAAATTCTTCATGCACTTCCATTGTCCACTCTCTTTTCTGCGATTCTAAATCCTATTTTAATTACCAAAAATAAAGCAGCCCAGCCTGACAAGCCATCATACAGTTTCCTCTTTTCTGTCATGTTCTTCCACTTCAAACAATTGCGGGTCGACTAAAATTACCTCTAAAATTAAGATTTCCTCCCTGATTGACATGTCCATTAAAAAGGGGGGCGTATGCATCGCTTTAAAATAGGTCTGTCCATGAACCGCTTGCGTCCAGCCGGACTTTATTTTTTCTTTTTCACTTCAGGGAACAGATGGACGAGGCAAGCTATCATTATCAAACACATGTTGGCAAAGAGAAATAAAAAGCGCAGAAAGAAAGCAATTTTAAACCTTGCGAAAATATTTTCATGATTAAAATTATGATAATTACAATTATTTCCATATCTGTTCATTTGATATCATTTTTATTATTTCCTTTGGTTGATTTATTTATTCAGTTTTGATCAAAACAGGTGTTTATGCCAAGTCACAAACTCCAATATATTATAGTCACGTTCATTCATTCGTTCGTTTGTTTGTTTGTATCTTCTTCTTCTTCTTCTTCTTCTTCTTCTTCTTCTTCTTCTTCTTCTTCTTCTTCTTCTTCTTCTTCTTTCACACTATTACAAACTGCTGGCCTTCCTTTAAGACTGAGTTTCAACAAGGCTCTTCAGTTCACCAGGATTTTGCTAAGTACTCTAGCCGATCTCACTCAGTATAGTCGAAAAAAATCTCCCTCAGACATCCAATTCGCCCAGTCTCTTTTCCAACTTCTTTATGACCTTTCTAAAGTGCTCGACCGCAACATGGTTGTGTTATATATTGACCCTTGACCAAGCCGCCACTCGGAGATTTTCTACACAGGACACACCTGAGTTAATAAGCAAAGTAGTCCGGTGGTTTAACGGAAATGTGCGGGCGTTATGAAATGATATATACAAATGCCCACGTGAGATACAGTCAGTCCTGAGTCAGTCTCAGCTTGCGACTACAAGAGATTCGGTCAGTCACGGTGCGTGCCAGTGAGTGGCTACGCGCCCCGCTGGGGTAGCGCCCCACAGAGAGGCTAAGAATAAGTCATGGGTAAATATGGCAGTCTTTCTTCGTCTCCCTCAGTCTCTGTTCGCCTCCCTGTCCCTGTCTCTCTCACACCATAGAAGATTTGAACCCTTTGAAGAATAAAGTGTGCGAGTTATATTTTTATAACGAAGTGTTATGATTTTTATCGTTAATTATTTTTCCTCGTCATGAGTTTATAACTGTTGTTCGAACCCATGTCCCGCCATAACATTTACTTTGGGACTTATACACTTTGGAAAAGTATGAGTCACTTAGCTTTTCCAGTTTTGGATTAAGTAGTAGCACTACTATTTTTCTTCAAGTAATGGTATTGATATAAAATACCGAACGAAATCTCTCTTTCTCTCTTTCTCTTTTAACCTCTCTCTCTCTCTCTCTCTCTCTCTCTCTCTCTGCTTTACATCTAGAGCCGATTGGTTTGGTTTGGTTTCTTTGTTTAATGCCATATCAACTCTTTTTAGGTTATTTAATGCCAAAGCCATTCTCCAAGAAGAACAGTAGTGGTACTATTAAACCCATAGCTGGGAGGATAAGAGGGGTTCATACCTTTGCCAAGGGTATTTGCCCGAAAATGAACGTAATAGCACGACTGGAGTACGAACTCGCGTACTACGACTCCGCAGTCCATCGCTTTAACCATTACACCACGAGGACACCCCATCTCGAAAAAATCATATCAAGGCGCTGCATGGAAAAAGTCACTTTAATAACTGTATTTTTTTAGCTTATGGAGGCTCTTCCATATCGGGGGATTTTCTGGATTCTACACAGGATATCAAGGGTGAATTCTCTGTTTTCTTTTGCTTGATTCCTGGTGCTCCGATGACTACTGGTGTTATTTTTGTCTTCATGCCTCACATCCTATTCATCTTAATCTTCAGGATAATTCGAAATAAGCCGTGCTCTTTGGTTAAGATTAGGATTTATTTTTTTATTTTTCTTCTCATTTTCACATTTAAAATTGTCGTATTTTTTGCCCTTCTTCTTCTTGCGAGATTTTCACACAAGTGTCAGCAAGTAGTTTGTCACTGGACCCTAAGTGACAGCAAGTCTCTTTACGTCTCCAGGACTCTTCATGGTATTCTCAACAACCCTGAAGTCAGGATGGTCTCGATTCTTCCTCTGGATTCCATTTCCTCCAGTATCGTCCAACCGGAATTGGTATCACCGTTGCTATCATGTTCCACAATTTTATAGTTCTCTGGCAATTTTCAAGCGTTTGTTTATTCTTTGACTTTTTCTACTTAGAGTCAGAGTATATTAACTGTAACTATAGAAACCTGGTGTTTTTATTTTTAAAACAATAAGATAAAAAATGCAAAAATGAACATAGAAGTATATACAATTTGATACTTACTAAAAAAAATAAATGTATATTATAAAAAAAAGGCATATGAATATCAAGATAAGGACTTTTTATTTTATTTTTATTTTGGTAATATATTTAATTACATTTCTTTAGTTTAAAATAGCAAATACGTTCATGATGAAAATTATGATAATTAGGATTATTTCCATGTCTGTTTAGTTGATTTAATTTTCATTATTTCCTTTTGTGATTTATTTATCCACTTTTTTTTTCTTTTTTGCTTTAATTTGGATCAAAACAGGTGTTTATGACAGAGCACGAACATATGATCACATTTGTTTCTTCTTCTTCTTCTTCTTCTTCTTCTTCTTCTTCTTCTTCTTCTTCTTCTTCTTCTTCTTCTTCTTCTATTCTTTTTTTTTCCTTTTTATTTCTATTCTTTTTCTTCTCTTTTTAGCTTTTAATCTTCTTGTTATAGTTATTGCTGTTGTTGTTGTTGTTGTTGTTGTTGTTGTTGTTGTCGTTGCTCTTCTTCTTCTTCTTCTTCTTCTTCTTCTTCTTCTTCTTCTGTTCTTTTTTTTTCCTTTTTATTTTTATTCTTTTTTCTTCTCTTTTTAGCTTTTAACCTTCTTGTTATAGTTGTTGTTGTTGTTGTTGTTGTTGTTACTCTTCTTCTTCTTCTTCTTCTTCTTCTATTTTTCTGCAATTATTTCTTTTTTCCTTTTTGTTTTTATTCTTTTTCTTCACATTTGTTTCTTCTTCTTGCGAATTTTTCACACACGCATCAGCTAATAGTATTTCACTGGAGTGGAATACTATACTTTGACAGCAAGTCTCCCCCGTGCTCCAGGACTCTTCTGAGTATCCTTATCAATGCTGTAGTCTGGATGGTGTTGATTCTTCCCCTGGATTCCATTACTTCCAGTATCCTTTCCAAACCCTTGTGGATCGTTCAAGAATTGGTATCACTCTCATATTCCAAAGTTTTTGTTTTTGTTTTGTTTTTTTTCTCTGGCAATATTCAAGCATTTGTGTATCTTTTGGCTTTCTTTTATTTTCTCTCTGTGATCCACCGGAACCGTAAAATCCCCTAGATTGCAAGTTCTTTTTTCTTGTTACTTATTACTAGGTCAGATATTCTTGGCAGTATTAGGGAATTCGTTTGAATGTCAAACATCCAGAGATGCATCTTTTACTAGCATAAGTTAGAAGTTTAAGAGAACACACAGTCAAGACTGTTCCAATTTGTCTTAACTATTTATGGCGCAACTATAATGCATGTGATCTTAGATAGAGCCATCGTCGGAAATATGATAGACTTTTATATTTATCACATAACCGTTGTGTTCAAGAAGAAGAAGAAGAAGAAGAAGAAGAAGAAGAAGAAGAAACAGTTCTATTTTAAAAAAATCAGTTTAGCATAAGTACACAATTGAATTATCAAAAACATTTTTATTTAGAGCTACTCAGTTTACATAAACAGTTCTAATTCAAACACATTCTGTTTAGTAATAGTATAGTTTTTGTTTACACATAGTTAAATGTCAAAAGAGTTCTATTTCAAACAACCCAGTATAGCGCCAGTAAAGTTTCAATGCCAAAAACTGTTCTATTTCAAACAATTCGATTTAGCATAAGTACGCAGTTTAGTTCTATTTGACCCATAGATAGGACACTATCAGGTTTTACCACTCCGGGCCAGAGTGGACCTGGGAGCGATCGCACCGACAGGATACTCCGCATTCCTTAAAGCTCCTGCGTTACTGAAGTCTCACCATCAGATTGTTAAGTGTCATATCCTAGACACTCGTTGGGTGAGTCTTACTCCTTTGCAGAGATGCAGTCGGTATATTCTACAGCCTAAGATGATAAGGCAAGATTTTACTAGAATTAAAAAATAAAAAATAAGCAAGCTGGAAATAATGGTACAATAGAACCCTCTGCCAAGACATAAAGATAAAGTCTAAAATTAATAAATTTATATTGAACAAAGGGAGACAAATCAAACAGCAGAAGAAATAGAACTAATGAATCAAGAAAGCATCTTGAGTGTTTGAGAAAAATAAAATAATATTTCTCCTTAAATTCTTAAAGTTAAGGAAAAATCAGGAAGAAATATAGTTAAAGGACATGTGACGATACCCGCCGCTGGCCGACCCCCCTATCTCAGCTTCCTTAAACCACTCATGGTCATCAGATCAAATCGTCTAGTTGTTTCTCTCATCTCCAGCTAAGGGTATTACACATTTCTTTACGGACACACAAAACACAACCGAGAGGGTGGAAGAAAAGAACAAACAAACAAATACGGACTTGGGTTAACTCCAAGCGGAAGAAAGAAGTTTGTGACACTGTGCATTCTGTGAACTAACACATGCATGTACTCGGGCGAAAATTCTTACAAAGCCACTAGCAATGCTGACATCTAATCGCATTTGTTAACCCGGCTTCTGTAGGTCAACAGGTCTTAGTAGTCATCTTTCAGACTTATGTTGACTCTCTTCTCTGCCCTGCTTCCATCTTCTTACTGCCTCCTTCTTCCGACTGTGTTCTTCTCTTGACTGCTATCTCAAGCCGACTGTTCTATTCTGCTTCCTTCTGCTGACCCACTTCTCTCTTCTCTCGGACCTTCCTTCCTTCGTTCACTTCTGGTCTCGAGCACAGGCCCTTTGTGTGGGTTTCGCGCCAAAATAGACAAAGGGATCCTCTGAATGGCACCCACACACCCACACAACGAGTGCCCATTATCGTGTCACAACATGGAAAATGCAGGGAAAAAAACTCTGCAGCAGGAATTTAATCAAGAGATAGTCTAGGTTACAACAGGGATAAGATGAGTTAAAATTATCTTAAAGGGATGAGAAAAATTAATGACATACTTGAAGTATTCTGGAGATCCGAGGAGACTTACTCTGACGAAAATTCACGTGAAAAGTTATTAGAGCTGAAATGAAAAATTCAAATTCTAATAATAATAATAATAGAGGAGACTTGCTGTCACTCAAACTTCAGAGAAAGACCATCATCTAAGGCTGATGTGAAAAACTCCCCCAAAATAAAATAATGATAACGTAAACGCCAAGAGAAAAGAGTTGTGCAAGAATTTGAAATTTTGACCCTATTACCAAATAGTACATGCACAAACTAGAACCCTTCATTGAAAATGAGACGCATAAAATTCTTTGGAATTTTGAGATACAAATAGATCTCCTAATCCTGGCCAGAAGACTAGAGTGAGAGATCATTAACTTAAAAAAAGAGAACTTGCCATGCAATGGAATTTGCCATCCCAGTGTACCACAGAATGAATATCAAAGAAAATGGGAAAAAAAAATTGAAACCATCCATACGACAGTATTGTTGCGATCCGCAAGACTATTGAGAAGAGTCCTGGAGAATTGAGTTGACTAGTTGTAACTTAAGACTCCAGTGAAAGACCATCGGCTAATGCTGATGTGGAAAACTCATAAGGAGTAAATAATAATAATAATAATAATAATAATAATAATAATAAGAAGAAGAAGAAGAAGAAGAAGAAGAAGAAGAAGAAGAAGAAGAAGAAGAAGAAGAAGAAAATGACACATATAAACTCCTATGGGACTTTGACATACTCACGGATCACTTAATCTCAGCCAGAAGACCAGACCTTATAATAATCAAGAAAAAAGGAAAATTTGCAAAATTGTCGACTTTGCTGTCCCGGCTGACCACAGAATAAAACTGAAAGAATGTGAAAAGAAGGATAAGTACCTCGACATTGCTAGAGATTTGAGGGCGACGATTGTACCAACTGTAATTGGTGCTTTTGGCACAGAAACGAAAGGATTATTAAAGAGCCTGGAGGACTTGGAAGTTGGCGGACGAGTGGAGAACATCCAAAGTGTGTAACATGATAGTGACGATTATACCAATTGTAATTGGTGCTCTTGGTACGGTCAACAAAGGATTAAAAAAGGGAATGAAAACTTGGAAATAAGTGAACGAGTAAAGAACATTCAAACAACTGCATTATTGAGATCGGCCAGAATACAGAAAAGAGACCTCAAGACTTGAGGAGACTTGCTGTCACTCAAACTTCAGTGAAAGACCATCATCTAACGCTGTTGTGAAAAACTCGAAAAGGAGTAAATAATAATTTTGATTGGTGCTCTTGGCATAATTACCAAAAAATTTCTATAGGGTCAGGAGTATTTGGAAATAAGAGGATGAGTGGAGACCGGCTAAACAACAGTATTATTAAGATCACTCAGAATGCTGCAGAGAGTGTTGGAGACTAGCTGTCACTCAAAGTCTTGTGAGAAACCATCGGCTAACTCTTCAGTAAAAAAAACTCTCAAAAGAATAAAACAATAAAACTATGGAAAATGAAAGAGAAGATTAAACCAATTGTAATTAGTGCTCTTGGCAGTCACGAAAGAATGGGTACAAGGACGGAAGGACTTGGACTGATGCTGTCATAAGTAAGAGTCCATAAGAGAACATTGCTTATAAGCAATGCCTTCTCCAGCAGTGCCTTGAATGTATTGGTCATCTTACTTGGATAGTTTGTGAGATAAGAGGTAAGTGGCTGTGCAACTGCTGTTTTTCAAAGTGCTGCTTCCAGGATTTATTCAAAATAGCAGGCAGCATTCTCGTGTAGTTTTCATCTAGCTTTTTTTCCAAGATTTTAGTTAGAGTCAAGGTAGTGCATCCATACAATAGTACTGACAAAACCACTGCTTATAAGAAATCCTGTTTTATTTCATCAGAGATCATACTTCCATATGACAATAACCTGTCAATAACAGAACAGGAAAAAAAGCATCAAGTAGTTAATTCTAATTTCTCTAATCTCTCTCTATAACTAAGTATTAATCATTTTTACCACACTTCTTAAATATTACACTTCAATTTCTATGTCTCAAAACTGGATCCGAGGCCTGAGTACAATATTTTATATGACGTCTTATTAGGTTTTATATATATTTAAAACATTTTCTTTCTTTGAAATAAAATTTTCAACCATCCAGCCACTCATTCCATTTGTCCTTAATACAATAGACAAAAAATAATTGTCAGCTTTAAACGTATCATCAAAGTCAACCCCTAAATCACATTCCTCATTTACTTTTTTGATTTCCTGACTGCAAAGAATCCTGGAGACTTGAGGTGATTTGATGTCACTCAGACTCCATCAGCTAAAGTTGGTGTGAAAAATTCTCGCCTGAGTAAATAATGAAAATTGCCACCAGAGAGATGACGTGAACGAATATAAGTAATAGAAAAGAAGATTAGGTTTGGTTTTAAAGTCAATCAAGTTTTAGTTTCTTAGCATTTCAGCCGTCGTGGGTTAGGTTAGGTTTGGTTTCTTTGTTTAATGGCATATCAACCTTTGTAGGTTATTTAATGCCAAAGCTTTTCTCCTAGACAAACAGTAGTAGTACTATTTAACCCATAGCTGGGAAGATATGGGGGTTCATACCATTCCCAAGGGTATTTGCCCGAAAGTGAACATAATAGCGTGACTGGAGTACGAACTCGCTTACTACGATTCCGCAGTCCATCGTTTTAACCATTGCACCACGAGGACACATCCGTCGTGGCTTACCAAATCGATATTTTAGAAGAACAGTAGTGATACAACTTAACCCATAGCTGGTGGGAAATGGGATTTCATATCTTTTGAAAGAATATTAGTCGAACACTGAACGAAATATCACAACTGGATTTCGAAATTGCATAGCCCTTACGTTACGGGGATTCATTGACCCGAGAAAATCAAGAACAAGAGGAATCACCATTGAATATGAAATTTTATGTTTGTTTGTTTGTTTGTGTTTATGGCATATCAAACTTTGTAGCTTATTTAATGCCAAATCCATTTTTATACAAATGAACAGTTCTATTTCAAACAAATCAGTTTAGCATAAGTAAACAATTGAATTGTCAAAAACATTTCTATTTCAAGCTATTCAGTTTAGTCAAAGATTTCTTATTCAAACAATTCGGTTTAGTATAAGTATAGTTTTTGTCCATACACAGAGTTAAATGTCAAAAGAGTTCTGTTTCAAGTAATTCAGTTTAGCAGAAGTACACTTTTTAGTTCTTTTTGACGCATAGATAGGACCGTATCAGGTGCTACTACTCCGAGCAGAAGTGGACCTTGGAGCTATCGCAATGAAGGGGTACTCTGCATGCCCCAAAGCTCCAGCATTATTGGAACCTCACCATCAGATTGTTTAGTGTCATATCAATAACACTTAGTGGTGGTGGGTATTACCCACTTACCACTTTACAAAGATGCAGTCGGTGTATTCTATGGCCTCAGCCAACTTAGCAAAGCGGAATTTGAAGATTGATCAACAACGAAAGTATATATATATATATGAAGAGAGGAAGCGGGAGAGAATTAAACAAATATTTATTTAAATTTTACTTTCATACAATAATTTCATCACTCGATTTTCATAGCTGCGATTTTATAAAAGATACATTAATCCCCGCACAAAACAGCAAGTGTACGGCCACCTAACACTCATCACGCAAACTATCCAAGTTAGTCGAATCAGACATACGGAACACTGCTGGAGAAGTAAGAACGAACTCATAAGCGAAATACTCCTGTGGACCCTTTCATATGGACGAGCAAAGGCGGGACGACCAGCTAGAATCTATATACAACAGCTTTTTGCCAATACCGGATGTAGACTTGAAGACCAACTGAGAGCAATGGACGATAGAGACGGGTGTCAATAGAGGATCAGGGAAATCCAAGCTGGCAGCGTGACATGAGGATGATGATAACATTCATCAGATAGATTTTTATTAAACTGTTCTATATATTATTATGGGGACATATCCTACCATACCCCAAAGATGGACTCGTCCAACCTAAACATATTCGCCGAGCTTAGCTCGCTCGGAGAAGCCATTTTCTCGTTTCTTACGAGACATTTGACAGACAGACAGACAGACTGCAAGTCGAGAACGGTTAGTACTTTCTTTGTATGACTTCCTTTTTATGATAATATAATAACGTTTACCTATCACCCGTTGTTTGAGTTGTTCTTCCACCGGTCTTATCTGAAGACCACAACATATATATATATATATATATATATATATATATGTATATATATATATGTGTGTGTGTGTGTGTGTGTGTGTGTGTGTGTGTGTGTGTGTGTGTGTGTGTGTGTGTGTGTGTGTGTGTGTGTAATTGTGTGTATGTGTGTGCGAGAGAAAGAGAGAGAGATAGAGAGAGAGGGAAAGTGTGATAGAAATTTTAGAACAAAATCTGATAGATAACAATGTAGAAAATTAAATTGTGATATTTCTTTATGAGGATACAATCAGCAGGATATTTCTCTTTTTTTTTTTCACAAACAAGTTTAAATATCCTTGATTTTCGTGGATGAGTTTCTTTTAATTTTTTGGTGTCTTCTTTTATAAGGGACTAACATTCCTTCGGTATTCATTAGCTGTCCGTAAATTGATAGTTTATAATATAAATCTAAACACAAGAAGGCCAAACTTTTAGTAGATGAAGGGTGTCTATGAATTTATACAAGAATAATTTTTTAGCGTTTGTCAAGTGAAAATTTTGTTTTTGCAAAATAAATTTAATTTCTAATGAAACTATCCTTACCGATAGACATATTATTTTATTTTTTAGGAGTGCCTATCTTTTCCGATATATATATATATATATATATATATATATATATATATATAAAGATACAGTACAAAAAGTGGCAAATTTTATCAACAAAATAAAATATAATATATTCACTGATTTTATCAACATCGTCCAATTTATTCTAAAAATGTCTAACAGCGTCTTATTTTGATTAATCACTTTTGATAAAAAAAAAAACCACACGGGCATATATTTTAAGATCTAAGCTAGAAAAGTAATATATATATATATATATATATATATATATATATATATATATATATATATATATGCAGATTGATATATATATATATCGATAGATAGATAGATAGGTAAATAGAGACATAGTAGGGAGGTAGGCACGTAAAAGTAATATATATATATATATATATATATATATATATATATATATATATATATATATATATATATATGGCCCGCAATTGTACACACATTCATATATATATACATATATATATATATATATATATATATATATATATATATAAACTCTTCTCTCTTTATATATATATATATATATATATATATATATATATATATATATATATAGTGAGAGAGAGGGGGTACAGAGAGAAGAGTGTGCCTGAACAAACTAATATATATATATATATATATATATATATATACTAATTTTGTTTACTTACTTCTTTAAATATGTATATGTATATATACACAAGCACACATCTTTCTCCAATTTTTCTCTCTTTCTCTTTCTTTCTTTCTCTTTCTCTCTCTCACTCTTTCTCTCTCTCTCTCTCTATATATATATATATATATATATATATATAAATGGGAGTGTGTACTCAATACTCATCCATATATATATACATATATATATATATATATATATATATATATATATATATATATATATATATATATATGCGTATGCGGGTATGTATAAATATAGAAGATAGCGACAGTCTTTTATATAGCGTATTTCATAGGTTAAATTGGGTAAAAAAAATAGTTGTCTACTATTTAAATGCCTAATCAAATCATTTATTTGTCTGTCCATTGTTTTATACCCATTTTTTTTTTCGGTTGAGTCTTCGGCCGTTGGTGGCTAACGTGTTGGATTACAAATTAAAATAAATGAGTTCAAATGCCAGTCCCACAAATATATTCTTTCCCCATGTCTATAGGTTAAATTGTATCACTCCTTTTTTTCTACAATAATGGCTTTGAGATTAATTAGACCTAGAAGTTTGAAATGCCATTAAACAAAGAAACCAACCACCTTTAAAGATAAAATTATATTTTCTTTTAGGCTTTTAACAATTTAGTGTCACCATTAGAGAATTTTTTTTCTTTTTAGATATTGGCATACTCAAATTAAATTAAAAAAGAAAAATTCACGCCCACTTCCAAATAAATTTAGAAAGAATGGAAGCAAATGATGTTGAAATATATAATGTTTTGCCAATCTTCAAAGAGGGAAGTCCTAATGCAGGGAGACCAAAAAAAAAAAAAAAAAAAAAAAACAGAACCCATGAACTTATTTATTACTTCTACAAAAATAAAGCAAAATAATTCTAATTTTGTACACTCGAACTTCTGGACGTATTGGTGAATACTAGGGTCCCAATTTTTGATTGGTTTGGTTTGGTTTCTTTGTTTAATGGCAGACAACCTTTGTTGGTTATTTAATGCCAAAGCCTTTCTCCTAGAAGAACCGTTGTGGTACTATTTAACCCATAGCTGGTAGGATAAGGGGGATCATACCTTTCCCAAGGGTATTTGCCCGAAAGTGAACGTAATAGCGCGACTGGAGTACGAACGCGCTTACTACGATTCCGCAGTCCATCGCTTTAACCATTACACCCCAATTTTTGATGCACAGAATCTACTTCATATCCTGAAAAGAAGAAAATGCTAGAATTAAATCTATGAATTTCTGTCAAAAATATGTCTGTTTTTTTTTTTTGGTCATCCTGTACCTTAAAAAAACATCACAATATCGATGAAAACACCCCACACACACACATATAGGCAGTAACCTTTAAATATATCTGATTAAATAGGATAACCACTTCGTGTCCACTAATTCTGTTATTGATTTGTTCAGTCACCACATAAGTCTTTCGGATGGAATGAATGAACACACACACACAAACACACACACACACACACACACGCACATATATATATATATATATATATATATATATATATATATATATATATATATATATATACAAGCAGATTTTGTTAAAGACGATGGAACACTGTTTGTTTATCATTTTTAATTTTATTTTTTCTAGAATTCTTGATATTTTTCTAGTGTCAAGATCTAGATGGTAACGGAATTGTCCCATATCTTCTGCCCAAGCACTTTCGACCATAATTTTGGTCGTCATCAGGACCAGTGTAGTTTTGAGTTGACTGTTGAGTTTGTACTGGTTTAAATAATTTGTAGTGGTTTGTTTTTGAAGTTGTCGGTTGGAACGTTTTCAGCATGAATAACTAAAAATCACTAACTCTATAAGTAAAACTTTTTAAACCGAATGTTTTAAAACAAACCGCTGAAAATAAAATTTAGAAATTATCCTAACTTCTGTGTAATAACAGAAAAAAAGATGCATATTTCTATTAACATAACATTTGAATAAAGAAGATATGAATTTAATTTTGTATGTATCTATATAAAGATAAGCAAAAATGAGCAAAAAATATATAGATGTAAGAAGTTTATTTTGTGTGTGTGTGTGTGTGTGTGTGTGTGTGTGCACGCGCGCATTTTTGAGATTTCCAACCGTAATCTAAATCATTTTAATATATCATCCCCACCCCAAATAGTCTCTCATCCTGTTTTAACAATTTCATTACCCAAGTCTGAAAAACAAAATTTGAAGAAAAAATTGTCCTTTATAATTTTATTCAGATATAAACATTTGCGAACATATATGTTCTGCCCAGGATGTAGAAAAAATCTTACAAAACTTATTATCTTGTGTTTAACGAACAGACTGTGTTCAGAATTTACATTCCAGCTTGAGTCAAAAGTTTGTTTCGGATTATCACTGATCATTTTTCACAACTTATATAATTAATTTTATAGAATTTGTTTTCAAAAATTATTCATTCTTTATTCTTTAATTCACTGCTTTGCTAATGAGTTTTGAGTCATTTTACGCAACCGATGGAAAAAAAAGAATTTCGTGCAAGAGCAGTGGCAAAACTCCAGAAATTGTCAACGATCGTATAGTGCAAAACAAGTTTAGACGTTTCAAAGCGTCAAAATCAGCGTCAAAAACAAAACAAGATCAGACAGACCTTTTCGAAGACAAAGCCTTCCTGTTTGAACAACAGTCAAGCACAAACACTCGTCGACAGAACTAGGTCCTTCACATAGTGAGTAAGTAAAGTTGATGACCTTACTCGAGGGTAACCCGAAGGCCCCTTTTTCAATAGCTACTACATCGAGGTATAGGGAAGGGCGTTAATCCTTTCCTTGGATTGCTCCACTTTACCCTACATGCCGACCTTATGATGATGAGTGTTAAGCAAGGCGGAATCAAGTACCATTTTTTGAGTCTTTGGTATGACTCGACCTGGGATTGAACCCAAGTCTTCTGGACCATTGGCTAACACTCTACTCACTAGGCCAATGGCCTACCAACCCTTCTGTATGCACAGGATATGGCACAAAGGTAATTTTGAACATATTACAGTTCAGAGTCTTACTTCTCCTAAACTGGTTGTACCACCAAGGCTGAAGAACTCAGTCTGCCCTACTATTTACTAATAGTTGGAGGAAGAATAATTGGATTCATACCGTTCCCAAGGTTATTAGAGCTATGTGAAATACAATCAGTATAGTACAATCAATCGACAACTCCATAAGCTTGTCTTTGTAATAAAGTAAGTTGGCGACCTTAGTCGAGGGTGAGCCAAAGGCTCCGAGGTGTAGGAGAGGGGAATTCTCCTTTCTCTGGATTGCTTAATTTCACCCTTGATGATTACCTTATAATGCTGAGTGTTAAGCGAGGCAGCATCAAGTATCATTTTTGATTCTTTGGTATCACTCGACCTGGGATTGAACCCGGGTCCCCCTGACTATTGGCGAAGATTCTACTCATTAGGCCAATGGCCCGGTAAAAATTTGTTATAAAACGCTAAAATTCATGAAATACAAAATACGCTGAAGTTTGAAACATGAAAAAATGTTGCTTCAACCTGATAAATAAAAATAGGTTTTTGTATTCACTTTTTTGCATTCAGGTGAATGGATATGAGACAAGGTTTGTTTTTTTTTTAATGTGATCATCTTACTACCAAGAAAGCTATCACGACAATCAGTTCGGTTCGGTTTCTGAATTTGGTTTCAGCAAAATATTTTTTAATTTATTTTACGACTGCTTTTGAAAAATAAAAACGCTCCTAGTTTCGAATGATAGATTATCTGTTATATACATATATATATAGATAGATAGAGAGAGAGAGAGAGAGAGCTTCGAATGAAAGATTATATACATATATATAGTTTTGAATTAAAGATTATCTGTTATATATATATACATATATATATATATATATAGTTTCGAATGAAAGATTATATACATATATATAGTTTTGAATGAGAGATTATCTGTTATATATATATATATATATATATATTCTTTCATGTGTGGAAATGTGGTATGTACATATGTGTATGGGGGTATGTATAAATATAGAAGATAGCGACAGTCTTTTATATAACGTATTTCATAGGTTAAATTGGGGAAAAAATAGTTGTCTAGCATTTAAATGCCTAATCAAATAATTTATTTGTCTGTCCATTGTTTTATACCCATTTTTTTTTCGGTTGAGTCTTCGGCCGTTGGTGGCTAACGTGTTGGATTACAAATTAAAATAAATGAGTTCAAATTCCAGTCACGGAAATATATTCTTTCCCCGTGGAAACCAACCTCTTTTATCTAAGATGATTGATTTATTGGTTTTGACGTCATGTAAACCGGTCTTGGGTTATTTTATGATGAGAAGTTAGGGAATCACGTTCGTTGTACAGTAATATTTATATCTTTGTGAATTTCTGTTTTTGCGCTTAGTTAAATGATATCAATTATTCCTGTTGTTACAAATAAGTTGTACACCACTATAAGGTTTTAAGTATTTCTTTTGTGATACTAGTAGTTGTATATAATTCAAAGTAATTATTTCTATTTAATAATAGTCATTTGTTTGCCTAATTTTATGGTTTCAAGTAAATACTAATGATTCTATGTAAACAGTTATAACTTCAAGTAACTATTCTTCATACCATAGAAGAGCACGCAGTTATACATATTTACCCAACCCCTCCGCTCGGGCAGGATATGACACAAGGTCAATTTTTAAGCGAATTTAACTGGTTTGAATTCAGAGTATTCCTTCTCCTAGACTAGTTGTCTCATCATGGCTGAAGAACACAGTCTGCCCTACTACTTACCCTTAGCTGGAGGGAAATTATAGGATTCATACCTTTCCCAAGGGTATTAGTGCTATGTGAAATGCAACCAGTCTCGTCCAGGTTTTGAACTCGTGTCGCCGGGTCCATTTCCTACGACGATAACCACGCATATATGATATCACATATTCATATGTAATGCTAATACTTTTAAACACATCTGTATGGACCACAGATGGGATCCTTACAGGTATTTACACACAGGATTAGAGTTGATCTTTGAGTACTGGCAAGTGGGGTACTCCACACTTTAAAATTGGATGGTTTCTTTGTTTAATGGCATATCAATTCTTTTTAGGTTATTTAATGCCAAAGCCATTCTCCGAGAAGTGCAGTAGTGTTACTATTTAACCCATAGCTGGGAGGATAAGGGGGTTCATACCTTTCCCAAGGGTATTTGCCCGAAAGTGAACGTAATAGCGCGACTGAAGTACGAACTCGCGTACTACGATTCCGCAGTCCATCGCTTTAACCATTACGCCACGAGGACAAAATTTAAAATTGGAGTCTCACCATTTGATGCAAAGTCTTCTTTGGAGGTTGGTCTCCAATTGGCATGCACTTACTGCGTTCGATGCCTCAACGACAAAGTGATGTATCTGAGTTGACTTCTAACAACTACTCCATTATATTTCTGTTGACATTTACCAAGCTTCACCCCAGACATTGGCATGATAGTTAGATTGTTCGTCAATTACCTGGGAGACCAGGGTTTAATCCCAGGTCGAGTAATACCAAAGACTCAAAAAATGCCTCCTTGATTAACACTAAACATTATAAGATACGGATCAAGGGTAAGGTGGAGCAATCCAGGGAAAGGAGTTGCGCCCTCGGGGTAGTAGCTATCGAAAAGGGAGCCTTTGGGTCTCCCTCGACTAAGGTCGTCAACTTTACTTTTACTAAGCTTCACTATGTAGTTTAATATTTGATTTGGTATTAGTAGCTCAAATTTGGCACAAGGCCGCAAGTAACCTTGTTAACTATAACACCAGTATGAGGCATATTTATTTTATATATTATAAATGTTCCTCTTTGTTGTCATTACTACTAAGTCCACTCTGACTCGGAGTGGTAGTAGGTGTTCGTGTACCATAGCGGTACTAAAAAGACTCTACACCCACCTTTGTGACCAAGCCGTGGTAAAAAGTTGAAAAACGCAAGAAAACTATTAAGCTACACAAAGGTTTATTGACTACACACTTGTAGGTACACACAGAGAGAAAGAAAGAGAATAGAAGCATGAGACGGCCGTCAACTAGACAAAAAAATATGAGCAACATATTCTTGTAATAAAGTAAGTGTAGACGCAGACCTTAATTTTTTTTTTGCCTCTGACGTGTTTGTCTACTTGGTCTAACACCCCCACTGGGGCACCCCATAATTTGGAGCTCGTAAACTTTCTTCTCCTTACATCTTCGTGGCTCATATTCCGACTGATGTCCTCCCATAATCGCGTCCAGCCCTCGACTCTCGAAAGGGCTCAAGCTGTTCCCCCACTTCCACCTATCGTGTCGGGAGCTGAACCGCCACTTCCACTCACGCTCGCACACAAGACTTCAGACCTCAGCCCTCCTTAATCACTGCCAGCCCTGTCACTCTACGACCACTGTCTGCTTTATTTATTTATCCATTCATCTGATAATGATTTGGTCCTCCTAATTTTCCAGGTCTCCAGAACTGGAGCCTCATCTGTTTAATGTAGCAGGACATGTCTTTTTGTGGTGGGGTGGTCTTACCTCTGCAGGGGATATGGTCAACATATTCTAAGCCCAGCTTGCAGTGTGGTTTGCTAAATTCATAGAATAGTTATAATTGTGCCTCATTCTAGATGTTAATGTGACCCAATCGGCTAGATGGGGCGCGGCAGAACACACCGACTGCATCTCTGGAGAGAGGTAAGATTTGACGCGACCGCTGCTTGGAAAAACTTGCGTCTTATTTTTCGGATAAGTTTGGTTTCCATATGATCAATAACCTATCCATATTTACCAACGCCTCTGCTCGGGCAGGATATGACACAAGGTCAATTTTTAAGTGGAGTTTAACAGGTTTGAATTCAGAGTTTTCTTTCTCCTAGACTAGTTGCCGAACCAAGGCTGAAGAACCCAATCTGTCTTACTATTTACCCATAGTTGGAGGGAGAATAATTGGATTCATACCTTTCCCAAGGGTATTAGTGCTATGTGAAATGCAATCAGTCTCGTGCAGGATTTGAACTCGTGTCGCTGTGTCCATTTCGTACGACGATAACCATTACATCACGGGCACCTCCATATGATCAATAACCTATCGATAGCAGTCCATGCCTTTGCTAGTCACATATTGATATCATTTTTATTAGATGAGACACTGCTTCCAAGGAGCGTGATATTGTCCATTAATTTTATAGAACACCCGTTAGTGGGGAGATGTTCAATTACATTACATTACAGTGTTATTTCTGCATCAAATAACTCTGTTAAATATTGACCTTTGAGTGACCCGTCAGTCAGAAATTTCATACGCAAGACGTGAACCTGTGTAAAATAAATCACGTGTATGAGTTGGAATAAAATGTGTGGGCGTCCAGAAAATACATAATAACGAAAGTTTCAACCCCCACAGGAGAGACGAACAGACGGAGAAGCTGGCTGTCTGAGCAGCGGTCGCCTTGGGCACTGGACCTGGGGGCCAGTAGCCCTGCGTTGAGAAGTCGGCCTAATAGGTCCCGTCAAGAAACATGAAGAAGCAGGGCTCTGAATATGTTGGTTGGTTGTTTTGGTTTTATGGAGTATCAACATTTGTGGGTTATTTAATGCCAAATCCATTTTTCAAACGAAAACGTCAAATCCATTTTTCAAGCAAAAACGGCAAATCCATTTTTCAAACAATTCAGTTTAGCATGAGTACACAGTTTAATTGTCAAAAACCAATACTATTTCATGCAATTCAGTTTTGCAAAAGTACGTTGGTAAATGTCAAAACAGTTCTATTTCTAACAATTCATTTTCGCATAAGTACGCAGAAACTTCTCGAAAGCACAATTAAGTTCTTTTTGACCCATAGATACGGCCCTATCAGGTGCTAACACTCCGGGCTAAAGTGGACCTGAGACCGATGGCAATGAAGGGGTACTCAGCATTTCATAAAGCTCCAGCATTACTGGAACCTCATCATCAGATTGTTCAATGTCATGTCCCGGACACTCGTTGGGAGTGGCCTTACCCCTCTGCAAAGATGCAATCAGTGTATTCTACAGCCCCAGCCGACTGGGCAATCTGAACATCTTTTCCGCAACGTGGTTTAGATAAGAATATGTCTGTCTCAACCTGATGTTAAGAATAGCAGCACGACTCTCTGACTCTGTCTCTCTCTCTCTCCACGCAACGATTTCGTTCCTTTCATATAAAAAGAGTCTGCTTTTATAAATAAGTGTCGTCGTCTTTCCCCTCTCGTGTATATAACAACTCTGGTCCAAAGTTATCAAATTTATATAGGGATACTTTATGCTACATGACAGTGGACAAATCATTTGCATTAAGAATTATGTCTTCAAGCTATACGTATTTACTAAGGATTATTTTTATAAGGGTTGTGCAAGGAAATAGGCTCAAACTCACTACACATTCCTAATTCAAACAACTTCTCTACAGCAATGATACTTTTATATATCGAAGCTTCCCAGAGATAATTTTATGTTATGCAGATTTCAGAATATCAAGTTCCTCAACCATATTAGAAAGCTTAGAATGCCCATCGATTGTGGATAGACATTGAAATAACTGAAGGCAGTATAAACGTCTGAATATATCATCAAACTAGTGGCAAACATTTTTATTCCTCTTTCCCCTATCCTCTCTCTCTCTCTCTCTCTCTCTCTCTCTCTCTCTCTCTCTCTATCTATCTATCTATCTATCTATCTATCTCTTTTCTTTAATACCTAAGAAGAGGTCATGAGAGGTCATTGACAATTTTGATGAAGCTGTTTGATATCGGACAGTTTCGATTTTCTCGTTTAAAATCAGTCAAATCGCAATGATTATTCCACGCTGTCCTAGTGAAGCAACGTGTCAAAAGGTAATAACGAGGGGTCGAGCAGTCGATATGTGAACTAGGTGGGTTTCTCACAAAGGACCAAGGAAGGCAGGGGGTAAATTACCCTAAATTGCAATGTCAATGAATTTGCTTGAAGCCCTTAACCTAAACAGTTACGAGTTTAGAATAATTGAACCGTTTACAGGAAAATCTTTTAGAAGAAACGGGGCTGTCTACAATGATATTCCGTGAGAAAAAATCGAGAGAAACCAATTTAAGCTTTTCTTGAATGATTATAAATCAGAAACAGGTCCACTGAAAATCGAATACAGAAACAGCTGATTTTCAACTTTATTTTCTGGTACCTTGGGAATAGCAATCTGCTAATGACTGATTGAGTTTTACAGCATGTCAACTCGTTTAGGGTTATTTCATGCTCATAGGTTTGATAATTGCTTTCCTATTTACAATTTTTGTGGGGTTAATTCTGAAGAGTTTCTCTGCAATGTTTTTTTGTATACAGCTAAATAGAATACAACTGATTTTTAAACAGAACTATTTTACCAATAAATAAGACTCTGATGTGTACTACAACTCCAGATATGAGTGGGCTTGAGAGTAATGGCACAGAAGGGCTTGAGAGTAATGCCACACAACCAGATCTCCAAAAATTAAGCCTCATAAACAAACGCAGTTTAATTTTACACCCACAGGACACTACGTTTTAGTAGCCCGGAAGTGACTTACCAGCCAACAGAATTTAGCTGCAGCCTGGTCACTAGAGATCTGCATGTCTTTGAGCCAGGTTTTAAAATTTGACCCAATTAAAAGCAGTCGGCACGACTCGTATTTTATTTTCATGGTGAAGTTGGTTTATGAGAGAAGATAAACTGTTAATGAATGCATCAAAGTATATATTTCTTTTCAATATTGTTTTGTTGGAACTTTTTTGAAAACCCTGTTCTTAGTAAAATTTCAAAGGCCAACACAGCTTTTTGTTTCCATGTAGCCAAGATATTCTCGCAAATATGAGGATCATTAAATAAGTTTCCAGACTTTTTTCGTATAGGCACTTTTATTGATAGTACACACGTGAAACTCTAGTCCTCTTCGAAGTAATCTCCTCCGGCTGCAATGCGCTTGTTGTACCGTTCCAACAACTTCGGGAAGGCCCCATGGAAGTCCTCTTGTGTGAGCGTGTTAATAGCCTTCGTCACAGCCTCTTTCATCTCCTCAATTGTCTCATAACGACAGCCTCTGAACTTAGGGAATAACCAAACGTCACAGGGAGTGAGGTCTGGACTATAGAGAGGCTGAGTAACTGTCTTGACCCATCTTGGTCAAATAGTCACTGACAAGGATGGAGTTGTTGACTGGTGCATTGTCTTGGTCGAAATGCCACAGACCCGATTTCAAGACTGCTGGCCTCTTCCGACGGAACCTTTACTTAACTCCCTTAAAACCTCAACATAGTAACCCTAAGCTCAACTCTAACCCTTTGGCCAATTAACTCTGGTGTATTGATTTTTTTACTCCTCTCACACCTCTCGTCATCCCGCATAGACTACTTGCCTTCCTTGAATCTCTCTTGCCACTCAAAAACTGATGCTCGATTCATGTAAGATGGTCGAAAAGCAGTCTGATGCATTCCAAACCTTTCTGTGGCATTTTCCCAAGTTTAAAACAGAATTTTATTGCATATCGTTCTTCTAAAATCTCCTCATGTCCAGATTGCATTTTTGAAATTCACCAGCTATGACAATCAGGCTTTAATAGGGTGTTCTAAAGTAGGGTGTACAGAGACAACATTGTCAATATACATGAACTACGTTGAGATTGAACTGGTTAGATTTGCTTGTTTTAGGTATGTCACGACTTCATAATCATTTAGAGCTATCCAAGGTAACAAATCAAAAAGTAATAACTACAGTCGTGCATTCAAGACGTCGATGAGTGAACTAGAGTTGTATACTCAAAGAGGTGGGGAAGAGGACTTACCAGCATCGAAGACAGCGTTGACACATAGATACTACGGCTCGGAGACTACATAGGAAAACACGAACTAGGACTAATTACAGCCATCAGAAACGATACGGAAACACGATAGACAATAGAATGACAAGAACTACGAAACAAAAATTGGAGGAAAAATAACTCTTTGTCCGCTTTAAACGACTAATATACAACATCTCACACCAGAAAATCTGGACTTGGCAAAGAAAAGGAAACCTTAAGGGAGAAACGGAATCTCTCCTAATAGCAGCACAGGACAACGCTATAAGGACAAATCATATCAAAGCAAGAATAGATAAGTCGCAACAAAACAGTAAATGTAGGCTATGTGTTGACAGAAAGGAAACGATCAATTACATAATAAGCGAATGCAGTAAATTAGCACATTGAGTGGGCAAGGTTATCCTGTGAAAACAAATTTAAATTTGACCATACAAACAGATAGTATATGCACAACCCAGCCCCTGTCCTAGAAAATGACTCGCATAAACTCCTATGGAACTTTAACATACAAACGGATCACCTAATCCCGGCCAGAAGACCAGACCTCATAATAATCAACAACAAAAAAAGAGAATTTGCAAAATTGTCGACTTTGCTGTCCCGGCGGACCACAGAATAAATCTGAAAGAATGTGAAAAGAAGGATAAGTACCTCGACCTCGCTAGAGAATTGAAAAAGCTGTGGAACATGAAAGTGACGATTGTGCCAGTTGTGACTGGTGCTTTAGGCACAAAAACTAAAGGATTATTGAAGGGCCTGGAGGTTGGCGGACGGGTAGAGACTATCCAAATGAGAGCACTGCTGAGATCGGCCAGAATCCTGAGACGAGTCCTGGAGACTTGAGGAGACTTGCTATCACTCAAACTCCAGTGAAAAAGCGTCAGTTAACACTGATGTGAAAAACTCTAAAAGAGTAAATAATAATAATAATAATACAGGCGATACGAGCAGTTTTATTTCTTTCTGCCTTTTGCTCTTGGCGACATGAGGAAAGAGATACAATTCACAAAAGCCTATACTAACCGTACTATGCTGACACCCTCTCCACACACACACATGCACAGCGCATCTCGTGGTGTCTAAGATAGCAACTCATCTCTACCGCTCGAGACCCAAGCGGATCTTCTCTGATCTGATCCGAAAAACCCAACTACTCGCTTCGACCGTCGGACCTCCACTCTTTTCAAAATCCTGAAATTCTCTGGACCATCCCTTCCAGATCACGACTGATCTCTTCCGGTCGAGATCCAAACTGAGCTACTCAGATCAGATCAAAAAAACCCAACTGTTCGCCTTGACCCTCGAACCCCAAATCATCGTCTTTTTTAAAATCCTAAAATCCTCGGGCCATCTCTTCCGGACGAGACGTCATCCACCCACTCAATTCACTCCACGGCGCTTCCAGCCCCATTTCCTCTCTCATGTGTGTGTTTGGGGGGGTTATTATGACCGATGATGATTGTTATATCCTTTTCGCGCGAGCGTTCAAGTGAACCGTCTGACTATAACACCTAAACTAAGAGACAGTGAGTCGTTCAAAGCCTTAAAAAACTAAATAATAAAACATGATTGACGAAAAATGATCACTCTAAATAATCATGACCTAAATTATATAACACTTGGTGGGTGTCACACAGGGGACTAAAATTGTGAAGCGGCAAATTACCCCACTTTGTACAGTCAAGAATTTTGCATTAAACCCTTAACCTAAATAGGGACCTTAATACGAAGTTTAGAGTGATAAAACGGTTTAGAGGAAAAAAGGCTTTGGAAGAAATGAGACAGATGTGTCAAGATGTGGCAGGGAGAAGTGGATATGTGACTTTTACAAAGGATTCTAAATTATGAACACCTTAACTAAAAATATTTAAAAGGCATAGTGGGTAGAATGTTCGCCATTGTTCCGGGAGTTCGGGGTTCAATCCTAGGTTGAGTCTTAACAAAGACTTAAAAACGGTACTTGATGCTTCCTTGCTTAACAATCAGTATTATAAAATATAAGTCCAGGGTAAGTGGAAAATCCAAGAAAAGTTGTAGAACCCTTTCCGATACCTCGGTGGAATAGCTAATGAAAAGGAGACTTCGGGTCACCCTCGACAACAGTCAGCTAATAACAACTACACACACACACACACACACATATATATATAGAGAGAGAGAGAGAGAAAAAGAGAGAAATAAAGAGAGAGAATGAGAAAAGGTCTCACGTGGGTTTGTCTGTATTGACTGGCAATTTAAATATCCACAAATTTGTTTTCTGTGATAGATAGATAGATAGATAGAATAACAAATGACAACGACAAGAGAGCGGATACATTTTGTAAAGTCGCAGACGTAAAAACAAACCAATGAAGCAGTAAATAACGGCAGTGTGATACCACAAACAAACTGATGGCCAAACACCGACATTTGGCGCCATGGCCACAATTGGTCCGCCTGCCGGACATTTCTTCGTGTAATCGATAGCCAATATCAATATCCACTCTAGAGCCAAATTACAAAGTGATTAGTTTCACAGTTTCAATGACAACTCCTTGCCTATGATTGATTAGTTCGTTTCCTGCGTTGACGAGTTGTTTGGTGGGAAAGTGTAAGTTTTCGATAGGAAAAACCCAACGGTATTCATTACAATCAACTACTAAATACTGGTCATGGGTAAAAAATAATTAAAGAGACAAAATCAAAGCAGAAGCCTTTTTCTTTTTTTGCTCGAAGAGGTACGAACTATAATTATCTTTAAATATAATTAGACCAGAAAAAAATGAAGATGATTATCTAAATTAGAAAAATAACTATTTTAGAACACACACACACACACACACACACATATATATATATATATATATATATATATATATATATATTCTAAATTCTAAATATATATATATATATATATATATATATATATTCTAATTTCAAAATTAATTCTATTGAATAAGTATTCAATAGAATTAATTTTGAAAATAGCGATGTTTTGAAATACCTTTAGTTTTTTAGTTTGTTTTTTTAAATAATATTCCACATTTTCTTGATAATATTCTATTTCCGTTGATAGCGTTCTGTTTTTTTTTTAATTCATCATCATCTCTGTTTTATCCAACTCTGTGTTTGCGTATTTTTATTATTTCATAAAAGCCAAAAGACATTCAAAACTCTTTAAAAACACTCTTTACACATGCAAGCAACCCTTGGTTATGGCCTATGAAAGCTCTGAAAGCGCTCTGGACAATTTTGGTATATTCATCCACC
Organism: Sepioteuthis lessoniana; assembly: GCA_963585895.1. Lineage (NCBI taxonomy): Eukaryota > Metazoa > Mollusca > Cephalopoda > Myopsida > Loliginidae > Sepioteuthis > Sepioteuthis lessoniana. The sequence continues at coordinate 17,951,812 of OY757925.1, forward strand.
AATTCCAACCTGAAACCAAAACACTTATCAGGAAACATGAAAGGATCTTAATAAAATTATATAGACAAAATGTGTATTTATTATTTAATCAAACATGCTTAAATGAAAGACTGCTGTCTAACCACAGACACACAGACACACACACACACACACATATATATATATATATATAAGGGTAACAGAATGTTCTTTGAAAAAGCGGTGCAATACACAAAAATATAATTTAAGTATAAAAATATTAATACAGCACTATACTTTCTAGAAATATACGTGGTCTCAAACTCAAATGAACACACACACAAAAAAAACCCTGGAAAGTCAGACAAATAGCAGCAGCTTATATCTACACTTTAAAACTGTAATTCTTGCCTAGAAGAAAAAAATAGCAGTAATTACCGTTCCAGAACAAAAAAAAGCAACTCAATTATAGATCAGAATTCATATCCAAATGTAGACAAGAAAATAAATTCCTACTAAGCCTCCTAAAAATCAACCACTCCAAATAATAATGAAGATAAATAAAGATTAAAAAAAAGATCGTGGAACATGACAGTGATACCAAATCAAAGTTGTCTCGTAAGGAACTGTTCCAAAAGACGTTGAAAAAAAAACTGCAGTAATTAGAAATCTTCGGCAGTATCGAGACTATATAGACCAAAGCATGGAATACTCAGAAGTGTCCTGGAGACTTGAGGAGACTTGTTGACTAGTTTAATTCACCAACTAATGCTCTTATGATGACTTTCCTTATGTAAAATAATAACAACAATGATAAAAATTATAATAATCAACAAAAAAAGAGAACTTGCAAAATTGTCAACTTTGCTATCCCGGCTGACCACAGAATAAAACTGAAAGAAAATGAAAAGAAGGATAAGTACTTCGATCTTGCTAAAGAATTGAAAAAACTATAAAACATGAAGGTGACGATTATATCAATCGTGATTGGTGCATTCGGTACAGTACCAGAAGGATTATTAAAGGGACTGGAGGACGAGATGAGACCATCCAAATTACAGCATTATTGAGAATGGCCAGAATACTGAGAATGTACATTTTTCGGACTATTCCCCTCTTCTTTGTTTATAACAACGTTTCGGCCATTTATTTCGCTCATCAGGGTGGACTCTTCTAATTCCACGAGCCATGTTTAATGAATGCCAGTTATCAGTTATCTCCTATTAATTTCCCCTTTGAAATTTCTTCACTGCCGTTACCGGGTATTGAACTCACACTCTTTCTGAGCATGTCACTGGATATGACCAAAGCCTTTATCCACTGTACCATGTGTCCTTGAGGACATCCGCGATTGAATTTCTTGGTATTATAAACCTAATGTCTTCAGCAACCATTTTTACCAGTGCTCATATTGCAATTTTGCTGTTATCATTACATTTTTTTTAGCAGAGCTCATATTGCAACTTTGTTGTTATTGTAGCTTTTCTCTGGCACTCCCTATTACTGGTTCCCATATTGTATTAATTTCTATCCTTGGTCAGCTCATGAGATTTTTGTCGTCGAGTATATGTGCTGATTCCTTAAGTTTACGAATTTTCCAATGGTGTTCCTTGTCTATGATCTCAACCTGGTCCAGCAGAGGGCGGTAATCTCCCTTCTCTCTCCATATGTGGACAGCCACGCTGATTTTTTCACTTGACCTTGTGTTAAAAAAGTGAACTGACTCCAAAGAATATAGACACAACTGAGAAATTCTCATAAGTCCTAATAACTAATGCAAAAGAATGCATCCAAAAAATTCAACTTGAAGCAAACGTAATAAACCTTGGTTCAGAGGAAAATGTAAAGACGGATTAAAATTCTGAAAAGCAACATTAAGAAAACCAACTACTACCAATCTGATCACCTCTGGTGGTGTAATGGTTAGCAAACTAGATTAGCAAACCTACTACGTGTGCGTTCGAGTCTCATTGGGTGCCCCATTCATTTGGCCTTGTGCCTAATCGAAGAAAAGAACTTCGTAAATTACTACTACCAATCGGTTAAAAATAAAAACGTCTGTGACGGCGCCACCCAGGCGTGGGGATAGTAGAATTACGGCGGTCAGTGAGAGAAAGATAATTACTACTATACCCTAAGTATTAAATCAGGTTATTTCCCCATATCCATAGTCATACTTCAGTCTCCCTTTCTCTCTTAGTAGGATCTGATCAAAGCAGATCAGTTTGGGTCTCGACCGGCAGAGATAAGTTGAGATCTTAGACACCACAAGGTGTGGCGTGTGGAGTGGGGGTCAGTATAGTAAGGTTATCATAGGCTTTAATGATTTGTGTCTCTCTCCTTGAGTCACCAAAGACTGAAGGTAGAAAGAAATAAACTCGTTCGTACCACCTGTATTTGTATTATTATTGTTGTTATGGATATCATTATGGCTATATCACAAAATATCCAGTAAAAATCAACTCATACCATGAATACACATAATAAATAATTATTTAACAACGGATAAAAAGGTCATAAGAAACATATTAGCAAAGACTTTCACAAGAAGAACTTCGAATAAAAGCTGCAAACGATGATACTTACTCACAAGAGGAAGAGCAGAGATGCAAATTAAATTTTTAAACCAGAAAATACTATGAACTGTTATGTCGACCTGAATTAGAAGATGCCATCAAATTCTCTCACAGTACAGCCAATGGACCAGACGAAATCTATTATGATTTCTTGAAACATTTCCCAAAAGATCATTGCAGCTTCTTGTATAAATTGATAATCACATATGGACTAAGGAAAAAATTCCGAAATCATGGAGAGAAACCATTGTCATATCTATTTCAAAAACAGGAAAAATGATTCCTATCTTTGAAACTGATGAACAATCAACCTCACAAGTTGCCTACGGAAAACAAGGAAGAGAATGGTGAATAAGTGACTGTTTTAGTACCTTAAATAATGCAGTCAATGACAGATGTGCAATGTTGCTTCCGAAACAACAGAAGCAACGTTGACCGCTTGCTTCAGCTTGAGAATTATGCAAGGAAATCTTTTAAAAGAAAGGAACATTAAGCAACCGTGTTTTTTGACTTAGAACAACCTTACAAAACAACTTGGAAACACTGGATCATGCAAGATATACATAACTTAAGATTGAAAGAAGACTATCCGAATTCATAAACACCTTGTTAAACAGAACAGTTCAGGTTCACATTAGATCTACTGTTTCTGATAGAAAAAGTTAATGAGTTTTACTAGGGAGCAAACAATCTCTTTGTGTGTTTTGGCGCGAAACCAAACAAAGGCTTGAGCTCGAGATCTCGACGAAACCGAAAGTAGGCAAGTGAACGCCAGAGGGGTTGGAAGAAGGAACCGAGAGGAGGCAGTTGGCTAAGGGAGACGCAGAGTGGCAGTAGCCAGTCGATACCCGACAGCAGAAGAGACCAGTCGGCATGAGATAGGGTCCAGAAGCAGTGAGGGAAGGCCAGTCAGGATGAGTTGGCATTCCTGGTAGCTTTGTAGAAATTTCGCTAAAATACACACTTGTGTTAGTCTGCAGATGCACCAGGAATGTAGAGTGTCACAACTTAACCTTCTTGCACTTGAGTTAACCCAAGCCCATATTATTCGTTTGTTCTTTGTTCTTTTTCTCCCACTCCCTTGATTGTATTTCTGTAGCCATAAAGAATCGTGTGATACCCCTATCGGAACCACTAGATGATCACCGGCCAAGATTGAAATCGTTTAAAGAAGTTGATATAACGGGGGGCCGAGAGGGTTTGTCACATATAGTCCGTAATCCTGTTTAACATTAAAATAAATAACTATACTAAAGAACGTTCTTCAGGTATACCAGAATGTATGAGACAGATTTCACAATGTTATCGATCTAAAAATATCTACACCATATAAAGGAAACGTCACCAATGTATAAACAGGATTTAAGATCTCTAAAAGCTGAAAACAATGTTATCATTTCTGTAAAAGAATCTAACAACACAATGATGGAAGGATCTGACTTGCCTGATGTGTATCATTACAAATACTTGGGAATAATCTTTGAAAAGAAACTGCCATTCATCCCACATTGAAAATACTTGAAAATAAAATGCAATAAGACTTCAACAAACATCATAAAACGAGCCAACACCCTGTTAATTATCCGGAGAAATTTAAGAAAATCAAAGAAAGCAACACCGAACGCTCATACATCTTCACAAATGAATCAAAATACAAAAAGCAACAGGATGTGCAACAGAATGTAAAAGAAAAAGAAAAAGAAATACCATAAAAAAGAAACTTGAATCTTCAACGCCAATTTGCACCAAAGATTTGGCATTAAACTTCATTTTCAGGAACAGAAATACAAAATATGTAATATTTTTTGACTCTCTGTCAGTTATAATAGCAATAAAAACAAAAAATTCAACAACCAAATATTGATTAAATTATATTCAAATAAGAGTCATTATCAACTGACAAAAATAGAGTACCCTGTTGGACCCCCAAGCCACACAGGAATTGGAGAAAACGAATAAGCTGATTCAGCCGCGAAATCAGCCCTAAACGAACTTCTGGAAAAAATTTCAAGATTCCGTATACTGACTTAAAAGAGGGATTAAACAACTATAAATAACAAGAATAGCAAAAGTCCTGGATCAAAAATACCAACAAAAAAACTTCGCTCGATAAAACCATTCCAAGGAGAATGGAGAAAAAGTTCAAGGATAGTAAGGAAAGAAGAAGTAACATTATCTTGATAACGCATAAACTACACTTATCTCACCAGTTCATGATTACTTAAAGGAGAAAATCAGCCAATATGCCAAATCGAACTCGCAGGGAAAAAAATTCTGATTGAATGCATATCCCTTGTCTTTGTAAGACATAAATTCTGTAAGAAAAATATTATAAAGCATCTGTTTGAAAATATTAAAATCAATACGATAACCCCCTATTTCAAAGCAACAAATAATAATAATAATAATAATAAAGAATTGAGCACTCTAGTATCTGATAGCGCAAAATATAACTGAAGGAAATCTAATACATATGCGTTAAAATTCCCAAGATAACGTATGTCGTCGAAATGGCTGAGCGGTTAGATACCATGTCTAGCGTAAAGTTAGGTGGGTTTCAATCCCAGCTTCAAGCGTCTTGCGTGTCTAGCCTCACTGGGGAGTTGTGATACAACGAAACAATCTGTCTGTGGAATACTATATATATACATATATATATACTCAGAGAGCATAATTTCAGCTCAAAGAAATCTAGATCGAACGATAGAGAACAAATCCCCGAAAACTCACCAGAGTGTCTGTTCTATGTCAAAGAGCAAGCCTAAAAAATTCAAAAGATATCTTCACGTGATATCGGGATAATATTCTGGATTGGCACGATTATTCGAAAATATCTCTTACGAGTCAAGCCTCCAAAAGAATACAACATGACTAAGAATTACATTTACTCCATCCCATGCTGTTGAGGTAAAGTATATAAAGGCGAGACATGCAGCCCACTAAAATAACGTTATATAATGGCCGAGGGATTTCGTTTTATACATTTGGGTTTAGTTAGGCTGAGAACCTTTCGGCTCAGTGCATGGGTTACTTGGCTGCAACATTAACGCAGGTGTTCACGCGTGCGGGTGGAACGGACGTGTCACTCAGAGATGTCACAATAGCCCAGATGGGAAACGGGGCTACGGAGTGCGGGTGACGTCACGCATCGGAAGCGCACAGAGGATTTGGGGGATTTTGAAAAAGTCAGTTAGTTGGGTTGAGTTGAGTCCTGCCTCGGGAGAGGACGGTTGACTTTCGCTTGCTCGCGGAGGCCTTGCGACGGGTGTGCACGTATTAGGGGGGCAGATGGAAAAGCCAGAATAGAAAGAATGTGTATCTCTCTGCTTACGTCGAAGAACCTTTAAACTCAAAGGTAATAAAAAGTTTCATACCTGAACTAAGAAGTCGTAAGTGTTTTCGTGTTTCGAGATTCCTATGTTCTATGCATATACATATGATCATTATATGTCCATTTCGCATATCTGTATCTGGGTATGGTATAATAAGGTTTGACAAATATTGAAAAGCAGTATGTCGTGGTAAGATCGATAAGTTGGGTATAACGGCTGACCGGGAAAGGAAAAAAAGTAAACAATAGTGTATATTAGTTGTCAGTAGTATTTCATGGGTTGATGAAGATTTAGGTTTATAAAACCCGAAAACTAAGCCTGAATCATCCGATAGGACACATCGTGCCACGGATATAGCGTTTGGTTGAAAAGTGATTTCTAGTGAAATCATTCCAGGTTCAATCCCAACAACATGTGATTAAAAAGGAAGTTGGTAGGTTGTTTGGGTTTTATGGCATATCAACCTTTCTAGGTTATTTAATGCCAAACCTATTTTAATACAAATAATGTTATATTTCAAACAATTCAGTTTAGCATGAGTAAACAGTTTAATAAGCAAAAACATTTCTATTTCAAGCTATCCTGTTTAATCAAACAGTTCTAATTCAAATTATTTAGTTTAGCGTAAGTACAGTTTCAATGTCTAAAACAGTTCTATTTCAAACTATTAATTTTACCATAAGTACATAGTTTAAATGTAAGTACACAGTTTAATTGTCAAAAATATTTCTATTTCAAGCTATTCAGTTTGGTTAAACAGTTCTATTTCAAACAATTCAGTTTCGTACAAATTTGGTTTTTGTCCACACACAGTAAGTGTCAAAACATTTCTATTTCAAACAATTCAGTTTTGCATAAGAAAGTATTTTTGTTCTATTTGACCCATAGATAGGGCTCTATCAGCTGCTAGAGTGATCCTGGGATTGATAGCAATTAAGGGGTGCTCCGCATTCCCCAAAACTCTAGTATTACTGGCACGTCAACATCCGATTTTTGTGTCATATCCCGGATGCTGGTTAGGTGGGGTTACCCCCCCCTATGCAGCGGAGCTGTCGGTGTATTTTACAGCCCCAGCTGACTGGGTAATAACAAAGAAGACTTAGCTTCACAGTTGTACCTAGCTTCGGTACCCTCTGTGGATTGAATAACGAGTCCCGTCCGAAGTTCTTTGTGGACTCCAGAATTCTATTGGAAACACCTGAAGAAGATCGAAGGAAGCATCGGCCGAAACGTTATGACTATAACCATGAAGACAATATTCCAAATAATGTAAGGAATGAAAATGTATAAAAATCAACCAACATGTCCATTAACAAAACAAATGTCAACGAGATAAAAAAAATCATCAACAACCCCTTTTTTTCGTGTCCTTACTATTCGATAAATAACAAAAATGTCGACCAATGCATAATTTGCTGACAAATCAGATACAAACATACCCACACACACACATACATAATTTGGTCAAAAGTTCATTTGCTATGAAACCAAACAAACAATCCAAACCTAAAAAGTAATAAATCAATAAGTGATCTAATGCTGGCCTGCAAGATAGCATAAAAACTAAAAGTAATTAAGATCTTAATTATTTACGGAGTCGCTAACTAGGTGCCCAGTGATTGGATGAAAAACAGCCAATCACAGGCTACTTTTTTTTAAAGATTTTCTCCAAACCCCTATGAGGGCGTTCGTTTCCTACGAATGCCCTTCCTCTTTTGCTTGTGTGATTCCTCAGAAATAAGACGTGCCCGCCCGTTCTCTCAGTCTTCTAGACGCCAATACACGCTTGTGGGGATTTTTCCAGCAACTGAAGCTCAAGAAACAAGGCTTTATTTTCTTCAACCCAACCAAAAGGACACAGGAAATACAAACTGTTAAAAGGACGCCTTTTACGGAAAAGTTTCCCGCAAACCAACTGTTTGCAAGAACAATGTTTTCTTTCCTCTCTTTCTATGTAAATATATATTTTTTATAACATTTTAAATCGTGTTGCGTTTCTTTCTTCCTGCCGAAGTCGCAATATTGTTAGCATATAAAGTTGGGAAAATCCCAATACCACTTTGTAACTCTATGTCTTCCATAGAATAAAAGATACAATCATCTGATGATCAAGTTTTAAAGTACGATTGTGTCTTCTATTCTATGGAAGACAATAAACTGCTATTTATTAAACAATAGTAAGATGGTGAAATTATTATTACTTTCAGATTTTCTACTGTATGTGAAAAATTTGTTTTGTGAATCGTTTTTAAAGGGGCCTCTACAACTGGAGCATCACCAGTTAAGGGCCATGCGAAAGATCCCCTTTTTTTGGTGGGGAGGGTATTACTATTCGGCGGGAGATACAATTAGGGTATTCAAAGCCCGATGAAGAGGCGGTCTAATATGTTTGGGAAATATACGAATACATATATATATATACTATGATATACGTATACATACCTCTATTCTGCACTTACTGTAGGCAAATAGTTGGAATCGGGGAAAAAACAACTCAGAACTAAAACCAGTTGTTGTCTGATTCAATAATTCACCTTGTACGCATCCTTCTTGTGATGGAGCGGTTGGGAAAATATGTACAGTACTGGCTAACAAAATTAAATATAAATTTTGTTTTGCTGTAAAATCTTTTTTCTACTGGGTATATTTTCAGCACTTGAATGTTTATTTGTTGAATGTTTACGTTATATCACTATCTGGACATTTTTTTGTTAAATAAACTAAGATTTTCGTACATCTTGTTTATTTTCTGCATATTCCTTCGTTGATGTATTCAAAGAGTTTAATACTCCCATGAGATTAACTTTAACAAATATCATCACCAGTTTTAAAACTAGTCAAATGGTTATTTTAACTCAATATTCAAAAATAATAAAGATTTTCTTCTCTTATATCAGTGATGATAAAACTTGCAGCGTGGGAATTTAATTTTTCTCAAATCTTTTACGAAGCAAATAATTATCTGAATATGTAGAGAGAAAAATTTTCAAATACACGGGCGCTAAGTTGCACCAAAATTATATTTTCTAATAATGTCGAAAATTGGAAATATTTGTTTTGTTGTTGCTGTTTTTTTAATTCCATATTTATTTATTATTTATATTAACAAAATTCTTCTGCTACTGTATTTGAAATATCGATTTCCAGAAACCGATGCTTAGAAAGTCTATTTCAACCGGGCTTCTGATTCCCATTCTACTCCTCTATCACATTGGCTGTCTCATCCAAAATCGTCTCGTCTTTCAATTAAGCGCCGTTAGACGAACCGTGAAGCCACTGGGTTTCTTTTTCAACAACACAAGATTATGATATCGGCACTTGTATTTCGGACAAAGAATTATATATATATATATATATATATATATATATATATATATATATGTGTGTGTGTGTGTGTGTGTGTGTGTGTGTGTTATTCAGTTCAGTTAAACCGGAGTCAGGAATAATTCCGTCTGGAAAAAAATTTATTCCACTATGAACATTTAAAATTTTCCTGGTAAAGAGCTCAATGTAACTAACATCACAGAACAATAATTTCTTTAAGAAAAACAAAAATCGGTCATATTAGGATTATAAATTCATTTCCATCCTGTTATGGGTATTGATATGAATCAATAACACCAAAAAAAAACAGGATTTCTTCTTCAGATCCAATGGATAAATTAAATGACATACAGAATAGACACAGGAGGGAAGGGTGGGAGTTGGTAGAAGAGTTACCTCCCCGTTACCGGTTGGAATCACACTTCCCTAAATTATTATTAAATCTGGAATTTTACGTTGAAATATAATCAGTATAACAAATTTAAAATTTAATATGCTGTGATTCCAACCGGTAATAAAAAAATTAAATAAATGAATAAAGATAAAATAAAAACCGGAGGTGGATAAACGGGGAGGTAACTCTTCAGCCCTCTTCTACCCACTCCCACCCTTCCCTTCTATGTCTATTCTGTATGTCATTTAATTTACCCATTGGTTCTGAAATATATATATATATATGTGTGTGTGTGTGTGTGTGTGAAAAAAGAAAAAAGCGGAAAACACACCCACACATATATATATATACACACAGACATGTGTATACATATACAAAAAAGGTGAACGAACTATCTGTAAATTTAAAACGACAAAACTTCCAAAGATACACACTCACAGAGAAAAAAAAACTTTTAGTGAAACCCAAAACCACTCCAACGCGCACACACACACACACACACACACACAATAATAAACGTATCAAATATCAAAGACTAGAAAAGCAAACCACAGTAAACACACTCCAGGAAAGAGGGAGAATGACCCCTATATAAACCCACCGGACCAACCAAAGGTCATTTAAAATGGAAAATGGAGTGAGTCTCATTGAGTACCCCATTAACAAGACCTTGTGCCACATATGTTCTCTAACGAAAGCAACAAGATGGGAACATACATATATATAACACGTATGTAAGAACAAAATAAATCAATTCAAAAAATACAAATATCCCCGTGGACCTTCTCATTTTAAGATATATCATTATTCTTTCTCAGAACCTAAACAACCATGTTTATATATATATATATATATATATATATAAAAGAAATATATATCTATATATACACCAGATCAACGTCTGTCTCTAGTGCTTTTGTGCAGTAACGCATAAAAAAGATAAATCTGAAGGAAAACGAACCGAATAGATGACAGATATAAAAAGGATTTCAACATGAATGATATGCTCGCGGAACCACCTTTCCCGTGTGATTACGCAAAATCAAGAAACGGTTGCTATGACATCAACGCCCGAATGTAAACGCGTTTTTAAATCACAAACTGCACTAAAATGAAGATGAACGAACTTCCAATGTAATGTCTGCTTTTAGTTGATCTGGTGTATATATAGATATATATTTCTTTTAAATACCCTGTCTGGTGGCAAAAGCTGGTTGGTAGCACCAGGAGTGGCAGTACCGCCTTGAGCTACCGAATCTGTGTTATCACCCTGGTTGACGGCTGATGTGGGCAAGGTATCGCACATGAATATATATATATATATATATATATATATATAAAAGAGGGTCATTCAATGAATAAGGGGATTTTCTTAAAAAGATATAAACTATATAAATGTAGGGTTTAGATCTATTGAAAAAAAATCCCCTTATTCAGTGGATGACTCGCTTATATATATATATATATATATATATATATATATATATATATATATATATTCAATAGATCTAAACTCGACATTGCAGTTTATTTCTTTCCTATTTTTGCTTTTGAGTTTATTTCGATTTTTCTATTTTCCTTTCTCATATTGCCTTTTCTTAGACTTTTTTTTTCGGAATTTTCCTTTTCTTTTCATTCAATTCCAACTTTTTCTTTTACTTTTTTTTAGCCCACAAAATTCTTTTTCTGATTTTTACTTTTTCTTTCACCTTTTCTTTTTCTTTCACTTTTCCTTTTTTTTCACCTTTTCTTTTTCCTTCACCTTTTCTTTTTCTTTCACCGTTTCTTTTTTTTCACCTTTTCCTTTTTCTTTCACTTTTCCTTTTTCTTTCACCTTTTCTTTTTCTTTCACCTTTTTTTTTTTCACCGTTTCCTTTTTTTTCACCTTTTCTTTTTCTTTCACCTTTTCTTTTTTTTTTTCACCTTTTTCTTTTTCTTTCACCTTTTCTTTTTCTTTCACCTTTTCTTTTTCTTTCACCTTTTCTTTTTTTTCACCTTTTCTTTTTTTCCACCTTTTCTTTCCTTTCACCTTTTCTTTTTTTTTGCTTTTTCTTTTTCTTTCACCTTTTCTTTTTCTTTCACCTTTTCTTTTTCTTTCACCTTTTTATTTTCTTTCACCTTTTCTTTTTCTTTCACCTTTTCTTTTTCTTTCACCTTTTCTTTTTTTTCACCTTTTCTTTTTTTCCACCTTTTCTTTCCTTTCACCTTTTCTTTTTTTTTGCTTTTTCTTTTTCTTTCACCTTTTCTTTTTCTTTCACCTTTTCTTTTTCTTTCACCTTTTCTTTTTCTTTCACCTTTTCATTTTCTTTCACCTTTTCTTTTTCTTTCCCCTCTTTTCCAAGTTTTTAAATATCCTTTTAATTTTTTTCGTCTTCTTTGCTTTATTTTTTTTCTTTCATTCTTTTTAATTTTCCATTTTCTTCTTTATTTGTATTTTAAAAGATTTCTAATATTCATCACTCCATGCGTTGATTTTTTTTACATCGATAATAACTCTTGGTCTTTCAATGCGTTGCGTTCTGACCGATCTTAATGATACTGAGGTGAAAATGTTCCCCCTGGTCAGATCCATGGGTCAAATAGAGCTGGTTAACCAATTAACTGTGTACAAATAAATTACTGATGCTAAATTGAATTGTTAGTGTTACATAGAAATACTTGAAACCATTTTACTGTGTGCAAATAAATGAGCCTAAGCTTGTTTAAAATGCAACATCCAAACTATTCCTTTACAAATTTTATATATATATATATATATATATATCAAATCCGTACACTCACACACATAGACCCACAAACACACACACACACACACATAGATATGTATGTGCATGAGTGTATTTATGTGTGTGCAGGATTTGGCATCAAATTGTATATAAGAGTTGAGATGCAATAAAAACGAACCCTCAAACAGGTCTCCCTCAGATGTCTAATTCCTCCAATGTTTTTTTCCCAAAGCTTCAGGGACCGTTCCAAGCACATAAACTACAAATGGTATCACCATGCCATAGTTTTTAAACTCTCCAGCAAGGTCTAAGTTTTTCTTATGCTTTCTTTCATTTCTTCGCGTCGGGTTTAGCTGATCCCGTTTTTATTGCTAACACCAAGAGAATTTTGTACGTCTCATTTTCAAGATCGGATTCTAATTCGTACATATAACCTTTGGTATTAGAATTACTATTATTTTACGCATTAGAGTTTTTCACATTAGTGTTAGCTGATGGTTTTTCACTGGAGTCTGAGTGATAACAAGTCTCCTCAAGTCTCCAGGACTCGTCTCAGGATTCTGGCTGTTCTCAGCAATGCTGTCGTTTGGATAGTCTCTACCCGTCCGCCAACTTCCAAATCTTCCAGGCCTTTTAATAATCCTTTAGTTATTATGCCTAAAGCACCAAGCACAATTATTATTATTATTTCACATCTCGTTTTGCTGTCCTCAAGGGTGTTTGAATGAATTTATAGTAGATCTGTTTCTCTGGTCCACTTGTGGCATCCTTTCTATTCTTCGGGGAACAGTCCGTGGGTTATTAGCGAATTGTAAACCTTCTCCTTAACAGGAGCCGTTAGTATTTTCTATATCATCGTTAGGCACGTACTGATCATCTAGCTTTTGGCGAGAGGGCGGTTCCTTTTTTGCGGGTCATTTTGGATCAGGTTGATCTTTTCTTTAGTCATCTATACCGGTATGTTTATTTCTTGCAGGCATCTGTCCATTTAGATGGCTAGTCTGTCGTGGATGGCTTTGAGTTTTTTAAACCAGAATCCAGATAGGACATTATGGTTTGGTGTTTCTCAATTTATAACATTTTGGGGTGTTACTCTGAGGGAACTGACGTGAAATTTTGCCTTAGGACCTACTTCGAGTCTTTGTAACTCTTTTTGTGGCTTGTTGTCTTAAATCTAACGCATGCTTCCCATATTTCTAGGATTCTTTTCCTATACCTTTACCATAGCCAGATACGGAATGGACATATAATGTTCATATATATATATATATATATACACATAAAACATACACATAGAACACAGGAATCTCGAAATACTAATAACACTTACGAATTCTTAGTTCAGGTACAAAACTTTTTATTACCTTTGCGTTTAAAGGTTCTTCAACATAAGGAGAGAGATACATATTCTTTCTATTCTGGCTTTTTCATCTAACCCCCATCTCGTGCGACAACTGTTCAAGTCCTCCACGAGCAAGTGAAAGTCAACCGTCTTCTTTCGAGGCAGGACTCAACTCCACTAACTTTCTTCAAAATCCCCCAAAACCTCCGCGCGCTTCCGGTGCAGGACGCCTCCGCACTTGCTAGCCCCGTTTCCCATCAGGGTTATTGTGACATCTCTGAGTGACACGTCCGCTCCACCCACGCGCGTGAACCCCTGCGTTAATGTTGCACCTAAGTAACCCATGCACTGAGCCGAAAGGTTCTCAGCCTAAATAAACCCAAAGGCATAAAACGAAATCCCTCGGCCATTATATTACATACCCACTTTGTGTGGGTGTTATATTTTGACCTTCGGCACGAGCAAAATGCCATTCAAGGTGATGCACCGGAAGGAAGTGACACATTCCAATGGCAGTTAGGAGAGGAAATCGCGTGTGCGGAAATTGGCTAACAAAATGGGACGAGCTAAAAAATCCCATGATACTCTCATAGACTGACGCACCGGAAGAGAGTGACCTCTGAACTGCATGACAGTTATTTTCGCTTGATGACGATTAAACATTCGATTTCAAAGATCGAGTGGGCGTCGAACGATTATATAACTCAGTTGAGTTCGACTAGCCAGTTGAGTTAAAGATCGGACGGAGTTGGAGTTCGGCAGGGCTAGTTGAGTTCCAGCCAGTTGGAGAGGAGGTGTGGTAGGGAAAGCCACACCCGGCCGAATGGGCCCTCGGGAAGCTCTGATGAATTGGGGTCCAGAGAAGATGCTGATAAGATGCAGTAAAGAAAGCCAGCACCCAGCAGAGTGGACCACAGGGCTCTGGTTGAGCATCAGAAGAACAAGAAAGACACAACGTGACGACCATAAGTTTGGGGTCAAAATATTTCAGTTATGTTCGGTCTCCAGCTCCCTCTCACAGTAAAACCCCACACAACCCTTTTCGAACCCTTGCAATAAAGTGAGAGGTATATATTTGTTAAAGAGTCTTCCTGCGTCGTTTATTACTGCGCCTGATTAATTCATTGCGTCAGTATGTATCCTGCATGAAGATGTATATGTGTATATAAGCATATCTATTATGTGAGTGTATAACATGGGTTGCTCCTAACATAGCAGTAAAGTACAAACTAGTCCTTCTTTTTGTTACTGTTTCTTATTTGAGTGGTTGTTTATTTCGTCATATGTGTACCTGAAAAAAGAACAGGATGCCGGTCGTTTCCCAATGTTTACTTTCAAATCTGTTGTCTGGGTTCCACTAGGAATTAGGTTTTGGTTTCGCATGTTTTCATGGGTTGTGTATTGTGGCTGTACCAGACCTAGAGTTTGTTTATCATCTGCTCACCTGTCACAGATGTAACCAAGTACTCTTTAAGTAAGATTCCCTTTCTTAGGATCGTCACAAAAACATATAAGTTTTAGCTTAGTTAAAGTCATAAGTGGACACTTTTTTTTATTTCTAGTCGGCCAGTTATAATTGTCTATTAGTTTTATTAGGTAGTTGAAACCCTTACCGTTTTAGTGGCATGTTGTATTGTGATTTTGGCTTTGCTCTTGTAAGGATGGGACATGTGTGTTTCTGTTACTGATAAGCAGTTTCCATTAAAAATCTAGTTACTATTATATTGTCTTTCTATATTTACTACTGGCGTGTAAACCTTTTCTACTCTTTTTAATTACTTTATATTATTCCGGCTTTCAACTAAATTCCCAACGATTATCCGTTTACATTCAGAGACAAATTCAAAGAAAATTTATTTACGCACAAAAAGAAGAACATTTTTTGGTATTACAGATAGAGAAAGCATGAAATTTACATTTATCTTTTCTCTCTAAGTTTTCACAGATAACACAGCAGTCCTTGTGGTTTTTCTTTCCATTCCCTCAAACCATTTTCTTTTTCATCGGTCTTCTAAAGGGATGGATTTCTGTCCGTTTTATTATCATTATTATTATTATTTACTCCTTTTGAGTTTTTCACATCAACATTAGCTGATGGTCTTTCACAGGAGTTTGAGTGACAGCAAGTTTCCTCAAATCTCCAGGACTCTTCTCAGTATTCTGGCCGTTCTCAATAATGCTGTCGTTTGGATGGTCTCCACTCGTCCGCCAACTTCCAAATCTTCTAATCTCTTTACTAATCCTTTAGTTACTGTACCAAAAGCACCAATCACAATTGGTATAATTGTCACCTCCATTTTCCATAATTTTTTCAATTCTCTCGCAAGGTCGAGGTACTTATCCTTCTTTTCACATTCTTTCAGTTTTATACTATGGTCAGCCGGGACAGTAAAGTCAACAATTTTGCAAATTTTCTTTTTTTCTTGTTGATTATTATTAGGTCTGGTCTTCTGGCCGAGATTAGATGATCTGCCTGAATGTCAAAGTCTCAGAGGAGTTATCATTATTATTATTATTATTAGCTTTACTTTCATTTTGTTACAATCTTTCCTTGGGTCTTTACCCAAGTCCTAGCATGATTCTAATAGTGCTGTGGTCTGGATAGTCTCTATGCTTGATCTGATTTCTAGTTCCCATTGTCTTTTTTCATGTCTTCAGGAACCATTCCAAGTCATCAAAAAACAACTGATATCACCATCACCTTAATGCTCTACTGTTTCTAATCTCTCTTGTAATGTTGTACATCAGGGGAGAAAGTAAGAGCAACACTTATCTATAGAAATATAATCTTCTTCTTTATCCCGAAACGTCGAAATATTTTTGTGAGAGAGACAGAGAGGCAGAGAAGACTGCTAGAGTTTACACAACGTAGAGATAGACATCTTTATAGCCTTGTTTTTCCGTGCTTGTTCAACGGGGCATTGATACAGCTCAGCCTTACAACCTGGAAGCCACTTCTCCCCACGGGGTAGTGCCTAAAATGGCATGACTCAACTGATTAACTGCTCTCTCTCTCCTGACCGCCGACTATGACTGCTGGTGTTGAAAACTTTCGTGATTATATATTCCCCAGACGCCTACACATTCTTCTTTCCGGTGCATCACCTACGCAATTCACGTGGCATATCTGACGCCCCTTGTTTATCTTAAGACATAGCTACACATCCTATTTTGAAATCCAAACTAACCAACCTATCAAAGGTCAGTCTTGTTCAATCATTTTCATTATTTTCACTCGGTAATCTGCCGGAATGTATAAAATTCACACCACAACAAATCATTTTCTCCGTCTTAATTAGCTCAAGGTCTATTCTTTTAAACTGGGTTGGGTGAGCCGTTTGTATTCAAGAGATTTTTCGGGTTCTACTTTTGTTATATACCCACGATAATCATCTCAGTCACAACTGTAATATAAAACACATTAACAAATGCATCCGGATACAAATACTCCGGGTGACTCCATTGTTCAGGTACGAACGTTTATTAACGTCTGATTTCGCTTCTTTGACACGAGGAGAGACTCAATTCTTAAAAGTCTTTCGTATCATACTATGCTAACAAAACTCAAGCGCTCGGCACATCACGTGGAGCTTTAGATCTCAATTAATCTTCGCTGGTCAGGACCCGAAAAACTTAACCGTATGCCCCAACGGTCGAAATCCCAACTTCTCAACACCATGGTCAGAACTCAACTTCAACTGTTTGCTTACATGGCCCAAGTCAACTCCCAACTCTCGACTCCATGGCAGAGTACTCAATTCTCTATGCCCAAAGGCAGAGACAAAATCGTCCGTTTAACATGGCCCCAAGTAAACTCCCAATTGACTGTTTTTCAAAATTCCAGAATCCTCAGCCCATCTCTTCCGGACATAACGTCATTCACACTCCAGGATAATTTCCTATCTGGGGTTTATTATAAGAATTGTGATTGTCATATCCTCTGCGTGCGAGTGTAAACTGTACCCAATGTCTGGACACCTGAACTAAGAGCCGAATAGTTCAAAGCCCAACCAAACTGAATGATAAGATATAATTAACGAAAAATGATTAATAAAAAAAATCATATATAACACTTTTCTAGGACAGATTCTGGTTTGTGCAGATTGTTACTAGTAGTTGTTCTAGCGGCAAAAGAAGCTTTAATTCTTCACTTACATGTTTCGTTTATTGTGTCATGCAAGATTTTAGTTTGTTCATCTTTCAATTTTTTATATGTATTTTTGAATATTTTTGGGGTGAAGTAATTCGTTCTTTCCATGTATTTTTACATAACTTTACATTTCTCCTTCTTCTTCTTCTTCTTCTTCTTCTTCTGACGCCGTCATCGTCGTCCCAACAGCTTTCAAAATTGTTGCTGAGCGATAAGCAGAATGACAGTCTCGCATTATTTAATTTAAACTTATTTGTTTTTCTTGCGAAATTAAATTGCGAAAAATTAATGTGAAACTTTCAGAGAATTGAGGAAAAAGAAAAGAACAAAAATATAAATGAAAATATAACAATGGAAGTTCACCTATACTTAGTTCGCTTGAACGGCGTCGATTCAAAATCAGAATATTTTACAAAGTTCAGCAAAATACTGTTGAATACTGCTACCTAATTAAGAGAGAGAGAGAGAGAGAGAGAGAGAGAGAGAGAGAGAGAGAGCAAAAGCAAGTACACATACATAAACAATTACATACACACGCACACAATTTTTTTTCACCATACGTGTGAAAGCGTATACACACACACACACACACACACACACGTCAATACAGAGATATAGACGTTTTTGCGTATATTGAAATGAATACTAAGTGTTTTTGTACGTCTTTATACGCACACACATACTTATATATTTATATATAGTGTTTATATCTTTATATAGTGCTTATATTTTTTATATAATGTTTATATTTATATATAGTGTTTAAGAATGCAGGATAAAATCAAATATGCAGATACCGGCAAGCAGACTACAATAAAAATTCAAATAACTATTAACTAACTTTCCTTAGTTTATTTCATTATATTAGCTTCATGCAAAAAATCGTTGATTCCGAAAAAGATTCTTTCTGGTAATTAGAAAACGAAAGGCATGAAAACGATAATAACAGTTGAACTTAAGAACGTGAGATAATGATTAATTCAGCTGATATATATATATATATATATATATATATATATATATATATATATATATATATATATATATATGAAAGTAAATACAGGATTGTAATCCGACAATATGTAGAAAAATTGTTAACAAGGTAATCCAAGGGGAAGAAGAGATTTATTAAGAAGTCGACACTGTAGCGTTTCGGTTCTACTGAACCATCATCGGGACTATGAGGAATGATATTAGCGATGTTAAGTCAACGATGGATGTTTAAAAATGCAAAATACTTTTCTTCCTTTTGACTCGAAATCTTTCTCGTTAAACAAACGTAACATAAATTCTATACAATATTCCTATTAAATCAGATGACGTAATTAAAAACAATTAACACTAATTAACCAATCAAACGGCCAACTTTTTCTTATACAAACTTTCGCCAAGGTTTTTGTATTTTACATTTCTAAACATCAATTTATATATATATATATATATATATATATATAGACACTTTAAGGCTACAGTTCAGCTATTTGCCATTATGCCACGGGGGGTACCAATCATTTTCTCTCTCTCTTTCCTCTCTCTCTCTCTCTCTCTCTCTCTCCCTCTCTCTCTCTCTATATATATATATAAGTTGGCTGACCGTAGTCGGGGTTGACCCGAAGTCTCTCTTTTCTATAACTACTGTACACCAAAATATAAGGGACGGAGTTTGTTCTTTCCTTGTACTGCTTACCCTTGATATATATATATATATATATCTGTGTGTGTGTGTGTGTGTATATATATATATATATATATATGAATTCATCTACCCACATAATTTTGGGCGAATGATAAGGTAGAGCAGATTGACCCTGCTAGCAGTGTAGCAGAAAAAAAAATGAATTCAAACCTTGTGTACTCCCCTTAAAATTTGGCCTTGTGTTGCATTTTGCTCGCAGCGAAGGAGTTGGAAAAGTTTATACATTTTAGAAGATGCCTGTTTTGTAATTGTCATTGGAAAAGAACATAATGACTCAAGTAAAATCCTGGACGAGGCTGTTTGCATTTCATATAGCACTAATAATCCCAAGAAGAGCTATTCACCTTTCAGCTAAGGAAAAATAGTAGGGCAGACTGTGCTCTTTAACCTTGGTATGGCAATTAGCCTATGAGAAGAAAAATTCTGAATTTAAACCTATTCAACTCTGCTTAAAAATTGACCTTGTGTCGCATCCTCCTCCCGTTGATAGGTTAGGAAATACACACACACACACACAAACACACTCACAGACACACACACACACACATATATATATATATATATATATATATACATAAAAATAGTTGTAGGGCCTCCTATCTCTTATCTATAAAACCATCCAAGTAAGACGAGCAAAACATGGGGGATACTGATGGAGAAGCAAGAACGAAATCATCAGTGATGTTCTCCAATTGACGCCTTCACATGGACGTGTCAGTGTTGGATGACCAAGAACATACCCACAATAGTCCTCTGTGGACACAGAATATAGACTAGATGACCTACCGTGAGCGATGGATGATAGGGACAATTGGCGAGAGAGAGCCATGATGATATATATATAGAGAGAGATAGAGAAAGAGAGAGAGAAAGAGAGAGAGTTGGAGGTGTTTGTGCCGTATAGGATATCATCAAAGAAAATAGTCCAGTTGTTTGTGTTTCTCTTGGAGCCGTTACTCCCTGAAAAAAAAAAACATGCATTAGTTTCTTGTAACCGCTGCTATGAGTAAGATAAATGGGTATCCTGGGTTTTCTAACCTTGGGACAGCCGTGTAAAATAAGGCAATACTGATTTTTTAAATGCGAGGTGTGTTGTTGAATTAATCTTTAACACTCTAGTTTAGAAGTCTTTATTCAATAGCCCATCAAAAATGCGAGGGTTTTAATCCAAGTCTTCACCATTGTGTACAAACCACTTGCCTATTTCACTTGTTCAACCCTTACTAAGTTAAGGGTCATCAGTGACTACGATAGAACGACATGCACACTCATTCAAACGCATATATATATATATATATATATATATATATATATATAAAGTCCACAGCAGTTCAATGGTGTTTATAAAATACAATTTAAAGCTTCAATTTTGAGCGCATTAGCAAAAAACTTTCCGTCACTAAGTGCCATTGACTTTACGTCTACGATATCAAAACGTTCATCTTTTATATGCATCAAGTTGGATTTGGTCGACGGCGAAAAGTCTTCAGCATGAACGAAATGCACGCGGAACCACCATTCCCGTGTGATTACGTAACATCAAGAAACGGTTACTGTAAATGCCTAATAACATCAACGGTCGAAAGTAAAAGCGTTTTATAAAAATCACAAACTGCACACTAAAATGAAGATTAACGTCTAATGTAATCTCTACTCTTAATTGATCTGGCGTGTATATATATATATATAATTATTTTAGATACCCTATCCGGTAGCAAAAGCTGCTTGGTAGCGCCAGGAGTGGCAGTACCGCCTTGAACTACTGAAACTGTGTTATCATCCCTGGTTGGCGGCTGATGAGGGCAGGGTATCGCACGTGCTTTCACACGTTGTATGATGAAAAAATATCCTATCGACGATATTGTTCTCTTAATTTACATGAATAACAAACAATATAACAAAAATCTTTATATATATATATATATATATATATTCTATGGGGGATATAAAATTTTATTATATTGACTGAAAGATCAAATTTATTCATAGTTAAAAAAATAAAAATGAATGATTAAGAGGTTTGGGGCCTACCTGATCACAGTTTGAACTAAGTCAATGATTAAGACACAAAAAGAGGAAACAAGCTCTGTAATGTTAGGGAAAATTGCAGGGAGGGGAATGTTAAATGGGAATCAAATTAAGACCCAATAAACATTCCCTCTGCTTATAGAGGGACGGGTATGGGTCAAAATATGTATATATATACATAAATATCCATCTATATAACACTTTGATATATATATATATATATATATATACTATTATTCGGTCCAGTTAAACCAGAGTTGGGAGTAATTCCTTCAGGACAAGAAAATCATTCAGGAGCTGAACATTTAAATTTTCCTGGTAGAGAGCTCAATGTAATTAATTTTACAGAGCAATATTTCTTTAAAGAAAAAACCAAAGACCGGTTAATTTAGGATTATAAATTTATTTCCATCCTGTTTTTCAGTTTCTGGTGTAAACCAAAAACACGAAGAAAAATATTACAGGACTTCTTCAGATCCAATGAATAAATAAAACAGAATAGACACGTGGGCGGGGGAGGAAGGGAGGAAGAGATTTAAAGAGTTACCTCCTCGTTTTATTGAATTTCCGTTTTTTTATTTACCTATTTATTTTATTTTATTTTCAAAATTCTTCCGTCAGTTATAATTACGGTAATTTAACTTTTTTTATTTATTTTATTTTATTTAGTTTCTTTTCCTGTTAAGTTCGATAATTAACTTTTTAGGGAAATATTAATGCTTATATTAATTTCGATACTATTTATTTAGCTATTTTTCCTAATAAAAATTCGATGAAGACTTTGGATACATTTTTGTCTGGTTTCACTATTTATTTCTATGTTTTTTCAAAATATATAGTCTATAGTTTAAATTTTGTCCTATGTCTACATCTAGCTATTAATTCACTTCTCTTATTTAATAACTTATCAAGCAATTTATGTGTCAAAATATGTATTTTTTCTTCTAAGCACAAATTGCATCTACCGTCAAAACTATTTGGAGTATTTGATTTTTGCAAAATAGACCATTCTATCTCAGGGGTTAACCCTTTGCTTTTTAAACACCAGAATTGTTTCGATAGTGCCGTATGGTGTTTTAGGTGTTCGTGGGAGAAGGTAAATTTGTGGTTAGAATATCTCTCCTTCCATTTTGTGGAAGTCAGCCGATATAAGTTTTTTTTATCAGTAATATTCTCTTTAGGGTAAATTATAGCTTGATATATTACATTATTTAAATTTCATAGTCCATTCATAGGACAATTGTCTTGGGATTTACAATTACATTTTTTTATACATTTTTTATATAATAATAATAATAATAATAATAATTATTATTATTATTATTATTATTATTATTCATTTGATCCTGAAAATCTTTAGTTATATTTTTATTATGGCTATTAATTATTAAAAAAAATATTTTTCGTGCAAGAGTAACTTATTTTTAACGTTTTTCTATTAAATATTTTATGTAGTTTATTTCCGTGTTTAAAATCTTTATCTACTAGTTTCAAAAAATATTTCCCTATATTTACATTAGTTAGCCTACAGAACGGGTCTGTGTTTCAGCAATGCATATATCATAAGGCTATATTAATTAAAGACAACTCGAGACTTTGACGAAGGCAGAGGCATAGTGACTTACTTATTATTAATGGTAATAGTTTAGCAATATATAAGTAATATCCAATAAGTTACAAGTCTATCTCTTACTAAGAATCAATTTATTATTCCTTATTAATGAGAAAACCGAGGAAATGTACCCGAATAAATCACAGAATTAGATTAACTTTTACAAAAATATTGCTCATCAAAGCCTAAAATGATTTAGAAATTAATAATGAGACTCAGGAAAACAATTTTCTATCATATTCAAACATTTTATTACTCTCTTTTCATGATCACGTTCATCGTCTTAATTTTCGCGCAATTTCACATTCTACATTTCACGGTATATGAAGAAAATTCTCACCATTCCAAAATTGTAAAAATACTTTAAAACCATTTATGAGATTTTTTTATAGCCTCAAGAGATTCAAACAAGCAATATTTCTTGAAAAGTATATTTGGCAATATAATTCTGTTTTCTTTTTGTTGAAATTATTCATTTTGAAAACTAATAAAAATTCGATGAAGACTTTGGATTGATATTCGACTTCAGTAAACTAAAACTATAGTAGTCTGTAGAAAATTTTAATTCCAAATGTTGTATGATTTCTTTTATTTGTGAGACAACTTTTTCAAATATGAATTATCTTCACACAGATCAATTTGATCCAAAAGGAATACTTCACACTACACAGAGATCCAGAACTGGGACTCAATATAAGTTGTACTTATTTACCAACCCCTCCGCTCGGGCAGGATATGACAAAAAGTCAATTTTTAAGCGAAGTTTGACAGGTTTGAATTTTTTTCCTTCTCCTAGACTAGTTGCCCCACCAAGGCTGAAGAACCTAGCCTGCTCTTCTATTTACCCAGAGCTGTAAGGAGAATAATCGGATTCATACCTTTCGCAGGGGTATTAGTGCTATGTGAAATACAATCAGTCACGTCCAGGATTTGAACTCGTGTCACCGTGTCCATTTCCTACGACGATAACCATTACACCACGGGCACCTCAATATAAGTTGTAGTTGAGTGTCATATTCAGAACTCTCTTTTGAATGAACCATATCCAGGAATTTCAATTGTATTATTTTACAAAATAATTATTTCATTTGTTTTATAGACGTAGTGGTAATTTTCAAAGCTTTTTTCTTATATGTTGCACAAAGCCGTATAAATTGGGTACTCAGTGAGAATTGAAATCACTCATGAAGGTTTGCTAGTCTAGCTAGCTAACCATTTCCCTACCAAAGTTGCCATAGTTATAGGCGTAGTTGATAATTATCAAATGATTGGATATCACGACATTCTTTTACTAAATCTTTTTTTTTTTAATAAATGTTGATTAATAGTAAAATTTAGGCAGCAGAGGTCTACCATCATTTAAAGACAGTTCCATACATTCCAAACATTGATTTAGTTTGAATTCAACAAAATGATCCATGAAGATTTTTTTAAACTTCTTTTAACTTCACGTACGTTCACGTAGTTTTTCTCAGAAAACTAGAGAAATCCAATCCAAAAAATAGGATATTCCTTGTCTGTCATTTTCAAAAAGGCTTTCGTACAATACAAAACTAGAACATTTCATTTCATCGATTGTTCTTTTTTTTCTTTTTTTTTTTTTTGGCATTAGATAGCTAATCAGAATTTTTCAGTGATCACCTTTCGAAGAGATGAGCATTGCCAAATAACTCCTATTGCCTTTAGAGATGATATGACACACATTTAATGAGTAGAAAAGACTAATAGGTTATCTGAAACATCCATATCGATGAGAAATCGATTAAGATATGTAAAACAAAATCCAATACAATCATTAAGGGCTTATCAACTAAATATTAGCACTAACACGACACTTTTTAAAAATTTCAGCAATTCTAAGTTATTAAGAATTCCTATTTGCTTATGAACCAGTGGTTTATTTTATATCATCATCATCATCATCATCATCATCATCATCATCATCATTATGTTGCCGCCAGATCTGATATCCCTGACCCTCTCTCACCACTTTTCCCGATCACTCATCGTCTCTGGCAAGTCTTCTGGGCTACATCCCGTATCCTCACACAGCTGCTGTATGTATGTTCTAGCTGGTCGTCCTGCTTTAGCTCGGTCATATGTGGGGGTCCATAGGAGTACATCACTTATGAGCTCGTCCCTGCTCATCTAGCAGTGTCCTGTGCGCCTGGAACTATTATTTGATATAATTGCAATATATTTACCTGAAAAAAAAACTTCGAGAGATGCTTAGCAAAATGGTTATAACAATAGGACATAAAATTAGTAAAACCCTATATATATATATATATATATATATATATATATATATATATATATATATGTATGTATGTATTTATATATATATATTTAAACATATTTAAGATAAAATCGAATCCTTGTTGTTTTGGAGTTATTTTTTCTTTTTTCTTTCAAGACCCCTTATAATTTTTTATGTTACAGTCTTAAAATTTGTTGATAATTTCTCCAACGTAGTTATTCGTGTTATACCGAGTACTTTCGTTTCTCGTCAGAACCATTACCAAGGTAATTTATATGCTACCTTATTGATAATGGTTCTGAGGAGATCTGAAAGTACTCGATGTAGCACAAATAACTGCTTTGGAAAAATTATCAACAAATTTCAAGACTGTAACAAAACAACAAAGAAAGATAAGGACTCTTGAAAGAAAAAATTGAAAAACTCCAAAACAACAAGGATTCGATTTTATTAAACCAAGCCTGTTTAAATGAAAAGAGGCCGCCTAAATACACTTTTTTTTCATATATATATATATATATATATATATATATATATATATGTGTGTGTGTGTGTGTGTGTGTGTATATATATATATATATATATATATGTATATATATTACATGGTAGTGTTTGTGATCCTGATTTTAATTTTAATCATCATCATTACTCAGCAAAACTCGCCACAAAACAGACATTTCCTATTCACATCAAATAAACTTTACCTATCATAAAGTTAGTTCAGATTAAAAGAAATGATTCTGATTGCAACAATCCATTTCTCACCCCTTCCTCACGCACACTTCTCTTCTCACCCACTCTTTCTTTGTCACAACCCTCCCCAACAATAGATAGCAGAAAAATATATACATATAGTCATCCACAGACAGATCTGTTTCGTTTTATCAGAACTCATCAGTGTGGCTAGATAGTAGCTTCACGTAGCTAGGATCGAAACCTGGATGACACAAACGCCAAGCCAAGGCCTCTAACCATTTAGCCACGAGGAGCCATCAGCTGTGAAGTAAATTTTAAACGATTATGAATCACAATTACTATGGTTTACATACATCCGTTCAATATATATATATATATATATATATATATATATATATATATATATATATATATATATATATATATATATATATATAATATATATATATATATATATATTCCCGCTGTCTGTATATACGCAAACATTCATGTTTATATTTACCTGTGGGCAACTGAACATACACAAATATTCAACCATTTAATAGCACGCTGACATAAGCACACATACTCTCTGATAATCCCTATTTTCGAACAAAAAAATAACCACATTATTCGGTCTTTTTTTCAAAAACTTCTTTCTGTCTGATGAATTCGGAAAGCAAGAAAGAGTCAAAGACGCTACCATGTAATATATATATATATATATATATATATATATATATACTGATGCAGAAAAAAATTGTGACACCCTGAAGGACGATGCCAAAATTTACCTGAGTATATTATGTTTGGCACCCTGCCCATGACGTGTAGGGCCGAAAATATATACAATACATAGATTTGTGCAAATTTTACAGCACATGGATATATCAGTTTTATCTATCTACCAATATCAAATACACACACACACACACACACACATATATATATATATATGTAGATGAGATTCCTCCCTGTATATGTGTGATACTCGAACATACTATTCTGCGGTGAATTTCTAATTTATATTTTGATGCTATCTTCGAGTTGTTGTTATTCCATAGGAATAATTACACGAGATAAACTGCATGAGCGCGCACCTGCAGAGAGGAATGCATTAGTCGCTGATAAATAACATCATCCCAAAATATTGAAACGCTTTATTAAATATATCAAGTATAAAAATATTCCTATTCATTCCATGCTATCTATATAATGATCTTTCTCTCTCTCTCTCTCTCTCTATATATATATATATATATATGTGTGTGTGTGTGGTGTGTGTGTGTGTGTGTGTGTCTGTGTGTGTGCGCGAGTGTGGGTGTGTGTGTTGCGCAGCAGTCTTTCATGTAAGCATGTTTGATTAAATGATAATAACACGTTTTATCTATATAATTTTATTAAGATCCTTTCAAGTTTCCCCACGAATGTTTTGATTTTAGGTTGGAATTAGTTGATGAATATACCGAAATTCTCCCCAGCGTTTTTAGACCTTTTAGAGGACATCGTCAGGAGTTGTTTGCATCTGTAAAGAGTGCTTTGAAAAAAATATATATTCATACATATATATAAACAAAAACTCACGCATGTACATACACAAATATATATATATATATATATATATATATATATATATATATATATATATATATATATATATATATATATATATATACCGAATTCAGTTCTCTTTAAAAATTATATCCTTGGAAAGAGATAAACATTCTAAACCTCTATCGAAGTTTACCTTGTCTTGATGACTAACCATGTTGTAATTCCTAACCAAAAGATTTCCTCATAGCTTCTACCTAAATAGAGGCTTTTAACTAAGATAATTAGGTTGTTACTAAACGTTGTTTACTTTTTATTATACGTGGATCATTAAAATAAGTTTCCAGACCTTTTTCGTATTGGCACTTTTATTGATAGTACACACATGAAACTCTAGTCCCCTTCGAAGTAATCTCCTCCAGCTGCAATGCGCTTGTTGTACCGTTCCAACAACTTCGGGAAGGCCCCATGGAAGGCTTCTTGTGTCAAGGTGTCTATGACCTTCGTCACAGCCTCTTTCATCTCCTCAATTGTCTCATAACGACAGCCTCTGAGACTGAATAACCAAAACTCCCTTCAAACCTCAACATAGTAACCCTAATCCTAACCCTAACTCTTTGGCCAATCAACTGTGGTGTATTGACTTACTCCTCCCACACCTCTCATCATCCCTCAAAGACTCCCTGCCTTCCTTGAATCTCTTATGCCACTCAAAAACTGATACTCGATTCATGCAAGATGGACCAAAAGCAGTCTGAAGCATTCCATTCGTTTCTGTGGCGATTTTTCCAAGTTTAAAACAGAATCTTATTTCATATCGTTCTTCTAAAGTGTGCTCACGTCCAGATTGCATTTTTGAAATTCACCAGCTTTGACTATCAGACTTTAGTAGGGTGTATTCCAGTTCCTGCTGTATCTGTTCATTTGCACCTGGAATCATAAGAATTGGTAAGTCACCTCATATTATGTATAGTAATAACATACTAAATTTTTATGAGACTACTACAATTTTAAATGTCAATACAAAAAAGTCTGGAAACATATTAAAGGCACCACGTAACTGTGTTTCTTAAGAAATTATTGGGACAAAGACCCTTGTGGAAAGGAATGAGCTCCTTATACTCTAGCAATGGGTTATATAGTACCTCTATTATTCTTCTACCAGGCCATTGGCCTAATCAATTGAGTGTTCGTCAATGGTCGGGGAGACCGAGATTCAATCCCATGTTGAGTCTTGCCAAAGTCTTAAAAATGGTACTAGATGCCACCTTGATTAACACTCAACATTATAAGGTAGGGATCAAGGGTAAAATGAAGTGATCAAGGGAAAGGAGTAGCTCTACACCTTGGTGTAGTAGCTATCGGAAAGGGGACTTTTGGGTCACCCTCGAGTATGGTCGCCATCTTCACTTACTTAATCTTAATATTCTTCTACAAGGATGGCATTGGTACTAAGGTTGATTGATATACCATTACACAAATAAACCAAACTTAACCAAACCAAACCCTCTTAGTCTGCCGCTGTCTCTGTGTTTTCGTCTCTGTCTCTGTCTGTCTGTCTGTCAGTCATATATATATATATATATATATTTATCTTTCCTTCAGTAAATGTGCCTGTTTTTTGTTGTCTTTCTATGTCACTGTCACTCCGCTTTCACTGTATTACTCTGTCTTTCTCTGTCTACGTATTTTTGCCACCCCTTTTATTTACATCTCTTTTCCTCTTTCTCATCTATGGTCTCCCTCTCTCTCTCTCTCTCTCCTGGTTTCTATCCTATGCTCATTATCCTTCCCCACCCCACGCTAATTCTTCGTGTGTATCGATTAATGACTTCGTGTTGTTGTTTTTTTCTGGCGTTTTCTCTGCATCTCTCTTTTTTCCTCATTAAGCTGTTAAATTTACTTCCATACATCAGTCGCTCTTTCAATCATTTTCCCTCCTTCTCTTTGTCTCTATCTGTCTCTTTTTCTCTTGCACGTTCTCTCTCTCTCTCTATATATATATATATATATATATTCTTTTTCAATATTTTTATCTCTCCATTTTTTGTTTCTGTCATTCTCGTTCCTCTCTGTCTTTTTCTGTATGTCTCAACTATTCATTTTATTTACATCTCTTTATCTCTTTCTCTTTTTAATCATCACCCCCTCTCTCTCTTTCTCTCTCTCTTTCTCTCTCTCTCTGTATGTCTCCGTCATTCCCTTTATTTACGACTCTTTTTCCTTTTCCTTTTCTTTGGTCTCTGATTCTCTCTCTTTCTCTTTCTCTCTCTCTCTCCCTTTCTCTCTCTCTCTCTGTCTCTCTCTCTCTCTGTATGTCTCCGTCATTCCCTTTAATTACGACTCTTTTTCCTTTTCCTTTTCTTAGGTCTCTGTCTTTGATTCTCTCTCTTTCTCTTTCTCTCTCTCTCTCTTTCTCTGTATGTCTCCGTCATTCCCTTTATTTACGACTGCTTTTCTTTTTCCTTTTCTTTGGTCTCTGATTCTCTCTCTTTCTCTCTCTCTCTCTCTCTCTCTCTCTCTCTCTCTCTCTGTATGTCTCTGTCATCCCCTTTAATTACGACTCTTTTTCTTTTTCCTTTTCTTAAGTCTCTGTCTTTGATTCTCTCTCTTTCTCTTTCTCTTTCTCTCTCTCTCTTTCTCTCTCTCTCTCTCTCTCTCTCTCTCTCTCTCTCTCTGTACGTCTCCGTCATTCCGTTTATTTACGACTCTTTTTCTTTTTCCTTTTCTTTGGTCTCTGATTCTCTCTCTTTCTCTCTTCTCTCTCTCTCTCTTTCTCTTTCTCTCTCTCTCTCTCTCTCTTTCTCTTTCTTATTCTCCCTCTCTGATTTTCTTTGACTTTCTCTGTCTTTATCACTTTCTCTTTCAATCTTACTCTATCCCTCTCTAATACTCACCTTCCCCTCCCCCTTCCCACAAGTTCTACTCTTCCGCTAAAATGAATGATTAAAACTAAAATAAACATTAACCTCTTTTTACTTTTTAGTTTATAGCGAACAATCTTGACCTTTGGGGCAAATAGTAGCAGCAGAATTAACAACCGTAACCTCATGAACAACAACAACAACAAAAACAACAATTTTAATAATCATGAAAAAAATTAGAAAAAAAAAACATTTGTGTTAGAAATAAAATGTCCTCTGAAAGTAAAGAACGGAGATTTTTTCTACTTCCTTTTTCTTTCATGTTCATCTTGTAGTTGTAATTTTTTTTTCTTTAACGCTAACAACTTTTTACAAATATAATCATTCACATTTTATATATTCAAAATTTATTAAACAAATTCAAAAACTATAAAAAGGTAATCTTTATTTTATTCATTTTTAATTTATTTTCAAGCAAACATAAAAAATTGTAAGGAGAAGCTTTTAAAACGGAAGTAGTTTCCTGGGTTGCTAACATTTTTTTGGTGCGCATGCGTTTTTTCGAGGTTGTAGGCCTTACGGGTAGATTAATATTGAAAGTAAAGGGGAGAAATACTGATATGACCGTACTTAAAACTAGCAAACTAACTGGTAGACACGTGGAAGAGTAAAATAAGAAACAGTTGAGTTGATATAGGAGGATAGCAAATAAAAGAAAGGCATTCGTATCGATATTGGAAAACAGGTTGTTTACTGGCGGGAAGCCATAAACAAAGATGCGGGTGGCTGCGTAGATCGAAACGCCCTGTGAATTTGTTCTGATTCTAAAGTACTAGTCACCTCGGGTCATAGATGTTGTGTGTACTTATCGACAAAAAAAAAGTTGACGAAATAGTAATACCATTTTCAATTGGTGCTCATTCTCACTTTTAAAAAAATTCGATTATACATATATATATATATATATATAAACAAAAAATACAAGCCAGAACACGACATTGATTTTCAGGTGAGCCTAACTAAAGTTCGGCGTCGATAGATTGTTTTGTTGATTTGATTTCAAGCGAATTTGGATCTGATATTTTTTCTCACTATAAATGTGATCTGTGGAGAGGCATGTGGTTAAGAGCACTAGAAAAAGATAATGAATTACGGCATCTCAACTCGTCTTGGTTTATCTAATGCCTACAGATTAGGGAATCACTTTCATTATACGTTCTTACTAATTTTTTTTTTTCTTTAAACAGTCTCATCGAAAATGATTAATTTTCTAATAGATCATTTTGACGATTAACAGGTTGGTTGGTTGGTGTTTTGGTTTACGGCGTATAAACCCTTATCAGGTCATTTAACACCGAATTAAGTCATTTTGATTTGAGTTTCAAACAATTCAGTTTAGTATAAGTGCAGTTTTGTTTTCATAGTTAAATGTTAAAACAGTTCTCTTTCAAACATTTCAGTTTAGTATAAATAAGCAGTTTAAATGCAAAACAGTTCTTATTTCAATCAATTCAATTTAACATAAGTACTCAGCTTAAATGTCAAAAACAGTTCTATTTCAAACAATTCAGTTTGGCATAAGTACACAGTTTTAAATAGCAAAACAGTTCTATTTCAAACAATTCAGTTTAGCATAAGTAAACAGTTTAGTTCCATTAGCCCCATAGATATGACCATATCAGGTGCTACCTCTTCAGGCCAGAGTAGACATGGGAACGATGGTAATGAAGGGGTACTTGACATTTCCCAAAGCTCAAGCATCTTTGGAACCTCATCATCAACCTTCTTTAACAAAATATTACCTCTCGCTTTATTGCAAGGGTTCTAAAGGGTTGTTCAAGGGTTGCACGTGAGAGGGAGCTGGAGACCGAATATAAACTGTAATATCTTGACCCCACTGTTATGACCGTCACGTTGTGTCTTTCTTGTTCTCTAGGGCTGCCCAACCAGGGGCCTAGGGGCTCACTATGCTGGATGCTGGCTTTCTTCATTGCATCTTATCAGCATCTTCTCTGGACCCCAAACTCTATCGGGGTTTCCTAGGGCACCCTCGGTCGGGTGTGGCTTTCCCTACCACATCTGGTCTCTAGCTGTCCGGAATTCTACTGGCAATTGCTTCTTGGACTCGAACTCAACTGAGTTAAATAATAATTCAACGCCCACACGGTCGCCCACTGGATCTTTGAAATCGAATGCTTAATCGTCATCAAGCGGAAATAACTGTCATGCAGTTCAGAGGTCACTCTCTTCCGGTGCATCAGTCTGTATTGGCACAGTGGGACCTTCACCTTGTCCCATATTATAAGCCTTAATCCGCCCACACGATCTCTTTCGATTACTGGCCATTGGAATGTGTCACTTCCTTCCGATGCATCACTTGGAATATCATTTTTTTGGGCCGGGTCGAAGGTCAAAACATAACACCTAGTGTAAATGTCAGAAATAGTTCTATTTCAAACAACTCAGTTTAACATAAGTGCTCAGTTTAAATGTCTAAAACAGTTCAATTTTAAACAATTCAGTTAAGCATAAGTACACAGTTTTAAATAGCAAAACAGTTCTATTTCAAACAATTCAGTTTAGCATAAGTAAACAGTTTAGTTCCATTAGCCCCATAGATAGGACCATATCAGGTGCTACCTCTTCAGGCCAGAGTAGACATGGGAACGATGGTAATGAAGGGGTACTTAACATTTCCCAAAGCTCAAGCATCTTTGGAACCTCATCATCAGATTGTTTAATGTCGTATTCAGGAAACTCGTTTGGGAAGTCTTACCCCTCTGCAGAGATGCGGTCGGTGTATTTTGCAGCCTCAGTTGAGAGGGCCAGCACCCTAACAGGTCACAATGACCCGGAAATAATGGTAATTAAGGAATACTTAGCTCTCACTTGAACTCCAAGACTGGTGTATATTTTCAATAGCTGAAGATTTTGACGATTTTTTTCTCCTATTCTTAATTCTATTCAAATCGAAGAAAATAAAATGCGCACGACACCGCGGCTAACGTGCGCAAGTGAAACGTGCACGTTATATGAACGATCGTTAATAAGGAGTTTTACGAACACTTCTCAGAGCAAGTGAATTTAAAACCATTATGAACTTAAGGTACCAAGAGGAACTTTTCCTCTGTTTGTCTTCATACCCTTCCTGGTGGCAAAAGCTGCTGGTGGCCCCAGAGGTGGCACTCCTCCTTAGCCATCCAAACTGTAGCATAAACCCTGGTTGGTGGCTGATGAGGATTGGGTATCGCACGTGTTTTTACACGTTGTATGATAAAATCTAAATCATATATATATATATATATGTGTGTGTGTGTGTGTGTGTGTATGTGTTTATTTTGGCAGCATTTCTTCATTGATTGAACATTATATTTGATTGAAAATTATAGACATTTTTTGTCTAAATATTTTTGTTAATCCTATCGAGTTGCTGTATCGATCTTATGATATTCGGAGGGAATTGGTTGATAAACCTTCCCTAATTAGTTATTTCCCAAGTACATTATATATTACACCATTGAGTTACTGCTTCGTTACTTGAAGGTTTTTTTTACTTCTGCAAAAGGTTATACGAATAGCTACAGATTAATCGTCCATTCAAACTATATGACGGAAACTGACAAAATCTTGTCGTAGTATAAGTTACTTCAAGGCGGCTTTTTGTTATTGGTAAATACGTATTTGCACTGAAATCACAATAGACTCCCAAAGTAATCGTATGATGAGGATTTTGTTGACCAAAGTTTCGCTTGTTGTATCCTAACACAAATATACTGATCCCCCACTATGTGGACACTAAGTGCATGGAGAAAAAGCTTGACGGCAATTGCACAAGAACGCTTCGAGTCATATTGAACAAACGCTGGAAGTAACATTCCACTAAACAGCAGATATAAAATCACCGACCTCCTGTCTCGAAAACCATTCAAATCTGACGAATAAGACATAAAGCAAAGTGCTGGAGAAGTTAGGGCAAGCTCATAAGCGACGTTCTCCTGTGGACTCCTTCAGATAGATGAGCAGGTGCTGGAAGTCCGTGTAGAATCTATGTACAACCACTATACAGACACCGGATGTTGTCTAGAGGACCTGTCGAATGCAATGGACGATAGAGACGAACGAAAAGGGAGAGTCAGTTAAATTCGTGCTCGTTGCATGACATGATATATATATATATATATATATATATATATATATATATATATATAAGAATTATGGACACTTTAAGTCAGTTAGTTAAATTTTATGTGTTTTAAACATATTCAGACAGGTGTAAACAGACATTGCAACAATTTCCTTTTTTCTTTCTTCTTTTTCTTTTTGCTGTATCACACAGTTCGATCACTAAATCCCATTATTATTTCTTGCTTAAAAAATCTTTGACGCTAGACTGGCTCCTTTTTTATAACATTCCCATCAGGAGATGGTATAAAATTCATGAAATTAAAAATTTGATTTGATTTGTTTTACGGCATATCAACCTCTGAGGGTCATTTAATGCCAACCGAAATATAGATGTAAATAATCATTCATTTAGCATTTTCCTACCTCCATTAAGAATTCAGAAATATCAGGCCAGTTGGCTGAGGATGTAGAATACGCCAAATATATCTCGACTGAAGGATAAGATTATCCTACGAGTATTTTGGATAAGGCACTAAACTAGATTTGATAATGAGGTTTAATTTCAGGATCTTCGGGGACTGTGGAATACCACGTCAGTTCCGATAATTCCAGGACCACACTAATCTGTGCTGATAGAATCTATCTTTTAAGATTCTATCTATAAGTTAAATAGAAATGTGAAACCAATTTCTGAACTTAAAACAATTTACCCGTGTAGAGAAGAATTAGCAATTGAATTATTAATATTTCATTGCAAGTCTTGCAAACATTTAACTTTGCGTAAACAAATAAGCCCTGGCTTGTTTAAGAATAATCTTACTAACAAATTATTTGTTTACACATCATATATATTTATGTAAATGCATGAACAGGATTTTGTATTAAATAATTTACAACGGTTGATTAGCCATAAAATATATCTAAACAAAAATGTCATATTGATGACTTTTCCAAAACTATCCAAGCACTCGAAAAAAATCCGTGACCATCAGGGAGACTATGTCGAAAAGTAAACCTCATGTGGTCATATTCCTTGAGATGATCATGTTTAGACTACGAAGTTTTCTGTGAACAATCATATGTATATATATATATATATATATATATATTGTCATCCACAAACAGACTGTTTCGTTGTATCATAACACTTCAGTGGGGTTAAACACGTATGACTCTTGAAGCTGGGATCGAAACCCGTCCAACTTTACGTTAGACTTAGTCTCATACCGCTCAGCCAGCATGCGAACCACATCAGTTCGTGAATTACGTGGGGCCTTCAATATGTTTCCAGACTTTTTTTTAAATTGTTGTAGACTCTTGAACATTGAGTATGTTATTACTATATATATAATGAGATGACTGACCAATTTTTATGATTTCAGGTTTAAATGAACAGCTACAGCAGCAATTGGAATACACCCTACTAAAACCAGATTGTCATACCCTGTGAATTTCAAAAATGCAATTTGAACGTTAGGACACTTTAGAAGAACGATATGCAATAAAATTCTGTTTTAAACTTGGGAAAAATGCCACAGAAACGTATGGAATACTTCAGACTGCTTTTGGTCCATCTTGCATGAATCGAGCATCGGTTTTTGAGTGGCATAAGAGATTGAAGGAAGGCAGGGAGTCTGAGAGGGATGATGAGAGATGTAGGAGGAGTAAGGAAGTCAATACACCGGAGTTGATTGGCCTAAGGTTTAGGGTTAGGGTTACTATATTGAAGTCTTAAGAGAGTTCAGGAAGAGATTGCGTCGGAATAGGACAGCACTTTTCAAATCGGGTCGGTGACATTTCCACCAGGACAATGCACCAGTCCACAACTCCATCCTTGTCATAGACTATTTGACTAAGATGTGCATCAAGGCAGTTCCTCAGCCTCCCTATAGTCCAGACCTTGGTCCCTGCGACTTTTAGTTATTCCCTAAGCTCAGAGGCTATCGTTATGAGACAATTGAGGAGATGAAAGAGGCTGTGACAAAGGTCATTGACACGCTAACACAAGAGAACTTCAATGGGTCCTTCCAGAAGTTGTTGGAACGGTACAACAAGCGCATTGCAGCCGGAGAAGATTACTTCGAAGGGGACTAGAGTACTATCAATAAAAGTGCCCATACGAAAAAAGTCTGGAAACTTATTTAATGCACCTCGTATAAGGAATTATGTTGTAGCTTTCGTTTAACATTTTTTCCTTTACCGGGTACCAGTGTGCTCAATTCATTTGAAGAGCTTTGAGTTATGCGAGTGGCAGCCGGTAATTCCTTTGCCAGAGTGCTCAACCCCCGTGGGGGAGCGTATATATATGAATTTAAGGAAACTTTCGTTTTTACTGTTGAAATATTACTAGTGTTGGATTATCAAAATGGTAATTCCTTTGTATGGAGTTAGTGAGGGAACAGCTCTCTTTGATTGAATATAATAATCCCAGAACTCTTGATGCAAAAATTCAAAAATCCAGTCAGACAGATTCCACCAGATGTTCCGTGAGGCAGGGACACTAAAAGCTCTCAGATAGACAACCCTAAGACAAGATTCTTCTTCAGTGCACCGGTAAGTCCCTTAAACTCAACTTTATACACAAGGAAGACTCTATAATGTTATATATTGTTTCACGTGCTGGTTAATAAATTGTTAGAATTAAACTAAGTATTAATTCGTTTATTTGTTGCTGTTAGCGGAAGAATAAACGCTACACTAACACAATATTACTTAAGGCTTTCATAGATTGATATGTTTTTATGCATGTCGAACTTTCTTAAGATATTCAGATTTTGTGCATTTAAGAAAATAAATTCATGTTTTTACAGGTTGTAAATAATTAGTCAACTTAGGAAATATTTTTGCAATGATATGAATTTCATGTCTTGTATCCAAAGACAAGGAAATATATATATATATATATATATATTATTATGAATGGAGGAATTGATATATTAATTAAAAATGACCAGAAAATCCGGCACACACCTACACGCGACATACGGAGCACTGAACAGCTGTTTCGACCTTATTAGGTCTCATCAGCAGCTCACACTATGATCTCCACCACTGGAGATCGAACCAACAACCAGAGTAAGCAGAAGCCGAATTCCTCCATTCATAATTATATAATTATATTTCCTGCCTATGAGGCTTATGTTATGAGGACTCGTAACTCCGACTTGGGAAGACGTAGCCCCGGAGGTGGCATGTCCGCTGTAGGGAATACGTACCTATAAAAAAGACACATTAGGTCAAGTGGTCGCGCAATTTATCATGACTTGTTAATTAAGCAGCGCTTATACGTGGCATGAACCGGTTGCCCAGTGGTAGAGTTTCGGTAGAATATCTTTGAATTCGGCCAGTTCTTATATCTGAGCACCTACGAGAAAGTTCGAGTACGCCAACGGAATTTTTTAGCTACTCTTGTGTCGAAACAATCTAAAGATGAATTACTATAAAGAAGTATTCTTATTTGTTTCAGGGTTACGACTTTTCCTATATATATACATACATACGTATATATGCGTATATGTATATGCATATATATATATATGTATTTATATATGTATATATAATTGTATATATATATATATAAGTGTGTACGTATATATATATATATATATATGTGTATGCGTATGGATGAGGGTGAAGGTATATGCATTTATATATTTATATATAATTGTATATATATATATATATATATATAAATGTGCGTGTATGTATATATATATATGTATATACATATATACATGCATATACTATATATATATAAATTATATATATATATATATACATATATATATATGTAAATGTGTGCGTGTATTTATATGCATATATATATGGATACATATATGTATATATATATATAAGTGTATATATATATATATATATATATATATGTTCGTGTGTGTGCGTTTATGTATATGCACACACACATATATATATATATATATATATGTGTGTGTGTGTGTGTGTGTGTGTGTGTGTGTGTGTGTGTATGCATATATGTATATATAAAAGATGTTTGCTGTTGGTTCAAAAAAAAAAAAAAGAATAAAAATACGTTTTTTTAAATAGGTAGTTCCACGAAGAGTTTTGTATTTTTAATATATATATATATATATATATATATATGTGTGTGTGTGTGTGTGTGTGTGTGTGTGTGTGTGTGTGTGTGTGTGTATAAAGTGACTAAAATCCCTTAAGAAAATCGCTTGAAACGACAACGATAGACGAATAGATAGATCGTTTATTGACTTACCGAGAATTTTTAAGAAAACTGAGAAGTTAGAAAAAAACAATGTAAACGTGATAGTTCTACGCCAACAGAGTTAGCAGCTTGGTCTTATCAAATCTGTTTTGATAAATTTGAAAGAAAAACAAATACCTAACAACCGAAAACAATTCTAAATACATGTATTGACGCCAAACTGAACAGATGAAATCGCCTTGCATGCGTGTCTTCAGCGTAATTGTTTCAATTCCAAAAGAATCGTGCTCAACATCTTGTTCAATAACGCACACAGGATTCTTCCAGTTACTTAAAGACTAAAAGCGAATTACCCAACACTTGATTCTTCGATTTGTTTTTTTGTTTTTCTGAGCGAGAAAAATCGAACCAACTTACGCTATCCTCGTTAAGCCAACATTTTTTCTTTTCCAAAGTGAATACATCACATTAGCAACCTTACAGCTGTCTTAGCCTGATGCTCCTCTTGTCTAGAGAAAATGATTTAGGAGTGCTGCATCGTTATTGCATACGCGTGGCCTTGTTACATTGGTGAGCGATTAATCGGGCAAGTCTTTACTGCAATACTGATAGAAGAAGAAGAAGAAGAAGAGACTATGTGCATTTCGGGTAGAAGATATAAGCTGAAACAATTTTAAAGTAGGTGATCGATTAGCGCCCTGTGTTTGCAAATGGCTGAGATTCATGTAGATTCTGCAATATTTAGCGATTAACTTATTTTCCTGACTACTCTCTCTCTCTCTCTCTCTCTCTCTCTCTCTCTCTCTTTCTAACACACTCACACACACACACACTTGTTGACATGCCGAACCGACAAGTCATTTAGTGTTAGTTCGTTGCCTGTTTGAAGATTACTAGTTGTATTTAAACTTTTTGGATTTGTAAATTGATTGGTGCGCAATTTTGCAGTTTTGGAGTATATATTCTCCCTCTTCTATGGTAACATCTGTCAAGTTT
This sequence comes from Sepioteuthis lessoniana, assembly GCA_963585895.1. Taxonomy (NCBI): domain Eukaryota; kingdom Metazoa; phylum Mollusca; class Cephalopoda; order Myopsida; family Loliginidae; genus Sepioteuthis; species Sepioteuthis lessoniana. The sequence goes on from OY757925.1 coordinate 17,991,616, forward strand.
ATTTGTTTGTATATTTATTAATAATATAGTCATCCTAATTTGCAATGACAAGTTTCACTATCATCAGGTTCTTGTCTAGATGGAGGAGTTATTAATGCTTGATTGATTTTTTAGCAGCATGTCAACCTTACTCACCTTATTTCATGCCGAGAGGTCAGGGAATCGTGTTCATATTCATTGATAAATTACTTTTTTTGTATCGCTTTCTTTTGATTGATTAATTGATTCTAACTACATTGCCAACCTATCAAGCTTTATTTTATGCCTTGAGGTTAGGGAATCGCGTTCAATGCACATTCATATTTACACATTCAGCGTTGGTATTTCTTAAAAGCTTTTTTACGAACTATCCAATCGAACATGGATAATTTTTGCACACGGTCCAATCGAATACGAATAATTGTCAGCACACAGTCCAGTCTAATACGAATAATTTTTGCACACGGTTTAATCGAATACGAATATTTTTTGCACACGGTTTAATCGAATACGAATAATTTTTGCTCACAGTTCTGTTGAATATGAATGATTTTTGGACGCTGTCCAATCGATTATGAATGATTTTTGCATACGTTCCAGTCGAATAGAAATTATTTTTGCACCCGATCCAGTCAAATAAGAATAGTATTAGCACACGGTCCCATTGAATATTAAAAAAATTTAATACACGGTACTATCGAATATGTTTGATTTTTGCACACTTTTGTATCGAATACTAATAAAAGTTACACACGTTCCTGTCGAATACAAATATTATTTGCACTAGGCCCAGTCAAATAAGAATACTTTTTGCACACGGTCCAATTGAATATGAATAATTTTTGCCAACGGTCATATCGAAGACAAATCATTTATAAACAAACCTATTTGGCCCTTGCAGGGAACTTTAAAAGTTAATACCACTGAGAATGATAGAGGACCTGGAAGTAATGGTTATAAAAGCGTACTTAAAATTCCCCAGATCTCTGAATCGGAAGACTTACCTTTGCAGAACAATCATTTCTTGCTATAGTCCCACTAATGCTATTGTGGAATGAGACATTAACCCCCTCTATAATGAGATAACTTTGCACTTTTTGACACATTCCCAAACACAAAATTATCGTCTTTGGTGGTAAAAGTGAAATCGTAAAGAATAAATTTTGCTTGTACAACATTGCAAAATAGAAATGAGGCATATTTAGCAGAATTTTCTCTCCAGAACAAGATTATATGACTCAAGTTCAAATTTCAAGAAAACAAGAGAAAACTACGGACTTAAACCTTCCTAAAAAAAAATCAAAAGCACACTTAGATAATATGTTTATAAAAAATGTGGATGACATTTTTTCCTATTTTGAAGGAGTATCTTCCCATCATAGAATGGTCTTAGCAATAATTCCCTTGGTCTACTTAGAAATAAGAAAAAAAAGGCAGGTAAATTTTAACGATATGACTAGTCCTCACTTGGCAATAGTGATATACGCAATCACTATTCTGTAGTTGTAAGAAACAAGTTTGATCCTCTCCAGGGGACATTTGTTAGATATACCCCAAAAGACGAATAGGAAAACTTTGTTACCGCCCACTAATAATCAACATACCAACCAAACAAAGAGCTATGGGAGTCGATAGCAGTTAGAAAGGAATAGGAGAGGAGAAAAAATTATCCCTACTAAATAAAAAAGCAATAATGTGAAGAAACTTTAGAAGACACAGAAAGCACCTACTAAAAACACCAAAAAGAACAACTTGGATACTTTCAAGGCCAAAGCAATAAAATCAGAAATACGATAAAAGATAAACAATCAGACTTAGGATAGCAGACATTAAATACAGTTAGCTGAAGGAAAGCCACCTCGAGATCAAAACTAAAAACTGCCAAGAAGAAAGACTTCAGAAGTAGCTATAACATTTCAAGAATCTGCTAGGAAACCTTCCTGAAATCACTGGTGAAAACTACCGAAGAAGTTATTAACAACTAAGTAGACATCAAACTACGACTGAAGAAGGACCTGGTGCACTTCTGAAAAAAATCCAAAGTAGAAAAGCCACAGACTTCGACGAAGAATCTCCTGATGATTAGATTTGATTTCGTTTCGTTTCGTTAGGTTTTATGGCATATCAACCATTCTAGGTTATTTAATGCTAAATCCTATTTATACATATATATTAAATATATGATTTCTAAACACATTTGATAGATAACATTTTTAAATAACCCTGAGCTCATTTTTTTCACACTGTTAAATAGTTTCACTTACTTCTATCTTATACGAATAATTCTATTTACTATTAATCATTTGCTTGCACACTGTTAAATGTTTTTGAGTGTTTCTATTTGACACAAACAATTCAAATAAACATCCGTCACTTGCTTACACACTGTTGAATGATCAAGCTGTTCTATTTCAAACAATTTAGTTTTATATGTCAGCAAAATTAAATGGTTCCAAGTATTGCTATTTATCACAAACAATTCGATGAAACATCGGTCATTTATTTGCACACAGTTACATGATTTATCGGTACTATTTCAAGCAATTTTCTTTCGCATAAGCCATTGGTTTTCAATCAGATTAGATGTCAATGTACACAGATTAAACGTCAAACAGTTCTATTTGACCCATAAATGGAACCCTATCAGATCCTATCACTTTCGTTTAAAAAATGTTATCTATAACATGTGTTCAGAAATCATATGTTTGATGCATGTACATAAAAAGGATTTGGCATTACATAACCTTCAATGGTTGATAAGCCATAAAACCAAACCAAACTAAATCAATTTTTAGATTGCCTTTATCGATTCATGTAAATCCTACTAAGCTCGTGGATGCGTTTTTCAACACTTGCCACTTCTGTCACAGTCCAGACAAAAAGAAGAAATAAATCAAGGAGGGAAAAAAAGAAAAGACATAGGTTATTGCGAAATTTCTTCCGCCAATATCATGCACCTTAAGATTTCGCTTATTCAAGACATTCAAATATCTCTTTTAATACCACGTTGGAAATCTTCCCTATGCTTTATAGACAGTGTAGAAGAAATATTTTGACGGGTAAGTACGAAGGGGTCGGTTAGTTGACTGCTTCGCTAGGCACTAAAGATAGACACGAATCGCCACTGAGCAGAATAAATCTGTTCATCAATAACTCTTGCAATCAAAGTTAGAATCTCTGATAGTAATTTCTGGTTTGATATTATGAAATGGTAGTTATTTGAAACAAAATCAATGTACTTGACATCCTGCTTGTTCTTGCGTATGTATAAACACACACACACACACACACACACACACACACACACACACACATATATATATATAAACATGTTCGGTTGAAGTCTGCGGAGTGTTTACTTTTTAGGATCTTCAAATGAAGTTGAAGATCATAAAAAGAAAACAATCTACGGTCTTCAACCGAATATGTTTAGATAACTAATTTCTGCCTAAGTTTATTTGTTTGTCTGTTTGGATTTATGGCATATTAACCTTTATTGATTATTTAATGCCAAATCCTCTTTTATATAAATAAAAAGTTCTATTTCAAACAGTTTAACATAAGTACACAGTTTGATTGTCAAAAACCTTTCTTTCATGGTATTCAGTTCAGTCAAACAGTTCTATTTCAAATAATTCGATCTAGTGTAAGTACAGTTTCATAGTCAACAACAGTTCAACTTCAAACTATTCAGTTTTGCATACAAAAACAGTTCCATTTCAAACAATTCAGTTTAGCATACGTACGCAGTTTAAATGTCGAAACACTTCTATTTCAAGCAATTCAGTTCAGCATAAGTAAACAGTTTAGCGCTATTTAACTCTAAGCAAGAGTGGACCTACAAGGGATGGCGAAGAATGGGTACTCTGCATTCCCCAAAACACAAGCATTACTGGAACCGCACCATCAGATTGTTTGATGTCATATTCTGGCTATTCGTTGTGGGAGGTCTCACCCCTCTGTTGAGAAGCAGTTGGTGTATTCTACAGCCCCAACCGTGCGGGCAAAATTTCTGCCCCAGTACACAATATATATATATATATATATATATATATATATATATATATATATATATTATGATATTAATGCATGAAAATTTATTCAAACAAATGAATAACGAAATCACTGGTAAAAGGGGAAACTATATTCAAACAATAAAACAGCGTCCGCCTCGAAGTGAGATTTGGACTGCATGTACCCAGAGTTATTTTGTCAAAAGCAGACAAATATCCGGGCAATCCCAGGCAATGGATTCGGCTATTGGTGAGCATTTGCTTACCATAAATAGCTTCAGGACTAGCTATGAAGATGATTGCTTTTCTGTTCTGCATAGAGCTAGAGACAAAATTCATCTTAGTGTCTTAGAAGCAATTTATATCCCTATAAATCGGCCCCACCTCTATGCAGACAGTTAAGCAGTCATATTTTAAATATTTTTAGGGGAAATGTTGGAGACGAGGGAGACTTGAATTTTTTTTTACCCAATCCCTTCAATCCAATTACACCCCGATTTTAATTATTTTTCCGGTGACTAAGCTTGACAAGTGCCGGACGAAAGGGCCCTCGCTGTTTTATTGTTTGAAAATAGTTTCCCCTTTTACCAATGATTTCGTTATTCATTTGTTTATATATATATATATATATATACAAAAATTAAATCTATATCTATATATAAACAAATGAATAACGAAATCATTGGTAAAAGGGGAAAACTATTTTAAAACAATAAAACAGCGAGGGCCCTTTCGTCCGGCACTTGTTGTAGGATAGTCCCGACTCGCGATTTAATTTTTGTAATTGGCTCTATTTAGTATTGAGCACTTTTTGTAATTGTAGCATTGCAGCGTTTTGTGGTGGGTTTTTGTTCTTTTGACCAACTGATTGCATATCTCTTGATTTTTTTCAACTGGTGTTATGAAGTTGGCCTTTTTTTTCTCCCGATAATCTTTTTCTTTATTCCCCAGGCAGTAATTCGAGATTTGTTATCTCTGAATTCTAGCAGGGTTTCTTTTTTCTTTTTCTTTGTCATCGTGAATGTTACAAGAATGCTACGTGCAATCTTAAACAAGTCCTGGCGGCAACACCCCACAAGACACCAACTGTACGGCCACCTGCCCCCTATCACGAAAACTATTCAAGTTAGACGAACCAGACATGCAGGACACTGCTGGAGAAGCAGGGACGAACTCATAAGAGATGTACTCTTATGGACCCCCACACATGGCCGTGCAAAAGCAGGACAACCAGCACGAACATACATTCAGCAGCTATGTGAGGATACGGGATGTTGTCCTGAAGACCTACCTAGGGCGATGAACGATGTAAATCTCGCAAGATATATAAATATAAATCAGACAACTCAAAATGCCAGAAATTAAAACAGAGTTCTCCAAGCTTGAGCAGAGGTCTGTCATGAAATATTTGTTAACTGATAAGTGCAAAAATTACAGAAGAATGATGGTTTGTTTTCTTTGTTTAGCGGCATATCAACCTTTGTGGGGTATTTAATGCCAAATCCATCGTTCTAAAATAACAGAAATGATACTATTTAACCCAAAGCAAGGATGATGAAGGAGTTCATGCCTTTCCCCAGGGTATTTGTCGGAAAGTGAACGCAATAGCACGACTGGAGTTCGAACTAGCTTACTACGATTCCACAGACAAGCGCTTTAAACATCACACCACGAGGACCCCTGCCCCGTAGAATCATGAGTGATATGTACAAAGAAGGTTTGAGTCAAAAAGTGTATTCAGTTGATTTAACCAGCGTTTTGTCATTAGGACCTTAAATCGGAAATAAATTAGATGAAGATGAAACAAACAGGTGGTTAGTAAAGAATATCACGTTGATATTCTTGTGGGACTTGAAGAGAACCATCAGTACGAATTCCCTAAAAATCTCCCTCTTCCTCTCTCTCTCTCTCTATATATATATATATATATATAAGTAAAAGTAGAGTTGGTGACCTTAGTCGAGAGTGACCTGAACGCTCCCTTTTCAGTAGCTACTACAAGAAGGTGTAGGGAAGGGCGCTTCTCCATTCCCTGGATTGTTCCACTTTACACTTGATCCACACCTTATAATGCTGAGTGTTAAGCAAGGCGGCATCAAGTACCATTTTTTGAGTCTTTGATATGATTCGAACTGGGAATGAACACTGGTCTTCTGCGCCATTGGTGAACACTCGATTCACTAGGCCAATGGCCCGATGATATATATATGAGGAAATGAAATTATGAAAAAACGAGAAATTCCGAGGATATATTTATTCAGATTATCCATGTATCTTGATTTTTTATACACAAATATACATACATATATATATATATATATATATCTGTGTGTGTGTGTATGTGTGTGTGTGTGCGTGTGTGTGTGCTTGCGTTTGTTTCTCACTGCTGACTGATGAACACATGCGCATAAAACACATTTACGAAAAAGTAGCTATATTATGATCCCAAGTCACACGTCCCTGTGATAATCAAATTGCCACTATAAAATCACCCCCACACAAATACACCTCACCTGGTATAATAGATAAGAAATTCATTGTAAGTGTGTTCGATTTGCAGTGGGTGACCCATGATTCTAGCCTTGTGACACGTCGAAATTAAGCTTTGTAAATAATATTTCCTACATGATACAAGCACCCGCATCTCTCTCTCTCTCTCTCTCTTTCTCTCTCTCTCGCTAGCTCTCTCCATATATATATATATATATATATAATTATGTATGCATGTATGTATGTATGTATTTACCAACCCCTTCGCACAAGCAGTTTATAAGCGGTGATTAACATATTTACCCAACCCCTCCGCTGGGGCAGGATATGTCACAAGGTCAGTTTTTAAGCGGCGTTTAACTGGTTTCAATTCAGAGTTTTCCTTCTCCTAGACTAGTTGCCTCACCAAGGCTGAAGGTCCTAGTCTGCCCTACTATTTACCCATAGCTGGAGGGAGAATAATTGGATTCATACCTTTCTCAAGGGTATCAGTGCTATGTGAAATGCAATCAGCCTCGTCCAGGCTTTGAACTCGTGTCGCCAGGTCCATTTCCTACGACGATAACCATTACACCACGGCGATTAACAGGTTTGAATTCGGCCTTTTCCTTCTCCCAGTCTGTATACAGTACCAAGGTTATAGAGCTCTGTTTGACCTTCAATTCATCCATAACTTGAGGGAGAATAATTGAATGAATACCTTTTCCTTGGATATCTATGTGAAATGCACACAGTCTCATTCAAGATTTGAACTCCGTTTACGGTATTTATTTCTTACCACGATAACCATTATATCTCAAGCACCTACTTCTGTATGTAAGTATGTATGTATGTATGTGTTAGGAATAAAAAAAAGAATAGAATAAAAGTCGTATTCAGTTAAAAAAGACACCAGTTTTGCTGACTTCCATCAATTGAAAGAAAGAGTTAGGATAATCTTTCCCGAAAGTGATTGGCAAGTTTCGACAAAATAAATTATTAATAGATTTGCCGATCGATTTTTCAGAAGTGGGATCTGAGAGCATAAGAAATGACATTGTCTTATTCATTTTTTTTTTCAGGTTTAATACGCTTAAGCAAAAGACAAAACTTTCCACAGCTTGTTTGTGCTGCTTGGAATACGCCGACTGTACCCTTTTTTTTGTGGGTCATTTTGGATCAAGGTTATTTTCCCTTTCGTCATCTTTTCAGGTATGCTTACTTCTTGAAGGCATTTACTCAATTGCCGAGCTAATCTCTCATGGATGGACGTGGATTTTCTATGCCAGAATCCATGAATGCCATCATGGTCAGGCATTTTCCAATTTCGTATTTTCTTGAGTGTTGCTCTTCGCGAGTCCAAGTCTATGCATGCCCCAGGTCCTTCGTCAAGTTCTTCTGACTCTTTTTTCATGTTATTCATCCATTCAGAATTTCTGTCATGTTCTTTTCCTTTCCATATTTTACTCCAAAATCGATTTATTTCTTTTAGATCCGTTTGTTGATTTGTTATTGTGCCCTCAACACCACTTTGTTAGAAAATTTTCTATCGTTATTTTGAAAGGTCCTGTTTTGTTTGAATTGCTTGACCCAGTCCCGGTACCATTTGATTCTCCCATATTTCACCAATATCTTTTGATTTATTTCTTCCAATTCTGTTGTCAAGCTTGTCTGTGATGTTTGATTTTTTCGGTGGGGCGTTCTTTTAAAATTCCGTTGAACTTTTGTATATTTTAGTTTACTTTGCAATTTTAATTATCACCATTATTATCATAATTATCATAGTTACTGCTTTGAGAGTTTTTCGCATCAGCCTTAGCTGATAGTTTCTCACTGGAGTGTGAGTGATAGTAAAACTCCTCAAGTCTCCAAGACTCTTTTAAACATTCTGTTTGATCTTAATAATACTGATGTCTGGATAATCTCAACTTGTCCTCTTTTTTCCGATTCTTGTTCCAAATGCACCGATTACTATAGGTACTACCGGCACCTTCATGTTTCATAGCCTTTTTTTAGTTCTCAAGCAAGGTCGAGATATTCATATCTCTTTTTGCTTTTTTTAATTCTACACTGTGGTCCTCGTGGTGTAATGGTTAAAGCGACGGACAGCGGAATCATAGTACGCGAGTTCGTAATCCAGTCACGCTATTACATTCACACTCGGACAAATACCCTTGGGAAAGGTATGAAACCCCTTATCCTCCCAGTTATGGGTTAAATAGTACGACTACTGTCCTTCTAGGAGAATGGCTTTGGCGTTAAATAGCCTACAAAGGTTGTTATGCCATTAAACAAAGAAACCAATTTACACTGTGGTCCGCCGGGACGGCAAAGTCCACAATTTGGCAGGCTCTTTAATTTTTTGTTGACTATCACCAAGTTTAGTTTCTTTATCTAATGGCATATGTAGGTCATTTAATGCCAAAGCCATTCTCCTACAATTTAATCCATACCTGGGAGGATAAGGGGGTTCATGCCTTTCCCAAGGGTATTTGCTCGAAAGTGAATGAAATAGCGCGACTGGAGTACGAACTCGCTTACAACGATTCTGCAGTCCATCGATTTAACCACTACACCACGAGGACACCCTCACTATCACTAGGTGATCTGCTTGTATCTCAAAATCCCTATAGAACTTTCTGCGTCTCATTCTCCAAGACAGATTCTGGATTGTGCGTATACCACTTGTTCGTATGGGCAAATTTGAATTTCTTGCACAATTCCTTGTGGATCATCTTTTGCTGTCAGACGTATCTAGTCTTATACTCTTTTGCGCGAATTTACTGCATACGCATAAGATGTAATTGATCGTTTCCTTTCTATCACCACATAACCAACATTTGTTATTTTGTTGCGTCTTATCCATATTTGTTTTAACATAGTTGGTCTTTATGGCATTGTTTTGTGATGTTTTTAGAAGAGATTCCGTCTCTCTCTTAAGGTTTCATTTTCTTCGCAATGTCCAACTCTTCTCATGTGAGATTTCGCTTGTTGGTCGCAGGAAATAGCGATACAGTCGTTTTTCTTCCCATTTTCATTTTTCTAATTATTGTTCAGTTGATCCTTGTGTTGTTTCTGGTCGTTATAATCTGTCTTTCTTTTTTCTTTTTTATGCTGTTCTTCGAGTCATCGTATCGATTCATCGACGCTTTCTTCAATACGGGCGTGTTCTCTTACTTCTCCTTTTTTTGACACTGTTAGGTCTGATCTTCTGGTCAGGATTATATGATCCATTTGTATCCCAAAGAATTTTACCATCACATTCTCGGCAACTGATTTTGGTTTATGCATATACCATTTGTTAAATGATCAAATTTTAGTCTCTTGGACAATTTCCTGTGGTAATCCTTTTGTGCCAGTTTGCTACATTCGCTTATTATGTGATAAACCCTTTCATCTCAGTCTCCACATAACCTACACTTGCTATTCTGTTGCTTATTATCAATTTTTACTTTAATATAATTGGTGCTCATGGCGTTGTTTTGTGCTATAAATAGAAGAGATTTATCTTCTTTCTTAATATTTCCTTTTTGTAACCATTTCCATGTTATCTCGGGGGCAATCTCACCAGAATGTTACTTTAAATATCCATACAGCTGTTTTTCTTTCTATTTTTTCTTGTTTCTGTTTGCATTTTTTTTGTTCTCATATTGCCAATAATGTCAGTGGCTGCTGTAATTAGTCCTTCTTGGCTCTTTTTAGAAATTCCTTGTGTTTATTTCTCTCGGTTGAATTTTTGCTTTGGTTTTAATTCATGTATTATTATTATTATTATTATTATTTACTCCTTTAGAGTTTTTCACATCAGTGTTAACTGATGGTTTTTCACTGGAATTTGAGTGAGAGCAAGTCTCCTCAAGTCTCCAGGATTCGTCTCAGGATTCTGGCCGTTCTTAGCAATGCTGTCGTTTGGATAGTCTCTTCCCGTTCGCCAACTTACAAGTCTTCCAGGCCTTTTAATAATCCTTTAGTTATTGTGCCAAACGCACCAATCACAATTGGCACAATCGTTACTTTCATGTTCCACAGCTTTTTCAATTCTCTAGCAAGGTCGAGGTACTTATCCTTCTTTTCACTTTCCTTCAGATTTATTCTGCGGGCGCCGGGATAGCAAAGTCGACAATTTTATAAATTCTCTCTTTTTTTGTTGTTGTTGATTATTATGAGGTCTGGTCTTCTGGCCGGGATTAGGTGATCTGCTTGTATATTAAAATCCCATTGGAGTTTATGCGTGTCATTTTCTAGGACAGGTGCTGGGTTGTGCATATACCATTTGTTTGTTTGGTCGAATTGAAATTTCGTGTGCATTTCCCAGTGGACCACCTTGCCGACCCAGTCGTGTCTCGCCTTATACTCCTTCTGTGCTAATTTGCTGCATTCGCTTATTATGTGATTGATCGTTTCGTCTCTGTCACCGCATAGCCTACATTTACTGTTTTGTTGCGTCTTATCTATCCTCGCTTTGTTATGATTGGTTCTTATGGCGTTGTCCTGCGCTGCTATTAGGAGGGATTCCGTTTCTCTCTTAAAGTTTCCTTTTCTTTGCCAGGTCCAGGTTATTTGGTCTGAGATGTTGTTGAGAGTTTTTCACATCAGCGAACGCAGATGGTCTTTCACTGGAGATTGAGTGACAGCAAGTCTCCTCAACTCTCCAGGACTCTTCTCAGTATTCTGGCCGTTTTCAATAATGCTGTTGTTTGAATGGTCTCCACTCGGCCGCCAACTTTCAAATCTTCCAAGCTTTTTGATAATCCTTTATTATTATTATTATTATTATTATTATTATTATTATTATTATTATTTTACTCACTTAAGTTTTTTTCACACCAGCGTTACCTGATAGTTGTCCACTGGAGTCTGAGTGACAGCAAGTTTCCTCAAGTTTCCAGGACTTTCCTCAGTATTCTGGCCGATCTCAACAATGCAGTAGGTTGGAAGGTGTCCATTCTTCCTCTTTTCAGGTCCTCCAATTCCTGTAAAAATTCTTTGCTAAGTGTACCCAGAGTGCCAATTACAATTGGTATCCCCGTCATTTTCATGTTAGGTCTGATCTTCGGGCCGAGATTAGGTGATCTGTTTGTATCTCAATATTCCAGAGAATATTGTGTGTCTCATTCTCAAGGACAGATTCCGGGTTGTTCCTATACCAGTAATCAAATTTCAGTTTCTTGCACAATTCCCTGTGAACTACTTTTGCCGCCCAGTCGTCTCTATATTATTATTATTCTTTTAGCACCATTGTGGTATGTCTGCTACCAGTTCTTCCTCTAATCTCTAATTCCTCCAATCTCATTTCAGGGATCGTTGAGTCTGTTCCAAGTACTCCAACTACGACTGCTATCACCGTAACCTCTAGTTATCTGTCCAGATTTTCGAATTCTTTTGTTTTTACCTTATGGCCGGCTGGCAAAATCTGCCCTGCATTAAGTGATTCATTTGTACATCAAAATCCCACGGAATTTTATCAGGATCAAACAAAGTATTTTTAGCTAGGACTTGGTTTGTCGCGATTGATCGAAACTCTGGCTGCATTGTCGAGTAATGTGTTCAGTGTTACGTTTTCTTGTAATGTAAAAGCTTCTGTGGTTTTAAAACTTCGGGAGTTTTATGAATGGCTTGATCTACTTTTTAAATTTTCTCTTTGATAGGGATGATCATCTGTTTTGCTTGTTTGTTTAGATTTTATGGCTTATCATCTTTGTAGGTCATTTAATGCTAAACCTATTTTAAACAAAAACAGTTCTATTTCAAACATATCAGTTTAGTGTAAGTGCAAAGTTTATTTGTCAAAAACATTTCTATTTCAAGCAATTCAGTTTAGTCAAACAGCTCTAATTCAAATAATTCAGTTTAGCATGAGTATAGTTTTTATTTACACAGAGTTAAATGTGAAAACAGTTCTATTTCGAACAATTAAGTTTTTCGTAAGTACAGTTTAAAAGTAAAAACGGTTCTATTTAAAAAAATTCAGTTAAGTTCACAAAAAAGTTCCATTTCAAACAATTCAGTTTTGCATAAGTATGCAGTTTAAATTCAAAACTGTTTTATTTCAAGCAATTCAGTTTAGCATTTATAAGTACGTAGTTTAGTTCTGTTTGACCCTTAGACAGGACCCTATCAAGTGTTACCATTCCGGGTCAGAGTGGACCTGGGAGCGATGGCAATGAAGGAGTTCTCCGCATCTCCCATACCTCCAGAATTACTGGAAACTCACCATGGTATTGTTTAGTGTCATACTGGACACTCGTTGGCGGGGTATTACCCCTCTGAAGAGATGCAGTTGGTGTATTCTACTGCTGCAGCCAACTAGGCAAGATCATCTGGAGTTTACATGTCGACTGAACATTGATTTCACTCCTAAATATTACCACCGAGTCGGCTCGCAAGAAAAGGTCTTCAAATTCACTAACTGCATCTCTACAAATAGAGAAGACCATACCTCACCAACGATTATCCTCGATACGACACTAAGCCATTTAACGTTGACGTTTTCGTCATAGGGCTTTCGGAAATGTGCAGTGCCTCTTCATTGTCATTACTCCCGGGTTAATTCTAATCCTGTTTGGATGTTATTGATGGTTCCAACAGATCTGTTTGGTTTGTTTTCTAATCATTAGGTTTTATGGTATATGAACTATTGTAGGTTATTTAATCGTCTTTATACATACATATTAATCGTAAACGTGTTATTTGTAGATGACATTTTTAAACGTGCCAGAATTCATTTGCTTGCATACAGTTAAATTATTAAATACGATTTGTAAATCAATAGTTTGTCGGTAATTTTATTTTTAACTGAGTCAGAGCTAATTTGTTTGCACACAGTTAAATTCCAACTTAAAGCTTAATTTCCTGAATGAAACAACGCCGTATGCTCATCTGTGTGGCTTTCAAATCATTCAGGAAGTGAAGCAATACATTTGTCCGTGCACCAACTACGACACAACTACCAACTACAGCGAGTACCTGCTACAGCTTGAACAACTATTATATACAAAAAATTGCAAAACTTTTGACTCACCCAAGAACTATGGTATATTGAAAGTATAGTTAGATAAGAATAAAACATTTACAAATAAATAAAATTTCGGCTTTAAATAACAAATAAGGATTTTATATGCCGTTAAATTGATAAACCAAAGAAATTCTCCAAAATCTGACCAAGATTTATTTGATCTGAGTGACACCCCGTAAGTACTCAGCAAGAAAAAAAATAATCCTAGTTAACCTTTACTTCTGTATCTCAGACTGTTAATTTTTTTCTCTCTCTCAAAAGGAAATAAATATATAAGCCAAAAGACAGAACCTAGAAGATAAAAATGTAGAAGGAAATTTAAAGGTAGAACCCAATCCACTCAACTCAAGTTATGTTTCTATATGAATGAGAATTGAAACGAGAAAACTAATTGGTGGAGTGTTTTATATATTCGATATGACAGCATTTAGTAGATAATTGCTTCCATATTTTTTTTTTTAAATTTTAGGTAACATATTGGGAGATGTTAACATTGTCAATGAGGCTGTCATGATAACGTATGTAAAATAGTGTAGCACTGGTGCGGAAACTTTTAACACATGTATGACCCCGAGGTGAATACATGCAATTATGATGGAAGCTTTCAATAACTGTCGGTTGATTATGAGTCATTCTCCTCCGGGATGGAAAAAAAGATGAAATAATGTTTTGTAAGAGAGCTTCGTTTGGATTGGGTGAGACAAACCCGCTTACTCAGAGTGGAGTACTTGTATGGGTTAAATAGATCTGTCGACTTCGAAAGAAAGAATTTATATGATATAACTTTGTGTAAATTGTTTGTTTTAATAGTTGATTGAAGATAAAAGTATCAACAAAGGATGATTTATTGCAAGAAACTATTCAATTGCTAGTAATACCTTAAACCATATAATTGAGTATAGATTATTTACATTAGATTGGAATTCTTGAAACACTATTAGTGTCAGAAAATCTCTTAATGATGTAGAAAACAAGTGTTCAGTTGGTACATCTACGGGTCCGTACACACAATATTTAAGAAAGAAAGAAAGAAAGAAAGAAAGAAAGAAAGAAAAGTGAGCTGTCTGGTGTTTTTGTTCACTCTCTTGAAATCTGAAAGAAAGAAAAAAAGAAAGAGAGGTAAGCTGTCTGGTGTTATTGTTGGCGTTCATGAAATGCTAAAGAAAGAAAGAAAGAAAGAAAGAAAGAAAGAAAGAAAGAGAGAAAGGTGAGCTGCCTGGTGTTTTTGTTCACGTTCTTGAAATCTGAAAGAAAGAAAGAAAGAAAGAAAGAAAGAAAGAAAGAAAGAAAGTAAGGTGAGCTGTCTGGTGTTTTTGTTTACGTTCTTGAAATCTGAAAGAAAGAAAGAAAGAAAGAAAGAAAGAAAGTAAGGTGAGCTGTCTGGTGTTTTTGTTCACGTTCTTGAAATCTGAAAGAAAGAAAGAAAGAAAGAAAGAAAGAAAGAAAGAGAGAAAGGTGAGCTGCCTGGTATTTTTGTTCACGTTCTTGAAATCTGAAAGAAAGAAAGAAAGAAAGAAAGAAAGAAAGAAAGTAAGAAAGGTGAGCTGTCTGGTGTTTTTGTTGGCGTTCATGAAATGTTAAAGAAAGAAAGAAAGACAGGTGAGCTGTCTGGTGTTTTTGTTCACGTTCTTGAAATCTGAAAGAAAGAAAGAAAGAAAGAAAGAAAGGTAAGCTGTCAGGTGTTTTTGTTGGCGTTTATGAAATGCTAAAGAAAGAAAGAAAGAAAGAAAGAAAGAAAGAAAGAAAGAAAGAAAGGTGAGATGCCTGGTGTTTTTGTTCACGTTCTTGAAATCTGAAAGAAAGAAAGAAAGAAAGAAAGAAAGAAAGAAAGTAGGAAAGGTAGCAGTCTGGTTTTTTGTTGGCTGTCATGAAATATCAAAGAAAGAAAGAAAAAAAGAAAGAAAGAAAGAAAAGAAAGGTGAGCTGCCTGGTGTTTTTTTTTCATGTTCTTGATATCTGAAAGAAAGAAAGAAAGAAAGAAAGAAAAAAGAAAGAAAGAAAAAAGAAAGAAAGGTGAGCTGCCTGGTGTTTTTGATCACGTTCGTGAAATCTGAAAGAAAAAAGAAAGAAAGAAAGAAGAAATTGAGTGATTTGTAGTTTTCCAGCATCGAAGAAGACACCAAAAGAAATTAAAACAAGGGGAGATTTTTCCACCGAATGATTTAAAAAGTTATGAAAACTATTATTTCAATGTTGTTTATACAGTCATGTTTTTGAGGAGAAAAAATTCCCCAGATTGGACAATGTTCCACTTAAAAAGAAATTTAATAATCTTTTTTAGTTTAAAAAATCCTGGATTCATTTTTTTTAGAGATGAAAAGAAGTTTCTTAGAGGTATTTTCGAGTCATTTTTTGTACGTTTCAGATCGATTTTTGCTCATCATATTACGAGATACCTATTTATAGAATCATCAGTTTATCTTGAAAAAAATGCAATTCTCATGTTTTTCATTCATTTAGTTATTTTGATATAAACAGTCATTTTCAATAAAATTAAACCGTCATTATTGACCGGCGTGTCTAGTTAATAGAATTAGATAGGATTACTTAAACCCATGTAATTGTGTGTGGTGAACTGTAATGTCTGCCGGTGAGGTTTCTTTCGGCTGTTGAGCGAAACATGCAGAAAGACAACTCAAAGTTTAGTGTTAGGGTGTTCTTTTTTCATTCGGGGGGGGGGCTTTTTTGTTTCACTCTTTTCAGTTTTTGTACTGTGGAATCAAGAATAAATGAACAATGCATTCCAAGGGGCAACTTCTTCATTACATTTAAACTGCGCACTTATGCTAAACAAAATTGTTTGAAATGGAATTGTTTTTAACATTGAAACTGTACTTACACTAAACTGAATTGTTTAATATAGAACTGTTTTTAATTTTCACTGTGTGTAAACAAAATCTATACTTAAACAATTCAGTTTAATTGTCAAAAACATTTCTATTTCAAGTTATTCCCTTTATTCAAACAGTTCTAGTTAGAACAATTCAGTTTTGCATAAGTATGCAGTTTAGTTCTATTTAACCCATAGATACGGCCCTATCAGTTGATACAATTCCGGGCAGGAATTGACATGTGAACAATAGCAATGAAGGGGTGCTCTGCATTCCTCAAAGCCTCAGCGTCACTGGAACTTCACCATCAAATTATTAAGTGTCATATCCAAGAGACTCGTTAGGGGTATCTTACCCCTCTGCAGAGGTGCAGTCGGTGTATTCTACAGCCCCAGTCAACGGGACAAAGTACTGAGAAAGAAAGATTGAATTCTGTCAAATCGTGACTCACATGTCACTTACTTTTAATACTTCATTATAAGCATTTGGCTTGTTTGTTTAATGGCACATCAACCTTTGTGAGCTAGTAAATGTCTAATTCATCTTTGTCTAAGAAGAATAGTGGTACTATCGAGCCAATATTTGAGGGGTATTACAGGGTTCATGCCTTTTCCGAGCGTATTAGTCCAAAAATCAAGATTTTAACACGAATGAAGTTCGAACTCGCTTACTACGATGTCACCATCAAGCACACTAACCTCTACACGATAGGGCGTCTTTTCTGCTAATCAGCAAATTATTAAATGAAATATTAATCAAATTTTTACAACTTTATATTAATCTCTACAAAGCCTAACTTTGATATTAAGTGACCCAACAAATGTCGATATGCCGTGCATCTATCCACTATTCGGGAAACTAACTTTGCAGAAACGCAGACTTCCCAGCCAGCTGACAAAAAGGTGCCTCCAAAGAAAATGAAAACTAGTCGCATATCCATATCGCAGAATCGCCGAGCAGTTGTTAACTGATTGAGTTGTGTACAATACAGCCCCTCGGTATACAGTCCAATACTCTTGATTATTCCTAATATGGAAAAAAATTGTAGATAAGACACTCACTATTTCATTCCCATTCTTTTCCGAAAAATTAGGGGAAAATTAGCGAAGATCAATATTTTTCTGAAAGGTATTTTTTTATTACACCATGCCCCTTCTCCATAGCTAAAATTTTCCCCCTCACTTATATATCCCTCTGCCTTTTCGTACAAGGAAAGTGGTGTTTCTTTTCTAATACATCTGGGTACAATTATAAAAAAAATCTAAGTAGTTCTGCAATAGATTGTTTGACAGTTGATAGAATACAGATTTTTCTTATTTATCAATATAGACAGATTATTAAATGGGTGAAAAATATTTTCCTTTATTGAAGTGTTGTAATTATTATTTCACATAAAATATAATAAAGATGATTTATTTTATTTGTATCTGTGTATGTGTGTGTATGAGCGTATGTGGGGGTATGCGCATGCGCGTGTGTGTGTGTGTGTTTCTGAATTTCCAAGCAAAAAGCATTGACGATTATTCATCAAATCAGTAAGAAAGAGGTAGAAAGATTAAAAACTGCGTGTTGTATCACAGTATAGACAGTAATTTTAGCATTGTATTTGTCTTGTGATCAATTGCTACATAGTTAAACTGACTCATTTTCCTACTGTTTTCTATAGTTCACTGTATAAATGAAAACTTTCACATTTGCCACTTATCAGATCATATGCTGATCCTTGTTTTCATGATCAAAATAGAATTTACTATGTTATTTTAATAGACTTGCAAACCTGTACACGCTTTTCTTTAATCAGTAAATAAGGTTGAAAATCTAGCATGACTACTTTTTGTACTGATTCTTATAGTTCACATTTTTGTACTACTTTTTGTACTGATTCTATAAAGTTCACATTTTTTATGACAAGGTTTTCTTTACAAACTTATCAGATCGTCAGCAGGTACATATATTTAGGATAAAAACACTATTCACAATGTTATTTTACTAGATTTACATACACGTACACATGTTGTTTTTTTTAGTTTTGTGAATTTATGTGAAAATGTTGTCAAAGACAGTTTTTTCTTAATTATTAATATAGACAAGTTACTAAATGGGTTAAAAATGTTTTCCTATCTCGAAGGGATGTAATTATTCTTTCACGTAAAATATTATAAAGATAATTTATTTTATGTATGTATGTGAGTATGTGTGTGTGAGAGAGAGAGAGAGAGAGAGAGAGAGAGAGAAATACCATTTACAATGTTATTTTACTAGATTTTCATGAGCATACACGTTTTTTTTTTTGTTAGTTTAAAGAGAAGCGTCTTTGTGTCTAATCAAAGGAATATTTGGTTTTTAAATGCGTCCTGTGGTGTAAGGAATACAAAGCTAAACCCGCTGATCTTTTCTTCACCCTGTCTGATGGGCTAAGAATACACTGATTTTATCTCAAGCAGAGGGTTAAGACATCCCCCCAAAAGGGTATCGCGCGTGTCACACTAAATTGTATGTGTTGGTGAGGCTCCTCTTCTGGAGAGTACGCCTTCACTGCCATTACTCTAAAGTTAATTCAAGCAGGGATTGGTTATACCGGTTAATGGTTTGAATAGATTGTTTGCAAATTGTTTATATTAGATATAAATACTTAATACCTTACAGGTAAGTAAGTTAGCCGACCGTAGTCGAGGGCAACCCGAAGAATCCCTTTCCAAAAGCTACTACAATTGTAACATATTGACCCTCGACCTAGCTGTCAATCAAGAGATGCACCTGTGGGAATAAGCGGAAGAACAGCGAAGCAGATGGATCCGGTTGAAGATATCGAAATATCACCTTGACCTGTGGACGTGGTTGAATTCAGTGATGGTGGCAGAAGCATGTGGGCGCCAAACAAAGATTTAACCAAGTGCCACAGACGGCTTGAGTCAGTTCCAGTTCCAGTTGGAGTTGGAGCCAGTTGAAGATAGGATGCCAGCGGACTGAGAACCAGCTCCAGACAGAGGGCTTAGGCCCTCAGTGACCCACGGTTGAGCAGACCAGTCAGGATGAGAAAGAAGTGCTGCTATGGTCAGAAGAACTTTGGGTTAATATGTAGCAGTCTGTCCCCGTCTCCAGCTCACCTCTCACACACGACCAACATCAACCCTTTCGAGAATAAAGTGTGAGAGGTATATTTTTATAAAGAAGTGTGTTCGTTCGTTCATTGAAGTCGTCTTTATTGTTGACTATGTTTCCGCTTATATTGGTATATGTATTGTGTAGTTGTATGTGGCTATACAACACACTGAGGTGTCGAAGAAGGCGCTACTCCTTTCCTTGGATTGCTCCACCTAGCCTTGATCCATACTTCATAATGCTGTGTGGTAAGCAAGGAGACATCAAGTATCATTTTTTAAAGGATAAACATCCAAATAAGAAGATAGAAATAAAACAGTAAATTTACTCAATATGGCCACTATTTTTTTAATTATTGTATCAACATGCCTTCGAAACGATATGCATACCTTCAAAATGAATTTTTCCGATTTTTATTCTATTCTTTCTCTATAGCAGTCGTAAGCGAACAAATATTTGGATGGGTAGTTGCGTTTGTTTTGTTTTCTAAAACGCCTCATATACCGTAATGAAGGGGGTCAAGGTCTGGGCTTGATGGAAGCCATAAAACAAAACTCCAATTATTTCGGAAGTTAATTTTGTCAAGGTTCGGATTCAAGCAAATTTTGGATTCTTTGTGGTTTCTTTTCTTGCTCACTCATATTGGACTGAATATTTATGAAAATGTGCTCAAATAATAGCGCTAATCATGAACATTTTAAAAAGGTTGTAAAAATTATGCTTTATTTTGCTTCCACACTCTGTATGAATCCTGCTAATCAGTCAGATAGATATGTTTAAAAATTACTATTCGATAGGACCGTTTGCAAAAAAAAAAAAAAAAAAAAATCAAAAGAAAACAACCAGACAAAAATAGATTTATAAACTTTTAATAAACGCAATTCTTTAGGCATAAATCAACCCTAAACAGATTGGCATACCGTTACAGTCGCTCAATAAATCAATTCCAGCGAAAATCATCACTTAAGCGGACATAGTTGAAAACTAACCTCATAAACGTTAAAACCACATATTCCATCCAATACCGATGAAAACTACAAGTCTTCTACAACAGACACAGCCGATGCTAACCGACATGTACACTTAGAGTCCATCATCGTATCAAAGTTGCAAACAAGGGAACTGCCTCACATCGAGAGTCACACATGTACAGAATACTTAACAAGCAATATTTTTGCCGAGTTAATAACCCCATAATATCGTCAGATATCTTCAAAAATCTCTGGTACTCATACTTAAGACTTTCGTTCTATAAACATTTCCTTTTCCAGTGTATATATCTCTTACAAAAGCTTGAGTACAAATCGCTTTTTTTTTAATCCAGAAACGATCTTATCCAATTCTTATATTCTCATAAATTAAGGATACTTTTCTTTATTGCCTGGAATTGGTTATCAACCTTATTTGTTGTAGAGAGATCAAGTAACTCTTTAGACCGTTTTCTACTTCTTCATTACTTTGTCGGCTAACATCTCTCACTTGGTCAGCCAGCTAACGAGCGAATTTTATCCGCTCTCTCTATGAATACGACCGAAGGGCCTCTACTACAACATTCATTTTATGAAGAATTTTGTTGACATGGCTTCGTGCCACATACAACAATTGGGTAATGTTGTTTCATAGCGCTGATGGCTGATAAGAAAAAAACAGAGATTTGGTTTCTTTGTTTAATAGCATAACAATATTTATGAGATATTGCATCGAGACTTCAGCAAAAAGATTTTGAATTAGGGTAAGGTTGAATTTCCTATAGAACATTTCTTTTTATTCTTAGTTTTGATTATAATTATCTAACATAACGTTACTAAACAGATAATTGTACGACCATGTCCTTGAACATGTTACTTGCCGTATCACTACGTCTACAGTAGTAGTCGGGCTCTGTTGTGACCCCACCGAGATAAAAAGTAACGAACTCAGGAAACTCTGTCTTAGTTCACTATACAAAGGTTTATCCCCGACTACAATGTTGGAAGTAGTCGCTTGGAGAAAGAAAGCGAGTATGAAAGCTGAGTCGACATCGATTCACTATCACAATCACCAAATCCCTCTCTCTCTCTCTCTCTTTCTCTCTGATTCAAGAAAATTCTCCACATCGTAATCATCAAATTATGATCATCAAATCTCTCTCTCTCTCTCACTCTCTCTCTCTTGAACAATTTACTAAATCGTTAGCTGGACAAAGAGAAACAATACGTCACGAAGAGAAAGAGAGAGCAAACACAGACCTAAAATTTTCTTCCAGGTTTTCACTTGTAGTTCTAACATGCTTATCCGCTGGTTCTGTTTTCACTGAGTCAAGTCTTGTGTAAAGCCTCATTTCGGAGCCCACCCCCAAAATGGAACTCGTAAGATTTCGTTTCCTTACATATTTGTGGCTAGTAATCAACTGACCCTCTTTTCCTCCTCACATCTTCCACATACCTCCCTCAAACCGAGTCATTCTCTTCCTTCCACATAGTGTCGGCAGGAAGAACATCCGTATCTGCTGGTTCAACACCAGCGCAAAAGATTTCGTACCCCCAGTCTTTTCAAGTCATTCTCAACTAATGCAGTCATTAACCCTTGACGGCTTAACTACAATCAGCCGTTTAGCCTGGGTCACTCCGAGGTCAGCTGCCTGCTCCCATAGATCCACCGTCTGCTGTTTCGTTCTATCACTCTACCTCTTCTCTCTCTCTCTCCCTCCCCAGAAGCTAACTTCTAGTTCTCTTGGACCTACCATATCACGTTATACTTACACGGTTCAGGTAAGTTCTTGCAGTGTGGGTTAAAAACAATGTTATCTTGGTTCCATAAAAGCAATACCTCCTTATCACGACTGAGTTCATTGCTCAACGGCAGAGGTGACCCAAAAATAGAATGCCGACGGGACCATATATTTTTGGAATGGCTGTGCTAGATTCTTGATTCGTGCGTGGCTCTTAATTATAAAATGAGTCCTTGTAAAATCTGACTTGGTAGGAAATTGGATAAATATCCTCAATCTTGATTCAGCGGTGTTAAAAAGACTGCCAGGCAGACCGTTTGTCTCCTTATTTCTTGTAAAATATTCATTGGCACAGATAGTGGTCATCTTTAAATAATGCAACTCTCATTTGTGATCTGTTTTTCTTTTACCTCCTCTTTTCTGCCTCTACTTCTATCTCTCTATTTCCTCATCTCTCTCTTTCATTCTTCCCTCTAACTTTCTCCCATTTTCTCTTTCTCTTTCCTCTATATTTACCTTGCTTCTGCTCTTTTCTCTCGCCCTTCTTTCCTCTCTCATTCTATCTTTCCTTTTCTCTCCCCCCACCTCTCTCTCTCTCTCGATCTTTGTCTCAATGTCACTCTCTGTCTCTCTGCTCTTTTTTTTACATCCTCGCTTTATTTCCTTCTTGCTTTTCTGTATTTGTCTTTCTCTCTATCTCTCTCTTTTTTCTCTCTCGCCCTCTCTCTCTCTCTCTGCTCACATTCTTTCTCTCCCCCCCCTCTCTCTCTCTCAGACTCCTTTACTCTCTCCATCTATCTGTTGCTCCTTCTCCGAATCTTCATCTCTCTCTTCCCCTTCCTTCTTTTTTATATTATCATTCCTCGATTTCTCTCACCTCTGTCTGTCTCTCTCTCTCGATATCTATCTATCTATCATTTTCTCACTCTTTTCTGTTTCTCCCCTGTTCTTTTCGTTCTGCCTCCTCAATCTCTCTCTCTCTCTCTTTCTGACTCTATCTGTCTCTCTCACTTTCATACTCACACACACCTACACACTTTCTTTCATACTTAATATTTCCGTTTTTTCTCGGTCTATCGCTTTATTTCTCTCTTTTCCTTCTCCTCTCTTGTTTTCTCAGACTTGGGAATAGTCTTCAAATCGTAATCACCAAATATCTCTCTCTCTCTCTCTCTCTCTCTCTCTCTCTCTCTCTCTCTCTCTCTCTACATGATAATTCATCATATCATAATCAGCAAAATCATGATCAGCAAATCTCTCTCTCTCTCTCTCTCTCTTCATGAACATTTACCACATCATAATCAGCAAAATCATGATCAGCAAATCTCTCTCTCTCTCTCTCTCTCTCTCTCTCTCTCTCTCTTCGTGATAATTCACCATATCATAATCAGCAAAATCATGATCAGCAAATCTCTCTCTCTCTCTCTCTCTCTCTCTCTCTTCATGAACATTTACCACATCATAATCAGCAAAATCATGATCAGCAAATCTCTCTCTCTCTCTCTCTCTCTCTCTCTCTCTCTCTCTCTCTCTCTCTCTCTCTCTTGTGAACAATTTACTAAATCGTAAAATGTTTCATAAACGATAATCCACCATT
This sequence comes from Sepioteuthis lessoniana, assembly GCA_963585895.1. Taxonomy (NCBI): domain Eukaryota; kingdom Metazoa; phylum Mollusca; class Cephalopoda; order Myopsida; family Loliginidae; genus Sepioteuthis; species Sepioteuthis lessoniana. Next base: position 18,015,332 of record OY757925.1, read on the forward strand.
TTTCATATCTGACATATCGATTGTTGTTGTATTTTCGGGGTTATAAGTTCCACGCTTGGGATTTCTATGATCACAAACTTCAAAGAAGCCTTTGAATAGATAGGAAAGTAAAAGATTAAAACGTTATCGAATCGAGCATCTTCCGGCGTCAACATTTACCAACATTTACCATTCCATTATTACCAGAACTTCTTCAGCATTTTTATGTAAACAAGACAAGTTCATTACAAACAGCGACGTTCCCAAGTGGATTAACAGACTGTCTCTTAATCGTGAACTTGTTTGCAAGGTTAGTGAAAAATTTATAAGCCCAATTAGCTGCCTTTACATTGGTGCATTCTAAATTGGGCAACTTAATATCAAACGAAAGTTGTATTATCTATAAAATCTTTAGCATTGCTTAAATCATAGATGGTTGGACTATTTCCGTAAGGAGTGACATATTTGTTCGTCTAATAAACATCAAAGTTTGAAGAAATAAAAAAACCTTCGATTAGGGTTCAAATAGCGATTGGATCTTAGGTTTTAAAGCATTCTAGATACTTGATTTTATGTTTACACATACACACGTGCGCACACATACTTATATATATATATATGTGTGTGTGTGTGTGTGTGTGTGTGTATGAGTGTTTTACAGCGTCACTCAAACTCACACGCATACACACACACACATATATATATATATATATATATTGGTTAGGTTATTTGGCTTAATAGCATACCAACTCTTGATGGTTATTTAAAGCCAAATCCTATTTACATATAAGAGTTGTAAATGAATAGTTTGTTGGTAAAATATAAAAACAAGGCAGAGCTCATATGTTTGTACACAGTTAAACGGTTTCAAGCATTGCTATCTCACTTTAATAGTTCTATTTGCTCAAAGTCAAATGGTTTCAAGAATTGCTATCTGTTATGTAATCAGAAAAGTGTTATATAATTGTGGAATGATTTTTTTATATTATCATTTTTCGTTGGTTATATCTGATCATTCGGTTTAGTTAGGCTTAGAACTATTTGGCTTAGTCCACGTGCAGGAGAACACATTGAATGCAGGTGTTCACGCTCACACGCGGAGGATGTGACAATCACAAGTGTCATAATAAAAACCCCAGATAGGTAATGTGACTGGGGTGCGAATGACGTCATGCCCGGAAGCGATGGCTGGGATTCTTGGGTATTTTGAAAAAAAGCAGTTAGTTGAGATCCGCAGCTGGGCGAGGCGAATCCAGTTGGTAGCCAACGGGATGAGCCGCGCGTTTGTTGGGTCAGATGGAACGGTCAGGATAGTAAAAATTGTGTCTCTGTCTCCTCATGTCGGAGAAGGAAATTACTTACCAAGTAACAGAAACTCACCAAAAAGTGAACGGATAGAAAACGCTCCTTTAGCCATTCTTATTTCCACCGAGCAGTTTTAACTCCATGCTTGTTTTGGGGTCATCAGTAGAGAATGTGCACCGTTTCGGGGCCGTCTTCTCATGCCGAAAACTTAAAAGTCAAAAAAAAAGTTAATAAATGTTTCGTACCTGAACTAAAAAAAGTCGTCAGTGTTTCGGGATTCCTATGCATTTGAACGTTTTACACATGCGTATATTTCACATATCCGTATATTTTACGTATTTGTATCTTGGATATGTTACAAAAGGCTATTAAATATATGAGATAAAAAACCTACTCAGAGAGAAGAATAAAAGTTTTATTCATTAGAAAACAAGTAAAACAATGTTGCTGAGGGTGTCTTCGTGGTGTAATGGTTAAAGCACTGAACTGCGGAATCATAGTAAGCGAGTTTGAGGTCCAGTCGCGCTATTACGTTCACTTTCGGACAAATATCCGTGGGAAAGGCATGAACCCCCATATACTCCCAGCCATTGGTTAAATAGTACCATTACTGTTCTTTTAGAAGGATGGATTTGGTATTAAATAACCTAAGAAGGTCGATATGCCATTAAAAAATGAAAAATGTTGCCAGTGTATCTTTGTTACCAAACTCTCTGAGTTGACTGAAGTCAACTGTTAATTCTTTATTGGAAGAGTCCATTGCCTATCGAAATATGGATGATACCACAACACTATCTAATACTAATAACCCAATTTAATTCTAATTACTGTTCTATTTAACACACAGATGGAACCCTAACAAATACGACCACTCCAGATAATAGTGGACCTGGGAGTAATGGCATGAAGTGATATTATTCAAACCTCCAAGCTCCAGTACCGAGGACTGATGCCTCACAATCAGATGGTTTAGTTTCATATCCAGGACACTTACTAAAGGTGTTTTACCCCTGTGCAGAGATGTAATCGATGAATTATACCGCTCTGGCCGATTGGATTTCATATATATACATATATATATATATATATATATATACTTACTAATCTAATATCTACCAGTATTCACGGTACATAAAAAAAAACAAAAAAAAACCTGGCCAGGAACAAGAGAAAAAAGTATCTCGAATCACCGCCCAGGGGAAAAAGAAAAAATTTGGGGTCAAAAAGAAAGAAAAGGCCAACCTCGTCCGACCCCTTGAAAACAGAAAGGGATGCACAGTCAGTGGTCAAAAGAAAACCAAAAAACCCTCCGCAAATGCTGCAATGCTACAATTACTAAAGTGCTCAACACCAGACAATGGAGCCAATTATAGAATTAACCTAAATCGCGAGTCGAAAATCTTCTACTAAAGTTTCACCTTAACGGATCATCAGGAAGCCTAACCTCGTGTGTGTGTGTGTGTGTGTGTGTGTATAAATAAATAAGTTAATAATTCTTTAAAAAATTCTTTTAAATTTTATATAAATACACGTATGTACGAACGAAAAAGATAAATAATACTTTAAAGAATTCTTTTAAATTTTTTAAATTTTAATCTTTAAAAATTCTTTTTTAATTCTTTAAAAAAGAGAGAAAAAATATAAATGAATAAGTCCCCGAAGAAATTTTTAATCTCTTCATGGACTTTTTTTTTTCTCTCTTTTGACCTACAACGAAAAAAAAATTACACACACACACACACACATATATATATATATATATATATATATATATATATATATATATATATATATATATATCATAATTGAACTTGACATATCTGTGCTTGAAAAAGGCCAGCCAAATTTGTTATTATAAGCTGAATATCTGTTGCAAACATCATTGGTTGCTCGTCTTAGGGGTAAAACGATTCTTTTACTTCAACTCTCTAACGTGCATTCTTTTGACGCCTACACTTCTCACAATCAGACAGAGGTACCTCCCCAGTCGATACAGGACTATCCGCCAGCTATACTTCGAATCACAAAGCAATTAATAGAAAAAATAACAGGATTTTTTCTATGAATATAAAAAGCTAAGATTACAGCAGGAAGTAAAAAGCATTAGATTATTTTTCTCTCCAAAATAGAAGTTGGGTTGATTGCTTGGTCGATTTCTAGATTTTGTGACATGTCAACCCTTGTTGGGTTATTTGATATGATTTTTTGTTTTTTCTGGCTGGGGGTCGGCTGCTTTGAAGTATCATGTGACAATTCTTACTAATGTTAATTATTTCTTTGCACATAGTTATACTCTTTCAAATACCGACAATAGAATTACTTCTTTTAATGAATGACCTTTGTTTTCAGCTCCAAAAGCTTCACGAAAAAAATCCCAAAATTTTTGACAATGCTAAGGTACAAAAGTATTTTTTTCAACATCGAACGATATAAAAAGAAAATGTTCACACACTTATTTATATCTTTAAACTAACAGTAATAATATAGAAATCTATGCACTACCGTAAAAAAAAACAATGTAGCTTCGACATTTCAAAGACTGATCTAGTGTAATGAACGACTTATTATTTTTGATGTGAAAAACCGAGGTGAAAAATTAGTATTCAATGTATCAACGATATGTCTAATTTTTTTTCCAAACACGTCTATTTTAATCTTTGAAATAAGTAATTGAGAGTAATCTCCCTTATTTTATGTTTGTTTGTTAGTTTGGAGTTTATGGCATATCAACCTTTGTAGGTTATTTAATGGCAAATCCATTTTTATACAAATAAATATTTCTATTTCAAACAATTCAATTGACTATAAATATACAGTTTAATTGCCAGAAACATTTCTATGTCAACCTATACGGTTTAGTTAAACCGTTTTATATCATCATCATGACGTGAGGCTAGCACAGATATCCCTAACCCTCTCTCTCCACGTCTCCCTATCATTCATCGCCTTCGGCAGGTCTTCGGGGTTACATCCCGGATCATCACATAGCTGCTGTATGAACGTTCGAGCTGGTCGTCCTGCTTTTGATTGGCCATATACGGGGGTCCACAGGAGCACATCACTTACGATCTCATCTTTGCTTCTCCAGCAGTGTCCGGCATGTCTGGTTCGTCTAGCTTGTATAGTTTTCGTGATAGGTGGTAGGTGGCCGTACAGTTGGCGCCGTGTGGGGTGTTGCTGCCAGGACCTGTTCAATATTGCTCGCAACATTCTTGTATAATTGCCGTCCAGTATAGTTTTTTTCTTTACACAATGTTGCATGTCAAACAGTTATATTTCAAACGATTCAGTTTAGAGTAAGTACATTGTCAATGTCAAAACAGTTTTATTTCAAGCAATTCAGTTTAGCATGAATACGCAGTTTCAATGTCAAAACGGTTCTATTTCAAAAAATTCAGTTTAGCATGAGTACACAGTTTAGTTTTATTTGACCCATAGATAGGACCCTATCAAGTGCTACCACTCCGGACCAGAGTTGACCTGGAAGCGATGGCATTCTGCATTTCCCAAAGATCCAACATTACTCGAACCTCACGATCAGGTTGTTTAGTGTCATATCCAGAGCAGACGTTATGAGGGGTCTTATTCTCTTGCTATCTTTGTCAAACTCATTCGACGATTTTTTTACATATATATATATATATATATATATATATATATATATATAAAGGGTGAATCTGATTTATCTTAGAAAAGGGATTTTGTAACTTTTCTGTACTAATCTGACGACGCCCTGATGAACGTCTAAAAACCGAAACGTTGTACGTTGGCTAATATTCAAAAAAATAAAATCATCCTCTAAAAACTTTCGTTTTTTCATCGCTATACATTTTCATACATATGTGTATATATATATATATAGAGAGAGAGACAGACAGACAGACAGACAGACAGAGACAGAGAGAGAGGGAAAGAGAGAGAGAGAAACAGTAGATTAGAAAAATCCGACAAGGTCTTGAAAAATAAATGGAATAGTGGATAAACCAAAACACAGACAACGAATTCGATAAATATTTTGTCTTTATTTCATCAAAGACAACGTCAGAATATTGGTTATTTCGTAGCGTTAAGTAATGAGAGTTAATAGCGAAAAAAATAAGATAGGGTCGAAAGACGGAGAGACAGAAAAGAAAAAAAAAAGGAAAAAAAGAGAAAGATAGAAATACAAATCTGAGTGTCGAAGAAACTTAATGACAACAGGGACTATTGGCTACAACTTTGATACATTTTAGAAAAATCTGAGCAGTCGTTATTTAAAAATATGGAAGCGTTCATTCCACAGTTTACTTCTTCCCGATGTCCCGAATTGTTTGTCATCTTTGTCTTTCCAGTTATTTTTCCTCTCTGTCAATGCTATACAACAACTGCACGGTACTATCTGTTATCTGTCAAACTTTCGAAGTTCTCAATGTATATGTACAATGCATGTAAACTCTCGCGTAAGTTTAATTTAACAATTAAAAGCAATAAACTTGAATAAAGTTATCCTAATTGATTATCGAGCCAAATAAGACAATTTTATCCCACGAAGAATGTTTATTTTATGTATCTTTTGTGTAATCTTTTGACATTAAAATACAATGTTATTGTTGACATATTAGCACATTCTTTCAATTCCATTATATCGTCATTTATGGAAAAAATGAAAATGAAAATTCCACTTGAAATAACTTATATTTAAAGGAGAACGTACATAATTCTGACACCAAACTCTGTGTGTGTGTGTGTGTGTGTGTGTTCGAGGATATAAGGCCATGTGACAAGATACAATAAAGGTGAACAGAGAAGAACCATTCTATAGGAGATACTGAGATAAAGGAGATGGATCAAGCAGGAGAGTACGTGGGTGGGAATGGACGGAAGGGACGGTCACCAGGACGAAACTATCTTACATGATCGATCAGCAAAAGGACACATTGAGCTTCATGCAACTGGACAGTGCCCTTAACGATCCTAACGGGTTTTGGGGTCTGTTATGATAATACTGCGTAATGTTAAAGGCTATTCTCCCAATAACCTCTGTCTTAACACTTGACTCCAGACAATCTGTTACTTCCTGATGTTCAGCGCAGAAATATTAAAACCATGCACAATGCATTAATCTATATGATTATATTATACTGAACAGAGGAAAGAAAAACCAATTACCAACCACAAGTTACCAGAAAAACCGGCTCATAAAAGCACCAAATGAATATCTATGTGCCTGTTTCTAAATGTAGGCATGAATTCTAAATGCTTAAAAAGATATTTTTAAACATTAAATATAACTATAAACGTGATAAAAAAAACGTCTGCATGTAAGTAAATTTAATATATTAGATTCTAAATTGGCGTAAGAGTTATAGCCAAAAGAAATGAAATAGCTAATTCAAATCCTGGACGAGTTTTTTTGCGTTTCACTTTGCGCTAATGCCCTTAAAAAAGCATAAAACCATATTTTTCCCTCTGACTATAGTAGTAGAGTAGGCAACGTTCTGTAGGCTTGGTTATGCCACCAGTTGAGAAGAAAAACTCAAAATTCAAAACATGTATTCAGTTTAAAATCTGAAACTAACCTTAAACTCAATCGTAACCCAAAACCCTGAACCTAATTGTTTTTTTCATATTTCAATCATACATCCTAGATGCATCAAGGAGGTCTTCAGTGATGCAACTGTCTTCATTGCCGATTTCGGGTTATTTCTGCATCATATCGGCTCCGACAGTAACCCCGGCATGACTCTGGAAGAGCCAAGCCGCCTCCGTGATCGCGACGTGCTACGCTCGTGCCTCTACCAAACCAAAGAAAAATTCGAATAAAGGCCGGACTTCGGCCGTTCTTATAGACATCTGTCCTTTAGTAAACAGCCAATGAAAACATACCATCTTTACCTCATCCGGTTTCGGCTGTCTACTTCTGGAATCGGTACCGAGGTAAGATGTTATTTTTAATACTCGTCCATGAAATTGTAATCCTAACCAGTTTTAAATTAGTTTAAGCATAAAGTTAAAATACATCAATGATAATGGCGAAACTTTAGAAATGTCTTGTATTTACGTTTATTTTTGTTTCTAAACTAAGTTTACAAGGCATAAGAAAATATTTCAATGTTGATAAATAAATACCTGAAAAATAAAGTCGATGTCTACTGCACTGAAAATGACCTGTTTCATGCCAACCTGAAAGATTCTTTTAGGACTTGGATATTTCAAGATATAAAATGAAGAAATAGATATTCCTAGTCAGTTTAGATCTGACCAAAAAGTGTGAGATACCAATATTTAAGTTTTCAAGATTTATGTCTGTATAATATAGATAAAAACCTTTTTTTTAATCAAAACGATGAATGGATATTTTTTCTCTAATTCACCAAAGACAATTCATTAATAGAAATGTTTTTTGGGGGGAAGAAAAACAAATAATAAACATTTTATAAAAGTTTTAGTCATAGCTGTCTTTTCGATTATCAGAGCTATTTAAAATGATATGGCAAATCAACACAAATCATCTCATCTCTCGTCATCAGAAGAATTTTTCCTTTTATCTTATTGGCGCTAATACAGTTCACAATACCAAAAAATTCTGTAATACATTAGATAAATTGCTTTGACGTAGCACATAGACATCACAGAAATAGAATAAAAATTTAAAAAAGAAAATAATCCCAAATAAACGCATTTTACGCAAAAAGTTCTTTTTTAAGATTTGCCATAGATAAACTAAACTTCACACAGAAAGTTTAAAACAAGGTACCATACACCTAGTCCATAACAACGTACCACATAGCGTGTTCGTTTCAAGGTAGCACACAACTAGTTCATATGAATACTACATAGCTAGTTCGTAGCGAGGGAGCATAGATTATGATAAAGTAGCACTCAGCAGGTTTGTAGCAAGTTAGCACACAGCTAATTTATTAAAAGTAGCAGACAATTAGTACGTAGCAAGTTAGCATATAGTTAATTCCTATCAAGCTAATGCACAGCTAAAGTAAGATAAGATGTAGCTAGTTCGTAATGAGAAGAGTTGGGCTCACTTTCGCTCGACCTATTGGTTTCTCAAGAAAATCTCCCAATTCAGTAGGTCTTCATTATAATCCCTTAATAATAATAATCACTTACCGTGACTTCTTGGTCCGTTCGATCGGTTCCATGGAAATACCCAGTTGCGTATAAAGGTTTTATGGAGCTATATATATAAATATATTTACTCACCTTTTTATGAATATTTTAACATAATTTTTAGAATAGGTTAAGATTTTTTTAAATAATTTTATACGTATCACATATACGCCAGATAGATAGATAGATAGATATTTCGGACATTTTTGGTATGTTCCACGACCAGCTTAAGTAGGACAAGATCCACAAGAGAACGAATGTTCGATCTCACTATCTCAATCTCTCTCTCTTTCTCTCTCTCTCTCTCTCTCTCTCTCTCTCATAAACACACATACACACACACACCAACAAGGAATCGACTAGAGACATTGATAAGGTTCTTATTTTATGTATCTCGTTCCCGAAGCCTACAATATGCTGACTATCCGTTGTGGAGGGGTAAGAAAACATACCCGAAGACGATGTGTCTAAGGCATAAAATCTATTCGGTGGTTAGGTTTAAGATTTCAAACCCTGGAGAGTATAAAGTAACAACTTAGATGTCATCATTCCGCATGTGCTCTCTAATCAGATAGTTAGCACCTATTATGGTTTCAACGGCTCATTAGCTAGTGGGTAGAGTGTTCGCCAATGGTCCGGGAGACCTGGGTTCAATCCCAGGTAGCGTCATACCAAAGACTTTAAAAATGGTACTTGATACCACCTTGCTTAACACTCAGTAATATAAAATACGTATCAAGGATAAAGAGGAGCAATCCAGAGAAAGGAGTAGTTCCCTCCTCTACCTATCGGTGTAGCAGCTATTGAAAAAGGAGCCTTTTGGTCGCCCTCGACTAAAGGGAGACAACATTACTAACTTACTTATATGAGCTATGTATGTGTGTGTGTGTGTTGCTGTGTTTCTGCATGTGTGTCTTTGTGTATGTGAGTGTGCTTGTGTGTGTATGTGTGTCTGTGCATGTGTATGTGTGTGTATGTTTGTGTGCTTATAAGTGTATGTGAATGTTTTTATTTGTGTGTGTATGTGTGTATGTGTGTGTGCCTGTGTGTATGTGTGCGTTCGTGTGTGAGTGTTTATACAAAACTTCTGCCACTCAATTTTAAGTAGGGTAAAGCTGGTTTAAATTCAGAGATTTTCTTTTCCAAGATTGGTTGTTTAATCCAGGCTTAAGGACACATTCTACCCTAATATTTACTCTTAGCTTGGAAGAGAAAAGATGAGTTCATGCCTTTCACGAATGCATAAGCGTAAATTTAAACGCAAACAACCTCGTTCAGGATTTAGAACGACTTGCTGATAACCTCTACATCAAGCGCATCCCCCCAAAACATTAAGATTATATATATACATATATTAGCACTTCAGAATAGGAAATGTTTTCAGCTAGAAAATACTCAGTAACCTCTACTGATTCTGAATTATCTTTAGCTATGAAGAATAAGATTGTTTTTGCCGCTCTAGTAAAATCTTACTCTGAATTTCACTCAATGAAATGTGATTCTGGATTGCATATACCCGTCTATCGTTTGAGTGGAACTTTATAGTATTTCAATTTCTAACCTCTCTGTGTTCAGGGTTAGACAAGGAATAAAGCCTGAGGAATCTTACCTTGAACTCTTGAACCTTGATAAGACATCCAATCTCTGCGTTTTTCGAGTCATCCGCCTGATTGCATCCGTAGCTTTGGCACTGATTCGATTTGACCAGCAGAGGGCGCCGCATTGTCTTCACTTGATGATGTCGAACTGCGGCAGCAGAAAGTAAGTGTTGCAATAAATTTAGCCAAAAGGAACAGTAATAATCCTTAACAGGAGTCTTTAGACTCCAAAGTTCTAATTTTGCGGTTGGTGGCGGCAGAGTGATTGTTTGAAACTGGCTAAGAGAGACAGAGACAGAGAGAGAGAGGGGGGGGTAAGGGAAAGAGAGAGAGAAAGAATGTGTACGATGACATAGTGTAAGTTTGATGTTATGAAAAAGAGAAAGTGAAAGAAGGAAACCTAACTTGAGGGGACAACGTGGGAAATGCGTCTAGGGCATCTGCTTTCACAATAATGGGATCGCAAAGGTCACTTAGAGGCAAGAGAAAGCTTCATTCTGCCATGCCAGCATCAATTCTTTCTTCTTTTCTATACTTTTTTTTATCTCTCAGGCTGTGGTTAGATTGGTTTTTATCTCTGCATTATCTTACTCTTGAATTCACCAAGCATTGACCTATGTCCGTTTTTTCTTTCTTTTTCATTTTAATTTTTGTTTCTTTTTCATCTTCTTTCTCAGCATTCAGATAGTGTCTTGTTTTCTCTTTATTTTGCGTATTTTTTAAAAAATGTCTACTATTCGTGTTTTTCGTCTATTCGGTAACATTTATCTTCTTTTTCAAAAAATATGATTACGTCTTTTATTTAATCTGTTTTATTTTGTATTTTCATTTTCTTTTTCTAGAATATGCCGACTGTTTTCCCTTAATAGGGTTAAAAATGATGTCTCACCTAATTCTATAGAATATACTCGCAGACCTAACTTCCTGCATTCAATTTTCAAGAAAAATATCTGTAGTATATTTTCATAGAACATATTATCTTGCTTCAATTTTCTAGACCCAATTCTATAGCATATTTCCGAAGAGCCAAACTTGGTACATATGATTTTCGAAAGAAAATTATTATAATGTTTTCTTTGACAAAATTTTCTAACAAAATTAATAGTAAAATCAATTTGTTCTTATTACCTATATCAATTTTGAAAGCTCCTCTTTATTTTGCTTGTAATGGACTTGTTTTCCTCAGTAGTACACATAACACGATCCTCTTTTACAATAAAACCTCTCTCGCCTTTCCATTATTATTTTAAATAAGAATCATGAAAAGCCAATGGAATTGAATACGAGGCATCGTTAGCAAAGATATGATAGAGAATGACAGGTTTAACGTCATTACCATTGTAATATAATGGCCGAGGGATTTTGGTTCATGCCTTTGGGTTTAGTTAGGCTGAAAACCTTTCGGTTCAGCACATGGGTTAGTTAGGTGCAAACTTGATGCAGGTGTTAACGCACGCGCGCATGCAGGGCGGACGTTTCACTCAGAGATGTCACAATAGCCCAAGATGACGAACAGGGTGATGAAGGGTGAATGACGTCACACACCGGAAGCATACGGAGGATTTCGGGGGATTTCGGAAAAGTTAGAGAGTTGAAACTAGACAGCGGACGAGACGGTCGACTTTCGGGCTCGCAGCGGCGAGAGGAATTTGCGGGCCATGGGTGCCACACGAGATAGGGGCCAGATGATAAAGACAGAATAGTAAGATTGGGTCTCTCTCCTTATGTCGAAACCTTTAACTCAAAAGTAATAAAAAGGTTTCGTACCTGAACAAAGAAGTCGTTACGTGTTTTCGAATTTCGAGATTCCTATGTTCTTTATGTATACATGTTATCTAAATGAGTTATGGACAATCGATATACATTTCCCAAATAGCCATATCATGGCTATGATACACCATTGCAAAAATGAAACGATCATATTTCACTTTGTTAACGAATTAAATCGACATTATTAATAAATGCCATATTTAACGCAATTATTTACCCAGTAACTCCAGCTTAAGTCAATTTATATTCTAATGATTTAATCTATATTATAATGATTGGATCTTTGTATACTTGTATAGCAATTTTGTTAATATTAGATTATTCGGAAAATACTGACTGATTGAAGTAAAAGGCGTTTAAATTCTATTCTAAAATATTGTTTTAATATTTGCAGTAAAGACATTCACATTTCTAATGATTGAAGTGTCATCTTTGTTAATTTTCTATCACATTTTCAGAATTTAATGCTGAATTTGAACTAAAAAAAGGTGTGGTACGTTTAATTTTCAAGGTTTTTCATAATTTTCTCTCACAACAATACTTGGCCACTTATTGCCAGAATGACACAGTTGATAATTGCTGAACTGGAATAAGAAACTTTGCCTCATTCACAATATTCTCCTGATCTCTCACTCACCCACTACCATATGTTCAAGCATCTAGACACTTTTTTTACACCCAACACACACATACATATATACACATACGCATACACACACAAACATACGCACACAAATAAGCTTTTTACTGCTATAAATAAATCCACTGTTCATTTTGAAAGATTCGGTTGAATTAAGTGTTGCATTCACCGATAACCCAGGAGATACTACCTTGCTTAACACTCAGAATTATAAGGTACGGATCAAGGGTAAAGTAGAGTAACCAAGTGAAAGTGTAACATATTCAAAATGTAAGATGTGAAACGTACATATATATAAAACCCACGGATGTGTAAAACGTTCATATGTATAGGAATCCCGAAACACTTGAAACACTGACGACTCTCGGTAGTTCAGGTACGAAACTTTTATTACCTTCTTGACTATTAGGTTTTCAACACGAGGAGAGAGAGACACACAATTTTTAAAATGCTGACTGTTCCATCTGACCCCACCACGCGCGGTGCATCTTGTAGACACCACTGAACTCGCCTAGGTTCGGATCTCAACTCGCTTCGTCCAGCTTCAAATCTCAACTAACTGCTTTTTTGCAAAAATCACCCAAAATCCTCTGCCCATCGCTTCCGGGCATGACGTCATTCACATCCTCAGTCACATTTCCTATCCGGGTTTTTTTATCATGACATCTGTGATTGTCATATCCTCCCCGCGCGAGTGTGAACACCTGCGCTCAATGTGTGCCCTAACCAAGCACTAAGCCGAACAGTTCTAAGCCTAACTAAACCGAAAGTTAAAATATAACCAACGGAAAATGATAATATAAAAAAATCCTTCCGCAATGATATAACAAAAGGAGTAGCGGCCTTCCCTACACCTCGGTGTAGTAGGTACTGAAAAGGGAACCTTCTGGTCACCCTTGACTACGGTCACCAACTTTACTTATATATATATATATATATATATATATATATATGTTGAAAAGATAGATTTGTAATGAATCTGACCGTAGGATAGAAATCTGTGGAAAGTTAGACAATTCAAACACTTAACGCAGATTTAGATGTTTGATATTTCGTTCGGGCTTTATTTCAACTTCACGAAGACAGAGACTGCTCCACTCTCCTCCCATGCTTTTAAATTTAAAAAAAATCAGAAAACTGCCTCTCTCTGGAAGAAGTTCGTGAAGATGAAATAAAGCCCGAATGAAACATCACACATTTAAATCTGAGGTAAGTGTTTGATTTATCCAACTTTCCATAGATTTCTATCATATATACATAGGTAGTATTATTCGGTCCAGTTAAACCAGAGTTGGGAGTAATTCCTTCAGGACAAGAAAATCATTCAAGAGCTGAACATTTAAATTTTCCTGGTAGAGAGCTCAATGTAATTAATTTTACAAAGCAATACTTTCTTTAAAGAAGAGATATAAAGGAACTAAGATCTTCTAAATGTATATGGGTGAGAGCCGACAAATCAAGAAATATGTACAAAGTTGAACCCTCTAAGTACCAAGAAGTTTTAAATAATAAAATTACGGATAATTATAAAATTGATAAGGATAACACGATAGACCAAATAAATAAGGACACTTGCAATTTTGCAAGTAAAGTACATATTAACGATAGGTTAGAGAAATTCCAAAAGAAAGATGCCTACATTCTATTTAAGGACCATAAACCAAATTTTATAAATAAATTACAAACTAGATTAATTAATCCCTCTAAAACAGAGTTAGGTAAAATTTCAAAAAATATAATTCAAAATATTGTTACGAATGTGAGAGAGGCAAGCCATTGTAATCTTTGGAGAAACTCTTCTGATACCATTGAATGGTTTAGGAAGATAAAAAAACAAAAGTAAAGCTAGCTTTATACAATTTGACATCATTGACTTTTATCCGTCTATATCTAAAAAAAATCCTAATAGGTAGTATCAACTACGCAAGAAAATATATAGATATAACTAAGGAACAATATGATATAATATTAGCGTGTAGAAAAACTGTCTTAGAAAATAATGGAACAACATGGATAAAAAGTGGACCTGTGAATTTTGATGTCCCTAAGGGGGGATACGATTCCTCACAAATAGCAGACCTTGTGGGTTAATATAAGTAAAAAAGTAAAGTTGGCGACCATAGTCGAGGGTAACCCGAAGGCTCCCTTTTCGATAGCTACTACACCAAGGTGTAGGGGAGGGCGCTACTCCTTCCCTGGATTGCTTTACTTTATCCTTGATCCGTACCTTATAATGCTGAGTGTTAAGCAAGGAGGCATCAAGTACCATTTTTTGAGTCTTTGGTATGACTCGACCTGGGATTGAACCCAGGTCTCCCGGGCCATTGGCGAACACTCTAACCGATCACGAATAGTAATGGCCCAAATAACTCTAGTATAGAAAAGAAGATTATAAGAGCCTTAAAACTCTTAGGTTTTAAAATAGTAATATCATCAAACAATAAGATAATCAATTTTCTGGATGTGACCCTAGACCTTTCTAACAACACCTATAAACCTTTTATAAAAATGGATCAGTCCCCTTCATATATTAACGTAAATTCAAACCACCCTAAAGCTATAATTAAACAAGTTCCAAAAGCTGTAAATCTAAGAATAAGGAATCTATCAGCAAATGAGGAAATATTCCGAAAGGGTAGTAAAATGTATATTGATGCACTAAAAAGTAGCGGGTATAAGGAAAACTTTACCTATAAAGACGTATGAATTGCCTGAAAAGTTATTAAATAAGAGAAATGAATTAATTGCTAGATGTAGACATAGGACAAAATTTAAACTATAGACTATAAATTAAAAAAAAAACATAGAAATAAATAGTGAAACAAGGAAAAAAAAACGCATCCAATATACGCACATGGAAAAAATAGGTGGCTAAGTAAATAGTATCGAAATTAATATAAGCATTAATATTTCCCTTACAAAAATTCATCATATTGATATAGCACATAAAAGTTATTTATCGAACTTAACAAGAAAAGAAAAGAAATAAAATAAAATAAATAAAAAAAGTTAAATTACCGTAATTATAACTGACGGAAGAATTTTGAAAATAAAATAAAATAAATAGGTAAATAAAAAAACGGAAATTCAGTAAACGAGGAGGTAACTCTTCAACTCTCTCCCTCCCCTTACCCCTGTGTCTATTCTGTTTTATTTATCCATTAGATCTGAAGAAGTCCTGCTATATATTTCTTCGTGTTTTTGGTTCACACCCGAAACGCAAAACAGGATGGAAATAAATTCATAATCCTAAAATAACCGGTTTTTGGTTTTTTCTTTAAAGAAAGATATTATATATATATATATATATAGACGGAGAGGAAGAAAGGAAATAAGAGGGTATTTTCCGGATGGGTTTTTAATTTGGTTGTTGTTATTGTGTTTTATGGCATCTGAAAACTTCTGGGTTATCTAATGTCAAATCCTGTTTATATATATATGATTTGTCATACCCGGGTCACTAGTTGAGGGTCTAAATCTACTGCACCTACAGTCAGGGCGAAGTGAACTTGGGATGATGTGATATATGGTGTTACTTATTGATGTACTCGGAAAAATACCTTCGCTTAGTTTTGACAGGAATTTTGACAATTATGCAAGTATAAATCGAATTTAGGCTTGGTTTTATGGCATATTAACCATTTATGTTATTTAAAGCCAAATGCATTTTTATACAAATAAACAGTTCTATTTCAAACAATTCAGTTTAGTATCAGTTTAAAAGTCAAAAACAGTTTCATTTCAAACAATTCAGTTTAATATAGGTACAGATTTCGTTTACACACAATTAAATGCCAAAATAGTTCCATTTCAATCAATTCAGTTTAACACAAGTTCGCAGTTTAAACACACAGTTAAATGTAAAACCAGTTAATTTCTGACAATTCAGTTAAGTATAATTAGTTTAGTTTTATTTGACCCATAGATGGTACCCTATCAGGTGCAATCACTCCGGGTCTGAGCGGACCAGGGAGTGATGACAATGAAGAGGTACTCTGCATTCCCCAAAGCTCCAGCATTACAGGAGTCTCAGCATCAGATTGTTTAATCTCATATCTAGGACACTCGTTGGGAGAGTCTGACCCTTCCGAAGAGATGTAGTCAGTGTATTCTACAGCCCTCAGCCACACTGATCAAAGAATACGAGAGAGGATTCATCTTGCGAAATATTTTACGTATAGCAAACAAATCGAGGAATTTCATCAAAATAAGTCTGTAGAGTAAAAGAAGGAAAAAATTTATTTATGTTGTGCTTCAGAATGCGCTGAATTTTTGTTAGTTACTTGAAAGCATATAACTGTGTGTGTTATATAATTAAGGAATGATTTTTTTTTATATCAATCATTTTCGTTAATTATATTTTATTATTCAGTTTGGTAAGGCTTTGAACTATTCAGGTTAAGAGTTCAGGTGCATAATCATTGGGTACAGTTTTATGCTCGCGCTCAAAGGATATGACAATCACCATTGTCATAATAAACCCCCAAACAGGAAATGGGGCTGGAGTGTGGATGATGTCATGCCCGGACGAGATGGTCTTGAGAATTTGAGGATTTTGAAAAAGAGTCAGTTGAAGGTTGACTTTGGACTATGGAGTCGAGTAGTTGGGGATTCGGCTATTGAGTCGGAGAGTTAAGTTCCTGCCATTCATTTGAGAGTTGAGATTGGGGCCGTTAAAGATGTAAAGCTTTTCAGATCTCTACCGAGAGAGATCTTAAACATCAGGAGATGAGCCGCGCATGGGAGATGGTTAGCATAGTAATGTGAAATTACCCCCTCGGCCCCCCGAATACGTCATCCTCTTCGAAACTATTTCACTTCTGGGCCGGTGATCACCAAGTGGTTCCGATAGGGGCATCGCACATTTCTTTACGGCTACAAGAAATACAATCGAGGGAGTGGGAGAAAAAGAACAAACGAACAAAACGAACAATACGAGCCTGGGGTTAATTCGAAGTGCAAGACAAGGAGTTATGTAACACTCTGCATTTCCTGTGTGCATATGTAGACTAACGATAGCGTGGATTTCTAGCGAAACTTCTACAAAGCTACTACGAATGCCAACCTATCCTGACCGGTCTTCCTCACTGATTTGGACCCTCTCTCATGCCAACTCGTCTCTCTGCTGCCCGGTGTCGACTGCCCTGTCCGTCGTCCGTCGCCAATTGCCTTCCTCCTGTTCCTTTGTCCAGTTCCTTTGTCCACTTCTCTGTCTGGCGTTCACTTCCTACTTCCGGTCACGTCGAGATCGCGGGTCCAAACCCTTTGTCTACTTTCGCGCCAAAACAGACAAAGGGATCGTCTGCTTGGCGGACCATCTACATAGTGTTACAGTAAGAATTGTGTCTCTCTCATCGTGTCGAAGAACTGAAGTCAGAAGTTAATAAACCGTTCGGGTCTGAACAACAGAGTCCGCCTGTATTTGTATTTGCCTGTATTGACCTGTTTGCATTTTTATATGTACCGTTGAATTGATATCATTATGGTTATGGCTATACAACATGAGCAAATGAATGTCTATTATTAAGTAGAAATAATTATTCAAATAATTATGTAAATAGTTATTGGTATTTGTCAGAAATATATGATACCATACTACTGCCTTCATCAAGAAACTTCAAATACCAACAATTAGCTCGCTGCAGTATGGATTCAAACAATTAATAACAATAATAATCCCATGAAAATGTCAACAGTTCTATTTGATCCATTGATATCAACCTAACAAGTACAATCTGTATCAGCGTTGGCCTGAGAGTAATGGTAATGAAGGGGTACACCATATTCCCTAAACCGTAAGACTTGAGCTTTGCCATCTGTGGCTTGATAGTTTAGATTAGATAAGAACCTTTTATTGGATTAGATGACTTAATTAACTTTACCTCGCCGACATGGAACCAAAGGGAAGAATAGCGTTACGTTACTCTTTAATTACGCATATTCTGCGTATATATATATATATATATATATATATATATATATATATATATATATACCGGGCCATTGGCCTAATGAGTAGAGTATTTGCCAATGATCCGAGAGACCGGGGTTCAATCCCAATTCGAGTTATAGCAAAGACTCGAAAAATGGTACTTGATGCCGCCTTGCTTTACACTCATCATTATAAGGTGATGTTATTCTTGTAGACTAGTTACCCATCAAGACAAGCGGTTTTATTCCACATGTTTTATACAAAGAGATTGTGTACATTTTTCTTAACATTCTATCTTATTCATTTATTTTTTCATCATACAACGTGTGAAAGCACGTGCGATGCTCTGTCCTCATCAGCCGCCAACCAGGGTGTTAACACAGTTTCGGTTGATCAAGGCGGTACTGCCGCTCCTGGCGCTACCAAGCCGCTTTTGCCACCGGACAGGGTATTTAAAAGAAATATATATCTATATATAAACCAGATCAACTAAAAGCAGACATTACATTGGACGTTCGTTCATCTTCATTTTAGTGCAGTTTGTGATTTAAAAACGCGTTTACTCAGAGAAACCGTTTCTTGATTTTGCGTAACCACACGGGAAAGGTGGTTCCACGTGCATATCATTTATGTTGAAATCCTTTCTATATCCGTTATCTATTCGGTTCGTTTTCCTTCAGTTTTATCTTTTGGAAAACGAAATTACATTTTAACATTACATTTCTGCACATTAACTCAAAAATTTGTGTTTACTATTTATCTTCTATATTTGAAAGTTTATGTGATGCAAGTATTTCAAAATGAAGAAATGCGTTTTTTTCTTTTTTTCAATTAGTAAGGAAAGGCCGCATAGAAAACCGAAATACAAGTTTTAGTTTATAAAGTTTGTTTTTTCATCTGTTTGCATTTTTTTGTCTTTTCTTTATCATTTTTTTCTTTTTCTTTATTTTTTTTTTTTCGCAACGAATCTGTTGTCTATTAATTGCGAAATAAGAAAATGGATAGAGAAAAAAATTCAGGAGAGACATTTTGTTGGAGCAGGTGTTATACCATGTATATTAAATTCGTTCCTTTTCAAAGAAGCATTCGAATTATTATTTATTTCCCCGAATCGACCACAATTAAATCGAAGTGAGTCTTAATCACGTCACCACACCTCACCTCAACTCGACCATCGTTGCAAATAACTATATGTATGTATATATTCCCTTCTTTAGATAGATAGATAGATAAATCGATAGATAGATTAGTTGGTCTCCTGAAAAGTTAATAGGCTAACAAATATACTTTCATAGAATGTGAACAAATGGTTTTATTTTTCCACATAGTCCTCTTGTGGTCTGTACATTTCTTTGAATCGTGCTGCAGTGCTTTGTTTCCATTGGTAAAAAAAATCAAAAGTAGGTATGATGTCATCATTTGGACATTTCAGCCGATGAACCTTTCAGCCCACTCTCGTAGATAGATAGATAGACAGACAGATAGATACATACTGAAATAGAAGGTGTGAACCGACTAGATAGATAGATAGATAGATAATCATTAGTAGATAGATAGATAGATAGATACATACATACATACATACTGAAATAGATAGATGTGAACAGACTAGATAGATAGATAGAGAGAGAGAGAGAGAGAGAGAGAGAGAGAGGATCATAGATAGATAAATACGTGGTGATTTCAATAAGTTTGCAGACCTTTTTTGTACGGTAATTTAAAATTGTCCTAGACTCTTGAATATTCAATATGTTATTGCTATATATCTCATGAGATGATTGACTAATTTTTATGAATTCAGGTTTAAATGAACAGCTACAGCAGGAATAGGAATATACCCTACTAAACACTGATTGTCACAGCAGGTGAATTTCAAAAATGCAATCTGGACGTGGGGACACTTTAGAAGAACGATATGCAATAAAATTCTGTTTTAAACTTGGAAAAAATGCCACAGAAACGTATGGGATGCTTCAGACTGCTTTTAGAGCATCTTGCATGAATCGAGCATCGGTTTTTGAGTGGCATAAGAGATTCGAGGAAGGCAGGGATTCTGTGAGGGATGATGAGAGGTGTGGGAGGAGTAAGGAAGTCAATAGAGCAGAGTTGATTGGCCAAAGGGTTAGGGTTAGGCTTAGGGTTACTATGTTGAGGTTTTAAGGGAATTCAGGAAGAGATTCCGTCGGAAGAGACTAGCACTCTTCAAATCGAGTCAGTGGCATTTGCACCAGGACAATACACCAGTCCACAACTCCGTCCTTGTCACAGACTATTTGACCAAGATGGGCATCAAGACAGTTCCTCAGCCTCCTTATAGTCCAGACCTTGCTCCTTGTGACTTTTGGTTATTCCCTAAGCTCACAGGCTGTCGTTATGAGACAATTGAGGAGATGAAAGAGGCTGTGACGAAGGTCATTGACACCCTCACACAACATTGCAGCCGGGGGAGATTACTTCGAAGAGGACTAGAGTTTCATGTGTGTACTATCAATAAAAGTGCACATACGAAAAAAAAGTCTGGAAACTTCTTTAATGATCCTCGTAGATAGATGTGAAAAGACTGGAAAAATCAAACAGATAGACAAATAAAAAGATAGGCATACATACACTTAATTCCTATAAGCATACATACACACACTAATCATCACGCAAACGTGAACCTGATATTAGTGATATATATATATATATATATATATATATATATATATATATATATATATATATATTTGTAAATTAATTTTTGAATTTGTTGTTGAATTGTGCTTATCTTTTTTAACACACTCACATTCTACTCCTTTATATGCTGTAATCAAACAAGCGACATCTCCACACTAAACGGTAGCTCTCTGAAACTAGTTGACAAGTGCACGTAGCTAGAGAGCAGTGTCTCATCATACGAGACAGACATCGACACGCGACTAGCAAAGGCAGGGACAACTAATGATAGTCTATCGGTCGTATGGAAGTCAGACTTGATCGATAAAATGAACCGCAGTTTCTTCCAAGCAGCGGTCGTATCGATACTGCTATATGGATGCACTTCACGGACGCTAACTAAACGTATGGCGAAAAAACTTGACGGTAATTACACAAGAATGCTGCGAGCAAGAAGGGACGAGCTCGTAAGTGATGTATTCCCCTGGACTCCTTCACATGGACGAGCAAAAGTAGGACGTCCAGCTGGAACCTACATACAGTAGCTCATTGTCGATACTGGATGTAGCTCTGAGGACCAGCCAGAAGCAATGGACAATAGGGAGGAGTGGTGAGAGAGTGTCAGATATATCTGTGCTGATAGCGTGACATAATGATATATATATATATATATATATATATATATGTGTGTGTGTGTGTGTGTTTCTTTTATCATTCTTAGTATGGATATCATTATTTGTAATTTATTAAGCTGTTTGCCTAGATGTGGCACAAGGCCATTTGAATGGGGCACACAATGAGACTCAAACTCACTTGTGTAGGTTTTCCTGTCTAGTCTGTTAACCATTACACTACCCGAGTATATCAGTATGAGTATACAATAGTACAACAATGATTTAACTTTTTGTTACTGGCTGTTGCTGTATCAGTACTGTTTCTTTCTTACACCTTGACGACTCAAACGAAATACTTTAGGAACTGTACATAGACGCTGCGTACTTTTTGAACAAATTCTATAAGTAGCATCCTACAAAACAGCTGCCCTACGGCCACCTATCTCCCATCTTGCAAATCATCCAATTAAGGCAAGCAAAACATACTGGCCCTCGCTTGAGAAATAAGGATGAACTCATAAGCAATGTTACCCCCTATATGAACACACTGGTGTTCGCTGTCCTGTAAAAATTCATCAAACCTGTACGAACACTTGATATCGTTGAGAGTGTGATGGCCGAGTGTGATGGCCAGTCGTGAAAGAGTAACATTCATTTATGATGATGATAATTATTA
This sequence comes from Sepioteuthis lessoniana, assembly GCA_963585895.1. Lineage (NCBI taxonomy): Eukaryota > Metazoa > Mollusca > Cephalopoda > Myopsida > Loliginidae > Sepioteuthis > Sepioteuthis lessoniana. The sequence goes on from OY757925.1 coordinate 18,037,605, forward strand.
TATTTATCACACGTGCACTATACTTTTCTGAGACGTTTAAAACCTTTGAATCTTCACGTTTTTTAAGTCATTCTTCAATCAGAAAAAAACGGTTATTTCTTATATTTTTCAAATTTTTATTAGAATATATGATCACGTTCTAGAATTATAAAGTATTAAGCCACGGGCACATTCTCCATGTTCCTAATATCAGTTAATCAACAAAGCTGCCACATGTTCCTAATATCAGTCAATTAACGGAGCTTTCAAATGCTACTAATATCCATATTTACCAACCCCTCCGCTCGGGCAGGATATGACACAAGGTTAATTTTTAAGTAGAGTTTAACAGGTTTGAATTTAGAGTCTCCCTTCTCCCCGACTAGTCGCCGACCAAGGCTGAAGAACCCAGTTTGTCCTAATATTTACCCATAGCTGGAGGGAGAATAATTGGATTCATAGCTTTCCCAAGGGTATTAGTGCTATGTGAAATGCAATCAGTCTTGTCCAGGGTTTGAACTCGTGTCGCCATGTCCATTTCTTACGAAGATAACCATTACTCCACGGGCACCTCTGTAAACGAAATATTGGGAATTTATAAAAGCTACTAATCGCTGAGTAGGCCGACAAATCGAGAAATGGAAGATTTACTTTTACATAGTATTTTCGAGGCCAAATAAAGCAAAGTTGGCTACCTTAGTCGAGGGTGACCCGTAGGCTCCCTTTTCAATAGCTACTACACCAAGATGTAGGGGGGATGCTACTTCATTCCTTGGATTGCTCCACTTTACTCTTTATCCTTGACATATAATACTGAGTGTTAAGCATCGCAGCATCAAATACCATTTTTTAAGTCTTTGGTATGACTCAACCCCGGTCTCCCGGACCATTGACGAACACTCTACTCCTTAGGCCAGTGTTAAGCCTTATACTTTCAGAAGGGATTTGTAGAGTTCGCAAAATGTGCTATATCTTTACAAATTTGCATTTTTATCCGAATCAAAATCCATGGCGTAGTCAGCGGCTCTCAATGTAAGTCTTTAGCGTTGTCAGACGGCTCTACCAGTGAGGCAATTCGTTGGCTGGAGAGTGAAACAGATAAAACACAACATTTAGCGTTTGGATGTTTGGTTCGTTCCGTCACTAAGACCGTGGAATTCGGAAGAAATGGACAATGCATGCCACTTGCAGAGTGTCTTTGTTCTTCGAGGAACTATTTCTTCTTGGATTTTTGAAGAAATACATCTGGGGTTCACAGGACGCCTTACCTCCATTTCTACCCCAGGTTGATCATATCTTCCGGTCTTCGCCAACAATAGGGAATCTGGTCCTGAAGTGATTGAATTACTACAGTGCACTAGAAGAGATATGGAGTTCTGTCAACTTCCCTTTTCAACGGATGCTGGCAGTGATTATTGATTTATTTTTATTTATTTACTTTTTTTTTCATAACCTGGTATCATTTGCTAATAATTCGATGATAAAGGAAAAGTTGGTTGGTTGGTTGATTGGGTTTTATGGCATATCAACCTTTGTAGGTTATTTAACGCCGAATCCATTTTTATGTAAATAATCAGTTCTATTTAAAACAAATTTAGTTTTTCTTACACAATTTAATTGTCAAAAACATTCCTATTTCAAACTATTCTGTTTATTCAAGCAGTTACATATAACAATTCAGTTTTGTGTAAGTACAGTTTCAATGTCAAAAACAGTACAATTTCAAACAATTCAGTTTAGCATAAGTACGCAGTTTGAATGTCAAAGCAGTTCTATTTTAAACTATTCAGTGTAGCTCAAATACGCATGTTAAATGCAAAAATTAGTATAGTGAAGGAAAAACGGTTTAGTTCTATTTAACCCATAGATAGGACCTTTATCAGGTGCTACCACGCCGGGCCAGAGTGGACCTGGGAGCGATGACAATGAAGGGCTACTACACATTCCCCAAAGCTCCAGTATTACTGGAACCTCACCATCAGATTATGTAGTGTCATATACAGGACACTCATCGGGGGGGTCTTACCCCTTTGCAGAGGTGCAGTCGCTGTATTTTACAGCCCCAATAAGGAAAAGTATACATTCGACTTACTTTAATCAGTGAGAACAAAAATAGGTCGTTTTTCGTTATCTAATAATTCTGACAACGGTGCATTTGCTTCCACGTTAAGATATGTTGAAGGGATACATAGACCTAAATGAATACCCCTTCAAATATATATATTTTTACTAAATGGGTCAGCAGTTGTATTGATTCTAAAATTATTTGTGAGTACGCCAGCTTCAAATGGGATTACTTCATTGTGCCCTGAGTATTACGTTAAACAGAATCTGATGGCTACACACCTATATTCCGAGAGTTTTGGGAATATAGAATTAACAATACTGTTAAGTTGACTCTCAGAGTGGTAATACGTTTAGGAGATTAATCCATGAGTCAAATAAAGTTATTTAATCTTTTACTGGGGATTATTATGAATCGTCATCGTCATCATGTCACGCTATCCTCTCTTGCAACTCCTCCCTATCGTCCATTGCTTTCGGCTCATCCCCAGGGCTACATCCCGTATCAGCACAGAGCTGCTGTATGTAGGTTCCTGCTGGACTGCCTGCCTTTGCTCGTCCATCTAAAGGGGTCAACAGGAGTACATCGCTTATGAGCTGGTGCCTGCTTCTCCAGCAGTGTCTGCTTCGTCTAATTTTGATAGTTTTCGTGATGGGTGGTAGGTGGTCGTATAGCTGCTGCTTTGTGGGATTCTGCATCCAGGACTTGTTCAATATTGCTCGCCGCATGAACAGAATTATTTGTATTACGTAGCAATGCCATTTAATAGTGTGAAAACAAATTATTTATATAAATATATATATATATATATATATATATATATATATATATATATACATATATATATATATATATATATATATATATATAAAATTAACTTAAATCACGAGTCGGGAATCTCCTACTTAAGTTTCACCTTAATTGATCATCAGGAAGTCTAATCCAGACCAATGCTAAAGGAGAAAACGCTATTTTTTATATTCACCAAAAACCCACCTAGCTTAAAATTTAGATAACAAAAGAAACCAATAAAGAAGAACAAAAAACCTTATTTTTGGTCGAGATTAGACTTCCTGATAATCCGTTATGGTGAAACTTTAGTAGGAGATTTCCGACTCGCGATTTAAGTTAATTTTATAATTGGCTCCATTCGTGTTGAACACTCTTGTAATTGTAGCATTGCAGTGTTTATGGAGGGTTTTAGTTTTCTTTTGACCAACTGACTGCATATCTCTTGATTTTTTTCAAGTGGTGTGACGGGGTTGGCCTTTTCTTTCTTTTTGTCCGATAATATTTTTTTCTTTTTCCCCCGGGCGGTGATTCGAAATAATTTTATCTCTTGTTCCTGGCGTTTTTTTCCCTTTTTCTGGTAACCGTGAATGCTGGTAGATATTAGATTAGTATATATATATATATATATATATACATATATAACATATGTATATTAACAGAATTTAGTATTAAACAACCATAAAGGAATGCCGTGCCATTAAAGCTAAAACTTAACCTAAGCTATCCACCTCCCTACAACATCAATCCTAACCTCTCGGTCTTCGCCACCTTCTTTAGCTTCTTAGATACAGCTGACGTACATGAAATGTCAATAGAAAATGCTTAATTCATTTAATGCCATAGATCTTTATGATGATTAAACAAACGAATATGCACAAATGAAATTCTAACGACGCTATTTCATTTTGATCAATTTAAAGATGCTCGAATACACTGACAACCAATCAGTACCAACAATCATTAATATATACGTGGCTGCATATAATGCAGTGGCCTTCTACCGCTACCCGTGAACGTAGGGACTGGCTGTTTCAACAACAAGGGATTAATCCCGGGAACTCTCGTAGTATGTACCAGAAACGTTCAAATCTGAGTGTTGACGATTTTTGAAAAGGGTTAGTTTAGTTTGTAACAGGCAGAGTGATAAGGAATCACTTAAATTACAGGGATAGCGACCCTTCGACCCAGCTATGGGTTGGATAGAATCACTGCTGTTCTTCAACAAAGATAGCTTTGGCATTAGATAACCTAGAATATTTGAGATGACTTAAAAAAGCAAAAAAGACTTCTCACCACATGGGATATGATCTATGATTAGCGATTCCATCATTGATCAAAAAAATCTTTGATACCAGTCTAGGAGGTTGAATCAACAATAATAAAATGAGTGATATTTCATCGGGGACCTCGTCTCTGACTTTTTCATTTATCTAGATGTGAACAAATCGTCATCTTCTTATCTCGACTCTGTCTCTTCCAACTTTCTTTAAGACTTTCAGCGCAAAAATTAATTGTGGTCGAGGGATGTGAAATCTATTCGATGTAAGCGAAAGTGCACTTTTATTTCTTTTCAGACGGTCTGGGAGTTTTTATATTTGGCATTGAATTTCCCATGGGGATAAGTTTATTATTGATAAACATCAGTATACTTGTCTGTAATAGTAAAGCGTAAAACAAGTAATAATTACACAATATTGAAAATAAAAAAATGCAATATATTCATAAAAATGATAATATGGAAGCTTGACGTTTTAATCTATACATTTTACTAAGCTTTTTGTAAGGAGAGCATTTGAAGAAAGTATCACTTACTCACCATGTGAGCAAGTTCGGGGATTTGAGAGTAAGGCTATAAATTCACTCATGCTTTCATAGCAGTTCTCATGACGCACAACCTCCCCACAAATTTTCTCTGGGGATTATGAATCGTCATCATCATCATGTCGCGCAATCACCACGGATAAAAAAAAAACGAAAACAAAAAAAAAAAAACCATGACAGAAGCAACTATCTAAGAAAAGGGTGTTTACTTAACCTAATCGAAACATATATACAATTTACCTTGTGCAGTATATATATATATATATACAATTTATGAATATATTAAATGTTTTATGAAGCAAATAAGTGGATAAAGGACTAGGTAACAAAGCGAAGAATCTCTTCTAGTAGCCGAGGTGTGTCTAGATATACTTTATCTGGCACCTAGAAATGAAAAGAGCCAGAAACAAAAGTTTGGAGAAATCACCAGACTCAGTCAGCTATTAAAGTGGTCACAGGAACTGGTCGAAGGATGCCACCCACGTTGGCTGCTAGTGGGGTTCGGTGTTGTCTGAATATTTAAAGCTGTTTTGGAGGGTGGGTAGAGAATTGTTGTTGCTTTTTTTTGTTTTTTTGTTTTTATTTGTGACTTGGAACAGGATCTCAATATAAGCCGTAGAATATCTGAGAGTGAAAGAACCACCCAAAGAAGATGGTTCCTACTAGAACAAATATTTACACCCACATACACGCACACAAATAATGTCTTATGTCCGTTTATATCTATATTCACGGTCATCAGTAACTGAACGATTGAAATTAAATAACATAAATTTCGACTTTTGAAGCAGTTTGTGTTTTTTCTATTTTCCCCAAAACATCAGACAAACTGGCATACCTGGATCGGCTACACGTGTTGCCCAGTCGGCTGGGGCTGTAGAATACACCGACTGCACCTCTGCAGAGGGGTAAGACCCCCACCAACAAGTGTCCTGTATATGACACTAAACAATCTGATAGTGAGGTTCCACTGATACTGGAGCTTTGGGGAATGCAGAGCACCCCTTCATTACCATTGCTCCCAGGTCCATTCTGGTCTAGAATGGTAGCACCAGATTGGGCCCCATGTAGGGAGTGAATAGAACTAGCTGCATACTTATGCTAAACTGAATTGTTTTAACTAGAACTGTTGGACTAAACTGAATAGCTTGAAATAGAAATGTTTTTGACTGTCAAACTGTGCTTACATTTAAACTGCGTACTTATGCTAAACTGAATTGTTTGAAAAAGAACTGTTTTTGATATTTAAACTGTATTTACACTAAACTGAGTTGTTTAATATAGAACTGTTTTGAGATTTAACTGTGTGTAAACAAAATCTGTACTTTTACTAAACTGAATTAGAACTGTTTGACTAAACTGAATAGCTTGAAATAGAATTGTTTTCGACGATTAAACTATTTACTCATGCTAATCTGAATTGTTTGAAATAGAACTGATTATTTTCATGAAATAGACTTGGCGTTAAATAACCAACAAAGGTTGATATGCCATAAAACCCAAACTAACCATGCTACACGTACTTTACATTTGCCGATATTTAGATTAAAAAAATTATCATCGTTTTTATATCCCAGTTCAAATTCAATTTTTCTTAAACTTTTACCTCAATAACATTTGCTTCATTAAAAAAATGATTTGTAAAATAGCCAGATACGGATATGCAAAACGTACATAGAATGTTCATAACATATATACATAGAACACTGGAATCCCGAAACACGAAAAACACGTAACGACTTCTTAGTTCAGGAACGAAACTTTTTATTACCTTTGAGTTAAAAGGTTTTTCGACATAAGGAGAGAGGCACAATCTTTCTATGTTGGCTTTTCCATCTGCCCCACCCCATCTCGTTCGGCGCCCGTAGCGCACAAATTCGTCTGGCCTCAGCGAGCCCCGAAAGTCGACCTTTCCTGTTCGGAGTCTAGTTCTCAACTCACTGACTTTTTTCAAAATCCCCAGAATCCTCCGCACGCGCTTCCGGTGCATGACGTCATTCGCACTCTCTCGCCCCGTTTCCCATCTGGGCTATTGTGACATCTCTGAGTGACACGTCCGTTCCGCGTGCGCGCGTGAACACCTGCGTTAATGTTGCTCCTAAGTAACCCATGCACTGAGCTGAAAGGTTCTCAGCCTAACTAAACCCAAAGGCATAAAACGAAATCCCTCGGTCATTATATTATAGATTGATTGATTTTAACGGCATGTCATCCCCAGCAATTGACAAGAAAGGAACAAAGATATATTGACCAGACAAGAAAATCGATGATCATCCACAAGGCTTTACACCCGAGGGAAGATATAGACTGAGTATATGCGTCAAGAACAGAAGGAGAACGAGGACTCGTCAGCATTGAAGACATTGCAGATGCTAGAATATAAAAAAACACAAAGAAAAACTAATTACAGCAGTCAATATCTGTGTAATACAATTTAGATGGATAATTAATTATGTTAGTTCATCGTTTTATATTTAGTGCTCATTGGTCTGGTGGGAAGAGTGTTCGCCAATGGTCCGGGATACCTGGGTTCAATCCCAGGTCGGTTCATATCAAAGACTTCAAAAATGGGACTTAATACCTCTTTGCTTAAAACACAGCATTATAAGGTACGTATCAAGGGTAAAGTGGAGCAATCCAGGGAAAGGAGTAGAACTCTCCCCCTACACCTCAGTGTAGTAGCTATTGAAAAGGGAGCCTTCTGGTCGCAGTCGACTAAAAGGAGACAACTTTACTTTTATGAGTTAGTTTTAAAAAATATGTTGAAGTGTAAGACGCATTGAGTGTTAACTGAAGGTATTGAGTGTTTGCTTATAGATTTCGATTTTTCATATGCACGTCAGTCTTGTTATAATAGGGTTCAGTTTTGAAATCAGAATGTAGACTCGACACTAAGATTAGCATTTCGTTGGTTGAGGCTAAAACAAGATGACGTAACACTGAAAGTTAATTACACGTGTTCTGATCTCAATAGTTGATGAAATAATAATTATAATATATAAGTAGTGTGATTTAGCAGTCAGTTACGGAGAGACTCGGAAGCAGATAGTTGCAGTTGGAGGTGCCTGTGGTGTTATGATTATCGTTGTTGGATATGGACACGGCGACACGAGTTCAAATCCTCGACGAGACTGATTACATTTCACATAGCACTAATGCCCTTGGGAAAGGTATGAATCCAATTATTCTCCCCTCCAGCAATGGGTAAATAGTAGAGCAGACTGGGTTCTTCAGCCTTGGTGAAGCAACTAGTCTAGGAGACGGAAAACTCAGAATTCAAACCTGTTAAACGCCGCTTAAAAATGATGACCTAGTGTCATATCCTGCCCGAGCGGGGGATTAGGTAAATATTGATAGTTGCAGTTGGTCGGACAGATTTGGGTCCAAGAGAGGGGCGGCTCCCTGGAGGTGATGAAGTAATGGAGTCAGTGTTTTGACCCTTTGTCTATCATGAATGAGACTCATAATCTTTGAAATGAACACGAGTAATTTTTAATCTATCCTTCGCTGTCGTTTCGGTGACGACTGCTGTGTTAAATGTAGCAGAAAGTGATAAACTTTGTACGGAGTCGCTTTGTAGTTTGAGAAACGTTTCACCAATTCATTTTGGGTCTAGTAAGGTAACACCTTTATTCTATATCTGCGTGTGGGGTGTTACCTTCATTTATAAGGGGGGTGTCCTCGTGGTGTAAGGGTTAATGCGGTGGTCTACGGAGTTATCGTAAGCGAGTTCGTACTCCAGTCGCGCTATTACGTTCACTTTCGGGCAAATACCCTTAGGAAAGGTATGAACCCCCTTATCCTCCCATTTATGGGTTAAATAGTACCACTACTGTTCTTCTAGGAGAATGATTTTGGCATTAAATGATCTACAAAGGTTGACATGCCATTAAACAAAGAAACCCAACCAAACCAATTATTTACAAGTTTTACATTCATTATATACTGGGTGACCAAAAAAAAAAAAAAAAAAACAGAAGCCATAATTTTTTTTTTTTACTTCTACAAAAATAATTTTATTATAATTTTGTACACTCGAACTTCTGCACATGATGGTGAATACTATGGTCCCAATTTTTCATGCACAGACTCTACTTCATATCCTGAAAAAAAAAGGCTAGAATTGAATTCATGAATTTCAATCAAAAATATATGGTTTCTGTTTTTTTTTGGTGGGGGGGTCACCCTGTTTTTTATACCTTAACCATATTTACCAACCCCTCCGCTCGGTCAGGATATGACACAAGGTCATTTTTTTAGCGGAGTTTAACAGGTTTGGATTCAGAATTTTCCTTCGCCTAGTCTTCAGCCTCACCAAGGCTGAAGAACCCAGTCTGCCCTACTATTTACCCATAGCAGGGGGTGGAGAATGAGTGGATTCATACCTTTCCCAAGGGTATTAGAGCTATGTGAAATGCAATCATTCCCGTCGAGGATTTGAACTCGTTTCGCCGTGTCCATTTCCTTCGACGATAACCATTACACCACAGGCACCTCCGTAATGTATTTTATACCTTAACGATACAATAGTAATGTAACGTAATGGCCAAGGGATTTCGGTTCATGCCTTTCGGCTCAGCAGATGGGTTAGTTAGGTGCAACATTGAGGCAGATGTTAACGTGCGTGCGCGCGGGAGGATGGAGGTGTCAGTCAGATGTCACAATAGTCCGAGACGAAAAGGGTGACGGAGTGCGAGTGACGTCACGCACCGGAAGCGCGCTGAGGTTTGTGGAGAATTGAAAGAAAGTAAGGGAGTTGAATACTAGACGCCAAACGAGGAGGATCGACTTTTGGAGCTCGCAGACGCGAGGCGAACTTGCGCCTATGTTTGCCGCTCGAGATGGGGGCCAAATGAATAAGATAACGTAGAAGATTGTGTCTCTCCTCCTTATGTCGAAACCCTTAACTCAAAGTTAATAAAAAGGTTTCGTACTTGAACAAGAAGTCGTTACGTGTTTTCGAATTTCGAGATTCCTATTTTCTTTTGTTATGAACATTATATGTCTATTTCGTTCATGGCGTTAATTATGGCTATGGAACAGTAATACCAACAGAAATATCTTAAAGGCAAGGAGAAAATCTAGAAAATGAAAATGGGGAGTAATAACAACTATATGGAGTTTTCAAGCGACAAGAAAATAAAACTACGCACAAAAGGAGACTGATCCGGTTAATTAGAGACAGCCGGGAACGAGAAACCGAATCTTAGGGACTCGAAAGATAAAAAAAGAAAACTTTGGAAAATTGATTGCAGTAGCTCGTGGTCTTTTTTTGTAAGTCTTTTTAACAACATTAAGAACAGAAATAATTGATGACTGACAAGAGAACCACAATGAACAAACAAAGAAAATAAAACTCGGAAGAAAAACAACTATTTACATACTTCAAGTAACAAATACGTTTTATTTATTGTTCCCTATTTTTCACCAGCTGGAGAGTTTGGGAAGAGAAATCTCCAGTTGTTTTGCAATCAGGTTTAACTAGTTTCTGTCAGATTGTTGCCATGGAAACTCGCAGAGGTAAATGATATCAGTCACTCCCCAGTGAGATAGTTCAGGAAGAAATCATGCGTGATACATGTTCAGAAACTTTGTTAAATCAACGCCAACCAAATCGATTCTCATCTCCACGACTCACATACAAACAGTAAATTTACTGTATTTAATCAGGAAATGTCTATTCTTATTATTCTAACATCAGGATTGATATTTACATGATCAAAATATTTTATGCTGATTTGTAAATCACTGAAAGAAACAGGACTTAAACCGCCATTTCGGCAGGAAAATGAAGAACTGGAGGCAACAAAAATGTTAGAATACATCAGTGAATGAATTAATTTAAATAGCGACTATAAGCACAAGAGATTGTCATCTTCACACAGCAATACATTTCATCGTCAGATCATGCTTTTAACACATAGTTATCTCTCTCTCTCTCTCTCTCTCTCTCTCTCTCTCTCTCTCTCTCTTCGTGCCCGTGGTGTAATGGTTATTGTCGTAGGAAATGGACACGGTGACCCGAGTTCAAATCCTGGACGAGAATGATTGCATTTCACATAGCACTAATACCCCTGGGAAAGGTATGAATCCAATTATTCTCCCTCCAGCTATGGGTAAATAGTAGGACAGACTGAGACTTCAGCCTTGATGAGGCAACTAGTCTAAGAGAAGGAAAACTCTGAATTCAAACCTGTTAAACTCCGCTTAAAATTGACCTTGTGTCATATCCTGCCCAAGCGGAGGGGTTGGTAAATAGGATAAACAATAGCTCTTGGCATGTACTTAAGATTGTATCCCATAGAGCTGGTGTAAATAAATTCTTGCTTGTGGGCCAACATTCGAATGTCTATGTAAGGGAGTCTATAGAAAACCTTATATCGAGTTCGTGTTATTCGGATGGTTTGGTTTGATTTGTTGGGTTTTATGGCATAGCAACCTTTTTAGGTTATTTAACGCCAAATCCATTTTTAGGTTTGGTTTGTTGGTTTGTTGGTTTTTTGGCATATCAACTTTTGTAGGTCATTTAACGCCAAATCCATTTTTATGTAAATAATCTGTTCTTTTTAAAACAATTCAGTTTAGCATAAGTACAGTTTAATTGTCAAAAACATTTATTTCAAACTATTCAAGAAGTTATATGTAACAATTCAGTTAAGTGTAAATACAATTTTAATGTCGAAAAACAGTTCTATTTCAAATCATTCAGTTAAGCATAAGCACGCAGTTTAAATGTAAGTACGGTTTAATTGTCAAAAACATTTCTTTTTTAAGCTATTCAGTTTACTCAAACAGTTTAGTTTAGCATAAGTATGCTGTTAGTTCTATTTAACCCATAGATAGGGCCTTATCAGGTGCTACCACACCGGGCCAGAGTAGACCTGGGAGCGATGGTAATGAAGGGGTACTCCGCATTCCCCAAAGCTCCTGCATTGCTGGAACCTCACCATTAGATTGTTTAGTGTCATATCCAGGACACTCGTTAGTGGGGGGTCTTACCCCATTGCAGAGAAGCTGTCTGTGTATTCTACAGCCCCAGCCGACTGGGCAATGTTATTCGGATGGTTTGTGTGATAAGATGTAAATAGCCATTCAGATACTGTTTCAGGAGGGTGCTGCTTCCAGGATTTTTACAAACTTTGTACGGAGCCGCTTTGTTGTTTGAGAAATGTTTCACCTATTCATTTTGTGTCTCGTAAGGTAATATCTTTATTCCATATCCGCGTGTGGAGTGTTACCTTCATTTATAAGGGGGTTTCCTCGTGGTGTAATGGTTAAAGCGATGGACTACGGGATAGTTCGGGAAGAAATCAAGCGTGATACATGTTCAGATACATATCATTTTCTTAATGCATCTACCATTTTGCCCATGCATTTTGTTAGATTCCTAGTGCTGCATATATACAGTACTGATAATATTTATTTCTTTGGTTTGGTTTGGTTTGTTTTATGGCATATCAACTATTGAAGGTTATTTAATTCTAAATCCAGTTTTATTCATATAAACAGTTCTATTTCCAGTAATTCAGTTTAGCATACATAGAGTTTTTGTATGCACACAGTTAAATGTAAAAACAGTTATTTTTCAAACAATTCAGTTTAGCATAAGTACACTGTTTAGTTCTATTTGACCCATAGATAGGACCCTATTAGATGCTACGTCTCCGGGCCAAAGTGAAACTGTGAGCGACAGCAATAAAGGGTTAGTGTGCATTCCCCAAAGCTCCAGCATAACTGAAGCCTCGCCATCCGATTGTTTGGCGTTAATAGCCATAGCACTAATTGGGGTAGTCTTGCCACTCTGCAGAGGTGTAGTTGGTATACTCTAAAGCATCCAGTCGGCTACTCAACGAAAAGGTATGCAATCATACGTTACAAGCTAGCCTCTAGGCTTGATATGACTAGTCAAACCCCCTCAATAGAACAAATACATTTCTTCTGCTTATTTCTGTTCATTGATTTTACAGTTATTTCATACATTCTTTTATTTATGAGGAACTCCTGAGGGGTCATGACAAACGTACTGGACTGTGACATTGTATTATTCAAGCCGATTTTAACAATGCCGTGATCTGGATTGTCTTGATTTCCAATTCATTTACCATTTTTTCCCAAGGCTTCGGAAATCATTACTACAAGCGCACTAACTACTATTAGAATAACCATTACCATCATGTTTCATAACTTTTTTTAATTCTTTACTAAGGTCCAAGAATTTGCGAATGGTTTCGCTTTCTTTCATTTTGATTCGGTGGTCAGCTGGACCGGTAAAATCCACGAATAGCAATTTTTTTCTTTCTGGTAAATTAACATAGGTTCTGGTCTTTTCATTGGGATTGGATGATCCATTTGTATCTCAATATCAGAGACTTTTATATGTTTCCTTATCTGGGAAAGATTCTGGTTTATGCAGGTACCATTTCTTAATATCCTCAAATTTTAATCTCTTACACAATTTCCGGTGGATCACCTTTCCCAAACAGCAGGGGCTGTCGAATACACCGACTGCACCTAAGCAGAGGGATAATACCCCCCCACACACACACACCAACGAGGGTCCTGGATATGGCACTAAACAATCTGATGGTAAGGTACCAGTAATGCTGGAGCTTTGGGGAAGGCAGAATACCCCTTAATTACTATCACTCATAGGTCCACTCTGACCCGGAGTGGTAGCACCTAATAGGGTCCTGTCTATGGGTCAAATAGAACTAAACTACGTACTTATGCTAAAGTGATTTGTTTGAAACAGAACTGTTTGATTAAACTGATTTGCTCGAAATAGAATTTTTAGTTCAATTCAAATGTGTTATTCTTAAGTGAATAGGTATAAAAATGGATTTAGCATTAAATAACCTTCTAAGGTTGATATGCCATAAAACCTAAACAAACAAATAAGCAAACAGCCATGCCTAGCTTTGTACTATTTTGAGTTCCTCCATTGTATTCGCTTTTTATGTGATTTAACGTTTCATCTCTGTCGCCATAATATACACTTTCAATTCTATTGCGTAGTATCAATTTTTGATTCAATATAATTGGTGCTTATGCAATTATTTTTTGTTGTAATTATAAGATATTCAGTTTCTCATTTTAGTTTTTTCCATTTTTAGCCATGTTCAGCTCATCTTGAGTGTAATCACTCCAGTTTGTTGCTTGAATATCCATACAGTTGTTTTTTTATTATTTTTGTTTACTGGTTTTTGTTGTTTACTGTTTGTTATCATGTTGACATTGCTTTTATTGACACATATTCTTGACTTTGGCATTAAATAACCTACAAAGGTTGATATACAATTAAAACAAAGAGACCAAACAAAACCAGATACAAATGGATCTCTCAATCTTGGGAAGAATTCAGAATCAATGGAACCGTTTGGATCTGAAAACTAAAGAAAGCTTTATGCTTTTCGTTTCCCAGGATTGATTCGTGTTTTGTGTCATATACAATTTGTACGTATGGTAAAATTATATTCTCTTGCTCAATTCTTTGTGGATCACCTTTATCACCCAGTCATGGCGACTCTAACATTCTTTCTGCGCTTGTGTGATGCATTCGCTTATCATGTGTATAACCGTTTCATCTCTGTCTCCATATTACCTACATTTGCGATTTGGTTGATATAAATAATCTTTACGACATAATTATTATCAGTAGTAGTAGTATTGTTGTTATCATTATTATTATTATTATTATTATTCATTAGAGTTTTTCACACCAGCGTAAGCTGATGGTCTTTCACTGGAGATTGAGTGACAGCAAGTCTCCTCAAGTCTCTTGGACTCTTCTCAGTGTTCTGGCCGTTTTCAGTAATGGTGTTGTCTGGATGGTCTCCACTCGGCCGCCAACTTTTAAATCTCCCAGGCCCTTTAATAATCCTTTAGTTACCGTGCCAAAAGCACCATTCACAATTGGTATAATTGTCACCTTCATGTTCCATATTTTTTTCAATTCTCTAGCAAGGTCGAGGTACTTATCTCTCTTTTCACATTCTTTCAATTTTAATCTGTGGTCAGCCGGGACAGCAAAGTCGACAATTTTGCAGCTTTTCTTGTTTTTTGTTGATTATTATAAGGTCTGGTCTTCTGGCCGGGATTAGGTGATCCGTTTGTATATCAAAGTCCCATAGGAGTTTGTGTGTGTCATTTTCAAGGACAAGTGCTAGGTTGTGCATATACCATTTGTCGGCACCGTCAAATTTCAATTTCTTGCACATTTCCCAGTAGATCACCTTCCCCACCCAATCGTGTCTAGCCCTGTACTCCTTCTGTGCCAATTTTCTGCATTTGCTTATTACGTGATGGATGGTTTCATCTCTGTCACTGCATAGTCTGCATTTGCTATTTTGTTGCGTCTTATCTATCCTAGCCTAGATATGATTGGTTCTTATGGCGCTCTTTTGTGCTGTCATTAGGAGAGATTCTGTTTTTCTCTTAAAGTTTCCTTTTCTTAACCATGTCCAGGTTTTGTCATGTGAGATCCTGTTTATTAGTCGTTTAAAACGCCCATGGAGTTGTTTTCCTTCCCATTTTTGTTTTCTAGTTTTTGTCATTCTGTTATCTATCGTGTTGTCTTCCGAGTAAATTCTTCCCACACGCGTAGCTTCTGGTAGGCTATGATACCCCGTTTCTCTCTTAGTTTTTCTGTTCTTGATAACAAAGACGAGTTGCAGCCAAATTTAAGAACCAAGAGACAACAAGACACTACAACTCTCTCACGCTATGATAATACTAAACTACCTTTGAATCCATTGTGCTTACACTTTATTGGCTTTGTTTCTTTGTTTAATGGTATATCAACCTTCGTGGGTTATTTAATTCCAAAGCAATTTTTGGTGAATTACTGCAGTTATACTATTATAGTGAGTGAAGGAAGATCACTGCGAAAGTTAAACTGAAAGCTACCAGCCAACAAGAACGAATACACATGTAGGAACAGCATTTCGAGAATTTACTCGGAAAACCCTCCAAAAGTTATACATGAACCAGTCACGAGATTTATTAGTAAGCAATTAGACATTAAACTGGAACCGTTTACACAAGAAAAAATCGCCTCGGTATTGTGAAATATTAAAATTAGAAAAGCAGCAGGGCTCGATGAAATACCCCCAGAAGTATGGATAACCAGACAATTCGACGACATACAGCTCCGACACTGTAATGCTGTATATAATCAAAACACAAAAGAAACATGTGTTATATTTTGACTTTCGACCCGGCCCAAAAATACTATTCCAAGGTAATACACCGGAAGGAAGTGACACATTCCAACGGCCAGTAATCGAAAGAGATCGCGTGGGCAGATTAAGGCTTATGATATGAGAAAAGGTGAAGGTCCCATTGTGCCATTACAGTCATGCACCGGAAGAGAGTAACCTCTGAACTGCATGACAGTTATTTCTGCTTGATGACGATTAAACATTCGATTTCAAAGATCCAGTAGGCGATCGTGTGGGCGTTGAGTTATTATTTACCTCAGTCGAGTTTGGGTCCCAGGGCAGTTGCTAGGAGAGTTCCAGACAGTAGAGACCAGATGTGGTAAGGAAGGCCACACCCGACCGAGGGGGACCTCGGAAAACCCCGATGCAGTTGCCAGCAGACTTCAAGAGGGTTAGAGACGAGATGTGGTAGGGAAGGCCACACCAGACCGAGGGGGCCCTCGGAAAGCCCCGATGGAGTAGACCCCAACATCAGGAGAACAATAAAGACACAACGTGACGGTCATAACAGTGGGGTCAAAATATGAAGTTTATGTTCGGTCTCCAGCATCCTCTCACATGCAAAACCTTCAACAACCCTTTCGAACCCTTGCAATAAAGTGAGAGGTAAATATATTTGAAAAGAAGTCTTCCTGCGTCTTTATCCTGCGTCGTTTCTTCCTGTGTCTTCCTCTTGCGTCTTTCTGCGTGCGTCTTTATTAATGAGTCGTTATGATACGGCAAATGAGAATATAACACATGGACGAAGGGATGTGTCCCCTCCCTTCCCTAAAAGGGCGACTTTGGATTAGCCAATAACAAACGAGCGGCCAAGATATACAATGCTCTACTACGCTGATGCATAGAACTCAAAATTGAGAACATATTTAGGAATATATCCACGGAGTCACAAATTCTGACTGTCCGTCGAATTCTTGAAGGTGTACGAGCAAAGAACCGAGAGGCAACAATATTATTTGTCGACTTTACATCCCAAGCCGAAACTCTACTTCATAGTCTGGAACGAGCAGCTGCAGGCATAAGCCTCTATGTCAATGCATACAATAAATCAAACAGGCGACATCTCCACACTAAACGGTAGCTCTCTGAAACTAGTTGACAAGTTCACCTACCTAGGAAGCAGTGTCTCATCAACCGAGACAGACATCAACACGCGACTAGCAAAGGCATGGACAGCTAACGATAGAGTATTGGTCATAAGGAAGGCAGGTCTGTCCGACAAAATAAAATGCAGTTTCTTCCAAGCAGCGGTCGAGTCGATACTGTTATATGGATTCACTACATAGACGCTAACTAAACGAATGAAGAAAAAGCTTGACGGCAATTACACAAGAGTGCTGCGAGCCATATTGAGCAAGTCCTGGAGGCAGCACCCCATAAAACAGCAGCTGTACAGCCACCTCCCACCCATCACGAAAACTATCGAAGTTAGATGAATCAGACATACGAGACACTGTCGGAGAATGAGCTCATAAGTGATGTACTCCTGTGGACCCCTTCAAATGGACGAGCAAAGGCAGGACGACCAGCTCGAACCTACATTCAGCAGTTCTGTGCCAATTCAGGATGTAACCCTGAAGACCTGCCGGAAGCAATGGACGATTGGTGGGGGTGGCGAGAGAGGGTCAGGGATATCCGTACTGATGGTGTGACGTGATGATGTTGATACATCTCCCAATGGTATTAATCCATAAGTTAACGTAATAGTCAGACTGGATCAGTTTGTTTTGTTTGGTTCAGTTTTATGGCACATCAACCACTTTAAGTCATTTAATGCCAAATTCCTTTTATAGATATAGTAAATATATGATTTCTAACACATTTTGTAGATAACATTTTTAAACAAGCCTGAGCTCATTTTTTGTCCACAGTTAAATGGTTTCACTTAATTTAAAACATTTTCACTGGAGTCTGAGAAATATCAAATCTCCTCAGGTGATTTAGACTCTTCTCAATACTATGGCCCATCTCATTAATACAGTAGTTTGGAAAGTATTTATTCGTTCTTCAATTTTCATTTCTTCAAGCCCCCTTTTCAAGCCTTTGGGAACCGTTCCTACCACGACAATTTCAACTGATATCACTGCCGCTCTCATCTTCAACTGCATGCTTAGTTCTCGGGAAAGGTCCGAGTACTTATATCTCACTTTTCGTTTTCTTTGATTTCCACTCGATCGTCCACAGGGACCGCAATATGTAAAGCTTCTTTTTTTTTGTATGTTAATTATCACCGGGTTAAGTGATCTGACTGATAGTAACTTAAAATACGAGAGAAGTTCATCCGTCTCATTCATCAGGACGGATTATGGTTTGTACATGTTCCAAATGGTTGTATAGCCATTATTATAATTATTATTTGTTTTCTTCCTCTTCATATTATACTTTTTCTCTCATATTTCTTCTTCTTCTTCTTCTTCTTCTTCTTCTTCTTCTTCTTCTTCTTCTTCTTCTTCTTCTTCTAATTATTATTATTATTATTATTACTATATTTATTTATCTGATTCTTCGCCATCATCATTTTTGTTGTTGTTGTTGTTGTTGTTGTTCTTCTTCTTCTTCTTCTTCTTCTTCTTCTTCTTATTATTATTATTATTATTATTATTATTATTGTTGTTGTTGTTGTCTTTGTCGTTGTTTTTGTTGTAATAATCATTCGTCGTCTTCTTATCGTTGCTATGATAACCTTCTTCTTCTTTTCCTTCTTCTTCTTCTTCTTCTTCTTCTTCTTCTTCTTCTTCTTCTTATTATTATTTCTTCTTCTTCTTCTTCTTCTTCTTCTTCTTCTTGTCTTAAAATGCTGTGATCAAAGTCTCGCCACATCGACTATGTGTACATTACATAGGCTTCTTATGCTGATAATTTCATAAAATGTCCAATTATCAAAGCAATGTATCGTCTGTCCAATCATCTTCAAAGGTCAACGACGAAGACTACACTTAGACTTCGGAATGAAACGCATAGCTTCTGGTGCGCAGTGATACCCCGTTTCTCTCTCAGTTTTCTCTTCTTGATAACAAAGACGACTTGTAGCCAACTTTAGGATCCAAGAGACAACAAGACAGTACAAGTCTCTCATTATTATAATACTAAACAACCATTGAATCCATTGTGCTTACCCTTTATTGGCTTTGTTTATTTGTTTAATGGCATATTAACCTTTGTTGATTATTGAATGCCAAAACGATTTTTGGTGAAGAACAAATTATACTATTTAGCCCTCTAACAAGGGAATAAGGGCGTTCATACATCTCGCAGTGGTATTAACAGTAAATTAACGTAACCGTGTGACTGGATTGATTTGGTTTGGTTTGGTTTTGTGGCATATCAACCATTATAGGTTATTTAATGCCAAAACCTTTTTATACATATTGTAAATATAAGATTTCAAAACACATTTAGTAGATAACATTTTTTAAACAAACCTAAGCTCATTTATTGGACACAGTTAAATCATCATCATCATCATATCGTGCTGGCAGCACGGATATCCCTGACCCTCTCTCGCCACTCCTCCCTATCGTTCATCGCCCTAGGTAGGTCTTCAGGACAACAACCTGTATCCTCACATAGCTGCTGAATGTACGTTCGTGCTGGTCGTCCTGCTTTTGCGCGACCGTGTGTGGGGATCCATAAGAGTACATCTCTTATGAGTTCATCTCTGCTTCTCCAGCAATGTCCTGCATGTCTGGTTCGCCTAACTTGAATAGTTTTCGTGATAGGGGGCAGGTGGCCGTACAGTTGGTGTCTTGTGGGGTGTTGCTGCCAGGACTTGTTCAGGATTGCACGCAGCATTCTTGTGTAATTGCCATCTAGTTTCTTCTCCAGCCGTTTTGTTAGCGTCCATGTAGTGCATCCATATAACAGTATCGATGTGACCGCTGCCTGGAAGAAACTGCGTTTAATTTTATCGGTTAGGTCTGATTTCCATATAATCGATAGCCTATTGATAGCTGTCCATGCTTTCGTTAACCTCGTTTCGATGTCCTTTTCGGTTGATTCGACGCTGCTTCCTAGGTACGTGAATTTGTCTACTAGTTTAAGAGGGGTTCCTTCTAGAGTGGAGATGTCCCCCGTTTGGTTATAGCACATATATTCCGTTTTGTGTGCATTAACATGGAGGCCTATGCTTGCTGCTGCTCGTTCCAAACTATGCAGAAGTGTTTCGGCTTGGTCAGGTGTATTTGCCAGTATCGCTATGTCATCGGCGTAGTCGGCGTCGGTAATTGTTGTTGCGGGGTATCTTCTGCTTCTTTTCTTCGTCAGTTCGAAGCCATTCTCTTTGATTTTGTCAATCGATGTTCTAAGTACGTAGTCTAGACAAATGATAAAGAGATACGGGGCCAGCGTGTCCCCTTGTCGTACTCCTGCTACAATGTCAAAGTATTCTGTGTCTCCATCTGGTGATCGTACTTTTACTTTAGTGTTTCTATAGAGAATCGTTATTGCCGCTACGGTTTCTTTGGTTTCACTTAATTTCAAACAATTTAAGCATAAGTACCCAGCTTTTTCTTTACAGTCATTGGTTAAAATAAAGTTTTTGTTTACACAAACAGTTAAATATAAGAATAGTTCTATTTCAAACAATTCAGTTTAGCGTAAGTATACAATTTACTTCAATTTGACTCATAGATAGGACCCTATCAAGTGCTACCACTCCGAGCCAGAGTGGACCGGGGAGGAGTGGAAATAAAGAAATACTCCGCATTTCCAAAAGCTTCAGCTTTTTTCGTGCACAGTAAAATGGTTTCACTTAATTTCAAACACTTTCACTGGAGTCTGAGAAACATCAGGTTAGACTTTTCTCAATTATATGGCTCATTTCATTAATACCTCAAAATCAGATTTTTTAGTGTCCAGGACACGCTTTGGTGTGTGTGTGTGTGTGTGTGTGTGTGTGAGTCTTATTCCTCTGCAGAGATGTAGTCGGTGTATTCTACCGCCCCAACTAACTGGGGCAAGTACGACTGGAGTTCAACTTCTTAACCTCGAAGCCGCAATCCAGCTTTTACTCGACAGAGACTCCTCTCTTGATAATGTTGAAACATCTTATTATGTTTATTATGATGTTTATTTTCACGCTGGAATAACTGTTCTTGATGCTATTGGTGCTTTTTGTTGGGCAAGAAGTAAAGGATTAGAATTAACTTTGGAGGTGCCTGTGGTGTTTTGGAGGTGCCTGTGGTGTAATGGTTATCGTCGGAGGAAATGGACACGACGACACGAGTTCAAATCCTGGACGAGAATGATTGCATTTCACATAGCACTAATACCCTTGGGAAAGGTATGAATCCAATTATTCTCCCTCCAGCTATGGGTAAATAGTAGGACAGACTGATTTCTTCAGCCTTGGTGAGGCAACTAGTCTAGGAGAAGGAAAACTCTGAAATCAAACTTGTTAAAAGATTGACCTTGTGTCGTATATTTACCCCCCCCCGACTGGGGGGGGAAATAGGATTAGAATTAACTCGTCAAGAATTTAAATGATAAAAATTCATATTTATTTCGAACTCAGCCTTCTCACAATTCAATTTTAAATTAATGTTGTGGCCCTGGAAATGGTCACTAATGAAAACGCAAACACGGATATTAGATAACAGATTATATTACACAAGAAAGATAGAGTTACATAGAAAAGATAAGAAGTCTCGTACTGTTCGGATAACACCGATATTGATCTGCGGTATTTGATGACCGCCCCCCCAACGGAAATGTGTGGCACAAGACCATTTTTGGGTGGGTCCTAGCGCAGGGCCGTTGCCCACACGCGCCCGGCATTTCCAAAAATGCCCACGGTCCCATCGGCATTCCTCTTATTAGGGGCGCATCAAGCACCGGACGATGAACCCAACCCCCCGAAGAGGGTAAAAGCCAGGAGGGAAGGCCCCCTGAGGCCGAAGGGAATCTCCAGGTACCGAGACACACTCGGCCAGATTCGTGCCGCAGATAACACGGCTTGCCGAAGTGCTACCTGGCACCTGGAGAGGTGTCAGATCGATATTGATCTGCCCCCTGGCAGCGAAATCTCTCAGTACTAATGACGGTGAGAAGAGTCCATTGTGGTGAGATGGGTGAGGCTCCCACAACAATTAGACTGAAAAGTGTTTTATTCTTTGAGTAAACATCATAAGTGTAATAGGTCAATTGGGCGTTATGTTTTATCGTGACCCAGTAATGCAACAATCGCAATGATGTGCTGTTTTTGCCGAGTTCTGGTGACATATATGTGTAACGGTTTTTGAAGAGAGAAGCCTCGAAGCGCAGTGGCTAATGTGCAGAACTGTGACATAAGCGAGTTCGAACTTCAGTCGTACTATTACATTCACTTTAGGACTAATGCCCCTCGAGAAAGATATGAACCTTTTTATCCTCCAGCTACTGGTTAAATATTACCACTACAACGAGGGCTTAAGTATTGAATAACTCGGGGAGGGTAATATGCTATTAAACAAATAAACCGAACTGGTCTTCAAATCAGGAGGTTCAAGAAAAAAAGCACAAGTGTGTCATCATTTCAGAAAATTAATTTTCCCCATTTTTACCGCTAGAGGTTCTGGAATCAGCTATCTCCAGTCAAGATAGTAGAAATGAAGATTTTAAAGAGAACAGACCAATGATATTTTTCGGTTGCTCTGGTCTCTGGAACAATTAATCAGATCTGAAATTCACAAAGAAAACAAAGTTTCATCCTCAAAAGAATTCAGGATTGATATAGAATTAAGTGTTTAAAAAAGAATGCAAAAATCATGTATGAACACTGTACCCATAGAAAATTAATACAAGCACGAACATATATTCATAACTTGTGGCTTATTACCAAAAATAGTGAATTACACCCTGACAACGCCTTTTCAACTCAACCTCCTGTTATTTGTCTTCTGTTTGTTTTATTTATAATTCATTTCAGCGTAGTTCTTTTATCATAGTTACTTGAATGACCCCTCTGCTACAGTATAAAGCAATGTTTTGTTAAAATCTCTTAACGCTAATTTGAACATATGTTCAACACACTCACAGTGAAAGGCTAATTTTATTTTCGTTATTTCCATATGTTCAGAGACCATTTTAAAAATATTTTTTTAAGGACTGGAAATTGCATTATCTTTTGTAAAATAATGATATTATTATACTATTTTTCCAAGCAAAAAACATTGAATATTATATAATCTATCTCTTTATTACCCATACACAAATAAAATTTGGGCTTATGTGTGCATCCTGGCAAGTAGATTTTTTGAATAAAATTGTACGGCCTCTTTGAAACAACTTTGAATTGATTACAAAATTCATCGAATATTTTGGATAACTTAGTAATTCTCATAAAATGCATATTATTCTTTTAAATATTTAGCAATTAAAAATCAAATTGTGAAAATATATGTATATTTACCCAACCCCTCCGCACGTGCTGGATATTTCAGTCTCCGGGTCATTTTCAAGCTGATATTATCAGATCTGAATTCAGCGTTTTTCTCTTTTTAGACCAGTTGCCATATCAAGGTTGAAGAGTACAGTCTACTCAACAATTTTCCCATAGCAAATGAAAGCGTTTGTGGTGTAATGGTTATCGCCGTAGGGAATGGACACAGTCACCCGACTTCAAATCCTGGACGAGGCTTTTTGCATTTCACATAGCGCTAACATATTTGGGAATGGTATAAATCCAATTATCCTCCTTCCATGTAAGGGAAAATAACAGGGAAAACTGGGTATGCCAACCGGTCGAGAAGGACTGTTACGAATTAAAACCTGTTAAACTCTGTTTAAAAATTAGCCTATGTCGCATCCTGCTCGATGGAAGGAGTTGGTAAATATATACCATTTACCCATAGCTGGAAGGAAAATAGTGAGGTTCATGCCTTTCTCGAGAGTATTAGCGCTATGTGAAATGCAAACACCCGAGTCCAGAATTTGAACTTGAATCACAGTGCCCATTTCAACGAAAATACACCACGGGCACCAGCAATATAAATATATTTTAAAATAGGAAGGTCCACGAAGAGATTTGTATTTTTTAAATTTATCTATTTTGTTCTTATATACGTGTTATATATGTGTATGTTTCCAGCTTGTTACTTTCCTCGAGGTGTAATGGTTAAAGTGATGGACTGCGGAATCGTAGCAAGCAAGTTCGTACTCCAGTCGCTCTATTACGTTCACTTTCGGGCAAATACCCTTTGGAAAGGTATGAACCCCCTTATCCTCCCAGCTATGGGTTAAATAGTACCACTACTTTTCTTCTAGAAGAATGGGTTTGGCATTAAATAACCCACGAAGGTTGATACGCCATTAAACGAAGAAACGAAACCAAAGAAAAACGTGCAATAAACAAGTTTCGAAAATTGTTTCATTTTCCCCTGACACACAAAAAATAATGCGTTAGCACTCTCAATCAGGTAAAATCCCAAAGATTTTGTCGATGCAAGACACTAACTGATTTTATTTACTAATCAAAGTTTAACAAGTTACCTCTAAAGAGATAGATCATAATAAATATATTTAGTTTAGTTTCTTTGTTAAATGGTATATCAGCCTCCATCGAATGTCTAATGTAATGTCCGCTTTTAGTGGATCTGGTGTATATATAGATATATTTTTCTTTTAAATAACCTGTCCGGTGGCAAAAGCTGCTTGGTGGCGCCAGGAGTGGCAGTACCGCCTTGAGCTACCGAAACTGTGTTATCACCCTTGGTTGGCGGCTGATGAGGAAAGAGTATCGCACGTGCTTATGATTAAAAAATGTCATAAATAGATAGATCACAATAAACATATTATAATGTTTAGATGTAGTAAGTGACCAAAGTCGAGGGCAACCCTAAGGCTCCCTTTCAGTAGCTCCAACAGTGAGGTGTAGGAAAAGGCGCTTTAAACTTCCTTGGGTTGCTCCACTTTACTCTTGATACGCACCTTAAAATGTTGAATGTTAAGCAAAGAGGTATCAAGTAGCATTTTTTGAGATTTTGGTATGACTTGATCTGGGATTGAACCCCGATCTCCCGGGCCATTGGCAAATACTCCATTAACTTTTGCAATATAATACAATGCATATATATTACAATATTTATATATTATACAATATGTCAATATCTATTATGACCTGCATATTGTGATCTTTTTAACACACCTGCTCTCTCTCTCTCTCTCTCTCTATCTATCTCTCTCTCTATATATATATATATATATATGGAAGTAAAAAATGGAGTGTAATCCAAAAATATATTTAAAAAATTAATAACAAGGTAATCGAAGTTGAAGGAGACATTTATTGAGAAGTAAGGTCGGTTCAAATGAACTGTCGTCTAATTAAACGGCCAACTTTTTCTTGTAATAAAAATTTTCCCTAGATTTTTGGATTTTGCATTCTTAAACATCCATCGTTGATTTATCACTAATACCATCCCTTATAGCCTTTGTGATGGTTCACTAGAACCAAAACGCTACAGTGACGACTTTGCTTCTCAATAAATCTCTACTTCTACTTGGATTACCTTGTTATCAATTTTTCTCTCTTTATATATATATATATATATATATATATACGTGTTTTGTGCGTGTGCGTGTGTGTGTGTGTATGTGTGTGTGTGTGTGTGGATAGATAGATAGATATGAATAAATTGTGGTAGATTTATCAAATTTAATGCATATTGTGATAGATCGATAGATAGATAGATAGATAGATAGATAGATCATTTTAAAAGGATTCAAATAGATTAGCCTTGTAGAGTAGGATCGATTTGCAATAATTTCCATTGATTAAAGCAGATGTTTTATTGGAAAAGACAACAGATTTAAACAAGTGCTCTTTCTATTTAAGTGATTAACATAAGCCTTTTAACAGAAAGAAGGTAACTATTTCATTAATAAATCTGTACTGCAAATGATTCCACAACATTACATTTAAACAAGAAACAAATTTGAAACATAAATGCCCAACTCATTGTGAGGAGTCAGAAATTCCCGAAAGTACAAATTAAAGTCTTCATAGTATATATACGTATATATATATGTATATATATATATAATTTAATTTAATCAAAAACAAGAAAGCTGCCGGTTTTGATGAAATACCACCAGAGATGTGGAAAACAAAGAAATTCGACGACGTAGTGCTCCAATACTGGAACGTCGTATATTAACAGAATACAATAGACAGATGAACAAAAGGCTGCATCCTCCCATTTCCCAAGAAAGGTGACCTCCAAATTGTCAAGAACTACTGAGCTTTACCTCTTACTTCTATAGTGGATAAACCGGCTCATTGACACAGTGGGTAGAGTGTTGGCCACTGGTCTGGGAGACCTGGGTTCTCTCCCAGGTTGACTCATACCAAAGACTTTAAAAGTGGTACTTGATACCTCTTTGCTTTACACTCAACAATATAAGGTACGTATCGAGAGTAAAGTGGAGTAATCCAGGGAAAGGAGTAGCGCCCTCCCCTACACCTCAGGGTAGAAGCTATTGAAAAGAAAACCTTCAAGTCGTCCTCGACTACGCTCGCCAACTATACTTACTACTTAACTGCATTGAACCTGAAATTGAGAAGATTCTGAGGAAGACTCAAAATAGTTTTTGAAGAAATCGATCCAAAACATCACAAATTTTGACGATTAGAATGGGTCCGGGCAAAAAACCTCAAGGTGACACTTCTATTTGTAGATTTCTCTATGGCATTTGACTCCATACACGGAAGGAAGATGTAACAAATACTTCTAGCCTATCGTCTCCCCACCCTGAAAAAAAAACCCGTGGCAGCCATAATGATGCTCTATGAAAACACGAAAGCAGAGGTTCAGTCACCAGATGGAGACAGATTTTTTTTACATAATGGCAGGTGTCCTCCAAGGAGATACGTTAGTCCCATACCTGTTCATAATCTGCCTAGACTATGTACTTCTAACGTCGTGAGATTTAATAGAAAAAATGGGTTAAACAAGAAATAGAGGATATCCCACAAAAACATACGGACTACGCTGATGACGTAGCGCTTCTGGTAAATAAACCCGCCCTGGCCGAGTCCCTGCTGCATAGTATGGAGAAGGAAGCAGGTAGCATAGGCCTCCATGTCAATGCAGACAAAACGGAATACATGTGCTTTAATTAAAATCAAACAATGGTCATCTCTTAACTTGGAGGTGGTTCACTGTAACTAGTGGACAAGTTTGCACACCTCGGAAGCAGCGTCTCATCTACAGAAAACAACATCAATATGGGACTAGCACAGGCATGGACTGCTATGGATAGGTTATCGGTCATATGAAGGTCAAATTAATCCGACAAAATAAAACACAATTTTTTCCAGGATGCAGTCGTGTCCATACTACTATATGGATGCACCAAATGAACACTGAATAAATGTGTATAGAAAAAGCTTGACGGCAATTACATAAGAATGCTAAGAGCTGTATTGAACAAATCTTGGCAGCAACGTCCAACAAAACAACAGCTGAACGGCCATTTTCCTCTCATCTCTAAAACCATCGACGAACAAGACTTGCGAGGCACTTGGAGAAGTAAAGACAAACACATAAGCGTCGTTCTCCTCTGGAACCCTTCACACGGACGAGCGGCGCTGTGAGGATAGAGGATGTTGGCTAGAAGACCTACCGGAAGCGATGAATGATGGAGACGAGTGGTTAGGGAGAGTCAGGGAAATCCGTGCTAGACCCACGACGATGACGATGTATATCAACATCAATTCATGCTGATAGCACGGATTTTCCTGACTCTCTCTCTCTCTCTCTCTCTCTCTCTCTCTTGCCATCTATCCATATCATCCATTACTCCTGACAAGTCCTCTCAACGTGATAAAGTGTCCGCACAGAGCTTATGTATATAAGTCCCTACAGGTCGGCCAATACGAGCGTGTCTGGGTTTAAAAACCCATAAAAACGTTACTTAAGAGCGCGTCTTTACCTGTACCTAGTATATCTTTTCCATCTTACCTTGTTGGTTTGTGAGATTGCCACACAGCTGCTGTTAATATATATATATATATATATATACTAACATAACTTTGCACCTAAATAGTTTCAAGATGCGTATTGCGTACGAGTAATCGTTATATGAAAATGAATCGGTGACCAACTTTAAATCCTTTCGCTAATATCCTTGCGAAAGGCACGAATCCATCTCTCCTTTCCCCTGCTATGAGTTGATAAGTAAAGTTAGTGACCGTAGTCGAGGGCGACCCGATGGCTTCTTTTTCAATAGCTCCACCGATGTATAGGGAAGGGTACTACCGCTTTCCCTAGATCTGGATTGCTCCCCTTTACCCTTGATCGATACCTGATAATGCTGAGTGAAGCAAGGAGGCATAAAGTACCATTTTTGAGTCTTTGGTATAACTCAACCGGGGATTGAACCTCAGTCTCCCGGGCCTTTGGCGAACACACTAACCTTATGAGTTAATAGAAGATCAAAATGAATCCGTCAGCCTTTGTATGGCAACCGGTCATGGAGAAGGAAATTTCAGAATTCTTTATGCCAGTTCAAATTGTATAAGACACCTCACCATGCATAATGTGCATCCTTGATTTTCGTCTCAGTCATGAGATCGGAATGGAAGTCATTTGAACATTTTATAATTATCAATTTCGTTTAACTTTGCATTCGTTTTGTTTTTTAAAGCCTTAGCTTTGTCAATTTGTTTTCAGGCTTTTATTATTTTTATTCATTTTATTTGATTTTATTTTGTGTGAGGAGTAGTTTTATGTTATATTCATCCACCCATTCTGGGCTCTACATTAGGTCAATACTCAAGGGAGGTAATTATTTCATGTCCTCTGAAACAACTTACATCCATGTTTTATATGGCATTTTCTTATCTGATGAATCTATATACTGGAAACTTTGTTTTGTTTTGTTTTTGTTTTTCGTTTTGAATGACTACTCCGATATCTTTATGGCAAATCTATCATTAATGTAATGGTTTCAGACAGTTTAAAGTAGTTTCAGAACTTTTGAAACCACGTTTAAACTAATCCAATACAAAGTCGGTTCAGTAAAGTGTTGAGCAGCTATTGTACTTTGTGGTTGAAAACGCTATTCCAGAGAATATCTAGAAAAAAATAAAACTTATTTTTGAGTTGGAACAATAATGAGATAATTTTTTTTTCAGGTTGGCAACCATGATCAAAAATACTCTTACCAAAATTAATTGATGAATCACTCTCCCTGTCAAACATTGAGCAGGTTTGATGAGATCTTTGTCGTTGTTTCCTGTATTCGTGAAACGTCCGGTTCATATGAACAGGTTTAAGTTTCCCGAGTTTCTCGGTTATTTGTGGAAACTAAAATTCTTTGTCAAAAGATTCGACTAGTTGCTTGAAGCTCCAAGCTCAAAATATCCTTTTTTTATACTTAAGGAGAGACTCAAATGGTCTCAGACTCGACATGCTGAAAATCATGTAAATTGGTTTCTTATTGATAGGAAAATATTATTTTTATCTTTCATATTTTCTCTCGCGTTCGTTCAGGAAGTTAGTTGAATTTTAGTCGGTATTTGCTATATGAACGGTGGCTGCTGTTGTGAAGGCTTTTGTTTGTTTTATTGAAAAATGTGTTCCAACATGCTCAGAGTATTAGAGTTAAAAGTTTTTCGGGGGAACAATTTCAGACGTTTCTTTGAAATTTCCCGTTGTCATGATAATCCTTGTTTTATTCATTTTCCAAAATTTCAGTTTATTTTTTAGTGGGTTGACTTAGTTGACTAGTCTTAATTGTCCTATGGTGACTAACTGGGGGCAAGCAAGTTCCTCGTATTGTATTCATCATGGTGGAATCAGCGTTCCTTAGAATTCAAGATTATATTTCTAATAATAAAAATGATAATATATATATATATATATATATATATATATATATATGTGTGTGTGTGTGTGTGTGTGTGTGTGTGTGGTGCAGTCAATAGGTTTCCAGACTGTTTTTGTACAAGTATTTAAAGTTGTCGTAGACTCTTGAACATTCTGTATGTTATTGCTATACATCGTATGAGATGACTGACCAATTTGTATGGGTTCAGGTTTAAATGAACAGCTACAGCAGGAATTGGAATACACCCAACTAAAGCCTAATTGTCACAGCTAGTGAATTTCAAAAATGCAATCTGGACGTGAGGACACTTTAGAAGAACGATATGCAATAAAATTCTGTTTTGAACTTGGAAAAAAGGCCACAGAAACGTATGGAATACTTCAGACTGCTTTAGGACCATCTTGCATGAATTTAGCATCAGTTTTTGAGTGGCATAAGAAATTAAAAAAGGCAGGGAGTCTGTGAGGGATAATGAGAGGTGTGGGAAGAGTAAGGGAGTCAATACACCAGAGTTGATTGGCCAAAATGTTAGGGTTAGGGTTACTATGCTGAGGTTTTAAGTGAGTTCAGGAAGAGATTCCGTCGGATGTGGCCAGCACTCTTCAAATAGGGTCAGTGGCATTTCCACCAGGACAATGTACCAGTCCACAACTCTATCCTTGTCATAGACTATTTGACCAAGATGGGCATGAAGACAGGTCCTCACTCTCCCGATAGTTCAGACCTTGCTCACTGTGTCTTTTGGTTATTTCCTAGCCTCAGAGGCTGTCGTTATGAGACAATTGAGGAGATGAAAGAGGCTGTGACAAAGGTCGTTGACACGCTCAAACGAGAGGACTTCCATGGGGCCTTCCATAAGTTGTCGGAACGGTACAACAAATGCATTGAAGCCGGAGGAGATTACTTCATAGGGGACTAGAGTTTCATGTGTGTACTATCAATAAAAGTGCCCATACGAAAAAAGTCTGGAAACTTATTTAATGATTCTCGAATTTTCTCTCGCGTTCGTTCAAGGAAGTTGGTTGAATTTTTGTCGGTATTTGCCATATTAACGGTGGCTGCTGAGGTGAAGACTTCTGTTTGTTTTATTAAAAAAAAAAATGTTCCAAGATGCCTAGAAATTTTATGGTATTAGAGTTAGTTTTTCGAGTGAACAATTTCAGTGTGTTGACAACAGACGTTTCTTTGAAATTTCCCGTCGTAATGAGATTCCTTGTTTTTACTTATTTATTTTTCAAAAGTTCAATTTATCTTTTTTTTTAGTGGGTTGACTTAGTTGACTAGTCTTAATGGGTCCTATGGTGACTAACTCTGGGCAAGCAAGCTCCTCCTATCGTATTCATCACGTCGGAATCAACGTTCATAAGAATTCAAAATTATATTTCTAATAATAAATGAATAAATAAATAAACACACACATCGCACACTTTATAAACATCCTCAGAAACAATGATTATCCAACATCAATCAAACGATATTTAAATAATAAGAAATCACGGAAACTACATAGACCCACTAAGTCCTGTTTCCGGAAACTACCAAATTTCAGTGAAATTATCACCAAAGAAATACGCAGGGCTATTTACTAGGAAGGCTACATATACAACTGGCCCACTCAGGACCCTCACTATGCCAACACCTTAGGAAGAAAAATAACAATACTATCACAACATGCACTCTAGCTAACTGCCCAATGAGATATCCAAACGTAAGCCAAAAACTTACTCTATTTATCGTTTAATTTGCTCAAAACGCCATAATTTTTATATAAAAAAGTACAATCAGACCTCTTCACATCAGAATTAAAGTTTAACCCATGTGTATCCTCATTCCATAAAGATATGATTAAATTCAAAAATAATGATATTAATTTTTCCATTAATATAGAACCAATAGTACGTAATATTGGTTATCTCAGAAGTAAGGAAGCCTTATTATTATTACTAAGTTACACCCTCAGATTAACAGTAGATTAGATCAAATACCGAATATATCACTAATTCACATGCACATTTTAAATGCATATTTAAGTTTTGAAAAATCAACTAAAAATAAAAAGTAAAGATAAAATAAAATAAAATGAAATTATTTAGGACACCTGATGTCACGTCTATTCCGCATGGCTTTTAAACTGCCCACGTGGCATCATGGTTACAACACTCAACATGGCGTTCTACCACCACACGTTACACAACGTTCAAAATAAAATTTGAACCTCCAACACCGTTTTCATTTATAAAAAAAAGTCTCTGAGGATGAAGTTTTGCTTTTAAATTAATTAAACTCAAAGAATTATCATTTCGCATGGTAATAGCTCGGTAAATCAATTCTATACAATAAAATATAATATTTTGTGCAATGCTTCAAGCAAATTACAATATATATATATAGTCATCCACATCAGTGTCGCTAGACATACTAGCTTCCCGTAGCCGGGATCGAAATCCCAGTTGACTCAAACGCCAATCCAAGACTCTACCGCTCAGCCACGAGGAACCAGCAGCAGCAAAGTAAATTTTAAACGGTTATGAATCACAATTACTATTGTTTACATACATCCGCTTAACAGCTACCGAGACCTCAATTCATATATGAAGAGACTTACAATAAACGATAATGGCAACGCGATTACTTCATTCCCTTAGGGAACTCAACCCTACGGAGGTAGGGGTGTATATATATCTATCCCCTTTTCGCTTATATATATTCATATATATAAGCGGAAAGGGGAAGGTGATTATGATGCAATGATTACCGTCGTACCAAACAGACAGGGTCACCCGATTTCAAATCTTATATGACGCAGTTTGCTTTTAATATAACGCTAATACTCTTAGGAAGGGTATTAATCCATCTATTTTCGCGAAAGATATGGGTAAATAGTATAGTAGGGCAGGCTGACTCTTTAACCTTGGTTCAGCACGGATCTAGGAAAATGAAAACTCGGGTTTCAAATCTGTTAAAGTCCTTTTTAGAAAATGATCTAGTGTTACGTGCTTGTCGTGTGGAAGGTTCGCTAAATACAACTGTGTGTACACACTTGTGCACACTCACGCATACACACACGCACACGCACACAAACATAGACTCATGAACACAGAAACATATAAAAACAAACAAACACACACACACACAAACACACATACACACACACACACATATATATATATATATATAATTTAAGATAGCATAAATGGTTTGTTTACAACGCTTGGTGACTTTTAGTTTTGAGAGTGAAATTATCAGTCACTAAACTTTATAGTAATAACTATATGATTAATTAAATATATATATATATATATATATATATATATATATATATATATATATATATATATATAATCATGTCGTGCCGCCAGCACGGATATCCTTGACCATCCTTCGCCACTTTTCCCTATCGTTCATCGCCTCCGGCAGGTCTTCTGGGTTACATCCTATGTCCTCACATAGCTGCTGTATGTAAGTTCGGGCTGGTCGTCCTGCTTTTGCTTGGCCATATGTGGGGGTCCATAGGAGTACGTCACTTACGAGCTCGTCCTTGCTTCTCCAGCAGTGTCCGGCGTGTCTGGCTCGTCTGACCTGTATAGTTTCCGTGATGGGAGGCAAGTGGCCGTACAGTTGGCGTCTCGTGGGGTGTTGTCGCCAGGACTTGTTCAATATTGCTCTCAACATTCTTGTGTAGTTGCCGTCAAGTTTCTTCTCCAGCCGTTTGGTTAGTGTCCATGTAGTGCATCCATATAGAAGGAAACTCAAACCTGTTTAAATTGTCATTATACATTTATTTCGCCGGAGAAATATTATTTTACTCTCCGTCTCCTCAGATGACTATACATGTTTAACTTGAGGTTGAAAAACAGCAAATATGGATTACAGTCTGTACGTGTATAAAAAAAGGAAAAACCCATATAAATTCTAAATTCTCAGGCAAAAGCATACGCGATGAAAACAATAAGGTGTTAGAAACTTTAAGAAACCAGAAGGTGTTCCTGTAAATCGACGCATCCCAGTTCAACGTCAAATAAAACATTTATAGTCATCTGAGGAGAGTATAATAATATTCTCCAGCGAAATAAATTTATAATGTCAATTTCACCAGGTTTGAGTTTCCTTCAATTTGCAATGTATACGCTCTGTATGTGAGTTTTGTTATATAAACCTGAAAGAAAAAAGATATGTAACAATAGGCATACATCGAGCACTCACATAGATTTATATGATATTCCTCAAATATTCTATACTATAATCCACACCCGTTGTCTTCGGACGCTGACTATATATATATATATATATATATATATGTGCATATATATATATATATATATATATATATATATATATATATCAAATAGCTATATTAGAAACAAATAAGGCTGAATATCACTAATTGAGCATATTGCGTCACCTCTGTAACTAAATCTATATGAATTACGTACTTATTTTTTAATCCATATATATTCATATTCATATTCTTTCATCGAATTGGAGAACTCTAAATTTCGGCAATAATATCTAAAAATATCCGGTTTGATATAAAATGTTCCACAAAACGAATACATTCTGTTTAAGATCGGTTTAGAAAATAATTCGCTTTTACATAGAATTGTCGTCGGGTAGTTATTTATGAACGATACTGCATATATATATATATATATATATATATATATATATATATATATGTGTGTGTGTGTGTGTGTGTGTGTGTGTGTGTGTGTGTGGTGAATATTGAAGCAAAGAATACAAAAGTAAATGCATTGGCCAAAGGGAACTTAGGAAAAGACTGATCGATTTGGGACTTGGAAAACCCCTAATCAGTCGGGAATTCGAATCACGTTCTCCAAGAACGTCTCTGTCTAAGCCCCCCATTGCTACCTCAGTAAACTTCGATCGAGTGAACAGCGATCATTGATGTTCACTCGCTTTTCCTGTTTGTTGTTTTCTTTGGCTTAACTCTAATTCCACTCGCTTTGCCGTCGACTTCCATTTTTCAGATCGAGAGTTCCCCCGTGGTTTAACGTCGCTTTTAGGAAGCCATTACGGCTTGTCGACTGTTAGAGCGTATCGTGTTTGTTCTTTTTCAAATCTGTGAATCATGCTTGTCTGTTATCGTCTCTGTTCCACCGTCGCCTTTCTCTAGTATTCTATAAGACATTTTTCCGAATTTTCACAGCGTTTTTTTTTTTGGCCATTTTAATTGCTCTTAACATTTTTATCAACTTTTAAAGAAATATTTTGATACTAATTTTTACTTGACTTTTTTAATTTATATATCTATTTTTACTTGCTGTCGATATTTTTTCTATTTTCTGTTTTTCTCTAATGACCTCCACACAGTTTCCTTCAAAGATTTTTCCTAAAATATTTATCTAAAATCGTTAAACATATGCAAATCTAAATGTTCATCCTTCACCTTGTCCCACTTGGCATACCTCTTTTGGTTTTTTTTTTACCTTCTCTCCGAAAAGTAATGTCAACTAAAAGTGTTAATTCCATTCTTGAGTGGGCTGGAAACTTTCCATATTATTACTGATTACACTTTTTCCTTTCTGGTACCACCCCCAAAATTCAGCCTCTACTTTTCAATTGTGACCATTCAAATGTAGCTTACCTATTTGCACTAAATAAGATAAAGAGAATTATAATAGAGAAACTGGTCATTAATTTCAGCTCCTCTCTAGTGATTATAAAATGATTAATATGGAAAATTCCTAAAATTTTGCTGTAACTAAACATTCTAATCAACTAAATTATCGTATGGATAATGTTAAATGCTTCCTTCAAATGTTAAATGCTTCCTAATGTTAAATGCATTCTTTTATCTTTTTCGTTTAATTCACAATGTAATCGTCTTAAAGTGGTGAGTATATATAACTAAAGTAAAGTTGGCATCTGTAGTCGAGGGTGACTCGAAGGTTCCCATTTCAGTAGCTACTACATGTGTTGGGGAGGGCGCTACTCTTTTCCCTGGATTGCTCCTATTTACCATAGATACGAACCTTATAATGCTGAGTGTTAAGCAAGGAGGTATCAAGTACAATATTTTGAAGTCTTTGGTATGATTTGACCTAGGATTGAACCATTGTCTCCCGGGCCATTAGCGACCACTCTACCCACTGGGCCAATAAGCATATTTATACTTAAACTACGTATTTGGTTAGTTTTTATTTGATGCGCAGAATTTCAACAGTTTCCTTCAAATATCTTTCCTTCTTCCCTTCCTTTCTCCTTCCCTCTCTTCCGTCCATGCTTCTATCTATTCTTTCTTCTTTCCTTCCTTCTTTAGTCCTTCCATGCTTTCTTCTATATTGTTTATGTAGTTTAAATTTTTCTTTCTCATATTTGCCTTATTTCTGTAAGATAGTGCTGCAGAGAAATCCTCGCAAAAACGAAATGGAAATTAAAACATGAAATGTTCCTATTTTTCGCATATACATAAAACAGTTGAGAACAGCGCAAACATTTCTCAAGTTCCTGAAACCATTTCTCACCAAAGAAAATAAAAAACAAAATGATTCAGGAGTCAAATTTTTAAGTACACTTCTTTTCATAGTTTTCTTTCTTTCATTTTTCCATGGCATATTTATGATTTCTTGGTCTATTTCTCTTCTCCTCTCTCACTCACTCTCTCTCTCTATATATATATATATACATATATATATATATGTATGTGTGTGTGTGTGTGTGTGTGTGTGTGTGTGTGTGTGTGTGTGTGTGTGTGTAAATAGAGTTAGGTATATAGATATATATTCTAATTATGTGGTTTGCTATATTTATAATAAAGAGTTCACAAAATATGCTGATAGAGCATGTGGTTTGCTTTGTTTTGGTTTGGTTTCATGGCATATCAACCATTGTAGGTTATTTAATGCTAAATTCGGTTTATATATATATATATATATATATATATATATATATATATATATATATATATATATATATATATATATTACAAGACAACTCAAACCTGATTAAATTGTCATTATGAATTCATTTTGGCGTAAATATCATTATACACTCCATTTCATCAGATGACATCACACATTTAATTTGAGGTTGAAAAACAAAAAATATTGACTAAAGTCTATATATATATATATATATATATATATATATATATATATATATATATATATGGGGGGGAATAAAAAAAGAAAGTAAAAAACTATATATATTTAAATTCTCAGCCAAAATAAAGGGGTTAAAAGCAATAAAGTATTAGAAAAATGAAGAAACCAGGAAAAGGGGGTTCCTGTAAATTAACCCCTGCTAATTTGAACATATGCTAGATTGTGGGCGATGGTGAAATTTTATGAATAATGTAAGCTTGTAAACTAAACGATTTTCTTCATATATTTTTCTGTTTACACCTTTTACCTATGTTAAATCCCTCAGCTAGTGGGGCCAACACACACTCCTAAAAATGTTTTTTTTAAATTTCGGCAGCAACCAGGTACCTTTAATTAACCCAAAAATTGACAAAGAGAATTAACTACTCCTGAAATTAAAACCCTTATTGAGAATTAATTTCTAAAGTTCCAAGAATCTCCTTCTCCATATGAATTAATCCCTCATATAAAACTAGTAATTACTGAAATAAATGCTTTTTTTTTTCGAATAAAAATCATTCAAGCGGAGTTTTGAAAATTTACTTCACAGTTTTCCTTCTCCTAGACTGGTTTGCTATAACAAGGTCAAAGAGTTCAGTCTGTCATAGTATTTATCCATAGCTGGAGGGATAATATTTGGATTCATACCATTCCAAGAGTATTAATGCTACGTATTTCGGCAAACAGCTTTGTCCATAATAAGAATTCTATCCAACCCCGTATCTTTTCACTCACACACAAATATATATATATATATATGTATATATATATATATATATATATATATATATATATATACCAGGGTGGGCTGAAAGATTATATGATGACGTCACATCTACAGTTGATGATTTTTTACCAAAGGGATCCAAGCACTTCAACACCGATGGAAGAAGTATGTTTACTGCAAGGTGGACTATTTGGAACATGAACAAATGAGGTTTATTTTTCACAGGTACTAAAACTAAAACTCCGGGTTAGTGTTGACCATGGAATCATCGTAATGAAGGAGTATCCTGCAACTTCTCAGATCACCAGAACTGGACACTCATCATCCAATATCAACGACTCCGCTTTTTAGTGGAATCTTATCCCTTCTCGGTGAATACACTCAGCGTATTCTTAGAACCTTCAATACGGCGCTCAAAACTGCAAATTTTGAGTTTTACCGATTAAAGAAGAAAAACGAATTAAGAGTTAGATAGATATTTCCGTTATGTATTTTATTTTAAATCAAATTTTATAACTATATTTTTTTCTAAGCCATTGTAAAATGCATTAAAATTTCCTATACAATATTTTCGGGAAATTAGGATGGAACTTCAATCTCGTTTGAAAGAAAAATCTCACTTAAATATATTAATATTTATTTGATATTATACACATGAAGGTAATACATAGTTGCGAAGGGAAACGGTATTTAGAGGTTTCTAAACCTGATTCCTGATTCTAATATCTACAATGGAAAAAAGGTCGATACATTATTCTCTAGGGCTAAAATAATTACCATATAAATCAATGAATAATTGCATTTCTCTTTCCTCTAACAATACAAACCAATCTGAACATTGACACAGTCGACTTTGAAAAAATGACAGTCTACTATTACTTCATTAATTCAGATCATCCTTAAACACGGACACATGGAGTGTCCCCGTGGTAGAATGTTTACAGTGCTGAACTCCAGAATCGCAGTATGCGTGTTCGAACTCCGGTCGCGCTATTACGTTCGCTTTTGCCTTTTTTTTCTTGCCCTGGAGCTTGATCAGCCAAGTTCAGGAAGCACCCCTCCATACTCACACAAGCACAGTCTAATAATCGTTCATTTTGCCCACAAGGCACAAAATAGAAGCATCAGCTGGGTTACTGCTGAGACACCAGATATCGATTGAATACTTATCGTTCGCTTCTTTCACCTTTGAGTTGGATGAGTACTCAGTCCTCTATGGCGTCTCCTTTTATTCCTCTTCCTCTTGACTAATATTTTCTGTTCAATTTTCACTTCTCGTTATCATCATCTTCATTTTCATTTTTCTGTTTATTAATTCTTTATTTCTTTAATATATATATTTCTTATTTAGTTATCTATTTTGCGAAACGATTGGCGGGGGGGTGTCCTCGCGGTGTAATGGTTAAAGTGATGGACTGCGGAATCTTAGTAAGCGAGTTCGTACTCCAGTCGCGCTATTACATTCACTTTCGGGCAAATACTCTTGGGAAAGGTATGAACCCCCTTATCCTCCCAGCTATGGGTTAAATAGTACCACTACTGTTCTTCTAGGAGAATGGCTTTAGCATTAAATAACCTACAAAGCTTGATATGCCATTAAACAAAGAAACCAAACCTAAACGATTCGCAGACCCGTCAAATATATGCTGATATAAATGCACCTATTATAGGAATCTAATTAGCATTTGGATGATTAAAAAATAAAATTACTCGGGAAAGGTATGAACCCCTTTATCTTCCAATCTATGAGTTAAATAGTACCAGTACTATCCTTCTAAAAGGATGGATTTGGCATTAAATAACCCGAGAAGGTTGATATACGAGGTGCATACGATAAGTTTCCAGACCTTTTTCGTATGGGCACTTTTATAGAGAGTACACACATGAAACTCTTGTCCCATTCGAACTAATCTCCTCCGGCTGCAATGCACTAGTTCTACCGTTCCAGCAACTTCTGGAAGGCCCTATGGAAGCCTTTTTATAGCATCAAATAGTCTGTAACAAGGATGGAGTTGTGGACTGGTGTATTGTCCTAGTAGAAATGCCATTGACCCGATTTGAAGAGTGCTGGCCTCTTCCGACCGAATCACTTCCTGAACTCCCTTAGCACCTCCACATAATAACCCTAACCCTAACTCTTTGGCCAATTAACTCTGGTCTCTTGACTTCCTTACTCCTCCCACGCCTCTCATCATTCCTCAAAGATTCCCTGCCTTCCTTGAATCTCTTATACCACTCAAAAACTGATGCTCGATTCACGCAAGATGGTCCAAAAGCAGTCAGAAGCATTCCATACGTTTCTGTGGCATTTTTTCCAAGTTTAAAACAGAATTTTATTGCATATCGTTCTTCTAAAGTGTCAGATTGCATTTTTGAGATTCACCTGCTGTGAAAATCAAGTTTTAGTAGAGTGTATTCCAATTGCTTCTGTAGCTGTTCATTTGAACCTGAAATCATAATAATTGATCAGTCACCTGATAAGATGTATACCAATGACATACTGCATTCTCAAGTGTCTACGCAAATTTTAAATGGCCATACGAAAAAAGTCTGGAAACTAACCGTATGCACCTCGTACCATTAAATAACACACATACGCACACATGCACACACACACACACACACACACACATATATATATATATATATATATATATATATATATATAATTTGCTAATATAGTTAATAGCACTTATATGACTAAAAGTACTTAATATCATTGATAGAGAGTATATGTTTAAGTTAAGATAGTGTTGATATTGTCAATGGAGATTGATAACGATCAGTTTCTCGCCTATGCGTTCATTAGGCCAAGTCTTCTGTGTTGATATTTCTATGGAAGTTCCTTTATGATATCATGATTTTACAGTCTCGACAGGTTCCCCATCCATGTCAATACAATATTGCAATCTCCACAAGGTCGTTTCCGTCATATGAGCTTTGTTTTTGATAGTCACTTAGAAATATTCACGTTTTTAATCACCCGTGGAATATTCCAAGTATGGGGTATATGTAAACACAGTTCAAAACTATATCAGAGAGGTACTCCCTAATGGATTCTAAATTTTTTACGTTATTCTCTCATTCTCTCTCTCTCTCTCTCTCTCTCTCTCTATATATATATATATATATATATATATATATATATATATAATATATATATATATGATTTTTTTTGCTGTATATCAAATCTATTATTCTGTTGGTGTGAAAAAAACACAGAGTGTATAATTGCAAATTCTACGAACTGATATCGGGGAAAAATTACAGCGCGTACGTCTAATCTATAGAAATGACACCAAGAGAATTACATAAGCTAATACGTAATAAAGTGCTCAATACAGGAGATAGAGTTAATATTATGAAAATGATTCCTACATGGCCAAGAGCGAGTCTACGTAGGTTTCACCAACGGCTGAAGAGTCGTTTGGTGAAACCTAGGTAGACTCGCTTATGGCTATATAGGAATTATTTTCATTATATATATATATATATATATATATATATATATATATATATATGTATATACATGTGTGTGTGTATATGAGTGTATGTATGTGGGTATATATATATGTGTGCATATATGTATATTTTTAAATATATGTGTATTTATGTATATATATATATATATATATATATATGTGTGTGTGTGTGTGTGTGTGTGTACATATGAGTATATGCATGTGGGTATATATATGTGTGCATATATGTATATTTTTAAATATATGTGTATATGTGTATATATATATATATATATATATATATGTGTGTGTGTGTGTGTGTGTGTGTGTGTGTGTGTGCCTTTAAGCATGTTTGATTAAACAAGAAAGACACATTGTGTCAATATAATTTTATTAAGATCCTTTCAAGTTTCATGAGAGGTGTATTTGTTTTTGGTTAGAATCAGTTGATGAATGAATCGTGTACTGTACATCATCATCATCTTCATAAAGACGTAAATAAAGTATAATTCCGATTCTCTGATTAGCAATCTCACGTCGAAAGTCTTGGAGACGATACCCAGTGTCTGCAAAAAGAAGATAAATGTAAGTTTTTGTTGATTGGTTGTTCTTGGGGGGAAATCTATGAAAGAACTCAACTTATATGTTTGTTCTTTACCAGGTCAGTAATGCCTAGTATGTCTTGTGCTACTTTCTTATAAGATTTCTGAGATTAGAGGTAGGTGGCTGTAAATATGCCGTTTTGTAGGGTGCTGCTCCCAGGAATCGTTTAACATGGTATGAAGTATCCTCGCGTTGTTCCCATCAAACTTTTTCTCCGAGCGTTTAGTTAAAGTCCAAGTGGTGTAACTATATTATAGTTTGGTTATGGCATATCAACATTTGTAGGTTATTTAACGCCAAATCCATTTTTATGTAAATAATCTGTTCTATTTAAAACAATTCAGTTTAGGATAAGTACACAGTTTAATTGTCAAAAACATTTCTATTTTAAACTATTCAAGCAGTTATATATAACAATTCAGTTTAGTGTAAATACAGTTTTAATGTCGAAAAACAGTTCTATTTCAAATAATTCAGTTAAGCATAAGCTCGCAGTTTAAATGTAAGTACGGTTTAATTGTCAAAAACATTTTTATTTCAAGCTATTCAGTTTACTCAAACAATTCAGTTTAGCATAAGTATGCCGTTAGTTCTGTTTAACCCATAGATAGGGCCCTATCAGGTGCTACCGCTCCGGGACAGAGTGAACCTGGGAGCGATGGCAATGAAGAGGTACTCTGCATTTCCCAAAGCTCCAGCATTACTGGAACCTCACCGTAAGATTGTTTAGTGTCATATCCAGGACACTCGTTGGGGGGGGGGGGTCTTACTTCTCTGCAGAGAAACAGTCGGTGTTTTCTACAGCCCCAGCCGACTGGGCAAAACTATACTATAGCACTGTTATTGACATTATAATTGTTAAACCAAAGCAAGCTAATAACAAATAAGTTATATATAGACTTTATCCTCTTAAAGATCTCTCACTGAATTGTCTGGGATTTTTAAGTTGCGAGTCGTCGATCAAATATCAGAATAAAAAAATTAAGTAAACTGGTCCGTTTGGTTTGATGGCTTATCAACAATCGGTGACTATTTAATTCTAAATCCTCTTTATACTCATATATATAAGTAAGTCAGTAAAGCTGGCGACCTTAGTCGAGGGTGACCCGATGGTTCCTTTTTCAATAGCTACTACACCGACGTGTAGAG
Organism: Sepioteuthis lessoniana; assembly: GCA_963585895.1. NCBI lineage: Eukaryota > Metazoa > Mollusca > Cephalopoda > Myopsida > Loliginidae > Sepioteuthis > Sepioteuthis lessoniana. Next base: position 18,080,333 of record OY757925.1, read on the forward strand.
GAGGGCGTTACTCCTTTCCCTGGATTGCTCCACTTTACCTTTGATACGTACCTTATATTGCTGAGTGTTAAGCAAGGAGGTATCAATTACTATTTTTAATGTCTTTGGTATGACGGGACCTGGGATTGAACCAAGGTCTCCTGGACCATTTTGAACACTACTCACAAGGCCAGTGAGCCGGTAATACATAAATATATGATATCTAAACACATTTTGTTGGTAACATTTTGTTGATAACATTTTTAAATGAGCCTAACCTAATTTTTTGCACAGATAAATGGTTCTTAGTATTGCTAATTTTCACTAAAAATCTAATTAAACATAAATCATATGTTTTCACACAGTTAAATAATCGAACAATTCGATTTCTAACATTTCAATTTAGCATGAGTCATTTATTTACACTTAGTTTAAATGACAAACAGTTCTACTTGATCCTTTGACAGAACCCTATCACTCTGGCCGATCGCAATGAAGAGGTTCTCCGAATTCCTCAATATTTCAGCATTACAGGAACCTAGCCATCAGATTGTTTAATGTCGTATCTATAACGCTCGTAAGAAGAGTTACCCCTTCTCAAAGATTCAATTTGTATGTTCTACAGCTCTAGATGAATGGGCTGATGCTGGTACATGTATTTCGCAATATACGATAAGTTTCCTGACTGAGGCCAGCAACTCTTCAAATTGGGTCAGTGGCATTTCCAGTAGGACAATGCACCAGCCCACAACTCCATCCTTTTCACAGACTATTTGACCAAGATGGGCATCAAGACAGTTCCTCAGCCTCCCTATAGTCCTGACCTTGCTCCCTGTGTGCGTGTGTGTGTGTGTGTGCATTTAAGCATGTTTGATTAAACAAGAAAGACACATTGAGTCAATATAATTTTATTAAGATCCTTTCAAGTTTGAAACATTGGAGACATCAATGAAGAATACCTGTTATTCCCTAAGCTCACCGGTTGTCGTTATGAGACAATTGAGGAAATGAAAGAAGCTGTGACAAAGGTCATTGACACGCTCGAACAAGAGGACTTCCATGGGGCCTGCATTGCAGCTGGAGGATATTACTTCTAAGGGGACTAGAGTTTCATGTGTTTACTATCAATAATAGTGCCCATACGAAAAAAGTTATTTAAAGATCCTCGTATACATATATATACACTTTTCAACTTATTTTTCTCGTTTTTATATATATATATATATTATTATATAATGGCTCTATTCTAGATATTGAGCACTTGTTTCGCCTTAAACCCATGATTAGTGATAACCAACACTGTTATGATATATATATATATATATATAGTCATCCACTGACGGACTGTTATGATGTATCACAACTCTTCAATGTGCCTAGACAGGCTAGATTCCGAAGCTGGGATCGATACCGGGTTGACTCAAACGCCAATCCAAGATTCTACCATTCAGCCACGAGGAAACCAGCGCCATCGAATGAAATTTGAACGCTTATGTATCAGAATTTTTTTTTCTTACATATATCCGCTTAACGGGCACCAAGAGCTCAATTCATTTGAAGAGCCTTGCTTTACGTAAGTGGCGACCATTTCTTCCTTTGCTAGATAGCTCAACCCCACAGGGGTAGAGAAGCATATATATATATATATATATATATATATATATATATATATATATATGGAACTTTACTCGAAATGGAGACATGTTTGTGTTTTTTTACGACAAACTGTATTTAGAGACATTTGTGTGTTGCAGGTGCACTTAATTTTGGTGCAAATATTGGTATCGAATTTTCCCTGCCTCATGAAATAAAAATCCATTTGCATGATAGAAGAAAAAACATAATGGATTGGAGACATCAATGAAGAATACCTGTTACATAATACAAGTGTATTACAGTGATAGCAATAAGATATTTTGGTATTATTCTGCACGTGCACTTGTTCAAGTTCTGCAGGGAAAAAATTCAGTTTATTTATTTATTCATTTTTCTGATTTGAACTAATTAAACCCTCAAATTCTCGGCAACGTCTTTTTTTCTTTTTAAAGAAACATATTATTTTACATTTCATAAGCTGTATTAACTTTCACATTTATTTCAATGTAGAATGATCATGAATTTCTGAGACACTTAAACGCTGAAAAAGACAAGACAGGTCGAATTATTTCGGGTGGGGTTCCTTTGTGAATACTTATCATCTTTTTTATCATCTGTTTTTTAGCTTTCGGTGGAGGAGGGGGATTGAAGATGAAAATGCTTTTTTTGCGAGGGATGAGTTTGTTTTTTTGTTTGGTTTTGTTTTGTTTTTCCCCTTTTTTATACACATCACTGAAAAAATGCAGTCAATCCAAGAAATAGCATTAAAATAAAATTTGAATTACCTACATTAGGGAATCACATGTTTGGCTTTTTTTTTTAATTATGTGGGGGTTGATTTTTTAAAATTTAATGCGTTTTAGTTTGGGCTTTGGTGGGGGTTCTTTATTTTTCAAAACACGGTTTTTCAAAGTGGAATCTGACTCTGGCGGTCGGACAAAATTTTTTTGTGAGTGCTTTTTTGAACAGGAAAATGTTGTTTTTAGGGGTGAATTTTTTCTTTCACAATCTATTACTCAAATCAGTGAAAAAATGCAATCAATCGAAGAAATAACGGTAAAAATAAAAACGGAATTACCTTACATTAAGGAAACACATGCTTTGCCTTTTTTTTTCGTGGGGTAGGGTCCATTTTTTAAAAGTCGTAACGTGTTTTTCGTTTGGCTTTGCTGATGGCTTTTCGTCGTAATTCTCAATTTTTTACTTGAACCTAAAAGTACTGGTCTAACAAAAGAAAATTGCTTACGTTAGAAAAAAATGTAAAGCTAGGCTGGAGCTCTTCTGTTAATCCTCCAAATCAGACCCCGAATCTGCCTTTTTCTCGTTAAGAACTTGAAGCTCTTGGTCTGACAAAAGTGAATGCAAATTAGCCATATCAGTGAAGAATTTTTGCAGTAAATATTCATTCTTGGTTGATGAGATAAACAAATATCTTACCAGTTTTTGCGACAAACTTTTTAACAGAATACCTTGTAACCTATTCTTTAAGGTAACGCCAAAAATCGCTCCATTTTTTTTTTTTGTGTGTGAGTTTACTTATTGTCAAATTCGTTTGCATAATTAATCACAAAGTGTTCATTGCCTTATTCGCATTTTAAGCCGAGCAAATGCTACTAAAATAATGAAATCATTTTTAATATATGAAACGAGGAAGAACTGTGGTTTTATTGCTTTTCTCACCAGTTCAATATAAAGGAATCACAAACCTATGTTTGGTTAGTCTTTCAATTTCACAAAATAACGATTTTTGTTTCAGAAAACAAACCAAGTATTCCCGACGAACAATGGGTGTCTAGTCTATTTCAACTTTAACTCCCTCACAACTAATAAGATACAAGTCATGAAACTATGCGTTGTTTACTCCACGACAAAATGCACGTCAATCGACACTTGTCTTTCGGGAAAGTTCTAAGCATTCTAATTAAAAAGTAAAATTGGCAGCCGTAGTCGAGGGCGACTCGAAGGCTCCATTTTCATTTTCAATACATTGAGGTGTAAGGGACGGTGCAACCCCTTTACATGGATTGCTCCATTTTATCCTTGATACGTAGTTTATAATGCTCAGAGGTATCAAGTACCATTTTTTGAGTCCTTAGTATGACACCATCTGGGATTGAATCCCAGTCTCACGGACCATTGGTTAACCCTCTACCCACTTGGCCAATGGCCTGGTAAGAATTGTAATAGGTTTCTAAAACCCGAGAGATAGATGTGGAAATGTTTTATGCATATACCATTTTTATGCATGTATAAATTCATGTCTATTGCATAGTTTCCAGTGGATCAGATTCCTCACAATGTCATCTCTGCTCTGGTCTCCCTTTTGGGCTAGTTAGCTGTATTCACTTATTAGATAACTTTACATCCGGGAAACTGTGGTTCAATCCCAGGTCGAATCATACGAAAAATTCAAATAATGGTACTTGATGCTGCCTTACTTAGCACTCAGCACTATAAGGTAAGGATCAAGGGTTAAGTGGAGGAATCCAGGGAATGGTGTAAGCACCCTCGCATACACCTCGGTGTAGTAGCTATTGAAATGGGAGCCTTCGGATCACTCTCGACTAAGGTCGCCAAATTTACTTACTTTTTTTTTTATCTCAATCACCACAGTGACTACACTTGCTGTTCTTGTAAGTATAATCAATTTTTGCTTTGATATATCAAATTGTTTGTACTGCAACTCGTTTAGTTTCAGTTTATCTATTCAAGTGTCCTTTTTGTAACCATGTCCTGGTAATAACATGTGTAATTTCTACAATGTCTAGCTAATAACATGTGTAATTTCGAAAATATCTAGGTATTAACATGTGTAATTTCCACAATGTCAAGGTCATCTAATAATCGTTTAACTCCTTCCGGATTTTCTACACCAGCGTTAGCTGATGGGTTTTTACTGGAGTTTGAGTGACAGCAAGTCTCCTCAAGGCTCCAGGACTCTTCTCAGTATTCTTGTTGGTCTTTACAATGCTTTGTTCTGAACACTGTAGATTATTCTTCTAATTTCTTATTCCTCCAGACTTTTCTCAAATCCTTTGGGGATTATTTTAAGTGTACCACTATATTTGGTATCACAGTCACTCTCATATTCCACACTTTTTTTTAACTCTGTAGGACGGTTAAAGTATTTGTCCATTACAGTTCTTTAACAATTCCTAATAGATCACCTTTGCCACTCAGTTGTGCCTAGTTTTATATTTCCTTTATATGTAAGTTTACTCTTTTCTCTTATTATACAAATTAACTCTGTATTGTTAGTTTTTCACATCAGCACTAATTGATAATTTTTATCAGTAAGAGTTTTCAGGCTATTGTCTTCGTCTTTGTTTTTATTTTCTCAAAGTTTCGGCCGCTGTATCCTCCAGTTTTCCCCACGTGTCCCCTGTTTATCTGGGCATAGAAATGATTCAACATGGGAAAGAGTTTTCAGACGATTGCCTTCATCTTTATTGTTATTTTTTTAAAACTCTTTCTGATAAAAATTATCTCATAAAACTTCTTGTAATGCTTCTCGGATAAGCATGAAAAACAATGACATCATTATTTGCGAAAGATCTTCATAGTTCTTGAAAACCTTGTTTGATCAACAGTCAAACTTTAAAAATAATTTCCCAGGTTGAATCATTTCTATGCCCAGATAAACAGGGGACACCTGTGGAATACAACTCTAATAGTCAATAATCAATATAGATATATAGATATATATAATCAATAATCAATATAGATATATAGATATATATAATCAATATAGATATATAGATATATATAATCAATAGACAACTCTATTTTCACTGAGACTTGAGTCTCAGTGAAAATAAGCCTCATGAAGTATATTAGGCTCTTCCAAGTATCTGGTCTAATTTTAGCAGTAGCTATGGTTTCCATTCATTCTGTACTCTTCGATTTCTCCAGGTTCAAGGAGATTGTTCCGAAGTCCTCGACTACTATTGGTGTCACAATCAATTTCATATAACTCATCTCAGGTAAGGTCGAGACATGTGACAATCTTTTCGCCCTCTTTCATTTTCTCTCTGTGGTCCTCTGGCACAGAAAAATCCATTATTTGATAGGTTCTGCGTTTTTCTTTTATTTTAACAAAATATAGATCCTGTCTTCAGGCCTGGATTCAGTAATTTGTTTGTATCACAAAGACTCGAGGAATTTTTAGTTTATTATTTTTCTCTTTAGATAGTTTTTTTTTACATCGGCGTTAACTGATGGTGTTTAGTCTTATGCTCTGTAACTGCGCTAAGTTACAACATTTGCTTATTATTATTTACTCATTAGAGTTTTTCACATCAGCGTTAGCCAAGGGTCTTTCACTGGAGTTTGAGTGACAGCAAGTCTTCTCAAGTCTCTAGGACTCTTCTCAGTATTCTGGCCGTTCTCAACTATGCTGTAGTTTGGATGGTCTTCACTCGTCCGCCAACTTCCAAGTCCTCCAGGCCCTTTAATAATCCTTTTGTTACTGTACCAAAAGCTCCAATCACAATTGGTATTATTGTCACCTTCATGTTCCATAGTTTTTTCAATTCCCGAGCAAGGTCGAGGTACTTATCCTTCTTTTCACATTCTTTCAATTTTCTTCTGCGAACAGCTGGGGCAGCCAAGTCCACAATTTTGCAAATTCTCTTTTTTGTTTTGTTGATTATTATAAGGTCTGGTTTTCTGGCCGAGATTATGTGATCCGTTTTTATGTTAAAGTCTGATAGTTTATGTGTGTCATTTTCTCGGACAGGTGTTGGGTTGTGCATATACCATTTGTTCGTATGGTCAAATTTAAATTTCTTTTCACATCTCCCAGTGGGTCACCTTACCCACCAAGCCGTGTCTAGTCTTATACTCCTTCTATGCTAATTTGCTGCATTCGCTTATTATGTGATTGATGGTTTCATCTCCGTCACCCCGTAGCTTACATTTGCTATTTTGTTACGTCTTATCTATTCTCGTTTTGATATGATTGGTTCTTACGGCGTTTTTTGGGGGCTGCTATTTGGAAAGATTCTGTTTCTCTCTTAAAGTTTCCTTTTCTTAGCCATGTCCAGGTTTTTTCGTAGGATATTATTATCATTATTCTCAGGGTTATTTTGTTCTCTATAATCTGCTAAAAGCCAACATCAACTAGTTATGTTTACCTTATTAAGTAACGCTAGGTTTAGTCTTCTGGCCAGGCTTAGATGATTCGTTTGTATCTTTAAATTATTATTATCATTATATTTCTTTCGAGTTTTTTTACACCAGCGTTAGTTGATAATCTTTCACTGGAGCCTAAATGACAGCAAGTCTCCTTAGCTCTTCACGATTCTTCTCAATATTCTGCCTGATCTGAACAATGCAAAAGTTTGGATGCTCTCTACCCGTACTCCGATTTCCATCTCTTCCAGACCCCTTTTCAAGCCTTTTAGTTCTGTAGCAAGCTCCTAGTATATGTCACTCATTCAGTTTCCCTTGACCTTTACTCTGTGGACTGCTGAGAGGGTAAACTTCATCATACAGCAAGATTACTTTTTTTTAGATCTTTTAAATGGTTTTTCTTCTCGCCATGTGCCCCATATTTCTGACTGTTGTATAGTGGCTCGTACCACGTTACTTCCGGTATTGCGGAAGTATAAAAGACGCCGTATCTGTAGAAGAGAGACAGAAGTGAGACAGAAGATCTCTAAAGGAAGTCGGTCAGTAGAAGACCAACTTCGGACGTAACACCTACAGCAAGAGACTTATGATACTAGTCGAACTGTACCACTTAAGTTAATAAATATTTAACTCTGTTCCACTGTGTATCAGCTCCTTACCATAATACAACACTGACCTAAGCTTATTAAATGACTAGTATTTATCGCGTGCTGTAATGATAAGCTGTCTTTTCTTGTAGAACATCTTTCAGGAGTTTAGCGAATTTTCTGACCGAGTGCAAAACTAAACCCAATTTAGAAAATGACAACTGTATTATAAGACTGCAAATACGTTAATTCACAATGTAATCATTGAGAAGTCATGGTAAAAAAGAGATAAATAAAACTAATTTAAAATAATGTCTTCTAATGAACAGAAATAACATAAGATTTTTTGAAAAAAATTATTGAATGACCGGAATAAAGAAGTTTTTAGGATTTTATAAGTTTTATGAATTTCCTCTTTTATTAAAAGTTTCTTTTTTTCAATTCTAACATAAAAGTTTATCATTTGAATAAATCTAATTAGGAATATTTTCTAAGAATTGCTTATTCAATTTCCAATAAAATTTTTAAATGAATCAAGAAAATAAAAGTAAAAAAAAACAACAAACAAACAAAAAACGTTGCAGCATTTTAGTTCATTGAAGGGATGCAGAAAATTATCAGCAGCATCATATGTTTATATATTATTTCCTCGAAAAGATAGATGAATTAGCATAGATAGACAGATAGATAGATATGTATGTGTGCGTGCTCACGCGCGTGTCTATATACGTGGATCATTCAAAAAGTTCTAAACCTCACCCGAAGAGCAATAATGAAGGTTGTTTTCTTTATAAATAAAGAGTGCTCAATCGTGAAGTAAAACATGGAAAGATCTAAAACAGCATAGACACAGTTTCAACAGTGATTGAATACTTACAGTTTCTCGCCAATGCGATGATCAGACCACTCTCTCTCTCTCTCTCTCTCTCGTATATGTATACCGAGGGAGAGAGAGATAGATCTGTAGACAGCACAATATATATATATATATATATATATGTGTGTGTATATATATAAAAGTAAGTAAAGTTAGCGACCATAGTCGAGGGTGACCCAAAGGCTCCCTTTTCGATAGCTACTACACCAAGGTGTAGGGGAGGGCGCTACTCCATTCCCTGGATTGCTCCACTTTACCCTTGAACCGTACCTTATAATGCTGAGTGTTAAGCAAGGTTGTATCAAGTTCCATTTTTAAAGTCTTTGGTATGACTCGACCTGGGATTGAACCCAGGTCTCCCAGGGCCATTGGCGAACACTCTAACCGCTGGGCCAATGTCCCGGTAAATATATATATATCACGAAAACTATCCAAGTTAGACGAACCAGACACGCAAGACACTGCTGGAGAAGCTAGGGCGCCTTGGGTATCGTAATGGTTAGCAAGCTCGACTAGCAAACCTGCACGAGTGAGTTCGAGTCTCATTGGGTGCCCCATTCATATGGCCTTGTGCCACATCTAAGCAAAATAAAAAAAAGATTAGTAAATTACCGCTGCTGGAGAAGCAAGGATGAACTCATCGACCCCCGCATATGGCCAAGCAAAAGCAGGACGACCAGCTCGAACATATATACAGGAGCTATGTGAGGATACGGGATGTAGCCCTGAAGACCTGCCAGAGGCGATGAATAATAGAGAGAAGTGGCGAGAGAGGGTCAGGGATATCCGTGCTAGCGGCATGACATGATGATGATGATATATATATATATATATATATATATATATATATATATATATGTATATTTAGAGTGAGTGAGAGACAGACAGACAGACAGATAGAGAGAAAGAATTAGGTGATTATAGAAGAATGGAACATTGGTTTACCACGGTTTCTTCAAACAACTCATTCCAATGTATTTTGGTTATACTTACTGATGTATTTTGGTAATATTTACTGATGTTAGAAAGATGAATCTGGTCTAATATTTCATAATGTAACGGGGAAGAGATTCCTATCATTTATTCTCAACAAGAATGATCGTTATGATAGCGCACTATTATAAAGTTGACAATTACATTTTAATAATTATTTTTACACTTTTAACAATTTAAAAAAAAATATTTTATCGCTTTTCTTCTTAAATCTGACCTTTTCTTTAAAAAGTTCAGTGTCGTTGATGGTCGCTACGTTTTTTTGGGTTTTTTTTTTCCCTTTTATTGAAGGTAATACGCAAAGGTTGAGCAAGTATTTGGACAGATTCAGCTCTCATACACCAGTCAGTATGCTGTAACGAAGGCATATTAAAAAGTGCAGAAGGTTATGTGTTTGAACAATTAGAAATCTACACACAGAAACAGGTATTGAAGTATACACATTGAACACACACGCAGAAGTCCATGTGTTTACGCAAATATTTAAACATGAATGTCTTTACCTAAAACTCTGAACACAGGAAAAAAAAAACTATATAGACACATGTATACAATGGCAATATAATTTTTAAAAGCGTGAGCATAATAAAATATTTTGAAAATGATTAAAATATTTTAGAATCCAAAAAAAAAGGGGGACCCTTTGTTTCGGTAACTTTTTTATCTAAGAATTGTCAGTGACATAAAAGTTTACATCTGAGGAGGTTAACATGGAATATGGTACTTGGAAAAGGCCTGGAGACGGGGAAAAACCGATTTAAAAAACATGGAATATTGTCCATCGAAAAGGCCTGGAGACAGGGAAAACCGATTTAAAAAACATTGAATATTGTCCTTCGAAAAGGCCTGGAGACGGGGAAAAACCAATTTAAAAAACATGGAATATTGTCCATCGAAAAGGCCTGGAGATGGGGAAAACCGATATAAAAAACATGGAATATTGTCCATCGAAAGGGCCTGGAGACGGGGAAAACCGATATAAAAAACATGAAATATTGTCCATCGAAAAGGCCTGGAGACGGGGAAAACCGATTTAGAAACATGGAATATTGTCCTTGGAAAAGGCCTGGAGACGGGAAAAACCGATTTAAAAAACATGGAATATTGTCCTTGGAAAAAGCCTGGAGGCAGGAAAAACTGATTTAAAAAACATGGAATATTGTCCTTGGAAAAGGCCTGGAGACGGGGAAAAACCGATTTAAAAAACATTGAATATTGTCCATCGAAAAGGCCTGGACACAGGGAAAACCGATTTAAAAAACATGGAATATTGTCCATCGAAAAGGCCTGGAGATGGGGAAAAATCGATTTTAAAAAACATGGAATATTGTCCATCGAAAAGGCCTGGAGACGGGGAAAACCGATATAAAAAACATGGAATATTGTCCATCGAAAAGGCCTGGAGACGGGGAAAACCGATATAAAAAACATGGAATATTGTCCATCGAAAAGGCCTGGAGACAGGGAAAACCGATTTAGAAACATGGAATATTGTCCTTAGAAAAGGAATGGTGACAGGGAAAAACCGATTTAAAAAAAAACATGGAATATTGTCCTTCGAAAAGGCCTGGAGACGCGAAAAACTGATTTAAAAAACATGGAATATTGTCCTTCGAAAAGGCATGGAGACGGGGAAAAACCGATTTAAAAAACATGGAATATTGTCCATCGAAATGGCCTGGGGACGTTGAAAAACTGATTTAAAAATTCACCGCAAGCCAGAAGAGTTGGTACGGGTAATAATCTTTTCTTCACATGGTCCAGTGAGATTGTTGAAAATTTCTGGTGTATAAAATTGTTTTTTGATACTCCACAAGGTTGATGCATTGTTATAAGCACAGCTTAAAGTATTGAAAACTGAAATTCATTATTTGAATTCGCGAGTATGGTAAACATCGTGAGTTTATATGCAGCTGCACAAACCAGAACAAAGGCATGGACAGCTATTGACAGGTTATCGGTCATATGGAATTCAGACCTGACAGATAGAATGAAAGGCAGTTTCTCTCAAGCAACGGCCGTGTTGATACTATTATATGGATGCACTACATGGACGATTACTAAATAGATGGAGAAAAAGCGTGACGGCAACTACACAAGAATGATGCGAGCAATATTGAACAAGCCCTGGAGGCAACGCACCACAAAGCAGCAGCTGTACGGCCACCTACCTCCCATCACGAAAACTATCAAAGTTAGACAAACCAGACATGCGGGATACTTTTGGAGAAGCAGGGACAAGCTCATAAGTGATGCTCTCCGATGGACCCCCTCACATGGCCGAGCAAAAGCATGGTGACCAGCTCGAACCTACATACAGCAGCTCTGTGAGATACGGGATGTAGCCCTGAGGACCTGCTAGAAGCGATGAACGATAGGGAGAAGTGGCCAGAGAGGGTCAGGGATATCCGTGCAGGTGGCACGTTAAGATGATTATAATGATGATTCGTACATCTAATTTCTGAATCGAGTGACCGTTGATGTCACTGATATAATTCTCTGAAGAGAAGAGACCAAAACAAAGCGTCGTATTTTTTGGATTTGAAAATATTTTAATCGTTTTCAAAATGTTTCATTATGCAGTCGCTTTTAAAAAAACAATCTTTAAATTCTGTACTCACCACAACGTCTTCACGTTCAATTACGTTTAGCGGAAAAGTTATCCTTGTAGAAAATGAACTCGGCACCCCAATTTCAAACCCTGGTCAAGTCTTTGCGTTTACGTTCGTGCTATTGCCTTTTGGAAAGGCACGAATGCATTATTTGTGACACATCAATAATCAACTTAAATGGTACAGTTCAACTAGTATTATAAGTCTCTCACTGTAGGTGTTTTACCCCACAGATATGGGTTAATTGGAGGACAGACTGATTTCTTTATACTTGTTTAGGCAACCAATGTAGGAGAAAGAAAAGTCTGAGTTCAAGCCCTAATCTACTTAAGACTTGACCTTGTGTCACACCTGCTCTTTTCGAAGGGGATGGATAAATACATACTCTCACATACGTACATGTTAATTTAAACATACTCTAATACTCTGATTCTAATATTGTCTTTAACTTTGTATATATCCATGTAACCGTAATGTAGGAAAATAGCACATCATAGCGAGATTTGTATTACAGCAATTTACTAGGAATGATAATAAAATAGATTTCCAATCTCATTTGAGCAGGTTTATTAATTTTTGGAGGTCTGTAATCGCACAAAACATAATTTATATATATATATATATATGTTGGTTGGTTGGTTGGTTGGAATTTATACTATGCTAACCCTTGTTGAATTATTAAATGTCAAAATCAGTCGCTGTTTTCTCTTTTGGAAGCATTTGCATAGTTTCAAAGATGTTAACGATAATCATTTGAAAAAGATATAACTTCAAATAACTATCCCTAATAAAGTTTCAAGTATGTGTAACATGAATAACTGACACCCAGTTATAAAGGTTTCAAGTATTCCTATCTAATAGAACTAATTTGCCTACAGATATATTGTTTAAAACATTCGTATCTAACACTACAAATTTGCCTAGTTAGATGGTATTAAATAATTTTATCTAACATTTAAAATTTCTAAAAAGGTATATGGTTTCAAGTATTTTTATCTAATACAAATAATTTATGAACATGTGAATCATTTTGAATAGCTATTCATATATAATAAAAAAACATTTGTTTGCACTCTGTTATATGGTTTCAAGTATTCTTATCTAAGAGTAATAATTTTAATGACATTATAATAGAATCCTAACAAGTATTCCAGTCCAGATAGGATCAGGAAGTAATTGCAATGAAGGGATAACGCAACATGCTCCTGAGCTCCAGGACTATACTCGCCAGCGGATTAAGGTTTGGTTTGGTTTGGCTTGTTTTAAAGATATATAAATCTTCATGGGTTATTTATTGCTAAAGCCATTCCGGAAAAAAAAACACTGTACTGGTGTTATTTAACCCATAGTTGGAGGAATGTTATATATTGCCCCTCTACCGAGCCGTCAATCAAGAGATGCACCGGTGTAACAGCGGAAGCAGGTGAACGTTACACAATAATATAACCAGGTGCCAGACGGTTCGAGTCAGTTGGAGACAGGATGCCAGTGGAGTGAGAACCAGCTCCTGACGGAGGGCTTGGGCTCTCAGTGACCCACGGTTGAGCAACCTCAGCCAAGATGAGAAAGAAGTGCTGCTATGGCCGCGAGAAGAACTTGGGTCAAAATAACAGTCTGTCCCCGTCTCCAACTCATCTCTCATACACACTTAAACAATACCACTTTTTGTTTAATCGGAAATTAATCTACTTCTAATCAGCATAATTGAATCTGCCGTAAATATATATATTCAGCATATAAAGGGGAATTTTATAGTTTTAGGATATCCTCTTCTAAATCTTCCATACAATCCAGTTTTGGTTTGGTAAAAGTTTATATCGAAAACAATGCTGATCAGAGCCATAAGCGCCATAGGCCTCTTAGCACAAATACTGAACGTAAATATTTCAATATAATTTTTTTATGTGAACCAGTATGATTTCAAATATTTGCAGACTGTTGAACGTCTATATATTATCGGATTTTCTTCGGAACTGATTGACATCTTTTTCATATTGATTGAAAAAAGATCATTCGTAAAGTCATCCAAAATATCACGTTTTAATTTCGCAACAGCATATTGAACTAAAAAGATGACAAACATGACAAAGTTAGAAAATGTTAGTTTTTAAAATAAGTTTCACAAGAAATCAGTCATAGTGTTAGTGTTAGCTCCAACCATTTAACCGTGTATAAACAAATGATTATTATTAGATTTTGGCAAAATTATATAACCATATAATTTTGTATAAATCAATAATATTAGACCGGACATTGGCATGATGGTTAAAGTGTTCGCCAATGGCCCGGGAGATATGGGTTCAATCCCAGGTCGAGCCATATCAAAGACTCAAAAAATGGTACTTGATACCTCCTTGCTTAACTCTCAGCATTTTAAGGCATGGACCAACGATAAAGTGGAGCAATCCAGGGAAAGAAGTAACGCCCTCCCCTACACCTCAGTGTAGTAGCTATCGAAAAGGGAGCCTTCTGGGTCCCTCGACTAAGGTCACCAACAGCAACATTATCATCTAACTGGACATTGGCATGATGGTTAAAGTGTTCGCCAATGGCCCGGGAAACCTGGGTTCAATCCCAGGTCGAATCATATCAAAGACTCAAACAATGGTACTTGATGCCTCCTTGCTTAACTCTCAGCATTTATGTCATGGACCAACGATAAAGTGGAGCAATCCAGGGAAAGGAGTAGCGCCCTCCCCTACACCTTGGTGTTATGGCTATCAAGAAGGAAACCTGCGGGTCGCCCTCGACTACGGTCGCCAACTTTACTTACTTGTTAGTGTTAGACAGGGGTACTTGAAATCATATTACTGTGTTAAAATTATTATTTGTCGACAATGATATTTAAACACGATCATATTGTATAAAGAAATAATTGGATTAAATAACAATAGGTACTTGAAACCATATAGTTGTTTATGAATTATTCATATTAGATTGGAATACTTGAAACCAGATAAATGTGTTAGAATTAATACTAAATAATGATACTTTAGATCCTATAAATGTATGCATACTAATGGTTGTTATAAGATAAGAATAATTACTTGAAACCATATATTCGTGTGTGAATAATTAATATTAGATTGGAAGACTTGAAATCATACTCTGTATGCAAAGTAAGTTTATAAGGAATAATTGATACCGAATAAGGGTTTGAAAACCAACGAATGTTATTAATTTAAACTATTTACTTGAAAACATATAATCGTCTAAGAAATATTTTTATAAGATAGGAATATTGAAACCATATAATTGTGGTGAAATCATTAGTTTTAGATTATAATACTTTAAACGAAACGACTGCTTACTCGCATGATCATTGAAACCAGTTGGTTGTGGCTGTAGAATACACCAACTACTTCTCTGCAGAGGGGTAAGACCCAGCTACAAGTTTTCTGGGTATGACCTTAGCTTTGGTAAATGTAGAGTAGCTCTTAATTGCCATTACATCCAGCTTCACTCTTTCCTTGTGTGGTAATACTTATTATAATCCCATCTATGAGTCAAAAAGAAATATTTCATCATTTTCTATGCTTGAAGCTGTATACAAAAAATGACTGTTAAACTGAATTCTTAGTATTACATAGCAATGCTTGAAATCATTTAACTGTGTGCAAACAAATCTGCTCTGCCTTGTTTGAAAATCTTTACCTTCAAACAATTCGTTAACAAATCATCTTTTCACCATATATGTATATAACAATTTGGCATTAGATAACTTATAAGAATTGATATGCCCTAAAACTCAACCAAGCAACCAACCAACCCTAAGTCAGTTCGAAGATAAATTGTAACATATTGACCTCCGACCCGGCCGAGCTGTCAAATAAGAAATGCACCAGTGTAAAAAACAGGTGCATCCGAGCGAGATATCAGGGGATAACCTTGACTGTGGACGGGTTGAATTGAGTGCAGATGCGACGCTCACTAAAGCAGGTGGGTGTCAAGCAATTATATAACCCGGTGCCACAGGATGTTCGAGTTAGTTGCAGATTAGAGTTTGGAGTCAGTTGTTGCAGTTCGAGGAGTGAGAACCAGGTCCCAGCCGAGGCTGGGCCCTTAGGTCCTTCGGTTGAGCTGCCCCGCAGGATGCGAAAGAAGTGCTGCTATAGGCAGAAGAGCTGGGAGTCAATATGTTGCAGTCTTTGTTCAGTCTCCAACTCATCTCTCACATAATAACCCTTTCGTAATCCTTTCGTACCATTTCGAATAAAGTGTGAGAGGTATATTTTTCTAAAGAACTGTTTCGTTCGTCATTCTTGTGTTGACTGTTTCTGCATGCATATGAGTATGTGACAGTATTAGAATTATATCAGAATATTTTTCAATTACTCAAGTACCTCTCAATGCTGGGTAAGTGGGTAACAGTTTTTTGTTTTAAGATCTTTCTTACCAATCAATAATTTACGAAGAACATCAGCAAACTATAATTGTAACGAAAGACAAATCATCATTACAGGAAAAAGAAATTTAACATTATTTTTGTATCCTGGATATTTCTTTGTGAAAGTTTCACAAAGTTCTTTTTTTTTTAATTCAATAACTCTAGAGAGAATTATTAAGCTGAATATTTTTGTTTTTCATCATATTGTTTGTCCTAACTAAACAATGATGACATGGAATTATTGTTTTCATCTCTTGCTAAAAATGATTATGAAACTAATAAGCAGAAACGGCATATTTATCAATATTTCAATCGCCAGAGAAGAAATACAGGTGTTTCTTTTTGAGAACTAGTCTATTTAAACAGTTGATAGGTGTGTCGTGTTTTATGGCATATTAATGTTATATAATTGCGGAAGGATTTTTTTATATTATCCTTTTTCGTTTTATATATCCTATCTTTCGGTTTAGCTAGGCTTAGAACCTTTCGGCTTAGTGTATGGTGCACACACTAACGCAGGTGTTCACGCGCACAGGGGGAGAATGTGACAATCACAGATGTCACAATAAAAACCCCAGAAAGGTAATGAGATTGGGGATGTGAATGACGTCATGCCCGGAAGCGATGGACTGGGATTCTTAGTGATTTTGAATAAAAGCAGCGAGTTGAGATTTGAACTTGGACGAAGCGAGTTGATTTTTGGACCTGGGTGAGGCCAGTCCAGTAATGGTCAAGGGGGTGCGCACGCGCGATTGTTGGGTCAAATGAAACAATCAGCATAGTAAAGATTGTGTCTCTTTCTTTTCGTATCGAAAACCTAAACTTAAAGAAGGTAATAAAAGTTTCGTACCTGAACCAAGAGAGTCGTCAGTGTTTTTAGTGTTTCGGGATTCCCTATGTATATTTCCCATATTCATACTTTGGTCATATTTTGGTGAATATGTTACATTAACCCACGTGGACCGTTTAATGCTAAATACTGTTTTTACTTATATATAGATATGATTTATAAGCAAACAGTTTGTTGGTTAGATTATTTTAAAATGAGCCAGAGCTAATTTGTTAGCACACAGTTAAATGGTCTCAAATATTGCTACCTAATCTATTTGATATTAATCATTTGTTTGCATATAATTCATCATCATCATCATCATCATGTCGCGCTGGTAGCACGGATATCCCTGACCCTCTCTCGCCACTCCTCCCTGTCGTTCATCGCTCTAGGTAGGTCTTCAGGACAACATCCCGTATCCTCACATAGCTGCTGAATGTATGTTCGTGTTGGTCGTCCTGCTTTTGCACAGTCATGTGTGGGGGTCCATAAGAGTACATCTCTTATGAGTTCGTCCCTGCTTCTCAAGCAGTGTCTGGCGCGATTGAACATTATTTAACATTATTTATTCGTTTTCACACAGTTAAATGGTTTCAAGTATTGTGAATGATTGAATCGTTCTATTTGACAAATAGATGGGATCCTAACAGATAGTACCACTCCGGGACAGAGTGGATCCGGGAGTAATGGAAATAAAAAAAAAGTACTTCTAATTCCTCAAATTACCCAGACTGGAGCCTTAGCCTCGGATGGTTTAGTATCCTACCCAGGACACTCTTTGAGGGAGTTTACTCATCTGTAGGGACATAGACGATGTATTCTACAGCCCCAGCCGACAGGGCCGGTAGGATTTTATAGTTTGAAATGTCAATAAAAGCATGTATAAGTGTTGCTTTTTACGTGTAAGATATTATCGATTAAAACATTATTATCGATTAAAACTAATTAAGAAATAGAATCTCACCCTCGTACTGTTATTTCATAACTATTGATTCCATGTGTCTTCTCTAAAATAGAAGACACGATTAGGAGATGAAACTTTATTAATGAAATAAGAATCAGTTGATGATTTTCTTCTCTGATGTAGACACAATGTCTCCAAGATTAAAGTGCCGGATTATGGCCTCGAAACAAGCAATTTTAAACTCCAGTCGGCCTATTACCTTCACTTTTGGACTAATATCCTTGGAAAATGTGTGAACCCTCTTATTCCACCAGCTATAGCAGTGATAGTATTTTTACTATCAATGCTGTTCTACATGGGTTGTTTTCGTATTAAATACTCAACTAAGGTTGGGGGGTGTCCTCGTGGTGTAAGATTTAAAGTGACGGACTGCGGAATCGTAGTAAGCGAGTTCGTACTTCAGTCGCGCTATTACGTTCACTATCGGGCAAATACCCTTAGAAAAGGTATGAACCCCCTTATCCTCCCAGATATGGGTTAAATAGTACCATCACTGCTCTTCAAGGAGAATGGCTTTGGCATTAAATAACTTACAAAGGTTGACATACCATTAAAACAAAGAAACCAAAACCATCTACTTTGTAGAAGACAATCACATCAGGATTACATGATTATGAATTATTGATACTGATCTATAAGTTCTAACATTCAAACCAGACCCAAAGGCTTGCGCGTTCAAATACGACGTATATGGTCGCGATGAACGCTTTTATTCAAAATATTCATTGACCACATAAAATATCTGATAATCTACGGCATAGTCACCTTGAAATCTTCGACAATGACCAACGAAAGGCAAAAATATACGCAGGTTGTAAAAACAGAGATTTCGAACAATTATTAACCAGCCTTCATCCTTATTTGCGACATCAAGGAACAGTAAAGGCTTATATAAAGCTTAACTCTCAATCCTTAATAAAAATACGACTACAAGAAAATCCCCTTTGGTCTAGTGAGTAGAGTGTTCGCCAATGGTCCGGGGGACCTGTGTTCAGTCCCAGGTCGCGTCATACCAAAGACTTAAAAAAATGGTACTTGATACCTCCTTGCTTAACACTCAGCAAAATAAGGTACGTATCAAGGGTAAAGTGGAGCAGTCCTGGGAAAGGAGTAGCGCCCTCCCCTATGCTTCGGTGTTGTAGCAATTGAAAAGGGAGCCTTCTGGTCGCCTTCGACTACGGTCCGTAAATTTACTTACAAGAAAATCAGTTGTCTAAATACGCATTCATATACAGTATATATGTATATATATATTGTCATCAACAGACAGACTGTTTCGTTCTATCAGAACTCTTCAGTGTGGCTGGAAACGCAGGACACTCGATGCCGGGATTGAAACCCATCCAACTTTACGTTAGACTTAGTCTCAGACCACTCGGCTAACATCCACACTCCAGCCTCATTTCCTGTCTGGGGGTTTATTATGACAATGGTGATTGTCATATTCTTTGCGCGTGAGCGTAAAACTGCACCCAGTGACTCTGTACCTAAACTCTTAACCCGAATAGTTCAAAGCCCAACCAAACTAAATGATAAAATATAATTAACGAAAAATGATTAATATAATGATTAATGATTAATATAAAAAAATCATTCCTCGATTATATAACACGAGGACACTCCTCATAGAATCCTGGAGTCATGAGTAGAACTAAACATTAAAACTTTACAATCATGCACCGTGTATTAAACAAAAATAAACTGTCTTGAATTTCAGTCTAACGAGCTAACCCAACCTTCAAATCGAACAAAGACTTTGAGGAACGAGGAAGATTCTGTTTATCCGAAAGTAATTAACTCTTCTAATCTATTAAATCCCATCAACCCCACCAAATCGATTTGGATCCGACAACTATGACTAAACCATCCCTGAATATCAGGCCTGCCAAACCATCAAAATGGCTTACGATAAGATAACGTTAATCGCTCTAAATTCTTCTCAAATTATCGAAGTAAGACATATAAGTATGGCAAAACTTTTAGAGGCAGAGGGGATTATAATTAAAGTAAAGATAAAGCGTGGATTACAGATGGAGATAAACATTGTCTTTGATGATGGCATGGGTGAAGAACCGCCGACTGCTCAAAACGGATCTATCTATCAATCGAAGTGTAGTCTTTATGTATGCGTCTACCAAAACAGAGTTTCTCACTGCAAGTGGATATTATATAAAAATAAGCATGTGTAACGTAACGCTTAACATCGATAGGAAGGAAATTGGTGAGCCGAGTTCAAATCTAAGGTGAGGCTGTATACCTTTCTCCAAGCTATGGATAAAAAAAATAGCACCGACTGGGTCTGTTAAGAAACCTAGTCTTGAAGAAATAAATCCTGGATGAGGTTTTTTGCTGACTGGTTGATTTTTTTACCGGCATGTCAACTCGTCAGTGATTATTTAATGCTTACATGTTAGTAAATTGCATATATAGTACGTTTACATCCACACCTTTAGGTTGATTTTTTTTTCTGGTCCAGGGTTATATAATAGCTTTTCCAATCTAATACAATTAATGTTCAAACATATCTATTTGATCCATGAATGGGACGCTGACAAGTACTACCACCCTGGGTGAAAGAGGACCTTTGGGGTAATAATAATGAAGAGGTACTGAATACTACCCAAGTCGCAAGAATTGTATCCTCCTCACCAGATGAAGTTTAGTGTCTTACAAAGAACACCCTTTTAAGGAGAGATACCTCAGCAAGGAAAATATTCAGCGTATTGTAAAACCCATCCAATCGGGTATTTAACTTTGGTAAGGCTACCAGTAAAGAGTCTGCTTGATTCGTGATTAACACGACTCTTAGATATAAGATTGAAATAAGTATACATTATATATGGCGTAACGGATATCAAAGTAAGGAAATTGATTTGGGCGAAGCGAGTTCAAATTCTGGATAAGGCTGTTTGCATGTCACATTACGCAAATTTCCTTAGAAAAGTCAAAAAATCCATCTTTTCGCTTAGCTATGAATAAAGAACACACAAATTTCCATTGAGGTGACGTAATGACTGAAGTGCTGTATGGCAGCCTCAAAATAAACATATTCGAACTCCAGTCATTCAATTACGAGCACTTTTAGTATAATAACCTCGTGAAATGTGTGGAGCTCCTTATGGCTTAAATTGTTGTTCTTCGTCAAAGATGGCTTTGGTATAAAATAACCCACGAAGGTTGATAAGGTACTAAATAAAGAAACCAAACCTGATCTCTTTAGATTTGGAAAGCCAATCCAGAACGTTTACTTTTCCAAGACTGGCATTCTTCGAAAAATGAACTCTCTTTATTCAAGATCTGAAGGTATATGCCTGTTTGATAAAAGAGAAAGTGAACATTTTTCAATATTTTTCCACAATAAATATACGAGGGTTATTCAATAGATAAGGGAATTTTTTAAAAGTACGATTATCTTTTTCAGAATTTATTTAATCTCACAGAAACATTTGTTTGGAGGCGATTCAAAAGGTCCGTCAACAAATTTTGGATGGCTGAGAAGTCAAAAGGCTATACACCATTTGTTCGTATGGTCAAACTCAAATTTCTTGCACATCTTCCAGTGGAAGACCTTGCTCACTCGGTCGTGTCTAGCCTTGTAGTCTTTTCGTGCTAATTTCCTGCATTCGCTTATTATGTGATTGATGGTTTTATCTCTATCTCGCAATTTTTCTTGCGTCTTATCTATCTTCGCCTTGATACGGTTGGTTCTTATGACGCTATTTTGTGCTGCCATGAGGAGAAATTCTGTTTCTCTCTTAAAGTTTCCTTTTCTTAGCCATATCCAGGGTTTGTCATGTGATATGTTGTTTATTAGTCGTTTAAACCTCCCTAGAGTTGTTTTCCTACCCATTTTTCTTTACTAGTTATTGTCATTCTGTTATCTATCGTGTTGTCAGTATTGTTTCTGATGGTTGTAATCAGTCCACCTTCGTGTTTTTCTATGTAGTCTCCGAGTTGTATCGATGTGTCAACGCTGTCTTCGATGCTGACAAGTCCTTTTCCTCCCTCATTTCTTGGTACATATAGTCTGTCGACGTCGTCTCTGGGATGTAATGCCTTGTGCATGATCATTAGTTTTCTAGTTCTTTGGTCCAAGGGTCAGGAATATCTAACGAGGGATACAGTCCAAGTATTTATTCCTTTGGTAAGGTTTCAACAAGAAAGCTTTGTCTCGAGTAGTTTTCTAGTTCTCTTGAGATATTCTTTTTGAATTTTGTCTTTCATTTCCACTTGTTTGAAGGTGTCAGCTACCAAGATTCCTAAGCATTTGTAGGTCTCGTTTTCTGCGAGCGTTCTAATCTTGTCTTGATTTGGTAGTTCCATTCCGTCTGTTCTATGTCGTTTGCCACTTTTCATTACGATCATTGAACATTTTTCTGCATTAAATTCCATTCCTATGTCCTGACAGTAAATTCTAACTACATATATAAGAGTTTCCAGTTCTTTTTTTTATTTTTTGCAAATAGTTTGATATCATCCATGTACATTTGGTGATTGATCTTTTCTTGCGATCAACTAAGTTTGTATCCGGCTGTGCATTTTCTGTGTATGCAATTAAGTGGCATCATGGTAATTATGAATAGTAACGGTGATAGTGCATCTCCTTGGAAAATACCTCTTTGGATCTTTGTTTTAGCAAAGCTATTCCTCCTGCTGTCAATTCCACTCTCCAGGTTTTCATTGTTTTCTCGATAAAGTTTATGACTTTATGCGATATTTTGTACATTTTGAGGCAGTTTATTATCCAGCTTTGCGGAACAATATCATATGGCTTTTTGTAGTCAATCCAGGACATAGCTAGATTTTCCGTCTGGTCTTGCTCTTATTTAGTTGATTATTTATGTTGATCTATGTAAAGTAACTCTGTTGTGCCTCTGGATCCTTTCCAGTATCCTTTTATTCTCCGTCGTCTGTTAGCGAGCAGTAAATCTCTTCCCTTACTTGTACTGTTAATATTTTCCACATTATCGGTAGGCAGGTTATGGGTCCGTAGTTAATTGGAGCGTTTCCTTTGCTTGGGTCTTTTTGGATCAATGTGGTTCCTCTTTTGATCTTCCATTCAGGTACCTGAGCTCCTTGAAGGAGTCGATTCATTTCTAGGGCTAGTCTGTCGTGAACGGAGGTGAATATTTGAACCAGAAACCTTGTATCCCATCATGGCCTGGCTTTTATCAGTTTGATATCTTTTTAGTGTCGTTTTGAGTAAATCTATGTGTATTTCCACGTTCGGGCCATTTGCGAGCCCTTCTAATTTTCCGTTATGTACTTTTGGTTGCCATATTTTTTTTTCCAAAATCGTTCGGTTTCTTTTGCCTCCGGTTGTTGATATGTTTTCGTATCATCCCCTCTCAGTTGTTGAAAAAACATTTTTCGTTGTTTTGAAATGTCCCGTTTTGTCAGTATTGTTTTACTCTTTGTCGATATCTTTTTAATCTCCCTTCTTTCGACAGTACTTTCTGGTTTATTTCCTCAAGTTATAATGGGGGTGTCCTCGTGGTGTAATGGTTAAAGCGATTGACTGTGGAATTGTAGTAAGCGAGTTCGTACTCCATTTGCGCTATTACGTTCACTTTCGGGCAAATACGCTTGGGAAAGGTATGAACCCATTATCCTCCCAGCTATGGGTTAAATAGTATCACTACTGTTCTTCTAGGAGAATGGCTTTGGCATTAAATAACCTACAAAGGCTGATATGCTATTAAACAAAGAATCCAAACCAATCAAGTTGTAATGTTATTTTTTTCTTGTGTTACCTTTTCCCTTTTGTTCCAACATATTCCAGCGTCTTTGTGTTTCATCATTTTGGTCTGTTTTTGTAGATTTTTTATCTGCGTTTCCAGTCGAATTTCCCATCCTGGTTTTGATTTTTTCTTCGTGCTTTTTGAGGGGATCCCAATGTTCTCACAAACTAATTTCACCCTTGCATAGATTAGTTCATTTATTTCGGTTTTATCATTCGTTGATATGTAAGGTAGTTTGCTTCATTCGTTTCTGTCTTAACTATTATCCATTTTATGTTTCTTAATGATGTTAAGGTAATCTTTTCACTGTTCATAATTCTCTTTAAATTTTCTTGATTTACCTCTTCTTCTTGTGATAGAGTTTCTTTATGGTTGCTTGGTTGAGCATTGTTTGGTTGTAAGGTGTTTCCTTTTTCCGAAGATGGCAGTTCATTTCTGTTCGGTTATTTTGTTTGACAACACTTGATGTGTCTGGTAGGGCATTACTACCATGTTGATTATTTATTTTCTAATGTATTTCTAGTATTTCAAGGTCAGAAAACCAACCTTTCTTTATTGTTGTTCTAACTTAGTCGGCAAACTAGCCTGTTCTTGCTAGATCTCTATCATTCTTTTTCTATATCCTCTTTGTGAAAGGTTGCGCCTGAAATAGAAGTGTAGTGCAAGTTGATTGTCTTCCCTAGTCAAGGTTTTGCGTTTATGTCTCTGGTCGTTGTGGTTCCTAAATTCGTCATTCGTGTACCTGAAAAAAGAGCAGCCAACATTCACAGGATGACGAACGGGTCTCCCATGTTGGCTATCAGGAAAGCACCTGCCGATCATTACACCCAAACCTGTTGCCTGGGTCCCACGTTCTGTAATATTGTGATTCGATATTTTTATCATGGGTGGTATATTGTGGCTATACCAGACCCATTGGTTGTTTATTATCTGCGCAACAGACACAGATGTGAACAAGAAAAGTCATGGTGATTGTTCTTGAACAGCAGGTCACAAAAAATAATAATAATAATAAGATGAAATAAGAAAATAAAAAAATTTTAAAAAAATAAGTTTTAACTTAGTTAAAGTCCGGTGTCCTGCTATTTTGTATCTTACTTCTCAAACTAACAACCTGAGATAGTTTCAGGTTTTCCTGTATCATATTCATGGTTTATATTTGCTATCTTATTTTTAGACTATTTCCAAAGAGGCTGGTCATATTTAACTAGAGGCTTCTGATGACTTTCCGTTTGAATTGAGGGTGGTAACGACTTGGCGCTTTAAGACTAACAGGTGCATATTTTTCATCTATCAAAAAAAGTTTTGAGCCATATAGCGATTAACATGGTAAATTTAAACAAATTCTTTTGATTTCGAAATAGTTCAGATGAAAATAATTTAGGCGATTAAAACACTCTTCATTTAAAAATACAATAGTTCACCAAAAGATTTTACAAGTACTAAAAAATCAAGGTTTTTTAAATTAGAAAGATTTTATTGACCTGATTTTCTCCGAAAACCCCACTGAAGAATCGTTTACCTTCCCTGCTGGTTCGATTCTTACTATCTAGTGGCTGAACAGTTTTTTATATATATATATTTTCTAAGAATTAAAGGTCAAGTGAGTTTTTGAGAATCTTCCATTCAAAATTTTATTTTCTTTTAGTCTTTTTCCGAGAATCTAACACACTCCCTTCGTACGGCTAATTCCCGAGTTTAACGTGGTAGATTCAAACAAATCTTTCGCGATTTTGAAATAGTTTAGCTGAAAATAATTAGGGGGATTAAAACACTGTTATCATCATTGCTATTATTGTTAAATAGTAATAGTATCTTGAAGTCATTGACTGTGTAAAAATTGGATTAAGAATGATTTCAGGTGTTGGCAAGAGAAGAATAAATTTTAAATAGGAAAAGCCATTTGAAAAAAAAATGTGTCAACGAAATATGAGTACTACAGCTAGTATATATAGCAGGCTGCCTGAATTTTTCAACAATTGTAGGGAATTAGTTGATAAGGGCTGACCTTCTTTGCATGTAAACAAGAAAATTTTTTATTTCAATATTCTTCGGCTATTAATCAACGGCTAATTATCTTTACAGAAACCTGTTTTCTCTTAATTAATATTGTCTTTACATGCTACAAATAAGACGTGTGCGCGTCAATAAACCCATTTTGTTTTTTAATCAATTAATTATTACATGCAAACAAGTTTTCCCGGTATATATATATATATATATATATATGTGTGTGTGTGTGTGTGTGTGTGTGTGTGTGTTACTGATAAATAATAAGTAGTACCTCGTTTTTTTAAATTCAGTTTTTCTTCTGTATGTACATGTTAAATCTTTTTGGGTCAAAGTATATGCAGGAATTGTTCCACAACGATTGTTTCTTCTTTGCAATTTCATCTAGTCTATAAACAAATTTCCAGGAGGGTCACCTCGACCTGATAGTTGCATTGAAATATATCTTGATACATAAGAGTGTAGGATTTCAATATTCATACGAAAAAACATTTCAGTCGTCAAACACGAGCAGAACATTATATTTTCTTAGTCAATTTATTTTACAGCATGTCAGCCCTTATTTGGTTATTTTAAGCCGAAGTCAATATAACAATAAAGGTCCCGAATTATATACGATATAAACATGTGACGTCACAGTCATTTAAACAGTTTAATACTGTATTATCCCAAGCAGAGTTATTTAACACTTCTTTATCGTTATTCCCAAATACACTCTAACACGGAATGATAGTACTGAACTCTCACTCTCTCTCTCACTCACTCGGTTTCTCTCTCTTTCTCTCTCTCTAATATATATATACATATTTTTTTATATATAAGAAAAAATAAAATTCCCTTCTTTGGTATCAATATGAATTTATTTCTGGTCGTGATGACCATCATCAGATGTTGCACGAAAAAAATTTTTATTTAGGTGTTCGGGAGACCGAGGTTCAATCCAAAGTCGAGTCATAGCAAAGACTCAAAAAATGGTACTTGATGCTGCCTTGCTTAGCACTCCGCACTATAAGGGTAAACTGGAGCATTCCAGGAAAGGGGGTTGCGCCTTCCCCTACTCCTTGGTGTAGTAGCTATTGAAAAGAGAGCGTTCTGGTCACTCTCGACTAAGGTCGCCGACTTTACTATATTGCTTCCGGCGAGAATGGGATTTGAAATTTAAAAAAAAAAATTTAATAAAAATAATTTTTTCTATTATCTTTTAATATATTTTTATCATTTTTTTTAATCAAGAAAAAATTTTACGGTGGAGATATTATATTTATTATTTTTTTTATTCATACAATGTTTAAACATTCCTTTAAAAAACGTTACCTGAAGTTTAAATAAAACTGAAATTAAAAAAAAAAATAATTCCGGAAAAAATTGAATAGTTGCATGCAACTTATTTAAAATTCTGGATAAAATACGCATTCATACTTCCGTTGAAATTATTATGTATTATAAATATTAAATAAAATAATTCGTGTTAGGAGGAAATAATCATTCAATGGTGATATTAATTTACAAAAGTCTATTTTTTGATTATTAAAGTTATCGTAAAAATTCAAGTTATTTATTTTAGGAAGGAATTAACATATCAAATGTTAAGTTAATCGCAATAAGCAAACAATCAATATCCAATAGATATTTTATTAATGAAACAAATAAATCCAAACTTGAATATTAGTCACTTAAAATTTTGTTTACATATAGAAAAACGGTGTAATAAAAACGGTATCGTAGAGGGTCTGTTCCTACTTAATATAAGGCTATGTTAATCTTTTTAATTATTTTATTATTATTATTTTTAATTTTTTAAATCTTTTATTATTTTTTTATAAAAAATACATTTATGAATATAACCATTTTACTATTTTTTTTCTATTAAAAAAACAAATACACCATAAGTCACCGTTTTGCTTGATTGATTGATAGATTTTTGGCGCATGTCAAACGATCTGGGGTTAATTTACGCCAAGAGGTTAGGGAATCGTTTTCATTGTACTTGGATATTCAGGGTGAACTCCATATGTCAAGGGCCCAGTTGGCTGGGGGTTGTAGAATATACCGACTGTATCTCCGCAGAAAGGTAAGACTCTCCGAACGAGTGTCCTAGATATGACATTATGAAACTAAACAATCTCAGTGTGGGCTCCGGTAATTCTTGAGTTTTGTGGAAAGCCTTTAAAATTTCTCATATTTTTTGTAGTAATAATTATTTTAGCAGACCTTATATTTTTAAGATGTTACATCTGCGTCTTCAGACAAAGAAATAATAATACACACGGATCACCAAATCTCGGCTAGAAAACCAGACATCATAATAATCAACAAAAAAAAAGGGAATTTGCAAAATTGTCGATTTTGCTGTCCCAGCTGATCACAGAATAAAACTGAAAGAATGTGAAAAGAAGGATAAGTACCTCGACCTTACGAGAGAATTGAAAAAGCTGAGGAACATGAGGGTGATGATTGTACCCATTGTGATTGGTGCTTTTGGCACTTTAACTAAAGGATTATTAAAGGACCGGGAGGACTTGGAATTTGGGGGTTGAGTGGAGACCATCCAAATGACAGCATTATCGAGAACGGCCAGAATACTGAGAAGAGTCCTGGAGACTTGAGGAGACTTGCTGTCACTCAAACTCCAGTGAAAAACCATCAGCTAACACTGATGGGAAAAACTCTTAAGGAGAAATGATAATAATAATAATAATAATAATTATATATATATATATATATATATATATATATATATATATATGGGAGGTATTTAACTGTTTATGCTCTTATTAAAAATAATACTGTTGTGCTCAGAAGAATCCTTAATCAACAAAAGAATCACTACAGACAGAAAGATATTAAAAAGGATGTGACGGAATCATTTTTTTTTCTCAAAATATCCTGATCTTTCGCTGCCTGTGAATCAATCAAGTTGCAGATATATCAAGCATCAAGGATTCCAAAATATCAATTCAGTTTCAGTGGGTTTTTTTCAAAGTTAAATTAAAGTAATTAATCTTTTAAATTTCTATTTTAAAACCTTTTCAATCGAAACCATCCAGCTTCCGCATCGCTATAGATCAAACTTAAGATTCTAAATAAGT
>OY757925.1:18114132-18164132 GCA_963585895.1 Sepioteuthis lessoniana
TGCATACTTATGTTAAACTGAATTGTTCGGAATAGAACTGTTTTGCCATTTAAAATGTGCGTAAATAAAAACTATACTTATCCCAAACTAAATTGTTTGAAATAGAACTGTTTGACTAAACTGAATAGCTTGAAATAGAAATGTTTTTGACAATTAAACTGTGTACTTATGCTTAACTGAATTGTTTGAATTAGAACTGTTCATTTGTATAAAAATGACTTTGGCATTAAATAAAATTCAAAGGTTGATATGCCATAAACCCAAACAAACACATTTGCATATAGGATTGAAAAAGGATATTTCTTATACGGGGAGTCGAGTTCTTTTCCAACGACTGTAATAGTTACCGGACATTGGCCTAGGGGTTAGAGTGTTCGCCAATGGCCCGGGAGACCTGGGTTCAATCCCAGGTCGAGTCATACCAAAGACTCAAAAAATGGTACTTGATGCCTCCTTGCTTAACACTCAGCATTATAAGGTACGGATCAAGGGTAAAGTAGAGCAATCCAGGGAAGGAGTAGCGCCCTCCCCTACACATTGGTGTAGTAGCTATCGAAAAGGGAGCCTTCGGGTTACCCTCGACTATGGTCGCCAACTTTACTTACTTATAATAGTTACTCCACGATCCCTTTTTTCAAATACCTTTATTTTACACAGCGTTAATATTCTTGGGATATGTATGAATGACTCTATTCATTCCAACCGAAATGTGTGAGTAAATAATAGGACACACTAGGCTCGTTAACATCGGTATAGAAAAGAGCTATTCACCACTGTCTACATGCACAATAATATTCTTACAGTAATTAGTAAATACACTTAAAAGTGGCGTACTCGTTATAATTACAACTTAATAGACAAATTAACATAAATTTTTAAAGCTGTTTATAATGGCAAGAAGATTGTCAAAGATGAAACCCAAAGAGATCAGAACGTTTAATCGGCTTCCGAGTCATTGTAATGAATAAAACAAAAGGAAGAAAAACTATGGACTGTAAAACAATTCGAAAAAAGAATATGAATATTAAATACACTTAAAAGTGGCGTACTCGTTATAATTACAACTTAATAGACAAATTAACATTAATTTTTTAAGCTGTTTATAATGGCAACACGATTGTCAAAGATGAAACCCGTTTAATCGGTTTCTGAGTCATTGTAATGAATAAAACAAAAGGAAGAAAAAACTATGGACTGTAAAACAATTCGAAAATAGAATATGAAATTGTTATGGTAATTTACCAACGCACGCAGTGACTCTCTCAGCTATTTATGATAGGCGGTACAGCTCTTTGACAAAATGCAATATTCCAGCTGACAGCCTTGACAGTCGGATCGAAACAGTCTCGCTGGTAAACCTCTCATTTGTATATGTTTGTACTATAACTATCTGTTGATATATTTGTTCAACTAAATTCTTCTCTTGTGTCTTTATTTCTGGCCTCTAACGAGGCCACAACAGAAATAATCATCGAAATAACTTCTCATCGCTTTTGCTCTTTTTAACAAAGAAGTTTCATGATTTTTGTAAAGTTTTGATTTGCTATTTATCACGACTCTTGCTTATTTGATATACTGAAGAATGCTCTCGTCAGATAACAAAGTTCAAATCTCTGACGCGGTTGATTGTATTTCCCATAGCGCTGTGACACTATAAGTTGGATATATGCACATGCATGTATACACACGTATGTGTGTGCACCCATACATGTGTGCGTGTGTGTGTGTGTATATATAAGCCCACGCACATGTGTGTGCACACACACGCATACCTACAAACACACATACACACACATATACCCACATATATATGTGATGGGTTAGATTCGGCCTGGGTATCAAATTTCAAATGTTAGGAAAACCCATTAACTAGATTAAGGAAATCTAGATAAGAAAATGTTTATACATATGGCCACGGGTGTTGGTAAGAGTTAAGTACTTGTCGGGTATCGGAGACGGCCAGGCTAGGAAATATTTTTATGTCCAGTTTTTTTAAAGAGAGATATGGCCTCCAAAAATGTTATGGGTTTATTCGTGGGTGTCCCTTGACCGGAAATAATGAAACATTCTGTATATATACAGGTGCGTTTTGGGTCCTAGCTGTTAGACATAGTTTGGGTTCGAGAAAAGTTGATTAGGTCGAAACAAAGAAACAACGAACAGCGACATTACCAGCCGGACCCAGTTAGTTAAGATAACCTTTTGCCAGCCGAAACTCAAACTAGAACAAATTATCCACAAAGTGTTATACGCTCTCCATGCTCCCTTGGCGTTCTAACCACAAAGTTGTTATGTTTTTGTCCTTTTCCCTGTGAACCTGCCTCTCGCTCGATCTGGCCACACATAAGTTCTCGACGTGGGGTTAGTAACTTATGCAACGAGCTGCAGAGGTGGGTATTCTCACAGCGCTAATACCCACCCCACGGAAAAGTAGGAAATCATCTTCCATTAAGCGATTGATAATTAATATGACTAACTTGAGTATTTGACCTTGGCTCGGCAACCAGTCTAGGAGAAAGAAAAACTCTAAAGTTATAATTGCTGTACCTCGCTTAAACATTAGGTTTGTGTCGCATCCAACTAATGTGTAAACACACACACACACATACACCATTTTACTTTGTTCTGGGATTGGAGCGTGTTTGTATCTCTTTTAGAAAGAAGAACAACAAAAAACAAAAATACTCATGAACTTGGACTTCAAGACTCTGGACCTGAGGTAATTTTCACCGTTTATAATATTCTTAAAATAAGTGGGTGTGATAGTTAAAGCGATGGACTGAAGAATCGTAGTAAGCGAGTTTGAACTTTAGTCGCGCTAGTATGTTCACTTTCAGATAAATACCATTGGGAAAGGTATGAAACCCTTTAACCTCCCAGCTATAGGTTGAATTGCATCACTGCTGTTCTTCTAGAAGGATGGTTTTGGTATTAAATAACCCACAAAAGTTGATTTGCAAAGCCGAAACCTTTACATTGTGGCTACAATCAAATTGTCATTTCACGCTTCCTGTATATTGTCATTTTAACGTAAAGTGGATTTAATATTATAAAACTTTTGGTGGGAGATTGGTTGAGGATTAGTGAAGACCGAGAGATTTTGAGGAAATACTGGGGCTAACAAAAGAACCAACAAACATATAGTTAGTTGTCTAAATTTCTGAAACAAAGCTTGATAATTTTTATCATTAAGGGTTTTTGGACGATTGTCTTCATCCTTACTTCCATAACGTTTCGGCCGATATGTGCTCCGGCCTTCTTCAGGTGTTTGCCGAACTCGGGAACCTTCACGGAACTTCTAACTACGTTTTTTATCGAATCCACGGGGGTCACCTGTTCTGATTCCGTTTGCCATAACCTGGTACAAGTGTTAAGTATTCCTGTATTGTTACTCGCCTGCAGTTAGGATTGAACCTACAACCTCCAGATGATTTGTCTCCTTAGAGGCATAGGGAACAAACGCCTGTAGCCGTTACGCTGTGTCCCGCTGGACAGTTCAGAGTGAATGCTTGGCACTTATAAACTTAATGTTCTTCCTTGACTAGGATTACTACTATTATGTATGGTTTTTTTTACCTGTGCTCATATTCAGATTTTTTTGTTTATTTCGGATATAAAAGGTTGTAGTTTCTTGTTTTGGTTTTGCTTTGGGGGGGGTTACTGGACTCATAAACAGGAAGATGTGAGTTTGCCATTTGATCTCTGTGACAAAAGAACAGACAATGAAGAAGACGTGTGGTGGCTTTTTTTTTTCGTTACAACCTGTAACTAGACAGGTACCTGCAGTACATAAACGATAACCATAAAGAAACAAAATATATAGTGTAACTTTGTGTTCTCTTAAATATTTGTCTCTTGATAGAGTGAAAGAAGTTTTCCAGAACTAAAACTGTTTAAAAGAATATTGGTCTAACCAACAATTTTCTAACTGATCCCGCACTTCCAAAAAAAACGATTTTCTTATTGGGTCACACCCTTCCTTTTCTTTGGATTAAAGAGCCCCAATAACAATTTTCTTATCGGGAACAGTACGTCCTTTTTTGTAGGATAGATGTGACCCTAATAATTTTCTAATTAAGCCCGGCACTTTTGTATGATTGAGGGGCCTAATAACAATTCTCTTATTGGGTCCAAAACTTCTTTTTTTGATAACTCTCTTAGGAAGACCTGCATTTCCTTTTTCTCTTGGATAAAAGGGGCCAAGAGCAGCTTTCTAATTAGGCCCCTCACTTACTAACACGGACCTTGAATTGAATGTAGAAACACATTGCAACAAAGACCAAATCATTTTTATTCTGTATGTTACACATTTTGGTGGGGAACCAGACTCATAAGCTCGAAGATGTGAGGTAACTTTTTTCTGTGACTGGAAGGGATTTATATTATTTTATAAATGGTAGGTCACACCAAATTTTGCCGCTTGGGATTATTTCACTTAAGCTCTAAAATATACGTATGTTTCCCTTGATGTCTAAAACTCAACTCTTAATATCTTAAAAATCACTGTTAATTGGGACATGACTTTTCACAAGAACAAATGCATTGTGTGCCGAGGGGTAAGATGTCCCATCAAAAAGGGGTGTCCTTGGTATTATAAAAAGCTACACGTCTTTTGAGCCATTATTAGTCTGACTCAGAGTTGTGTAATAAAGCATATTTCTGTATAAAATAACCTATAAGGAGCCCATATCCTATTAAATGTATCAAATTAATCTGCATCCAAGAACATTCGTACTTCCACATATCTGGAAATTGGAACTTTGACTCGCTGTTTGTCGATTTTTCGTCCCGAATGTGCACCTGATACCGCCGTTTGTTTGGGTAAACCATTATATAATATCATTTGCAAGTTCAACGAAATGATCTCTCCAATCACTACCATTCTTTCACAATGTATATATGATTTGTCTTCTTGCCATCAGATCAAATATTTAGTTTGTCATGCTGATTGAAATATTTTTCCATTGTGCAATTTTCTTATCAACAGCAAGCGATCAGAAGCCAGTTTTCTGTAGGATCAAACACTTATCAGAAGTACTGCTTATATATATATATATATATATATATATATATATATATATATATATATATATATATATGATTAGGATTCACGTGCTAATGGCTTGAATTAACGTGACAGATTTACAGACATACAATGTTTTGGGGTTGTTTTTTTTTGTTATGGAGCGCCTATTTAATTATCATTTTGAAATCGTACTTCTAGTTCAAATTATCACAAACAAATTTCACAAATCAATTAAAATGTTTATTTCATTAATTATTCTGTACTTAGTCAGTAGTCGTTCAAGAATATAAGCCTGAGTAAATATTATTATTATTTCAAAATATATTTCCTTCCATGAGGTATGGTGACTACGTTCTATTCGACCATTATATATATATATATATATATATAATGAAAAATTGTAAGAAGCAGACCAAAACCCGTTAAACCCATAAGAGTTAAGTCTATGCAGATGATCTAGTGCTTCTCGTAAATAAAACTGCACTAGTTGAATCATAGCTGTATATTCTAAAGCAGGCAGTGTGAACTCAGTTAAAACCGATTTCATGTGTTGTAAATAATACGGCGCTATCTCTACATTCATAGGAAAGTCTCTGAAATTAGTGAAGCAGTGTATAGATCTTGGCAGGATTATCTTAACTACAAAAGAGGATGTCAGTATTTTCATTAGAAAAGGCGTGGACAGCTATGGATAGCTTATTAATTATATGTAAATCTGATATCTCTGATAAGAAAATGTGGTTTCTTCCAAGCTTTAACCGTGTAAGAACTAATGTATGGTTACACCACTTTGACTCTAACGAAACCTTGAAAGAAAAAGGTAAAATAAGGCCAAATGTTTTGAACAAATCCTGAAAGTAGCAACTACAGTAGCTTCCCATCTCAAAAATCATCCATTTATGACGACTAAGACATGCTGGCTTATTGCTGGAGAAGTACGGAGAAACTCATAACTGACGTTATATTATGGTCTTCTACATATTGACACATCAGTGTTGGTCGACCAGCGAGGAGATCAGCTCCGAACAGACACTAGATGTCGTCTAGAGGCCGGATATTGAGATAGAAAGAGAGAGTCAAGTGATATTGGTTTCAGTTTCTTTGTTTTATGGCATATCAACCGTTGTAGGTTATTTAATGCCAAAGCCATCCTTCTAGGTGAACAGTAGTGGGGGTATGGGGGGTTCATACTTTTCCCAAGGGTATTTGTCCGAAAGTGAACGTTATAGAGCGACTGGAGTTCGAACTCGCTTACTACGATCCAGCAGTCCATTGCTTTGACCATTACACCACGAGGACATCCCCAAGAGATAGCGGGCTATTAGAACGACTTTATGAAGTATCTTCCAGAAAGAATCAAAATAACCATTACTGTTTGTTATACGAATAATGCCACAGTATTTTAGCACTCAGCAAATGCACGGGGGCCACAGATTTACAAAATCATTAAAAAAAACTAAGCATCTTATGTACATGTATGCTAAAAAGATTCTTGCCAAAAATAAAAAAAAGAACGACAAAATCTCTCAGCATAATGAGATCCATGTGGCTGCTAATAACTCTACAAATAATAATGTGGGGTTCTTTTTTGTTTCAGATTTGAGAATTGTATATTATAACAACTATTAACCCTCAATCTCAATGCCTTGGACAAAAGAAGGAAAAATATTTTGCATCAGTTATTTCGAGACAATATTATTCAAAACTATATCAGCAAAATTTCGCTGGAAGTTTAACTTTGACAATCATCCCCAGAAAAGCTAAATTTATTGTTGGTTACACAAATTTCAAGCCAGAGGGTTAGTAAAAAACTTCATCAAGAAAACAGAAAATCCGTCATCTGACAGGAAGCTGACTGCAAGATGTCCTAATAATGGTGATGCAGTGAGAGTTTCTGTCAGAAGGAATCCGAAAAAGTCCTTCCGAAGATGTTTCCAAGGACTTGGTCTTTCACGTGAATCGTTGTAAAGAATTTTAAAGAAGGATCTTCAGCTCTTCTCATACAGAATCTGGATCAAGTATAAACTCACACCAGCGGACATAGAGTTTCTTATCTCACTTATAAATTATCATATTAATGGGTTGCATCTATTTTGAGACAACTTGTTGATACCCTGATACAAATTATCTGAATCTTCAGCCAAAATAGAGTAATAAAATTTGGGATTTGGGGATTGAAAAATATCCTATACTTATTATGAAAACGATTAAAAAAAGTGAAAAAAGTGAATGAATTGAACATCCAAATGAGGAGAATACCAAAACACTCGAAGAAAAAGAAAATTAATATTGAAAATGTTAGAAGCATACAGTTAATCAAATGGTGATGAAAGAAAAAGGCGTAGCTCAGAACAAGAAAACTTTTCAAAACCAAACTCTGCAGCAGAAGTCTAATCGAAAGAATTATTCCTGTGCAGCTTCCATTGTAAGATACTCTGGACACTTCTTAAACTGTACAAGTGGATGACTAAAAAATATCTATCTATCATTTGGTAAGAGATCATAAGTAGAGCGAAGAAGGAATGATATCGCCAGTGGTTCCATTGCAATTAAGGATTTCCACGATAATTTAATTGGTTCGATATCATTCCATTTTGTCCAAGCACATTGTTTGGCCTGAGTAACAGCACTGGCTTTTCTTTGCTCTTCCTCAAACATCCTGACTTCTTCGCTCACCATTTCTCTTTTTCCTTTTGGGTCCATTTTGAAGAATACCTTTTTGCTTGTGCTACCCAACCCAGCTTGATTGGTTTGAGTGACGCCTATGATGTCTTTGATTCGTAGGCTGCTGTGCGGTTTTAACGGCCGACCACTTCGTACCCGATTTTTTTCTGGATACACCTTCCGAATGATCTTGTCGGCTGAGTCCTTCATCATCACGTGAAGGCGTACTTTCCCAATTTTGAATTCTTCTACCAGTGAGGATATTGGGAGCTGTAAGTTTCCAGAATTGGTATATAAACCCACTTTCGAAAAACAAGGAGGAACTCCGAGCCACTTACGCAGGTATTTGTTGCTGTACTGTTGGATCCGTTCAACACGAGATATCGCAATCTTGTACATCTGTAAGGGCCACAAAAGACGGGGTAGCAGACCATGTTGGTAACACCAAGCCTTCATCCTTCCGGGTAAACAAGTTTTATCAATTGATCTAAGTCCCTTCAAAGCTACTTTCTGGACCTCTGGACCCCTATGACAATCAGACAGTGGGATTGAATAAAGACGTCCGAGACTCTTTACCGGCTTCTCCCTGACTGTTGGGATCTTATCACCCCCAATTTTGAAATGGATCTCCCTGACAGATCCTCCGACTAACGATAGGCTTCGACTTTTCTTTGGCTTAGCCTTCATTCTCGCCCATGTGAAAAGGTCATAATACCTTTGTAGTAAACCATCGGCAGAGATTTGGGATGGGACGAGAATGGTGATGTTGTCCATAAAAGCTCTGGAAGGAGGAAGAGTCAGATGATCATTTTTCATTACTCCTTCCGACGTATTTGCTGCACCTCGTAAAATGAGTTCTATAGCTAGAACGAAAAGAAGTGGGGAAATCACACAGCCCATCATGATGCCAATCTCAAGTGCCTGCCACTTGGTGGTATAGTTTTTAACGGTAAATTTCATAAAAGCTGAATTGAAGTATTTCATTATGATTTCCCCAACCTTGCTAGGGAAGTTGAAAAATTCGAGGGCCATTCGGATTAAGTGGTGTGGAACTGAACCGTACGCATAAGCAAGATCAAGCCAAATCACATGTAGTTCTGTTTTGTCCCTTCTAGCTGAGAGTATTGAGTTCCATATCATTTGTGAATGTTCCAGACATCCGGGGAAGCCAGGTATCCCATCCTTCTGGACAGATGTATTTATATAATGATTGCTCATCAGAAAGTTTGTCATACGACGAGCAAGAACTCCAAAAAATATTTTTTCTTCTACATTTAGGAGGGATATAGGGCGAAAAATTGTGATACCTTTTGACTGCATTTCCTTTGGTATCCAAATACCATCGGCCAGACACCATTCCTGTGGTACAATAGCCTTCTTCCAAGCCTGCTGAAGGAGGATAGTGAGTTTCCTGAGGACACGTGGGCAGTTTTTATATAACTTGTACGATATACCATTCAAGCCCGGGGCACTACCTGCGCGGGCCTTATGGACGAAATCTCGAACTTCTTTTAGTTTTATCCCGCTATCATCAAACATTACCGTTGGATCTTGGGGTTTTGGTAAATCTCTAAGAGGAGGTATTGGGATACCGTTTAAATCATCTGAGTATGTCATCTTCAAATGATTCTCGAGTTCCTCCTTCGGTACATCAAGCTTGCCACTCTTTGATTCCACGAAAAGCTTTTTTGCGAAAGCGTAAGGATTTGAGTAGAATGCTCTCCGAGCCTGACGATTTTTCTTTCGATGTTTTCTCTGATTTTCAGCTCTGGAGATCACCAAAATCCTTTTTTTAATATCATTTAGGATATTCTGAAGTTCCGGCCTCTCATGAATCGGGGCTTCTTTTAATCGGCGCTTCAGCATTCTCTGTTCCAATCTTAGCTTTCCTTTTCCTGTATCTGTCGTCTATTCGGTCGTTTTCCTTCGGTTTTATCTTTTTTATTCGTTGCTGCACCAAACCATTCCAGACAAACGTCATATATAACTCTGCAGAAAGATGACAATTGATGATCAATGGGGCCCTTAAGATGGGTGGTGAGCAAGAAAGAAAGCTCCTGGTCTAAGTTTGTCCAAGTAGCTGTCTGATTACCCTTGGGCCACTGAATTCTTGGCTTGTGAGGAATGTCTCCAGGACGCTGTCGCTTAACAATGGGCCCTTAAACTCTGTGGGGGTATTCCTGATTCATAAGCCCATCATTCGATTTACATTCTCCTGCAGGAGAATTACGTTGTTTGCACCAGCGTGCCTTGGGGATTCGTAACCCTCGCAAGCTGTTAAATTCCCTGCCGCAATCACACGTTGTAGCCGGGTCCATATCCAGTTCGTTACCTTTAGAGCAAGTATGGTGGGTGATATATTCTCCCTCCCCGCAACAGACACCCTGAGGGCATTTTCCTTTAATTGTCTTATCCATATTTGTTGCGTTCCTGTCTTTCCAGGACGTCACTCCAACTTTCTGGGGAGTCACCTTGTTTTTCAAAGAGTCATCTTGCTTTCCAGAGAGTCTTGGTATTCAAATTTTCATCATACAACGTGTGAAAGCACGTGCGATACCATGTCCTCATCAGCCGCCATCCAGGGGTGATAACACAGTTTCGGTAGCTCAAGGCGGTTCTGCCACCCCTGGCGCTACCACGCAGCTTTTTGTGTATAATATAAAACTGTTTTGACATGTAGCTGTGTGTAAACAAAATCTGTACTCATACTAAACTGAATTAGCTGAATTAGAACTGTTTGAATAAACTGAATAGCTTGAAATTGAAATTTATTTGACAACAAAACTGTGTACGCATGCTAAACTGAATTGTTTGAAATAAGAACTAACTATTTGCATAAAAATGGATTTGGCGTTAAATAACCTACAAAGGATGATATGCCATATAACCCCCAAAACTATCAGCTTTTCAATCGCTTTGATCAATGGTGCACGAGTGACTCGGAAAAGAGTAAAAAAAATAAATCCAATTGAAAACGTTTACCTCTTCACAGGCTCCACTTTCTAAGTACATCAGATGTATGTAGGTTTTTTATCGTCAGCCAAAACTGGAGTGTTCCTAGGAATGCCTTTAAGTTTTCTCGTTAATTAAAATTAATCCCCAAAGAGAATGATAACGTAAACATGAGGTCCTGTTTTGCCCTTTCATTCAAATCAACTGACAATTGAACAGAATTGAGGGGGCGTGAAAGATCTCAGAATTTTACATTTCAGCTTCCGGTGACATAAACTTGAAACTTCCCGGCTCACCCCACTTTAACTGTCGACTACATGGACGGAAAAAGTAAACTCCCCATCATTTTAACTAAATTCCTGGCATTCAGAATCAAAATTGCCAGAAGGCTAAATATCCTCTTTAAAATGCTAAGGAGGAATATTTGATTCCCGTAAGCTGATCATCTTTTATTTTTCATTGGACAAAACTGACGGATATGTCGAGCCGAATTTATTTAAATATACGATCTATCTATCTATCTATCTATCTATCATTAACAAAACTCAAATTGTCATTTGGCTCTTATAAATTTATTTTAGCTATCTACATTTCAGGTTACATATGTACAATGATCATTAAATAAGTTTCCAGACTTTTTTCGTATGGGCACTTTTATTGAAAGTACACACATGAAACTCTAGTCCCCTTTAAAGTAATCTACTCCGGCTGTAATGCACTTGTTGTCCCATTCCGACACCTTTTGGAAGGCCCCATGGATGTCATTTTGTGTGAGCGTATCAATGACCTTCGTCTTTCATCTTCTCAGTTCTCTCATAAAGTCAGCCTCTGAGCTTAGGGAATAACCAAAAGTCACAGGGAGCAAAGTCTGGACTATAGGGATGGTGAGGAACTGTCTTGATACCCATCTTGGTCGAATAGTCTGTGACAAGGATGGAGTTGTGGACTGGTGCATTGTCCTGATTTGAAAAGTGCTGGCCTCTTCCGACGGAATCTCTTCCTGAACTCCCTTAAAACCTCAACATAGTAACCCTAACCCTAATCCTCACCTTTTAGCCAATCAACTCTGATATATTGAGTTCCTTACTCCTCCCATACCCCTCATCATCCCTCACAGACTCTCTGACTTCCTTGAATCTCTTATGCCACTCAGAAACTGATGCTCGATTCATGCAAGATGGCTGGAAAGCTGTTTGAAGCATTTCAAACGTTTCTGTGGTATTTTTTCCAAGTTTTAAACATAATTTTATTGCATATTGTTCTTCTAAAGTGTCCTAAAGATTGCATTTTTGAAATTCACCAGCTGAGACAATCAGGCTTTAGTAGGGTGTATTCCAATTCTTACTGTAGCTGTTCATTTGAACCTGAAATCATACAAATTGGTCAGTCATCTCGTAAGATGTATAGCATTAATATACTGAATTTTCAAGACTCTACGACAAACTTAAATGCTGGTACAAAAATAATTCTGGAAACTTATTGAAAGCACCACGTATGTTGTGTATATATATATCACATTAAAAACTATTTCGTTGCGGTGAAAGCAAGAGAAAATGACTAAATACCTAACTTGTCATATTGATTGTCATAGAATTTATTCATGAATCCAGATAGATAGAGAAGCAGACAAACAAATACTATGATTGGGTTTTATGGGGTGTCAACCTTTTTAAGTTATTTCATGCAAAATCCTGTTTATATATATATATATATATATATATTAAATACCATGGAAGTTTGTCTGCGACCTTGGGTTTCATAAAGTTTTACAAACAACAATCATCAGGCAGATAACGAAATAAAATGATGAAATCGAAAAATACAGTCAAAAACCCTTGGAATTGTGAACAAATCTTTATGTGTGAGTGTGTGTATGTGTTTGTGTGGGCTATAGTTGTGTCTACACGCACGCGCACACACACACACACACACACACACACACACACACATATATATATATATATATATGATTAGTAAACCAATAATTTGTAAGCATTATTTTAAACAAGCCATTTGTCTGCGCACAGTTAAATATTTTAAAGAATTTCTGTCAAAAGTTCATAATTCTATCTAATATTAATTATTTATTTGCACATAGTTGAATAGTTAAAAAATTCAATCTGACTCATAAATGGAATACGAACAAATATGGGATTAATGTTAATGAACGAGTACTCCATATTAATCAAACCTCCAGGACTGAAGCCTTACCATCAGATTGTTTTGTATCATATCAAGAACACTCGTTGGACAGGATCTTGCCCCTCTACAGAGATGCAGTCGGCGAATTCTGCAGCCTTTTCCGAGTGAGCCGATAGAGATAGTCAGGTAGTTATATAAGAAAACAATCAAGATGGATCGAGGAATGACAGAAAAACTATCTAGCTTACTTTGTAGTAATGAGAGAAATAGATAATAATACTTTACTTTATAGTAGATGATAATACTTACTTTATAGTAGATGATAATACTTTATAGTAGATGATAATACTTACTTTATAGTAGATAATAATACTTACTTTATAGTAGATGAGAGAAATAATAATAATAATAATAATAATAATAATAATAATAATAATAATAGATAGATAGATAGATAAATAGATAGATAGATAGATAATAATATAATAGTGAATAATAATAATAATAATAATAATAATAATAATAATAGATAGATAGATAGATAGATAGATAGATAGATGTGAAAGGGGTGAGATAAATAAGTGAGGGAAAATCAATAGATACAAACTAAGAGAAAGGGCTGGGTATAAGCGGGAATAAGTATACTTATCATCAAAAATATGGACTGTTATCAAAAAACTTTCATGTGTTAGCTGATAAGGATGGACAGACGGACGTAGATATGTATCCATCATACCGTGGGAAAAATAGATCCCGGCTTTTGTGATAAAAGGAATGAAGAGAGTTTTTTATTTTTTCTGAACGCCCTTTTTTCCGTGTAAAAACATTGGCATTTATGGCTTTATTCAATTTATTCATTCACATTTTTACATTTTATCCTTCCTTAGTATTTTTGAGCCGACTAACTGATGTTATCTCTGGGTTTATTTATATCTTCACACGATATTTTTTTTATTCTATGAATCATCCGTAACACAACTAATCTACTTTTACTTACTCATTTATTATTTACAGAAGTTCCCATAAATAAGTAAACCCCTTCTATTTTTAAATGAAATTTTATCGTTCTTCAACCCGAAAATTACCAGGATGTTATCTTTTCAAGTTGAATATTTGGTTACATATTGTAGTGTTTTGGAGCTTCAATGCTTGCTAGTGGCGACTAATTGCTAAACTCTACAATCTTCAACTCTGTCTTATTTGATAGTTTGTTTTTTCTATTTTTCTTTTAAGAATACTCAACAAGTACTTAGACTGCTGCATATTCGGATAGGCAATCACTGAGTTCTACTGCAGCAAAATTTTACTTAATAGTAATACCTTATAATATTCACATTAGCTGGAAGATACTAACTAGTAAAAAAAGATACTAACAAGTAAAAAAGACTGTTTTCTGGGTACATGATTGTCCACTTCACGCTGTTTAACGTGTGTTTCAAACGTACAAATATTATAAGAAATTGATCAACAGGTTTCTTTTTCTTTACTGAGGCATCCATGGGTCCCACTGTACAAAGGTAATTCCGACAGGTGTTGCTTTCTTAATGCTTACGAAGAAGGATGATGAAGAGTCTTTATTTTTGAAAGAAGCGTAATTATAATTCCAAGAGTTTCTTATCAAACACGTTTCGGTGAGGAACTCTGGTTAAATAATAGAAGTACTGAATATTTTATTCGGCATCTCAAAGAACAGTTAAAAGCTAGAAAAATACCATGAGTCAATTCAGATTATGATCTTCAAGAGTAGTTGAAAGCTTGCCAGTAATTGGACGATTGTATAGTCAGGTGTCTAAAATCTTAGAAGTAAGAAGTTAGATTTCCCAAGTTTTGATTACTTTAACCACACCTAATTTCAATCAGCGAGTCAATGGCCGACTCCCATTTTTTCGTACGAATCGGTTATGTAAATAAGGAAACGTCTAAATGAATAAAGTTGTGTACACACAAGGAAAGACGACTTCGTATTTGTAATTCGAAAAAAAATGAGCGGTCAATAAAGATGATGGAACACTGAGGCGAAATGGAGAACCAATCCATGTCGAAAAAGAACAAGATGGCCTTACAATACTCATAGAAATATTTGTGTCAATGTGCAAAATAATCGACTGGTTTTGTCTGGCTTCTTTTTTCAAATAATGATGTCATGATAACAAAATCAACCGTAATTTACGCTAATTTATTTTTGTATATATTTTTATTTTACCCAGAAAATGTCCGTTTTTTGCCAATTCCATTCACATCTTCAGTTTTATCAATCTTTTAACTCGCTGAATACTAAGAATTTTATTACCTTATA
This sequence comes from Sepioteuthis lessoniana, assembly GCA_963585895.1. Lineage (NCBI taxonomy): Eukaryota > Metazoa > Mollusca > Cephalopoda > Myopsida > Loliginidae > Sepioteuthis > Sepioteuthis lessoniana. The sequence goes on from OY757925.1 coordinate 18,129,213, forward strand.
TAATATACTTGGACACTAAGGACAAAGCCGAAAATGGTTTAATGAAATCGTATCACCCAGGAAAACTATATGTGGAAATTTCTTAAGGAACTAGTGATCCTGTTTCTCCGAATACCAGCGGCTTCTTGGGGTCATGTAGTGTCCACTATAAAAGAGGGCCATCTGAAGAACTTTCCTCTTTTTTTCCACTCCTACAGCTGTTAGCAACAGGTCCAAATTGTAACAGCCCATCGACGGCGAACGTATTTGGTATCCTCACCACCACCCAAGAGCCAAGAGCGACGAACGCACGTGCTGAGTTAAAAGTAACCAGGATTACAGCAAAGTTCCCGCAGGCATTTTATCTGCAAAACCTTAACTAAACTAACCTTTTCTTTTTTTCCACTCCTACAGCTGTTAGCAACAGGTCCGAATTGTAACAGCCCATCGACGGCGAACGAATTTGGTATCCTCACCATCACCCGGGAGCCAAGAGTGACGAACGCACGTGCTGAGTTAAAAGTAACCAGGATTACAGCAAAGTTCCTGTAGGCATTTTATGTGCAAAACCTTACCTAAACTTACCTTTTCTTTTTTCCACTCCTATAGCTATTAGCAACAGGTCCGAATTGTAACAGCCCATCGACGGCGAACGAATTTGGTATCCTCACCATCACCCGGGAGCCAAGAGTGACGAACGCACGTGCTGAGTTAAAAGTAACCAGGATTACAGCAAAGTTCCTGGAGGCATTTTATGTGCAAAACCTTACCTAAACTTACCTTTTCTTTTTTCCACTCCTATAGCTATTAGCAACAGGTCCGAATTGTAACAGCCCATCGACGGCGAACGAATTTGGTATCCTCACCATCACCCGGGAGCCAAGAGCCACGAACGCACGTGCTGAGTTAAAAGGAACCAGGATTACAGCAAAGTTCCTGCAGGCATTTTATCTGCAAAACCTTACCTCAACTTACCTTTTCTTAACCCCCACCTTAAATTTACTTTTAACCTTACCATTATAAAACCTTACCATACATTACCTTTTTACATGTGCATTTTATACACCTACCACCTATCAGAGCATTGAACTCTTTTTAAACTCTTACAAATTTGGTGTTTGTTCCGTTTGGTGTTTATTTTTTGTTGCATATAAATTTTGTTACACAAAAAGTCGTTCGTCTCCTTTCTTCAAAAGCTGCCACCCATCTCCCTACTACTACTATTTACAAAACGTAGGAATTAAACCGGGCTTTTCGGGGCTTATAAAAATCCCCATATATGATTGAGAGATTTGAATCAGATGAGAGGAGAAAGGAGAGCAAGGACTTCTCTTCCAGTAAAAATCATGACTTGAAAAACCTTTCACGATCAAAACTGTTATGGATTAGAAAAATGTTAGTTAAATCAACGGTAGATTGGTTTCTACTTGACGCCATTTTTATAAGATTTACGAACAACGAGCTACACACATATATATATATATATATATATATATATATATATATATATCCTGTCGGCGTTCATAGAAAATGGGTGCAGGTTATTTGTGTATACAATATATGAAGTATTTCATATAAATCCATAGCTGTGCTCGATATATGGTTATTGTTAAATATTCCTTTTCCAAAGTTTATTTATAATAAAACTCACAGAACGGATACAATGTAATTGAAAGAAAACTCAAACATGGTTAAATTGTCATTAGAAATTTATTTCGGCGAAGAATATTATTATACCCTTCGTCTCTTCAGATGACTTTACACGCTTAATTTGAGGGTAAAAAACAACCAAACATCAGCTGTAAAGTCAAAAATTAAGCGTCTAATATCATCTGGAGACGAAGGTTATAATAATATTCTTCACCGAAATAAATTTATAATGACAATGTAACTAGTTTTGAGTTTTCTTCCAGTTACATTAAATATATATATATATATATATATATATGTAATATAATTGCTGAGGGATTTTGTTTTATATATCTTGCCTTTTGGTTTAGTTAGGCTGAGAACCTTTCTCTTAGGTGCAACATTAACGCAGGTGTTCACACTCGCGCGGAAAGGATGTGTCATTCAAAAATGTCAAAATAAAAATCCTAGATAGGTATTGAGACCAGGGGATGTGGGTGACGTCACATACCGGAAGCGTGGGCTGAGATTTGAGAAAAAGCAGTTAGTTGTGTTCTTACATGGGAAGAAGAAGGTTGATTTTCGGGGCTCGTCGAGGTCAGACTAATTTGTGCGCTAAGGGCGCCGCGCATTGGTTGGGTTGAGATGTAAAAGTAGTCAGCATAGAAAGATTGTGTCTCTCTCTCTTTCCTCATGTCGAATAATCTTTAACTCAAAGGTAATAAAAAGTTTCGTACCTGAACCAATTTCGTAAAGTTTCGTGTTTTTAGATTTCCTATTTCTATTTCACATATCCGTGTATCTGGCCATATAACATATATATGATTTAAAAAATGACTAGATTTTACAAAGATCTTACATTACATATTTGAATAAAAATGCAGTGTAAAAAAGAACTATAAATAAAAAAAAACTTATAAAATTCAGTTATTCTCTTACTATTTTGTGTCTTGCTAATTCTTCTTCTGGACGTCATCTTTTCGAAATCCTATCATTTCGAGAATAATTCTGTAGGCAACTTTCATATATATTGAAGTAAAAATAATAAAAGCGAAATTTGACCTATTTGATGTTTCAAAGAAAACTGGCATTACTTTTGTCTCAAACTGAATACGTTTATCTATATTTATTAACAAAGAAGAAAGAGTCGCGAAATTTTAGTCAAATAATACAAATATATATATATGTATACATGTGTGTGCGTGTGTGTGTGTGTGTTTGTGTGTGTGTGTGTGTGTGCATATAGATAGGTAGGTGGTTTGGTGGTTGCGAATGCGTGGGTATGCTTTTTATGTATTTTAATTGTTTTAATATAATGGTTATATATGGCTGGTATATATATATATATATATATATATATATATATATATGAACATTTCTTTAGATTTGTGTGTATGGGTATGTATCAGCGTATTTTAAATATATGCTTATGAGTATTTGGAATGAATATGTTCGTGTGTGCGTCCATATTTTCTGTTTTACATATGTGGGTTTCGTATATATATATATATATATATGAGGGTGGGAATGTAAGTATGTTCCGAGTACATCCATGTGTGTCTTTTTTATGTATATATATATATATATATATGTATATATATTCTAGGGTTGGCTGCCTGCTTACACATGTTTATTTTAAGTATATATATATATATATATAATGGTAGATTGTGGTGAATCGACAAAATGATTAAAATAAGTGGAAAGATCGATAAATCAAACACTTACAAAGGTTTAGTAGTGGTGATATTTCGTTCTTTTATTCCAAGAACTTCTTCAGACTAAACATCTAAGCTTAGTTTTTTCTACATTCAACCAAATGAGGAAATATAAAAGATAACAGAGAAAATAAAGGTATAAAACTGGGAGGGTGAGGGTTTAAAAATAAGAGCCAAGTAAGGGGAGAAATAGAGAAGGAAGTAGATATCGGTTTAAGTGATGGTGTTTTTTTTGTTTTGACTGTAACTGGCTGTGTGTTTTTTGGAGCATGATGGAGTCAAATGTATCAGGTTTTATTAGAGATATTCCCATAGCCCACTATCCTTCTACCCACCAACATACATAACAAACCTCTCTACGACAAATTAACCAAATTAGAAATACCAATGACGCAAACCACATCACAAACCATTAAAATTCTTACAAACATCTCGAAACGAACCAACAATGAAAGTACTTACGCAGGCATATATTCTATTCCATTCAAACACTATAAAAAATATTACACCGGTGAAATCTGACGCAATCTAGAAAAAAGAATCAACAAATACAAACGATCAATTAAAATACATTACGACCGAAATGCCCTTTTCTTCCACATGCTAGATCTCAAACACACTTTCCATTTTATCCAAGCCACTCTAAACAAACACATACATTGCAAAAAGTCCTGCAGATTATTAGAAACTTCTATAATTTCCAACGCCCAGGTTTTTATCAGATTTCACACTACTTGACAGATATTATAATACACAAAAACAATATCAAAATAGAGAGTTGATAAAAAATATAGCCAAAAGTTCAACGAAAGTTTTTTGAAAACTAAGATATTCTTTCACTCTATACTACCATACTATTGAGGAGTCTTTCTTTTTCGTTTTCTTTTCTTTTATTCCTTTCAACTTAGACTCTCTATCATAGTCAAAATCTTTAATGAAAGAAGATATTCCCTCCTCCTATTCCTCTCTTTTCCCCTTTCTTTTCCCTATCTATTTTTTCTTTTTCTCCCAAAAATTATTTTCACTTCCATCTGATTAAAAATCTCGAATGAAACCTGACATATTTGTCTCCATCTTGCTCCACAATACACACAGACAGTTACAGTCAAAACTAAAAACCCCTACCATCATCACTTATACCTATATTTACCTCCCTCTCTATTTCTCCTTTTACTTGCCTCTTATCTTTTCTATTTTCCTAATTTTCTTAAAGATAGAAAAACAAAAAATGTTCAGTCTGAAGAAGTTCCGAGTACATCCAGGTGTGTATTTTGAATATATATATATATATATATATATATATATATATATATATATATATATATATATATATATATATATATTACAAAGAATAAAAAAATTCAAGGGCTAAGTCAACTCTTATTTTACTACGAGGATATGTGGCTTGCTTTATTTTTTTCTTGTTGACTGCTGTTTCATACTACTATTCCCTTTCTTTCTCCCGGCAGATACCTACAAGTGGGTCATCAATATATATTTGTGTAGCTTGATAGAGTTTTTTGCATTTCTCAACTTAAAATTTTAGTAGTTGTGATATTTCATTCTTTTATTCCAAAAGAATGAAATACCACGACTACTAAAACTTTGTAAGTGTTTGGTTTATCCATTAATCCATTTATTTCTATCTCTCACACACACACACACACACACATATATATATATATATATATATACTTGAGTGCAGGTGTAAGTGTGTTATTGTGACACTGACTAGTGTTTGATATTTATATAACTTTCCACAAGGTCGGATTTGACGGAAAGCCATTTTATCGGGGAATGGGGCAGGCTTGCACCAATCAAGACTTATGCATGCCAGTCTCAAATAGAGCTTGATTCTATAGGCATTTCTCATTTTCCTCAGGCGCAAAGCAAGGAACTCAACCCTGCAAAGTAGATATTGCCAGTAGGAATTTCAAATGGATCCAGGAAAGCCCAGGGAAGTAACACTAAATGGCTTTGGGGATAGTATAAGGTGGTTATTTCAAGACATATAATAAATAATTTTAATTCGATAATAATTTTAATTCAAGGAATGCTACGTTACTATAATATATATATATATATATATATATATATATAGTCATCCACAGACAGATCTGTTTCGTTCTATCAGAATTCATCAGTGTGGCTAGACGGGCTAGATTCCCGAATACATGGTGTTTCTGTGTCCTGACAGACTCTGTCGGACGAATGAGTAAAACATGAAACCAGGGTCAGAGTCACCACTATATATATATATATATATATATACACAAAATAGACAATTCTGAATGATTTTGTCTCCAAATGAATACTGATACAAAGTATTTTCCTATCTTGTCCAAGTGTAATAGTGTATTATTTTCAAATCTGAAGCAAAAAAGAATACATTATTATTAGTAGAGACATTAGCAGTAACATCGGTCCTATATAAATTGAGACTCTCCACACACATACACACACACACACATGAATATATATATATATATATATATATATATATATATATATATATATATTGTATCGTGTATTGAGCACTTTCTTCGTTTACTTAGTCCTCTGTCAGAGTTTTTCTTTTGGCTAGACATATGGATATTGATTGATTTTTTTCGAACAATGCAAATGTTTTCAGTCTTTTCTTTTTATGGAATGGTTTTCCCCAAATATCAATTCGTGTATTTGTTTATTCACAAGTCGGATCATTCGGGATTTTTTACCCTGCTAGAGTTTAAGGGATTAACCTAAAATAGAAATACAATATATATATATATATATATATATATGTGTGTATGTGTGTGTGTATGTGTGTGTGTGGAAAAATTGATAACAAGGTAATCCAAGTGGAAGGAGAGATTTATTGAGAAGTCGACACTATAGCGTTTCGGTTCTGCTGAACAATCCTCAGGACCATGAGGGGTAATATTAGCGATGTTGTGTCAACGATGGATGTTTAAAAATGCAAAATACAAAAACCTAGGGGAAAATTTGTACAAGAAAATGTTGACCGTTTAGTTGGTTAATCAGCGTTTGTTGTTTTAAATTACATTATTTGACTTATTAGGTATATTGTATAGAATTTATGTTACGTTTGTTTATCGAAAAAGATTTCGAATCGAAATGACGAAAAAGAAAGAAAATAAAAAAGAAAAACAATTTTTATACTTTCTATTATATATATATATATATATATATAGTGCAAGATAGATTTTGCACATTTACGAAGAAAATATGCAAAAACTATCTTACACCAAAATAATGTCACTGCAAGCAAAACTGATCAGTTGTACCAATTCTGTAGTAAAACCTGTCGCAGCTTGGCATGCCTGAAGAGTCACCTACGAACACATAGAATTTGAGGGGAGAGTAGGGAAGCGGGGAGAGGACATGAGAAAAAGGAGGTGGTCACGCTCTAAACTGAGAGAACAGCCATCATATATAATATATATATATATATATATATATATATATATATGGATTCAATCAATAAACAATTTGAATTTTGGTATATAACGACTAACAATTGATACAGGAAAAATACTTTCCTTATTTTTCAATATAATCTCCTTTTGTAACGTAATTTAATGGTTCATAGGAAATTAACTGAACCCACAGATAAATTAATAAATAAAAAATAAATAAAGCAGACAGTCGTCGACGAATAAGTCAGAGGCACTTGTTATAAAAAATGACGAGGGAGGACTAGAAATCCGAGGATGGTTTTGTGCATATGCGAGAGGAAACAGATATAGTTTCTACTCCCGACACGACAGGTGGAAGTGAGTGGACCCCGTGTGCCCCTTTATAGTGTCGACAGCGAAACGCGAGAAAGTTAAGATGTCAGTAGGAAACGAGCCACGAGGAGGTAAGGAGAAAAACGTTTACGAGCTCAAAATTCTGGGGCGCCCCATAGGCCGTGTTAGACCCCATATACAAGCATGTTAGAAACACAGAATAAAAAATTCAAGCTGTCGGTCAACTCTTATTTTTGCTGTTCGAAAGTTCGAACCCCAGTCGCGCTATTATGTTCACTTTCGGGCAAATACTCTTGGGAAAGGTATGAACCCCCTTATCCTCCCAGCTATGGGTTAAATAGTACCACTACTGTTCTTCTTTAAGAATGGCTTCGGCATTAAATAACCTACAAAGGTTGATATGCCATTAGAATAAAGAAACCAAACCAAACCAAACCAACTCTTATTTTACTACGAGGATATGTTGCTTGTTTTATTTTTTGTCTAGTTGACAGCTGTTTCATACTACTATTCCCTTTCTTTCTCCCGGTAGCTACCTACAAGTGTATAGTGTAGCTTGTTCTTGCATTTGTCATCTTGATAACCACGGCGAAGTCACAACGAAGGTCAATAGTCTTTTAGTACTGCTATGGTACACATTCTCTAGAAGATTTCCTTATCAGAAAACAAGCTTTTGTATTCCTTCAGCATTCTCATCTTTGGACTTATTTTAAACTATTTACTCGTGGGGCTCTTTAGTTCATAATTTCTGGAAAACGTTGTTCCACGCATAAATTCTTTGTGGAAGCTACGTAGAATTCAGTGGGGGTCTTATCTTGACAATAAGGAGGATGTAGCAGATGTTCCCAGTCAAAGAGACATGGTTTCAACTATTATTGCTGCAGTATGAGGCCTCGAATCGTTCTGGGGAAGCCCTATGACATCTGGCATTCAATAAAGCAAAGTCATTAGCTACCATTTTGTGTGCTGTACCCATAGAAATCCTCAGTTGTTCAGAAATATCCTCTATTTTAACTCTTCTATCAGCTAATATTAGCCGCTTGATTGAATCCATATTTCAGGTGTGCTCACCATTGGGGGCCCAACTGGCCTGTCTTCAATTTGAATAATTTTCGACTTTATACAATTCAGTCCATTTGCAAACAATCTTGAGATTAAAACATCTTTCTCCGAACACATCCCATATTCTGTAAATTTCTAAATTTGCCCTTTTGAGAAACCAAAAATTTGATGACACACCTCTGTTCAATCATTGAACGAGATATTTAATCCGTCGCCATTTCGAATAGCCGCAAAACAAACACTTTTGCGAGATTCGAATAATTTTTGCTTTGAACTACTTTTGAATAATATCTAGTTTATATTTATAGTGAAAAGTTCCGAAAAAATGTATTTTGCTTTTTTAAAAAAATTAACTTTCTTCATTGAATAATCTTTATATATATATATATATATATATATCGATTTATATATCTGCTCATTGGGATGCATAGTATGTTATGCATAGTTGTCAAGAAAATGATTTCGATCGATTCGAAAACATAAATCTAGCTCACCAGTTTGTTTGTTTTGTGTTTTGTTTTTTTTACATTTTTTTTATACATTTGGTTTGAATTTAAAGATGTACGAATGAAAAAATTGCCACGTTGGGATATCGTGTCCTGAATGCATTAAGCTGTACATATATTTACTTAAGAGAGAAATGTTAATTGCTTTTGCAAAGAGGTTTTGGGTTTTTCTTACACCGGTAACAATACGAACGCTTTAATTGATCAGGCAATTTAACAATTGATATGTCATTTTGTCTTCATTTTTTTTATCTTTCTACCGAGTTAATCAGATTTTTCCTGTAAATTGTTACTTTACCTACTTTGACAGGGGTTTTTATATTATTTTCGTCCATTTCTTCTCCTCTCTATCAAAGTGCAATTCCTTTTTATTGATTTTTCCCCTCCCTCCTCCTTCTTATTTATCTTTTTGTCTTTCTTTCGGCTTTTGAGAAACCCACTCACTAGGGATTTCATTCTTCATTCTTCTTTTATTTTCCTTTTTGTGTTTCCTACTACATTATATATGGGCTCCTTAATTTTTTCAAAACCCTTTCTACCTATTTTACACTACCATAAATGCAGAGGAACAGTGTACAAAGACAGAAACCAGTAGAACCCTTGAAAGTCCCCAATGGAATAATGATAATGAATGAGTTTGACTGATGGTTGTATCGCGATATGAAAGGAAAAAAAGATTGATTGAGATACCCTGATGCAACTATTGGATTGGTGAATACAGATCACGTGGTAGTATTCTTTCTTACTGTACGTGTAAATATGGTAAAGGATATATGTTGCCTTTTTTATTCATGTTCTAAAATCGACGTAACATTCATAATTTTAGAAGGCATAAATCTTACATTAGATTCCTGGCTAATGTTAAATTAGAGTTTCTTTTTCGGTGTAAAACTTAAAAAACGATTAACTGACTCTGTACCTCAGTAACTAAATGGGTTGCCATTTAGAAACAGGAGGTATTATCAGTATCCTAATGTCTGTTAAGGACGATTTCGTAAATAACACCAATAGATTTTGGTAAGAATTATTCTCCTTACCAATATAACATAGAAACTGTAATGCAGAGATGTAACAAAGATAGAAATATAGTAGTAGCAATATTCAAAAATTATATTTTATCAGCTTTGGAATCAAATAATAAAAATGAAAGAAGCAGACAATAAAAACGGCGCCATTTTGTAAAAAAAAGTAGACTGGTGATGATTGAATGTGAATGTATATCTTGTGACTGCAATATGGCTCCCTGGACGTTCCTTCAGTGCTTATCATGAGTAATTCGATTGATGGCAGCTGTGTCACGTGATAACAGTTGAAGAATTCCTTTTCCACTGATGTGACTTTAGGATTAGCAAATCACGTGATTGCGTGAAAACTGTCATGGTGAAGATATAGCAGAAAAGATTCGTACATCGAGCCGTGTCACCAAAGTGGAAGAATTCTAATCAATAGATTCTTGTTGAATATATCAACTGAGATAGTCCCTTAGATGTGTACTGATGCGGTAGTATGTCACCATCGAAGACAGATTAATTCTGTATTTTTACTACGCGGCGGCGAATCACGTCCCTTGTCTGTAGGCGCCACTAAATTTGGCACGCATTTTGTATTTTCTTTTTGTATTTCTTCCTCTTTTCTGACAATAAAGTCATGGGGTGAACATGCTATCTCCCAAATTGCAGCTTGTCTCATTTTTCTGGCTCCAATAATGAGTCGCTAGACCTCGGTGCTTTTAACAAGTGTTCATCCTTTTTAGTTGGCGTTTGAAAAATAACAATTTGTAAAGCCACATCATCGGACCCGGCCTGAAAAACGAGTATAGTGGGAGAAAAATTATTAAAAGATATATGTCTACTTATTTCTCTCAATGACACAAAACGAAGGATTTATCTCCCTTTGGTTTTACTCGGTGACAGGTGACACGAACTACTAGCCAACGAAATGTAAGACATCTTTCTCTTTATTTATTTTTTCTTATTTTCTAGTTTTATCATCATTATCATCATCATGTCGTGCTGGTAGAACGGATATCCCTGACCCTCTCTCGCCACTCCTCCCAATCTTTCATTGCCCTAGGCATGTCTTCAGGACAACACCCCGTATCCTCACATAGCTGCTGAATGTATGTTCATGTTGGTCGTCCTGCTTTTGCACGGCCATGTGTGGGGGTCCATAAGAGTACATCTCTTATGAGTTCGTCCCTGCTTCTCCAGCAGTGTCCTGCATGTCTGGTTCGTCTAACTTGAATAGTTTTCGTGATAGGAGGCAGGTGGTCGTACAGTTGGTGTCTTGTGAGGTGTTGCCGCCAGGACCTGTTCAAGACTGCTTGCAGCATTCTTGTGTAATTGCCGTCTAGCTTCTTCTCCAGCCGTTTTCTTAGCGTCCATGTAGAGCACCCATATAGCAGTATCGATGTGACCGCTGCCTGGAAGAAACTGCGTTTCATTTTATGGGTTAGGTCTGATTTCCATATAATCGATAGACTATTGATAGCTGTCCATGCTTTCGTTAACCTCGTGTCGATGTCCTTTTCGGTTGATGCGACGCTGCTTTCTAGGTAAGAGAATTTGTCTACTAGTTTAAGAGGGGTTCCGTCTAGACTACGTACTTAGAACATCGATTGACAAAATCAGAGAGAATGGCTTCGAGCTGACGAAGAAAAGAAGCAGAAGGTACCCCGCAAAAACAATTACCGACGCCGACTACGCCGATGACATAGCGATACTGGCAAATACACCCGACCAAGCCGAAACACTACTGCATAGTTTGGAACAAGCAGCCGCAGGCATAGGCCTCTATGTTAATGCACACAAAACGGAATATATGTGCTATAATCAAACGGGGGACATCTCCCCTCGAGACGAAACCTCTCACTAGTTTTATACTTGTATAAAAATGTTTGTATGTTTATCTTTCTTTCTTTCTATCCCGAATCAGTTTTTCTTATTCCATTTTTAGTCGTTTCTTCATTGACAATATTTATATTCAGTTGAAATAATTTGAATACAGGAGGCTTCATTTGTGTTGATGGAAGCTCAACTTGCAACTCACTGTCATGAGTTTTTACTCTGTATAATTTTATTTCAGCCCAGTTGTCTAGGGCTGTTGAATACGCCGATTACATGTCTGCAGAGCCGTAAGATCTCCTGACGAGGGTCCCAGATTGGATACGAACCAATCCGATGTCGAGGCTCCTGTCCTGGAGCTATGGTGAATGTGGAGTACTCCTTCATTGCCATTACTTTTAGATTAACTCTGACCCAGACTGTTAGCACCTGGTAGGGTCCTATCTATGGGTAAAATAGAAGTGTTTCGCTTTTAAACTCCGTGCAAAAAAAAATGACTTCGGTTAAGTTGAATTGTTAGAAATATGCCAGTTTGACCATTTAACTGTGTGTAAAAAAGACATGTTTAATGGGATTGTTAGTGATACATATCAATACTTGGAACCAATTGACTGTGTGCAAAAACACTGAGCTCATGCGCGTTTCCAAAATTTTATCTACAAAATGTTTTTACAAATCATATATATTTAATACGTATGTATTAACAAAATTTCGTATTAAATGACCCACAAGTGTTCATATGCCATAAAACACAAATATTTTTATTCTATAGTTGAAAATATGACATTGTCCTGAAGCTTTGTGCATAAAACACTATTTTACTGATTTATATGTATATATGTATATTTAGATCAGTAATATATATATATATATATATATATATATATATATGTATGTAATCTATTCAAATATATCTATGCCACAATCTTCACATCTGTCAGTACGTTCCTATCAAGCAATTCATTTAGCTATATCAGTATCTATCTATCTATCTATCTAATAAATATTCCTCAACAGCATCGCTGAAGCCTGTCTTATTTATAATGCATAGGCACCATCCAGCTTTGTGACATCTATGTCAACTTAAACATGTATAATTACACCCAAGACCCACATTAAAAGTCAGGACCTAAAGTGAAACTAGCATTCCTACTATTTTTTGCTTAATAACATTATTTTGGAAGAAGAATAACTGAAGCAACCCATGCATAATGAACAGTTTGCATAAGATTATTGTAGGAAACTGCAGCAGATGGAAAAACAGACATATCTAAAAGCAATGTGTGCTACAGTCTTGCTTCTTTTTTTTTTTAAACGTTGTAGATATCAAGGCTCTTCTTCACCTAAGCATATTTATTGCAAGAGGCTTTATAGATTATTATTACTAAGCCTGAGTAGTTTTCATCCCAGAATTTTTTATTGCCAATTTTGAAATTTGTTAAATTTGTCGTTCGATATTGATTTTTGTTATATTTTTGAAAATTTCTTGTGCACGAAAATGTATGCTAATGTTCTGGTATATTATTATAAATGATCATAATTGATAATCATTTTAATTTGGGATTTGTGGACTTTGTTGTCCCGGCTGACAACAAAATGGAAGTAAAAGAAAGTAAAAAGAGGGATAAGTACCTGGACCTTCGCAGGGAACTGAAAAAAAACTATAGAACATGAAAGTGACCGTGATACCAATTGTAAATGGTGCTCTTGGTACAGTCACCTAAGGATTGATACAGGGACAAGAGGATTTGGAAATAAAAGGACAAGTGGAGACCATCCAAACTACTACATTATTAAGATCGGCAAGAATACTGAGAAGAATCCTGGACATTTTAAGAAAACTTGAGGAGACTTGCTGTCACTCAAACTCCAGTGAAAACCTGTTGGCCAAGGCTGGTCTGAAAATTTTTCAATGGAGAAAAATAAACACACACACATATTTAACCGAGTTTGAGTCTCCATTAAATTGTACTATATATATATATATATATATAGATAGATAGATAGATAGATAGATAAAAATCAGATTGAGGTAGATTGATTGATTGATAGATGAACATACATGCATGAATGGGGAGAAATGATCTGACACCAACTTTATGTATATGATCTAAGCAAATTAATCAACGTTTATGTTACAAATTTCATTCAGATTTTGGCCAGATACGCCTTTGAATTACATCTGTAATGATTGTGGAATACTCAAATATTAGAACAACAATGTAGAGAAATCGATAGTCTCAAAGCAAATATAGAATCATCACGCCTTTGTTAATTCTTTAAAGAATAAATAAAACTTGCCTAACAAAGAAAACAAATTTACATGATCACTTTAAAGATGTACGCAAACTGACCGACCGGAGAAGATTGAAAATGTCAACGATTTTGAGAAATATCTTTGCTCGCTTCGATGATTCACGGGCCAATCGGGTATGAAAAGAACGGCGTTTATCGTTGAGATTGTGAAAGTGAAAGTGAAAGAATAACAACGGCAAATAAACAACCCCACCGTTCGCGGCTGAAGCTTTGATAATGGCATTTGAGGCGTTCACTCAAACCTTTAAAACAAGCCTTCTCCTTCACCGTTCTTCTATCCAAAGCAAAATCGGATGCTTCCAATGTTGGACAAAGGAAATGAAGTAAAACATCATCAACTTATCGAATGAATGAATCAAGAAGTAGAAAGGAAAAAGAAAAAAAGTATATGTATGCTATAAAAAATATCACTACTACTCTCCTTATTAATCTGAATGTGTGTACTTAAACCAAACGAACATGAGGACAATGAAAATTGATCTTTTACTTTGTCCGCTTGCATACTCTCCTTCAAGCTACAGGTCCATCGAAACACCAGCTTCAATGAGGGAGAAAATTTGATGACAGAATAACAATGATTATTAAATAACATTGCTCAGAAATGTTCTAGCACTGTATATTGTATAAAAAAAGTAATCTTAAGAAGCAGCCACACCAAAATATAAATATAAACGTACGATGAACACGTTTCCATAACCTCTAAGCCTAAGATAAACCAAGACGTTTTGTCATGCCATTAAAATCAATCAAACTAGCAGTCAATCAAAAGAAAACGAACGTTGACGTAACTTATTCATATGCTGAATAAACATTATATGTTCTTTTTAGTATTCAAGTGTCTCCAACTGATTTGACAATATAGACCAGAAAAAGAAATCATCCTGTTATATAATAAAGGATGATAATTGATTATATTAGTTAATTATTTCATTTGTAGGGATAAATTGTAAGTTAACTGAAAACTTTGGCTCGAAATGTAAATCACGAAGGTCATATGCGTACACGTGTCGCAGGATATAGGACGACAGTCCGTCTGTCATAGCAAAAATTTTATTTTGAAATTTGCGGAGAGGCTGGATTTTAAAATAAACGCATTTTGAATTCAATGACAGCTGATTTAACTATCGAGTATGAATTTTTCTTTTTTTTCAATGACACGTGTTCTTATCATAATTAGTTAATGAAATAATTATTATATTATATAAGCAGTAGATTTTTGGAAGTTAATATAGTTAGCGCAGTTCGGAGTTCACAGTTGCGAGTCGGAGACAGTCAATTGAGTTCAGAAATTTGAGTCCTCTGGAGCGAAGGGAAAAACTGGGGGAAGTTGGCTATTTTGTTTGTCTAAAACCCATGAATCTGATAGTGTTTCAATGTAAAAACTAATGTTTTTTATTTTGTTTTCCTCTCGTGTTTTGGATAGCGACTGCTCTATGAAATGTTGCGGTCAGAAATAAACTTTTCATATCAAAAGAAACAACGAGACCATCTGGTATTTTGCGTAGGATAATATCTCTTAGTATTCGAGATGGTGCCGTGTTACAATCTATTGCCACGTTTCTCGGCCTAAAGAATTACCCCGTAGGCAACTCTTAGAATACATAGACTGTATCCTTTTCAGAGGGGTGAGACTCACCTCTCAAAAAATGTGTTATGGGTAGGACACTGAACGGCATTGGATTGTGAGACTCCAGTTCTGAAGATCAGTTGGGTATGAAGAAACCCTTCACTGCCATTACTTCCAGGTTGAATATGATCCTCTGAAGAAGTAGCTCTTAGAGTCTCATTTGTGGCTCAAATAAATGTGTTGGTAAATTATTTCTATTAGATATCTATATGTTATGTTTGGTTTTATGTCATATCAACCTTTGTAAGTTATTTAACGCTAAATCCTCTTTATTCATATGTATTAAATATATTTGATCTGGTTTGGTTGGCATATCAACCATTGTAGGTTATTTAATGCCAAATACTTTTTATACATATATATTAAATATATATGATTTGGTTGGGTTTAATGGCATATCAACCATTGTAGGTTATTTAATGCCAAATCCTTTTTATACATATATATTAAATATATATGATTTGGTTTGGTTAGGTTTAATGGCATATCAACCATTGTGGGTTTTTTAATGCCAAATCCTTTTTATACATATATATTAAATATATATGATTTGGTTTGGTTGGGTTTTATGGCATATCAACCTTTGTAGGTTATCTAACGGCAAATCCATTTTTATACAAATAAACGCTTCCATTTAAAACAATTCAGTTTAGCATAAGTACAGAGTTTAATTATCAAACTATTCAAGCATATATATGTATCAATTCACTTAAGTGTAAATACAGTTTTAATGTCGAAAAACAGTTCTATTTCAATTACTTCAGTTAAGCAAAAGCAATCAGTTTAAATGTTAGTACGGTTTAATTGTCAAAAACATATCTATTTCAAGCAATTCAGTTTACTCAAACAATTCAGTTTAGCATAAGTATATTGTTAGTTCTATTTAAACTATTGATAGGACCCTTATCAGGTGCTACTACTTTGGGCCAAAGTGGACGTGGGGGCGATGGCAATGAAGGGGTACTCCGCATTCCCCAAATTGCTGGAACCTCACCATCAGATTGTTTAGTGTCATATCCAGGACACTCGTTAGGCGGGGGTCTTACAGTCAGTGTATTCTACAGGCCCAGCCGACTGAGTAATACACAGAGTTAAATGTCAAACAGTTTTACTTCAGATAATTCAGTTCCGCATAAGTACACAGTTTAGACGTCAAAACAGTTCTATTTCGAGCAATTCAGTTCAGCATGAGTACGCAGTTCCAATGTCAAAACTGTTTTATTTTAAACAATTCAGTTTAGCATAAATACGCAGTTTAAATGCAAAAATCAGTATTGTGAAAGAAGCTCAGTTTAGTTCTATTCAACCCATAGCTAGGACCCTTATTAGGTGCTACCACTTCGGGCTAGAGTGGACCTGGGAGCAATGGCAATGAAGGGGTACTCCACATTCCCCAAAGCTCAAGCATTGCTGGAACCTCACCATTAGATTGTTTAGGGTAATATACAGGACACTCGTTGTGGGGGGGGGTCTTACTCCTCTGCAGAGAAGCAGTTTATGTATTCTAGTTCAGCCGACTGGGCAAAGATATTTATAGTTGACATCATAAACGTGTTAGAAAAAAATTTAAAAAATTACTTAAAACCGTAAGTATCAATTTACCACGTACGCATTTAACTAATCTCTTGGCATAAAATAACCCCAGGTACGTTTACATGGCATTAAAATCCGTTAACAAACAATCGGCCTTATGAAGAATATTCTTAAAACCAATGATATAGGAAGATTTAATTGTTTCAATGTTTAATGGTATATCAACCTTTGGGGTTCTAGTATGATCGCAAAATCTATCAAAGTAAAAGAACAGCAGGGATTTTATTTTACTCATAACTAAAGGGGTAAAAAGGATTCAAACCTTTCCCAAAATATTTGTCGGAAATTAAACATAACTGTGTTATTGAAGTTTGAACACACTTCAAGGCCACATTTCACTTCTTTTGCCAATATGTCAAGGGGATTCCCTCAAATGCACAACGATTAGAATTTCACAACGTAAAATTGAAATTTAGGGCTGTAAATATTAAAAACTGAAAACTCTTAATTTTAATGAACCTGAGATGAAATAACAAGTCCTCAGGTAAATATTCAAGCTTTTAAAGAAAAGATTACAATATTTTATAGGTAATAAGTAAATAAAGTTGTCTCCTTTTAGTCGAGGGTGACCCGAAGTCTCCCTTTTCAATAGCTACTACACCAAGGTGTAGGGAAGGGCGCTACTCCTTTCCCTGGATGGCTCCACTTTACCCTTGATTCTTGCCTTATAATGCTGAGTGTTAAGCAAGGTAGCATCAAGTACCATTTTTTGAGTCTTTGGTATGACTCGACCTGGAATTGAACCTAGGTCGCCCGGGCCATTGGTGAACACTCTAACCATTATACCAATGTCCGGTATAGTCATTGATAAACAGAGATTCCTTGAGTGCCAAAATCCAGACTATCTTCAAAGTAACTGTACATCAAGAGTGACGGCCCAAATTAGAGTTAAAGATTTGCCGGCATGAAAGTCAACGAAATGTTGATCTGAATAATTGATGCAGTATACTCAGCCTCTCAAAGAAAGTTGAAGATGAACTGCTGGGGACGAGATCAGGCCATCCATATCAAAATGTTGGATTCTGTTATTTAATATCCTGACTGGTTGTATTGCCACACGAAAATAAAGATGTGGAAATGAAGATTTACTTACCAAAATTATACTAAACTGAATTGTTTCAATTAGAACTGTTTGAATAAACTGAATTGCTTAACAATAGAAAGGTTTTTGACAATTAAACTGTGTACTTTTGCTAAACTGAATAGTCTGAAATAGAACTGTTTATTTATATAAAAATGTATTTAGCATCAAATAACCTACAAAGGTTGATATGCCATAAAACCCAGACAAACTTACCGAAATTTAGACCACCCAAGTAATACTTTTATGTTGCAGTACAAATGCCGGCTTCTTGAGTTCTGGTGGTTAAGAGGCAATTAATATTGATTGCACTCAATGCTACTGTATGGATGCACCTTTTACAATGAAATACACTCCTCAAAAGAGCAATTGAATGGTCATTTACCTTCGATTAAACAAACTATCTAGGACGAACAATGCATGCTGGCTACAGCTACAGAAGTCAGGACGAACTCGTAAGGGACGTTCTCTAGGGACTCTAATGCATGGTTGCACCAGCAAGGACTTGCATAGATTAGCTCTTTGTGGACATTAGATGCAGTCAAAAAAACCTGCCAGGAGCAATGAAAACTAAGGAAAGTGGCGAAAGAGAGGAAACTACTATCATATTAATTAATAACTAATTTTATGTAAGATTTTCTTTTTACTTTTGTTTGATAATTGACCTCTAACAGGCTGTGTATGTATGTTGATATCAAAACAAGATGCACCGGTGTCTTTAGATAAACAAAAGACAGCGGCCATGCCATGTGAATTGTATAAGTGGCATACTGGAAGGAAGAGTTACCACGAGTTGCGTGGGCGTCTTGAAAAATCACATAACGACGGGAAATTTTTGACCCGACCGCAGAGCAGAGAAAGCAGGACCCGGCAGACGAGTGACTAGACGTTACGCTGATCTGGGCACTGGCCGTGAGCAAAGTAGCATGGTGTTAAACGTTAGAAAAAAAGTTTGAGATGTACAACAATCGCTAAGTCAAAAGTGATTATGATCCCATAAAAAAATAAGAGCACCTAACGAAGGCCACTGTCGTCGGATTGTCCAAAACCACTATCGTGAAAGAAGCACGAAGAAAAAACAAAGATGATGAAATTTTAAGTCGACTTTGTGCCAGCGTCATGGAAGTAGAGCAAAGAAGAAAGGTTCCCTGAAATATCGTATCTTCCTCTGGTGAAAATCTTTGCCTTTCTCTCCTCTCACAACTAAGTTCGTATCTTTCGTAATAAATAGAAAAAAAAAAGAAACATTATATCTTCATACAAAAATGTTTTTGTCTCATTTCTTCTCTGTATACAACAATGTGAGTGACAAATATTTTCTCACTGGAGTAAAACCGTTTTGTTTGAGATTGCTAATCTCAAATTAATGCTCAGAATTGTTGAAGCACTTAAGGTCTTTCTTAAGATTAAAATATTTAATACGTAATAGTATTGTAGAAATAAGAATTCGCCTGCTAGAATTGAGACCGTCATTGTATACGCGCTTCCAAATATCGCCACTCATGCCAGGTTTTAAGAGGTAAGAGCTAAATGTTATTAATTACTAATTGATTAAATTTTGGCACTGGTATAAAAAGATTTTGTTTTAGACTAAATCAAGAACACTAGTCTCAGCCAAGTAGGCTGGGGCTGAAGAATATACCGACTGCTTCTCTGCAAAGGGGTAAGACACCCCCAATAAGTGTTCTGGATATGACACTAAACAATCCATAATGCTGGAACTTTGGGGAATGTGGAGTACCCCTTTATTGCCATCACTCTCAGGTCCACTATGGAGTGGTAGAACCTGATAGGGTCCTATCTATGGGTCAAATAGAACTAAACTGTACTTATGCTAAACTGATTTATTTGAAATAGAACTTTATATGTATAAAATGGATTTGGCACTAAATACCCTACAATGTTTGATATGCCATAAAACCAAATCTTCACTGGTCTCAGAATCGTACTCAAAACAGGTTAGGTCAATTGTAGATATTTTTAAAATTTGGAGGACCAAAGAGATGATGATTTTCCAAAACACAAAGCAGAACTTTGTAATTTTATCTCTCATAAATTAGTTTCCACCTTTCAAACAACATCTAACGCCACGTCAGCTTAGGTTATTTCATTTAATGGCATATGAAACCTCGATGAGTATTTAATGCCAAATGCTGCTTATACCCATATATCACTGGGAAGTTAATAGTTTGTAGACAAAATTATTTTTAAACAAAGAGCATCTCGTCTTTTAGCACGTAGTTGAACGTTTCAACAATTGCTATTAACATAAGTAATTTTCTTTATCAAGTATTTCGATTAAATACGAATAACTTGCACACAGCTGTGTAGTTTCAAATAATAATAATAATAATAATAATATTTTACAAAAGTTCGAGCAGTTCTATTTGATTCGTAGATGATATCCTCACCGGTTGAGAATGGACTCGAGAGTAATGGTAATGAAAGATCACCCACATCCCCCAAATTCTAAGACTGCAACCTCACCATCATATACAGTTTAATATCATAACGAGAACACACAAAATTTAATGTAATCAATAACATAGGTCATATATTTTAGAAGAATATTACGCTATAGTGTCACGTCCCAAAGACAGATGATTAAATCTATATCTTATTGCATCACGCGAAAAGGGTTCCCGTTCAAAAGTAACCCACAAGAATTAACGCATCCCTATAATTGGTTGCGTTCCCTACGAACCCTCTTTTTTTCTTATTCAAGCTAGTGACAATATAATTAAAGCTTTAAGCCTAAGAATGATTTAAATTTTGCACCAAATAACACTCGAGAAATGACAACACTGGCAGACACATACACAGAGGGCACATTCACGGACACAGACACACACACACCAGAGCTTCTCTCAAGCTGACTGTTGGGTATCACCCACCTTTTGCCACACAATAAACTTGTCCATTTGCCATATATAGCAGTAGCTACTAATGCCAGGGCAGACTAGAAGGTGAAGAGCAGCTTCTTATAGGAAGAGTATTAAAGTGTTGGAGACTGGAGATCGCGTTAGCTCACCTTACTTGCTATCCTAATAACGGAAGCCAATACTATCGTCTTTATTCTGTATTCACTAATCCTATGTTCTTGTCTACTAATAGTCTCTCTATTGTATATAATTTCTCCTGAGATTATATCTCTATTTCCTCTCATCCCTTGGTTTGTCCTTTATTTAATATTACAAGCGTTCACTAACAAGAACGCAACACTGACTCAAGCTGAAACTTAGATACATTGCCAGGAAGAAACAGTGGCCTTTACTTGATCCCAGGTAAAACACATTTCAAGCATTTTAAACAAAATGAAGTCATCTCTACATTAAATTGCCAAACACTGAAATTAGTATACTAGTTCACATACAATATCACGGAGCAATATCTCATCTGCTGAAAGCAATTTCAACAAGTGCATACGAATGATATGAACGACTAGTAACAGCTTATCCATTATATAGTAATCTGATCTCTCAGATAAAATACGATAGAGATTCCTCCCAGCACTGCCTGCCTCAGTACAACTATACGGTTATACCACGTGTACGGTAACAAAATACTCGGATGAAAATCTTGTTGAAACTACTCAATTAATGTTCAAAGCTGTACACCACGTGTACGGTATCAAAATACTGGGAGGAAAAACTAGTTGAAACTACTCAACTAATCTTGGAAGCAGTGTTCCACAAAACAACAGCTGTACGGCTTTTTACTTCCCCTCTCACAATCCATCCAAGTAAGCGGGGGCCAAATCAGAAGAATCGTTTGATTTCACTGTGTGAGGTGCCTGTGGTGTAAGGGTTATCGTCGTAGGAAATGGACACGGTGACACGAGTTCAAATCCTGCACGTGACAGATTGCATTTCACATAGCACTAATACCCTTGGCAAAGGTATGAATCCAATTATTCCCCCTCCAGCTATGGGTAAAATAGTAGGGCAGACTAGGTTCTTCAGCCTTGGTTAGGCAACTAGTCTAGGAGAAGGAAAACTCAGAATTCAAACCTGTTAAACACTGCTTAAAAATTGACCTTGTGTCATATCCTGCCCGGGCGGAGGCGTTGATAAATATGGATATCACTGTGTTCATCAACCAACAAAGACTTACAGAGATCAGCTCTTTACAGACACTGAACGTCTTGAAGAGGATCCAGCAAGAGTGATGGACAATTGGTACTGATTGCGTGAGAGAATCTAAGAAAATCGTGTTATCTGTTCAATTTGACGATGCTGATGATATATATATATATATATATATATATATATACTGAGTGTAAGGAATGGACAAAGAAACAAAAAGTCGGCCATATTCTGACTCACAGACACTAAAACTACCCCCACCGACCAATACCAATACAAAATTAATAGCTTACGACGAAGTCTTTCATCAGTGTTAATAGACACTTTTCCTTCTTCATACTTTATTCTATTGTTTCATTAATATATTTTTTTCAAAAATTAACAGTCTAGAAAAATAAAACAAAGAAAAATGTTTCTCGACAAAAAAAAAAAAAAAAGAAAAGAAAAGCGTTTCAATTCAAAATGCTCAATTATATCGGCAATTGTTTTAGCTTACTGAATATTTTTGTGCCATCAAATAACAGACAATCATTTACGGTTATCTTGGCAAATTTTTTCGTCTTTCTATAAGATTGGGCAAAAAAACTATAATTATTTCATGTATTTTAATCCAAATGTTGCCTTCTCCACAATAAATGGCAAGACTCTGAATTTAGACAACCAGTTTGTATACATCGGTAGCAATATCTCATCTACTGAGAGCGATATCAACTAATGACAAGATAAAAATGGAAAGTTATGGACTGCTGATCGACCACACCGAATTCTGGTCTCTGATACAATGAAACGAGAATTCATGCAAGTTGTAAACATTATATAGTTGCATCACTTGAACTTTAACGAAATGTTTGAGAATGTCCTCGTGGTGTAATGGTTAAAGCGATGGACTGCAGAATCGTAGTCCGCGCGTTCGTACTCCAGTCACCGGACAAATACCCTTGGGAAAGCTATGAACCCCCTTATCCTCCCAGCTATGGGTTAAATAGTATCACTACTCTTCTTCTAGGAGAATGACTTTGGCATTAAATAACCTACAAAGGTTGATATGCTATTAAACAAAGAAACCAAACCAATCAAGTTGTAATGTTATTTTTTCTTGTGTTACCTTTTCCCTTTTGTTCCAATATATTCCAGCGTCTTTGTGTTTTATCATTTTGGCCTGTTTTTGTAGATTTTTTATCTGCGTTTCCAGTCGAATTTCCCATCCTGGTTTTGATATTTTCTTCGTGCTTTTTGAGGGTATCCCAATGTTCTCACAAAATAATTTCACCCTTGCATAGATTAGTTCATTTATTTCGGTTTTATTATTCGTTGATATGTAAGGTAGTACTTGATTTGTTTCATTCGTTTCTGTCTTAACTATTATCCATTTTATGTTTCTTAATGATGTTAAGGTAGTCTTTTCACTGTTCATAATTCTCTTTAAATTTTCTTGATTTACCTTTTCTTCTTGTGATAGAGTTTCTTTAGGGTTACTTGGTTGAGCATTGTTTGGTTGTAAGGTGTTTCCATTTTCTGAAGAAGGCAGTTCATTTCTGTTCGGTTATTTTGTTTGACAACTCTTGAGGTGTCTGGTAGGGCATTACTTGGAGAATGGCTTTGGCATTAAATAACCTACAAAGAGTTGATATGCAATATCAAAAATATAAAAAATGCAATATCAAAAATATAAAAAATATAAAAAACAAACCAAACCGAATTTTTTGCCGAAGAATCTAGATGGTAAATACCCAAGGATGCTGCAAACTTTTTTAATCTAATACTGAAAGCAACACTCCAACACCCCACTACATAGCCACTCTACTCTCACTTACCTATCATCTCTCAAAATATCCAAGTTAGTCGATCAAGTCATTCAGGGTACTGCAGAAGAAGTAAAGATGAATAAGAGACGTTTTTCTATGGACTACTACACATGTACACACATGTTGGCCGATCACAAAAAGACTCACATGATTTAGCACTGTTCAGACACTTGGTTCTGTCTAGATGACTTACAAAGAGAGATGCACTTATGGAATACTGAGAGTTGACTATGTAGCATTCTTATGATTTAAGAAAGATGTTTCTTTCATCTTCTGTTAACAGTATTGTCGTGTTGATGGGTTGTTGTATTTTCTATTTGCAAGTCCAATTATTTCAAGTATCATGTCAGTCAACTGAATAGTTACACCGCCTGAATTCTAACGAAAAGTTTGGTGAAATAGCTCGATGGAAACTACACAATGACAAACAGTCTTAGGAGCCCTTAACTTTATCTTTTCTACTCCTCAACGATAATTTACTCTAAGGCGGTGATTCGAAATGCAAGTAGTTCTCCTTGACCAGCAGCCTCTAACAAGGCTAGACATCCAGGTCTACCTTCGTATCTGCCCATAAATTTAGGAAGAAGATATATAGGTATTCACATAAGCCCTTCGTTACGGGCAATGATACCCTCAACCTTCCTGTTGTGTTTCGTTTTATTTCTTTAATAGCATATAAAATTAGAAAATTATCTAAGGCCAAAGCCATCTCTGTAGATGAACGGTTGTGGTACTATTTGACAAAAACCTTTGGTAGGATAAGGATCCCCTCAAAGTTTTTCCAAGGTAATAAGTGCCAAAGTAAAGATAGCGTGACTGGAGTTTGAACTCGTTGAGTACGATGTCAAAAGAGGCACCTCTGGTGTTGTAATGGTTTGCAAGCTAGACTACCAAACCTTCACAAGTGAGTTCAAATCTGACTGGGTGCCCTATTCATACAGCCTTGTGCCTCATCTAAGCAAAAAACTTTCCAAATTGCTACTTAGATGCCATAGTACAGAACATTCACATTTACACCATTGTGGCTTTTCGCCTTCTCTGTTGCTGTTTCTTTTTCTATAGTTTATTTTGTTTTATTTATATCCGATCGTTTTTTTTTTGTCCTCATCCTTTCCCGACTGACTTTTTTGTAAAATTTTCTTTCGTTATTTTGGAATATCCTGTTTAACTTGTTATATTGGATTATTTTCCAATATCTTTAGTCTTCCTTCCTTCGCCACAAAATTTACCTCCATTTCTTCCACTTTTATCATCATTATTTAGCTATTATTTTTTCTTTCAGTCTTTTTATTCTGCTGGTCATTTTCTTTCCTTAGTACTTTTGCATGTCCACATAGTTTCCGTATTTGTTCTATCATTTCCCATTCAGATTTAGTATTTTTTCTGTTTGAATTTCTTTCTTATATACCAATTTTATCAATAATTTTCATTAAGGGTTTTCAGACTATTGTCTTCATCTGTATTGTTATTTCCACAACGTTTCGGGCGATATGTCCTCCGGCCTCCGGTGTTTGTCGAACTCGGGAACCTCCACAGAACTTCGAACTACGCCCTTTATTGAAACCACAGGGGTCACCTGTTCTGATTCTGTTAGCCATAACCGGGTACAAGTGTTAAGTATTACTGTATTGTTACTCGCCTGCAGTCAGGATTGAACCTGCAATCCCCAGATGATTGGCTCCTTAGAAGCTTAGGGAACCAACGCCTATAACCGTTACACCATGTGTCTGTTGGAATAATAATTAATAATTTATTTACCTTTTTGATCACTAGTCTTGTGTTTTTTGAGATATTGATACTTCCTTTTCTTCAGCCATTTTTTTCTTACATTGTTTCTTTCATCTTCAGTTAACAGAGTAATATTTCTATTTGTTCCATAGATGGGACCCTAATAGGTATAATCAATGAAGGGTAGATTAAACCTGGGAGTAAAGACAATGAAAGAGTGCTCCACATTCCCTAAAATTCATGGAACCTCACCATCAGATGCTGTTTAGTGTCATAGCCAGGACACATTCATTATTGACATTTTTCCTAAAGAGGATATTCAGGTTATACCATTTCCCAGTCGGCAGGGGCTGTAGAACACAATGACTGTATCTCTGCAGAGGGGCATGATTCCCCCAACGAGTGTCCTCGATATGACACTAAAAAATCTAAGGTTCCAGTAATGCTGCAGCTTTGGGAAATGCGGAGTATATCTTCATTGCCATCGCTCCTAGGTCCACTCTGGGCGGGAGTGGTAGCACCTAGCTATTGGTCATATAAAACTAAACTGTGTACTACTAATAAAGTGAATTACTGACTGGGAGTGGTAGCACCTGATAGAGACCTATCTAGGGTCAAATAGAACTAAATTTTGTTCTTATGCTATACTGAATTGCTTGAAATGGAACTATCTTGGCATTGAAACTGCGTACTTCATTTAAACTGCGTACTCATGCTAAACTGAATTGTTTAAAATAGAACTGTTTTGTATACGAAACTGAATTGTTTGATATAGAGCTGTTTTTGATATGGAAGCTGTACTTACACTAAGTTAAATTGTTGGAAATAGAACAGTTTTGACATTTAAAAGTGTGTAAACAAAAACTATACTTATACTCAACTGAATTGTTTGAAATAAAACTGTTTGACTAAACTGAATAGCTTGAAATAGAAATGTTTTTTGACATTTAAACTGAGTACTTATGCAAAACTGAATTGTTTAAAATAGAACTGTTTATTTGTACAAATATTTATTTGGCTTTAAATAACCTACAAAGGTTGATATGCCATAAAACCAAAACAAAGAAAGACACAAACAAACAGGTTATACCAAAACCAAAAATTATTTATTTTATATGCCCCAGTCACATAAGTAACTTCTCTTGGTTTAATGGTTACAGTGCTGGACTGCGGAATTGTAGTAAGCGAGTTCGAACTTCAGTCACACTATTACGTTCACTTTCGGACAAATAACATTGGGAAAGGTATGAACCCCTTTATCCTCCTAGCTATGGGTTAAATAGCATCACTGCAGTTCTTCTAGAATAATGGCTTTACCATTAGATAACCAACGAAAGTTGATATGCCTTTAAAAAAAGAAACAAAACCAACCTCGTTTGCTTCATCAGCTTATGCAATTAACCGTTTCATCTTTTTCTCCACATAATCTACTCTTGCCAATGTAATTATTATTATACTCGATTATCACACAACTTTTAACTCGGGGTTTTTCACAGATTCTAAGTTATAGCAAGAGCCATCAGGTTTCCAAGTCTTTACAAAGTGTTATAGTGAACCTTGACAGTGCTGTGGTCAAAATGGTCTCGATTCTTTCCCTGACTTTCATTTCCACTCATTTCCTTCCCAAATTCTTTGAGAACATTCTCAGAGCACCAAATCAAATTCATAACACAGTTATCTATACGTTCTATAGCCTTTTCTGTTCAATGGAAAAATCGAAGAATTTGTCAATCGTTTCGCCGGAATGGTAAACTCCAATAGCTGGTATATTGTTATGATTTTGTTAACTAATAATAGATCTGGCCAGGAATTGGAGATTCATTTGTTTCTTAAATTCCCAGAGAGTCTTATGCACCTCATCTTCAAGAACATACAAGGATCGTTAAATAAGTCGCCAGACTTTTTTCGAATGGGCACTTTTATTAATAATATACACATGAAACTCAAGACCCCTTCGAAGTAATCTCTTCCGGCTGAAATACACTTGTACTGTCCCAACAACTTCTGGAAGACCCCATGGAAGTCCTCTTGAGTGAGCGTGTCAATGACAGCCTCTTTCATCTCCTCAATCGTCTCATAACGACGGCCTCTGAGGTTAGGGAATAACCTAAAGTCACAGGGAGCAAGGTCTGGACTATAGGGAGGGTGTGGAACTGTCTTGATGCCCATCTTGGTAAAATAGTCTGTGACAAGGATGGAGTTGTGGACTAGTTTATTGTCCTGGTGGAAATGCGACTGACCCGATTTCAAGAGTGCTGGTCTCATTCGACGGAATCTCTTCCTGAACTCCCTTAAAACCTCAAAATAGTAACTCTAACCCTAACCCTAACCCTTTGGCCAATTAACTCTGGTGCATTGACTTCCTTACTCCTCCCACACCTCTCATCATCTCTCACAGACTTCCTGCCTTCCTTGAATCTCTTATGCCACTCAAGAACTGATGCTCGATTCATGCAAGATGATTGAAAAGCGGTCTGAAGCATTTGATTCGTTTCTGCGGCATTTTTCCAAGTTTAAAGCAGAATTTTATAGCATATCGTTCTTCTAAAGTGTCCTCGCGTCCAAATTGCATTTTTGAAATTCACCAGCTGTGACAATCAGGCTTTAGTAGGGTGTATTAAATTAGTCAGTCATCTCATAAGATGTATAACAATAACATTGAATTTCGACAATTTTCAATGCCTGTACAAAAACAAATTCTGGAAACTTATTGAATGCACAACGCATTCTGACTGGAGCATATACAACCCAATAGGATGTTTAGATTTTTATCTCTGGCTTAATGTCCAACTCCATCATGCCAATGAAATAATCCACAGCACCAGTGTGGGCCGTTGATCGATTGTCTAGTGGTAACCTCACTGGTTAATCCTACACATGGACGTGTGAGCATTTACACGTGGAACAAAAAAAAACAATAACATAAGCAGGGGGATAGAAGGAAATAAAAGACAAAACAACGGATATGAGACTGCAAAACCTAACAAAGTGAGGGCAGCAGTATTTTGGTACTTTGTGTGTTTGCTGCTACCGCAAGAACTCTACTAAACTCTTGGGAGCTCAAAAATGCTCACTCATCACTGGCCATCGCCGTTTACTTCTCGGCGTCCAGTCTCGCTCGGGGCATCTTCTTCACTGACCCCGTGCTGACTTCTGGTTGATTAATCCTCTTGACTGCTAACTCTCAGATTGACCAACTCACCTTAATAAAATTTCACCCCAACTTCCGGTGTCGGATCTTCACAAAAGTTCACGCGGCATATTTCTTTACTTTTTTTTTTGTTTGGTTCCCAAAACAGCCAAACAAAGAAAGATCTTCCAGAAAATTTAACGCTGATGCAGAAGACAAAATTGTCTTGATTCTGGCGGCCAACCTCAAATAGACACACATATAGACCCCCGCACACGCATTAATATTATTTTATAGTATTGAATTTATTTAAAGGACAACTGCAATGTAAAATATAAATTATTTGGGTTTAATTAATTTCAAAGTAAAACTTCATCCTCAGAGACTTTTTTTTAAATAAATGAACACGATGTTGTAGGTTCAAATTGTTTTTTACATGGTAACCATGATGCCACGTGGGGTGTTTAAACGCCATGTGGAATAGACGTGACTTCAGTTGTCCAAATCCATTTCATTTTATTTTATTTTATTTTTATTTTTAGATTTAAGTAAATATTTAAAATGTGCATGTTAATTAATGATATATTCAGTATTTAATTCTAACCTACTGTTAATCTGAGGGTGTAGCTCAGCTATCAATAAATATGTGAACTCCCATTAATAATTAGACGCAAATAATTATTATTTCGCATTGCAATAGCCCTCTGAAAGGTGGTTCCGCGTGTATTTCCTTCATGCTGAAAACTTCTCGCTTTCGACCAAATCTAACTCGATGCATATTGCGCCGCGGTCTGAAGAGGATTTGAGGCAACTTTCAAACTGCGGCCAGTGATTCCTATTTTTGAAAGAAACGAAATGACTGAGTGTTCTATAAAACCACGACAACCAACCTAAATAGGAATCACATGGCATATCCAACCCTTTTCCCCGCAGTCGGCATGTAGTGTCTGGTAGCGGTTTTTCTTCCGCTCGTATGCTTCCTCCCGGTTTCTTCCCAGGGGACTGTCAATTTTATGAGGAGAACACTCTTTGAATCGGACCATGCTACAATATCCGGCCGCTTTTCTGTTTGAATAATGTTAACTAGAAATTGTAGAGTTATCTTGAGATCCGCTGAAACTTTCCAGTCACTAGCTCCGTTCAGTAGCTTCATGTTAGGATTTTTTTGTTTCCTCACAGGACATTTACCTTCCTTGAGAAACTGAATTATGGGTTCCTTGGCTGATATATATAGTAAAGTAAGTTGGTGACCATAGTCGAGGGTAACCCGAAGGCTCCCTTTTCGATAGCTACTACACCAAGGTGTAGGGGAGGGCGCTACTCATATATATATATATATATATATATATATATATATATATATATATATATATATCAGGGGCGGAGATGGGACTAGTGCTACTCGTGCCCGGCACGACCAATAACTCGATCAATGTTATTCAAAATGGATTAAAAAACATCCATTAATTTCAAGCAAACATACTTAGTCTGATCTCAATTAAATTACGTATCTATTCAAGTTTCGATAACTAAGTAGCCAAAAGTTCATAAATATATCTGGGAATAATACAACGATGCTGTTTTGAACGGATGCTCTTGTCCGACCACCGTCAGATCCATTGAACATCCCATAAAATCGGCTATAATGTTGAACACGCGTAATCCGTGCCAAGCACAAGACCCTTATAATAACAGTAATGTTAGAGAAATCTGCGTTTGGCTGTAGCCAATAGTAAAAGCAACTCAAAATACCGTGCTCAAAAAAATTAGCACAATGTGACTGCTGACAGCTGTCTTGGGAAGAGGGAGAGGGACAGAGAGAGAGAGAGAGAGAGAAAGAGAGAGGGGGGATAGCAGATTATAGCCGTCGCCGACGTCATCATCATCGCTATGGTAAATATTGGTTAAACGGCGTGTTTTAATTCGTTTTTTTTCACTTACAGATCTCTATTTCTTTAATGAATATTGCATATATTACATTCTGTAACTAAAATTTGTTTATTTGAATACATTTTCAACAAATAATCTTTGTCATCAATTTCTTTATTCTAATAAACATATTTTTCTCGTCATAGTAATGAACATCTTCTCTTTTCTTCTATACTTTTGAAAGGGAAAAAATATCTTATCAACTGTATTAACAAGACTACAAATTATGTAGTAACTTGATTGTTTACAAAAAAAACACCATGCAAAGTACGTTAGTCAATCTGTGCTATACAATGAAGAATCACGCAATAGCAACTATGATGACTTACTTTGGGTCCACGGACCACGGGTTGGGAACTGAAGTTGACAGAGGGTGGGGGGCACGAGTAGCAAAAATAGGCTAGAGTCGCCACTGATATATATATATATATATATATATATATATTCATGAATGCAGATTATTGTGCCAAAATGCCTACTCTTGTATCACTTTTGTATCCGAGAATTAATTTTTATTTATTGCGGACTTTTTGTCCTCATCTTGGTAGTTTTTTTTTTTTTTTTTTTTTTTTTTTTGGTGTTATTTCTTCTTTCACTACGTTTCGGCCAAATTTCACCTCTGGCCTTCTTCAGATGATTTACCGCGACCTCGGATAGGAATGCTGAGTCTTGTAACCGTATCCCCAGTAATTACTGCCTTCCATAGTTGTTGTCTATCGTACCACGTTTTTGACCAAGTAAACCTCCGGCTTGCGTAGGATTTGAAACCGCTATCTTCTGACAATGCTCACCTGGAACCGTAGAGACTCAACGCCACTATCGGCCCCCGAAGGGCGATCAAGGATAGATTTTTTGGTCTTATAAATCATTGTCTGGTCTTCCAGAGTCGGGTCCTTGCCGAATTTTTGTACTTGTCTTTTTTTTTTTTTTAATTGGAATGATTTTGAGATGAGGCTTCTTAATCTGAGAATTAGTTTTTATTTATTACGGACTTTTATTTATTACAGTTCCAGGTGAGCATTGTCAGAAGATAGCGGTTTCAAATCCTACCCAAGCCGGCCAGAGGTTTACTTGGTCAAAAACGTGGTGCGATAGACAACAACTATGGAAGGCAGTAATTACTGGGGATACGGTTACAAGACTCAGCATTCCTGTCTGAGGTCGCGGTAAATCATCTGAAGAAGGCCAGAGGTGAAATTTGGCTGAAACGTAGTGAAAGAAGAAACAACACCAAAAAAAAAAAATACTAAGATGAGGACAAAAAATCCGCAATAAATAAAAATTAATTCTCAGATTAAGAAGCCTCATCTCAAAATGATTCCAATTAAAAAAAAAAAAAGACAAGTACTTTTGTGTCTGTTTATCAAAGTTGGTTATTCGGTGGTTAACTAATTCGTCCCGTCACATTACATGCAATTCTAATTCTTCCGCCTATTGTCAAATTTTGCTTTGATATAATTGTTTCTTAGGCATTATTTTTTTTATAATGGTATTAAAAGAGATTTGGGAAGTGCCCGTGGTGAAATGGTTATCGTCGTTAGAAATGGACACGGCGACACGAGTTCAAATCCTGGACGAGACTGATTGCATTTCACATAGCACTAATACCCTTGGCAAAGGTGTGAATCCAATCATTCTTCCTCCAGCTATGGGTAAATAGTAGGGCAGACTAGGTTCTTCAGCCTTGGTGAGGCAACTAGTCTAGGGGAAGGAAAACTCTGAATTCAAACCTGTTAAACTCCGCTTAAAAATTGACCTTGTGTCATATCCCGCCCGAGCGGAGGGGTTGGGTAAATATGATTAAACGAGATTTAGTTAATCTCTTGGGGGTTTCAAATTCTTAATTTTTTTATTTCATGGCCATAATTCATTTTATTGGGTGCCCACTATTTTAATGACCTCTCTCTCTCTCTCTCTCTCTCTCTCTCTCTCTCCCTACCTACCTACCTACCTTTTCTTCTTTTCTCACACACTCTACCACACACACGCGCATACACAAACACATTTTGTGCCCTTCAGCCCCAATTCAGTTTCACGTTCTTTCTTTCCATGGGTTCAATCTCTGGTCGAGTCATACCGAAAACTCAAAAAGTGGTTCTTGATACCTCCTTCCTTAACACTCATTTTATAAGGTACATTTCAAAGGTAAAGTGGAGCAATCCAGGGAAAGGAGTAGCGCCATCACCCACACCTCGGTGTAGTAGCTATTGAAAAGGGAGCTTTCGGGTAACCCTCGACTACGGTCACCAACTTTGCTTACAATATATCAGCTTTTTTTTTCTACACTTTTTATTCTTTCCCAGAATATCTTTCCACCCAAGACAGCAGTGATCCACATCTTGTCCTTCGGAAGAAACCAAAGCAACCGTTTCTATGCTAACATTAATAATTCCCACGATTGTACCTATTAAACCATTGGTTGCAGCTTCAACATACAAGCCGCTTTCTTTCATCAATACAGCAATAGAAAGCATAACTACATTTATATGAGACCGCCTGCAGTCAGATAGTTACTTTCTCGCGCCTGTGTTGAATGTTCATAATAGTTAAAGAATGGACCTATGTATACATTTAAAATAATAATAAAGTGTCAAGAAAATAAAAAAGGGAACTAAGAAAGGGACGATAGAAAAATGTCGAAGAAAAGAGATGTAGAAATTCAAAGAAAATCGACTGATCGTTTGAGAGACAGATAGACACTGATAACAGATCGAAATGGAGGGCAGAAAATAGAATTAAAACAGACACACGCTCACACAAAGACGTGCACACAAATTTATGTGCCTGTGTGTGGGGGGGGCGAGTTTTTTTATGCATTGATGAATGAAATAAATATATATGCATACATGTAAATTTAGAGATAAAAGTTAGAGATTACAGACTGAAAATATGGATGGCCAGAAAAAAGAGAATGAACAAGTTCATAGATAGATAGATAGATAG
The DNA here is from genome assembly GCA_963585895.1 of Sepioteuthis lessoniana. NCBI lineage: Eukaryota > Metazoa > Mollusca > Cephalopoda > Myopsida > Loliginidae > Sepioteuthis > Sepioteuthis lessoniana. The sequence continues at coordinate 18,162,939 of OY757925.1, forward strand.
ATAGATAGATAGATAGGTGATGGATAGAATGAAAGAGATATTATAGATTGATAAATTGAAGCACACGAGCACAAACATCCTCCGACGGCTGAAGAAGAAGCTAGACGGCAATTACGCAAGAATGCTGCGAGCAATATTGAACAAGTCCTGGCGGCAACACCCCAAAAGGCACCAACTATACGACCACCTGCCTCCAGTCACGAAAACTATACAAGTTAGACGAACCAAACACGCAGGACACTGCTGGAGATCCAAGGACGAGCTCATCAGTGATGTACTCCTATGGACCCCCGCATATTGCCGAGCAAAAGCAGGACGACCTGCTCGAACATACATACATACAGCAGCTATGTACGATACGGGATGTAGCCCTGAAGACCAGCCAAAAGCGTTGAATGATTGGGAGAAGTGGCGAGAGAAGGTCAGTGATATCCGTGCTAGCGGCACAACATGATGATGAAGATATGTATATATATATATATATATATATATTTGCCTATGAATGAAATAATTTGTAATTTGATTTCCACTTTTAGTCTTATTTTTATGCTTATTTTTATCTTTATTTTATTCTTATTTTTATTTTTATTTTCTAATTTGTAATTTTTTCATTTTATTTATTTTTTTAATTCCTTTATTTTATATTCTGAATACCAACAGTAACTCCACATTTGCTACTCTGCGACGAGAGAGAAGCATGTAAATAGTCATCTGATGTGACGGAGAGTATACTAATATTCTCTGCCGAAATAAATTTATTATGACGACTTAACCGAGTTTGAGTCTCCATCAAATTGTACTATATATATATATATATATATATATATATATATATATATATTACATTTATATATTTCTATTTTAATGCCATGGAAATTAGACAGTTACCCCTGGGCTTCAAGGAGCTTTTTACAAAACAAGAATCATTCGGCAGTTAACAAAATGAAATGAATCAAAATAAAAAAAAAAAAAAAGTCAAAAACCGTTGGGATTTTCTAGGAATCTTTGTGTGATTGCAAGTGCGTGTGTGTGTGCGTGTGTTTGTGTGCGTTATCGTTGTGTATTATTGTGTCTGTATGTGTGGGTGGCATATAGCGTATGTGTATGTGAAGGTACAAACGCAGCGCGTTGTTTTTACCGGATGTAAAGTTATCGGTGTATTTTATTTTTGCTACATTATTTTATTTCTGTATT
>OY757925.1:18169132-18361632 GCA_963585895.1 Sepioteuthis lessoniana
TAAGGATTATTGAATAAACAAGAGGAATCTTTTTGAAAAGAACAACATGTCTTTTCACAATGTGTTTACATAAATGTAAACTATGCTATGCTTCAAATCGGTTGAGAGTAAAAAGTGTTTTAATCCCGAAAAAAATACTTGTTTTGAAGCTATTCAAAATGGCAGCAAATCAAACAGAATGATCCAAACTTTCACGTAGATTTGTGATCAATTTTTTGGTGGGATGTGTACGGAGAAGCATATTTTACTTTCAAGAATGTTTACGAATAGCTTAAATATGGGTTTGCTGTTACGAGTTTAAGTCGAAGTTATTACTGTTATATATTGACGCTTGACCGAGCTATCAATCGGAGATGAACCTGTGTAAATAAGCGGAAGAAGAAGTGGAAGCAAATGGGCGTTACGAAATAATATAGGCAGATGCCAGCGGCCATTGAGTGAGTTGGTGATAGGAAGGCCAGAGTGAGAACCAACTTGCAGACTGAGAACGCCCCGCTGGGAGCAACAGCCCACAGCGACCTCGGGTTGAGCAACTCCAGCCAAGATGCGCAAGAAGTGCTTAGTGGGTATTTTGAAGATAACACAGCGTGCTATGGTCAAGAGAAGAAGCTGGGTCAATACAGCAGTCTGTCCCTGTCTCAACCCATCTCTCACACACGACAGAAACATCAACTCTTTCGAGAATAAAGTATGAGAGATATATATTTTTAAAAAGAAATGGATTCGTTCGTTTTTTGATGTTCGTAAATCAATTTAATGTTTATGGCTATACAATTGTACATGGAATGGAAATACACTTTCTGGTAAATAAAAAGTTCCAACAGGAGCGAACAGTATAAAATTGATTCGGTTTGGTTTTACCAATTATTGTAGATATTCAATGCCGAATCCAGTTTATGCATATATATCAAATATATATATAATTTGTAAACACATTTTGTTGATAACATACTTCAACAAGCCTGAGGTCTTTTATTGCACACAGTTAAATGGTTTCAATTGTTGCTATACAAGTCAGAATTTAACATCAGCCAGTTGTTTGCATACAGTTTGTTTTATTTAACCCATAGATAGCACCATATTTTCCGTTATCACTCTGGGTCTGAGTGGGCCAGCGAACAATTGTAATGAAGTGGTACTTCACATTGCCCAAATCTCCAAGCCACACCATTAGATTGTTTAATGCTATATCCCAAGATACTAGTTGAGGGTCGGGCTTTCACGACGCTACCTAGATGCAATCGGTGTATTCTTCTCCCCCAGCCAACTGGGATGGATCAATATAGAAGATCATACTGGCTGTTTTCTGGAACATGAAAGGACCCATCACGATTGATTTTCAAGGAAAAAGTAACTACGGTAAACAGAGCTTCCTATTGAAATCTCCTTAAAACAAATTCATCTATTCTATGGGATTTTCACACACACACTCACACACACACACACATATATATATATATATATATATATGTATAAGTAAAGTTGGCGACTTTAGACGAGGGTGACTAGAAGGCTCCCTTTTCAATAGCTACTACATTGAGGTGTAAGGGAGGCAACGACTCCTTTCCCTGGATTGCTCCACTTTACCCTCGATAAGTACCTTATATTACTAAATGATAAGCGAGGAGGTATCAAGTACCATTTTCAAAGTCTTTGGTCTGAAGTGACCTGGGATTGAACCCAGGTCTTCTGGACTATTATCGAACACTCTACTCACTTTTGTCCTTCACGTTGTGTTTTATATTCTAGTTTGCAATTTGTTTGTTTGTTCTTTATAGTACACATATATTTTGATTAAACCGGGCCATTGGTCTAATGAGTAGAGTGTTCGCTAATGGTCCTGGAGACCGGGGTTCAATCCCAGGTCGAGTCATACCAATGACTAAAAAATGGTACTAGATGCCGTCTTGCTTAACACTCAGTAATATAAGGTATAAATCAAGGGTAAAGTGGAGCAATCCAGGGAATGGAGTAGCGCCCTCCCCTACACATCGGTGTGGTAGCAATTGAAAAAGGAGCCTTCGGGTCTCCCGCGACTAAGTTCACCAACTTTACTTACTTTTTATATTTGGATCCGTGGATTTTGGTATACGAACACTTTTGAATTTTTTTATCATTATGTATATGAGAATATTATTCATCTTGGCATTTCTGTTGTCTAAAGATGATGTATATGAAACCCTTTGCTTGGTGAAGATTGTGGTACAATGTCAATTTTAAGCTGAGCAAAGCTTGTTTGAATTCAAAGTTTTCATTATCCTTGACTGGTTCCTTAAGTAAAGATGAACAACCCAGTCTTTGCTACAATTTGACCACAGCAGTGGAGAGAACAGGTGTATTCAGACGTTTCCTAAGGACATTAACAAAAAGTGAAATGGAAACAGCTACATCCAGGTTTCGATCTCTATTCATCGATTCCATTTCCTTTGAAAATAACCATTACACTTTGAACATCTCCGAAAATAATTCCTTTACTGGCAGTAAGGATGGGAGAGTGAAATGGGGAAATATCCTTTTTCTCGGACAATTGGGACAATACCTTTAAAGTGCTACTTGATTTAGAGAGGTATCTTAAGTCACTGATGAAGAAAATCTCATATCTCAACACGTTTTTCTCCGGCTAACACCTTTAAGTCAAAAAATAATAATTCAAATAATAAAGACCCTTATTCTCTTCGAATTCATAGGAATGGAGGTGTATATCAAAAGCGTAAAAGAATTTTACTGAGTGCTACTTTTCAACGAAGAACTTATCCATTATTAATTCTCTCTACGGAAATGACGTGAAAAAAACAGAACCCAGTTATAGATCCAATTAACCTCGCGTCAAATGCAAAGCTTCTAATTGATCCTGGCCGTAATAAGTGGATGCCCATCAATTAAAATATCCCATTTATTGGTCTGAATAATTAATAGTTGCAATTAAACATGTCCCATTGATTAACTGGATGTCACAGAGAAAACAAGACGTTCAATATTAATTAACTGGACTCAATGAAACATGGAATATTGTCAGATGGATTTCCATGGAGGCAGCGGGGGAGAGCATTTAAAATTTTTAGAAGTTTGCCAAATCCGATAGGTATCGGGAAAAAATTCAAATTGTGTATAACAGAAACGTGGTAAATATAAAAGATGAGGAAACCAGTTTTAACATTTCAGGTTTGACTACTACCTGTGCATGTTTGATGATTCAACGTATCAGCCATGAATGTATGCACTGTATGGCACAAAGCCAATGTTTTTAAGGGATTTGGTTTCGATCTATTTTTTTAATGGTATATCAACCTTTGTGCCAAGGCCATCCTTTTAGAAGAATAGTAGAGGTAATATCTAACCCACCGATATTTTTCCAAACGTATTAATCCAGAAAGCAACGTAATCGCCTAACTGATCTTGGAATTTGCTTACGACGATGTCGTTGTCCTGCACGTTAGCCACAACGCCATGAAAAGCCTCCTGTTTTTAGAGGAGTTCAGCTGGTTTGAATCCACAGCGTTCCTTCTCCTAGACTGGTTGTCTAACGAAGGTTAAAGAACTCAGTTTGTCCTATTATTATCTATTGGTAAAGGATCGGAGAGAGAACAGATGGATTCATGCCTTTCGCAAAAAGGCATTAGTGCAAAGTGATACGTCCAGGATCTGAATTCGGGTCAACGATTACATTTGCTCAGAGGATAACCATTAAGCTGGACACGCCTAGTCAAATATGATTTTAGTACATTTTCAAAACAATCTAAGAAACTAAACGTTAATTTGACGGTCGCAGTTGCTGTTAATAATTTATGGAAACCCAAATATGACTATTTTTCTGGAACTGCAAAGAAGTCATAAACAGAATATCGTAGGTAAATAATAGAGCCTATAACTCCAAAAATCATGCCAACAATAAACTTTTTCCCCTTTATATATATATATATATATATATATATATATATATATATATATATATATATATATATATATATATATTAGCATAATGCAAGGCTCTTCATATGAATCGAGCTCTCGGTAGCCGTTAAGCTATATGTAAGCAAAAACAATTGTGATAGATAAGCGTTTAAATTTCCCTCGCTTGCGCTGGTTTCCTCCTGGCTGAGTGGTAGAATCTGTGATTGGCGTCTGAGTTAATCGGATTTCGATCCCAGTTTCGGGAATCTAGCCTGTCTCTCCACTGTGAATAGTTCTATGGATGACAGTATATATATATATATATATATAAAAGATAGAAAGATATACGTACGTGTGAAGACAATTGATTTCCTTGCTTTTAAAAGAGTTTTAATTTTGAATGAGTTTTATAAGATTACGAAACTTATCTTTTTTTGTTGTCATATATTTACATCGAACATTTCTTGATAGCTTCGTAATTACAACATCCAGTTGATAAAAAACTGCCTGACATTTTACTCACAACTGCTTCGATCATCTCAATTGTTCTTCTTCAGTGGGCCATTTTTTAATTTTTAATTTTTCTCTTGTTGCTATTGTTTGTACTTAGCTTGGGCGCGAAATCTATTTTGTTGTAATGGGTTATGTTAATAGTGGCGCTTTTTTTCGTGCATTAGCTGTAAAATATATTCAATTTGTTAGTATCAGTGTTAATTGCCCAATCAGCTGGGGCTGTAGAATACACCGACTGCACTTCTGCAAAGGGGTAAGCCCCCACCAAATGAGTGTCCTGATTATGACACTAAAAAATCTGATCGCGAAGTTCTAGTGATGCTGGAGCTTTGGAGAATGCGGTGCACCCCTTCATTGCCATTGCTCCCTGCTCCACCCTGTCCCAGAATGGTAGCACCTGATAGGGCCCTATAAATGGGTTAAATAGAACTAATTGTATACTTATGCCAAATTGAATTGTTTGAATTAGAACTGTTTGACTGAACAGAATAGCTTAAAATAAAAATGTTTTTTATGATCAAACTGTACTTACATTTAAACTGTGTGCTTATGCTAAACCGAATTGTTTGAAATTGAACTGTTTTTGACATTGAAACTGTACTTACACTAAACTGAATTGTTTAACGTACAACTGTGTTTGACATTTAACTGTGTGTTAACAAACCTGTATTTATACTAAACTGAATTGGCTGAAATAGAAGTGTTTGAATAAACTGAATAACTTGAAATAGAAATGTTTTTGACATATAAACTGTGTACTCATGCTAATTTTAATTGTTTGAAATAGAACTATTTGCATAAAAATGGATTTGGCATTAAATTACATACAATGGTTGATATGCCACAAAACCCAACCAACCAACCAGTGTTAATATATTTATGTTGGTCGTTCATTTTTAATGCTGATAACTTCGAAGATTTTTGTTGTTATTTTATATATGATGTTGGTATTATTAGTGAGGATTTTTCCATTTATCGGTGTTATTAATATGAGTTACGGGTTCGCGGATATTGCTGGGGATTCACTTTTAAAATGGACATCTGAATTTAGATTACATTTATTTGTTTAAGGGAGGATTTAGGAGAGTTTCTATTATTTCTTAAATAATGTTTTAAATTAAATTTTTAAATTAATTTTAAATTATTTTCTTAAATAATGTTTTAAATTTACTGTAGTAGATGATGACATAAATTTGTTTCAGGTGTTTGTTGGGTTCAGTTTGTCTGTGTATAAAGTTATTTATTTCTTGTTCATCCAATTGATAATTTTGTGCTTTTGATTTTCCTAATATAAATCAATCCTGTAATTAATTTGTTTTTATTCTTTATATTTTGGTGGATGGTATGAAAATAGAGACGATCGACTAGTTTATAGGAGAAATAATAGTTTCTTAGAATTTGTTTTATATCGGTGATTTCTTTGTAGAATATTGTTTAATTCAATATTTACAAAAAATCCTTTCATAATTTTACACACCGACTCCAATAACAATAACAAATTCAGTACCTCTCTATACACCCTTTTCCCCCATCCCAAAGTTCAGACTCACTCACATGGCCGAGCAAAAGCAGGGCGACCAGCTCGAACCTACATACCGCAGCTTTGTGAGGATACTGCATGTAGCCCTGAGGACCTGCTAGAAACGATGAACGATTGGGTGGAGTAACGAGGGAGATTCAGGGATATCCGATAATGAGTTACAACTGCAGTTTAGTAAACTGAATAAACGTCCAAAAATCGATTTAAAAAGCTTTGATGAAACTTTTAATTCATATAACAATTTTACATCTCATTTAAAACAATATTTGATATTCTTTAATCAAAGGCTCGCTTTTCAATCGCTACTACACTGTGGTGTAAGGGAGGATGCCACTACGTTCCCAGGATTGCTCCACTTTACCCTTGATCCTTACGTTATAATGCTGAGTGCGAAGCACGGCGAAATCAAGTACTATTTTTGAGTCTGGTATGACTCGACCTGGGATTGAAACCTGGTCTCACGGACTATTGGCGAACACTGAATTATTTTTTATTCCATCTATGCCTCCTATGAATGAAGGAAAAGTTAGGGATAGCTTTTTACAATAACCCTAATGAATTATTTAACCAAAGATCTGAAATACTTCATGCTTGTAGGTATAAAAAACTTGGCAAATAGAATGTGGGGTTGTTTTATTTTAATTTTTATTCTTTATGGTGGCAACTTTATTAATAAAATGCCGTTTATGCCAACCCTCTGAGGTTAGAATTATCCTGAAGATCCGGCAGGTGAAACCTAGGTAGATAGGATCTGGCTCTTTAGGAATTATATATATAAAACGAAGTGGGATACTCGAAGATACTGACCATCTTTTTTTTGTTCGGTTTATAAACACACACATACACTCCCATCTTTATATATATATATATATATATATAAAGATGGGACTGGATAAATATATATATATATATATATATATATATATATATATATATAGAGAGAGAGAGAGAGAGAGAGAGAGAGAGAGAGAGAGAGAAAGAGTTTGTGAGGGAGAGAGAATTTAAAATCATTTAAGACACTGCAGATCCGGTCGGTGAAAGCTAGGCAGAGAGGGTCTGCCTCTTTAGGAATCATATATATAAAACGAAGTGGGATACTCGGAGTTACTGACCCTCTTTTTTCTACTATGTTCGGTTTATAAACATACACATACACACCCATATTTTTATATAGAGAGAAAGAGTATGAGAGAGAGAGAGAGAGAGAGAAAGAGAGAGAGAGTTAGTGAGGAAGAGAGATAATTTAAAATCACTAAAGACACTGCAGTTTTATGTACAGGGAGACTGGGCTCTATAATCTTGGTATGACAACCAGACAAGGAGAAGGACAAATCTGAATACATGCCTGTTAAACTCCACGTAAAAATTGACCTTGTGTTAGATACTGCTTTGCCGGAGGGGCTTGGTAAATGCATATATACACGGAGATGCGTCAATGCAAGATTCTTTGAGGATCGGCAACGTTAAACAAAAAGTTGGGGGGTTTTATCGCGAATGGGAGTTTAGACGACTTTATTTTATTGCAAAAGATGCAGGTAATTTTTATCATGATTCATTGCCCTGATGAGTAAAGTGTTCGCCAATGATCCAGGAGACCGGGGTTCAGTCCCGAGTCGAGTCATACCAAAGACTTTAAAGATGGTACTTGATGCTGTCGTATTTAACACATTATAAGGTACGGACCAAGGGTAAAGTGGAGCAATCCAGGAAATGGAGTAGCTTCCTCCTCTACACCTCGGTGTAGTACTTATTGAAAAGGGAACTTTTGGGTCACCACCAACTTTACTTGCATATATATATATATATGTCATCATTATCAAACCTCGCTAACAATATACTCTCTATCTCTCTCTCGCGCGCGATCCATCTTTATAGGTCATCCCTCTTGCCATGTTTAGCTCATGTAAGTTTTTGCTGATCTTCAATTACTGATGTGTTTATACGTTGAAGTCAACATCAATCATTGTTTCGTCAATGTTTCTCTAGCCCTGACCAGCATGTCTTGATTTTCTTACTTGCTTGGTTTGTAAGATGGGATGTAACCGTCAATATAGCTATGGTTTTGTGGGGCGATACTTTCAGGATTCGTTCAGAGCAACACCCTGCTTTTTTTCCAAGTTCCCATGTAGCTTTTTTCCTTAGTTCCCATGTAGCTTTTTCTCTAAGCCTCCCATTAAAGTCGACTTTACGGCAGTACTTAGCCGGCTTCAGTTAGGAAGAAATCCTGTTTTATATTATCAGAGTGCCCAGGTTTCTTTATAATCACCAGCCTGCCTGTAGCAGTTCATGCCTTCCTAATTATATACTGACATCACTTTATGTAGATGAGATATTGTTCAGGAGGTATGTGAACTGTTACACTAATTTTAGAGGCATGTCGTTTTTTTTTAAACATAAGAACTCTGTTTTATATAAAGATCAACGCAGCTTGGCCTGATACATCTCGCAAATACACTTCAATATATATATATATATATATATATATATATATGAAAGTAAATAATGGAATAAAATCCGACTATATAGGAGAAAAATTGATAACAAGGTAATCCAAGCAGGAGAGATTTATGGAAAAAAACAAAGTCGACACTCTAGCGTTACGGTTCTAATGAACCATCATCCAGACTGGGAGGGATGATATTAGGGATGTTAAATCAACGATGGATGTTTGAAAAATTATACAAAAATCTTGGGAAAATCTATATATCGAGTGAGAGTTGTCGGTTTAATCAGTAAATCAACGCTTTTAAAATTACGTCTATGATTTGTTGGGAATTTTAAATAGATTTTATATGTTCCATTTGTTCAATGAGAAAAAAAATCGAATCCAAAGGAAGGAAGAGAGAATAGGAAAAACGGAGGAAATAAGAGGTAAGAGGACAGAAGAAAGACGGGGTGGAGAAAGAAGGGGAGGGGATAAAACAATTATGAATTGCAGATCAACAAATATATATATCATGATGATCAAGTCATGCCGTGAACACGGATTACCATGACTGTCCCTCTTCATTCGTTTCTATCGTCTATAGCATTTGGCAGGTCTTCCAGATTACATCTTGTGTGTGTACAGAGCGGTTGTAGATAGGTTTTAGGCGGGCGTCAAACACCTGCTCGTTCGTTTGAAGGAGTCCGCATGAGAACATCGCTTATTAGGTTGCCCTTATTTCTCCAGCAGTGTCCCACAAGTCTTGTTCGTCTTATTTGAGTGGTTTTAGAGATGAGAGGTCGGTGACCGTACAACTGCCTTTTTGAGGGATGTTGCTTCCAGGATTTGTTCACTATGGCTCATAGCATTCGTGTACAAATGCTGTCATGTTTTTTTCTCCATAGGCTTTGTCAGCGTCTACGTGGTGCGTCCATATTGTAGTTTGGACACGACTGCTGCTTGGAAAAAACTGCGATTTATTTCATCGGATTGATCTGAATTCCATATGACCAATAGCCTATAAATAGCTGACCATGCCTTTGCTAGTCGCGTATTAATGTCATTTTCAGTAGATGAAACGCTGCTTCCGAGGTAGGTGAATTAGTTCACTAATTTCAAGCCGCTACCTGTTTGGATAGAGACATCTCTTGTTTGATTTTGATTAATCACTTATACTCTGTTTTGCTCGCATTGACATGGAAGCCTATGTCACCTGCTGCTTTCTTTAGGCCATGCACCAGGAACTCGACCTAGGCAGGTGTATTTGCCGGCAGCCCAATGTCATTAGTTTAGTCAGCATACGTTATACTTTGTGAGGGGTATCTTCTGCTTCTTGTCTTTTTCAGCGTAAAGCCATTTTCTTTCGTTAAATCTATCGACATATATATATTATCATATATATGAAACCTGAAGTAACAGATATATATATGTATGTTTATTTTTAAGAGATAATAAATCATATTAAATTTTGGCTAAAATCTTGACAGATTGTCTTACAAATGACCGAACTGAGATTTGCATGGCGTAAGAATGTTGGGAAAAGTTTAAGTTAATTGATAGTAAATTTTTATACAATATTTAAATATTTTTTTCTGAAATAATTACGCTACTTACAATTCTGTTTTTGCCTTCAGTTAAGTTTAATTTACTTTTTTTCTTTTTGAGTTTTAATTGACGTATGAAACGTCGCCAGAGTGAAATGATATTGGCCTGCTGTGATTCGGGGGAAGACCGAAAAGTTAATGAGATTTTAGTTTCGAATTAGTCAAGAGACGAGTAATCGTCTGAAGACAATTTTAACTCATTATTTGGTTCCTGTCAATCTAATTCCTTCCTAAAAATCGGTTATTTGGAAATATAGAAATAACGCATCTTCAACATTTTTAAAAACTATTTAAAAAGGATTAATAAACAAAAAATTAAATAGCTATGATTTACTGTTATTGTCAATTACTAAGTTTCGCTTCGTCTCGTACGCAGGCCTCCAGAGTCTTGCATCACCCACTCAGATGGGCCATTCCGCTTGTGTAATGGATAGCAACCTAGACTAACAAACCTATACGAGTGAGATTGAATCTCATGGGATGCTCAATTAATATTGCCATGTGCCACTTCAAAGCAAAAAGCTTTGTAAATTACTACATCACCCACTCATTGAGGTGTAGAATTCGCTGACCGTATTCCTGTAGAAAAGTAAGAAATATTCTCCGACGAAAAAGAAGAATCATAGATATGGCACTAAACTGAATCTGATGGCAAGACTTCATTTCTGAAAAGTTTATAGTATCCTTGCATTGATATTATTCCTAGATCCACTCCGACCCAGTGTGGAAACGCCTTTCATGGTTCAGTCTATGTGTCAAAGATTATTTATAGAAGAGACACTGCTTCCTGGGTAGGTGAATTTGTCCACAAGTTTCAGAGAACAACCATTTACGGTGGAGATGTCACCTCTTTGATTAAAGCACATGTATTTTGTGTTGGTTGCGTTGACGTGGAGGCCTGTGCCAGTAGGTGCTTGTTCAAGACTATGTAGCAGGGTTTCAACTTGGGTGGGTGTATTTGCCGATGCGTATGTCATCGGCGTAGTCCGCGTCTGTAATTGTTTGTGCAGGGATCTTGTAAAAATGATTGGTTTTAATTTGTTGGTCAGGTTTTACAGTGCATCAACATTTGTAGGTCATTAAATGCCAAGTCTTGTTTATACATATATCAAATAAAAATGATTTACGTGGTGCCTTCAATAAGTTTCCAGACTTTTTTGGTAAATGCATTTAAAATTGTCGTAGACTCTTGAAAGTTCACTATGTTATTGCTATACATCTTATGAGATCACTGACCAATTTTTATGATTTCAGATTCAAATGAACGGCTACAGTAGCAATTGGAATACACCCTACTAAAGCCTGATTGTCACAGCAGGTGAATTTCAAAAATGCAATCTGGACGTGAGGAAAAATGATATGCAATAAAATTCTGTTTTAAACTTGGAAAAAATGCCACAGAAATGTATGGAATAATTCAGACTGCTTTTCGACCATCGTGCATGAATCGAGCATCAGTTTTGAGTGGCATAAGAGATTCAAGGAAAGCCGGTAGTCTGTGAGGGATGATGAGAGGTGTGGGAGGAGTAAGGAAGACAATACACCAGAGTTGATTGGCCAAAGGGTTAGAGTTAGGGTTAGGGTTACTATGTTGAGGTCTTAAGGGAGTTCAGGAAGAGATTCCGTCGGAAGAGGCCAGTACTCCTCAAATCGGGCTAGTGGCATTTCCCCCAGGACAATACACCAGTCCACAACTCCATCCTTGTCACAGACTATTTGATCAAGATGGGCATCAAGACAGTTCCTCACCCTCCTTATAGTCCAGACCTTGCTCCCTGTAACTTATGCTCATTCTTAAGCTCAGAGGCTGTCGCTATGAAACAATTGAGGAGATGAAAGACTGTGACGAAGGTCATTGACACGCTCACACAAGGACTTCCATGGGGCCTTCCAGAAGTTGTTGGAACAGTACAAGTGAATTTCAGCCGGAGGAGATTACTTCGAAGGTGCCCATTCGAAAAAAGTCTGGAAACTTATTTAATGATCCTCGTATTAACAAATCGTTTGTAGGTAACATTTTTAAACGTTTAACATTGTTTAAAGTATTTCTATCTAATACAAATAATTCCTTTTCCTATTAATTAATTGTTTGCACTCAGGAAAATATTTTCATGTATTACAACGTAACACTAGTAGACCTATTTAATATTATTCATTTCTTTTCACAGTTAAATGATTTCAAGTATTACATTCTAACACTGATAATTTTAATCAATATTAATAATTTGTTTTCATTGTGTGAAAAAGGTTCAAATATTTCCATTTAGGACGAATACTTTGATTAAGTACTAATCAGTTATTTGTATACGGTTAAATGGTTCCAATAATCGTTATCTAAAATGAATAGCTCTTTAATTTGCACACAGTTAAATGGTTTCAAGTATTGCTATCAAACACCAATAATTTTTTTCTATATTTAGCATTAGCGCTTTAATTTGCACACAATTAAATGGTTTCAAGTATTGCTTTCTAACACTATTAGTTTTATTCCTAAGCAGTTAAATGATTCCAAGGCTTTCTATATTTTACTAATAATTCATTTTAATATCTGTAATTACTTTGCGACACAGTAAAATAGTTTTGCATATTGCTATTGCACATTAATAATTCAAGTTAACATCAGTTATTTGTTTGCTCATAGTTCAATGGTTAAATAGTTCTATTTGACCCATACATGGGAATCAAACAGGTACTACCAATCCGAGCCAGGAGTGATGAAAATGAATGAGTACTCAACATTCCAGGATGCTCTGGGACAGGAGCCTCATTATCAGATGGTTTGTTGTCATATCAAAGACACTCATTGAAGAGGGATCTTACCACTCAACAGAGATGCACTGGGCGATTATTAGTTTTAGTTTAGAATAACTGAAACCAGATTGCTATAAATTATTTTGAATTAATCAGAGTTACTTACTCTGAGCTAATTACTGTGATGGTTGATTGTATCAATTGTTTCATTATCTAGTTTGGTCGGGCCGCGAGTTTTTCAGTTAGCTGTTGAGTTAGCTAAAATCTTTGAGTGGAAATGTAAGTCAAATTGGAAAGTTCAAGCGAGTGCACACGCAACCTAGAATAGGACCTGTCAATTCTTCACTGGAAGACCAGATGTAGTCAAAATAGATTCTTGTCTTATTACAAGTTTGATTGATGAAATTAAAACATGGCAAAAAATTGGGTACACGTGCGAGATGACGAAATAATTTAGGGGGTTGATATCGCACGAACGATAACCTGGATTTAGATGCATAGAAATTAGCGAATTTTGAAAGAGTTTTGTTGGAGTTCAGTTGGAGGCAGTTGAAGAAGTCATCAGTTGGGGTTAGACGTCGGGTACACGACGAAATTCAGAAGCTGTGTCAATCAGGCTATAGATGTATTCCAATTCCTGCTGTAGCTGTTTATTTGAATCTGAAATCATAAAAATTGGTCAGTCATCTCATAAGATGTATAGCAATAACATACTGAATTTTCAAGATCTACGACAATTTTAAATGCTCATACGAAAAAAGGCTGGAAACTTATCGTATATATTGGTTGTTTCTATACAAATACCTATCAGTTAGAACTGATTTCTTCTTTCAAAGACTTTGTCCAAGGAAGTTAAAAAAAATCAACAATTGATCTTTAGAAGGGGATAATTGTTTTTCAGAAACAATGGCTGAAATCTTTTTGCAAAAATGTGACAAATCATATATATATATATATATATATATATATATATATACTTTCTTTAAGAAAAAACAAAAACCGGTCACATTTGGATTATAAATTTATTTCCATCCTGTTATGGGTTTTTTTATATAAATCAAAAACACCAAAAAAAATTAACAGGACTTCTTCAGATCTTATGGATAAAATAATTCCGAATAGACACAGGAAAGAAAGGTGGGAGGGGATAGAAGAGGGGTGAAGAGTGTTCTCCTCATTTAGCCCACTTCCGTTTTTTTTAATTTATTGCCGGTTGGAATTATAGTAAATTAATTTTTTTTTATTTTTAGTTTTTTAAAACTAAATACTTATCGACTTAAAACTCCAGATTAAATACTAATTTAGATAAATATAACTTTATTTAATAACTTTACGTAAGGATACAGTAATACTTAAATTAAATTCAAATTTTTAAATTCAAATTTTTAAATTTTAAATTTTATTTTCGTGCCTATTAATTCATTTACCCCTCCATTGACGAGTACGTACATATCACATGGTTTCTTCTCATTTTTTAATTTAATTTCATTTTTATTCATTTACCTTGAATCTCCATTTAATCCTATGTTATTTTTTAAAGCATTATCTATGATAATTTGTCTATAGTTTAAATTTATTCCTATGTCTACATCTAGCTATTAATTCACATCTCTTATTTCACAATTTTTCAGGGGTTCACTGTTGAATGGTTTTCTTGTCCTGATGGAATTACTCTCAACTCTGGTTTAACTGGACCGAATAATACTATATATATATATATATATATATATATATATATATATTTTACTCTTCCAAAAAACCAACAATCGGTCATATTAAGATAATAAATCTATTTTCATCCTGTTAAAAGCATTGATATAAATCAATGTTCTTAAGATTAAAAGGACTTCTTCAGATCAAACAAGATATGGATTAAATTTTTTTCACATTTACAACCAGACTAAGACAAAAAAAAACTTTATTTTTCCGATGTATTAAAGCAAGCCTAAACTTTCAAGTAACTCATCATACTTCAAATTTAACAGAGGCAAAAATTACAGTAACGATAATATATGTGAAAAATGTAAACATTTATAAAAAAAAATCAAACATTTATAAAAAGATCTTATTTTAGTATAAGAATTTTTATCATTAAAATGAACTGAAAAATCTAAAACTGATATTAATTAAGGTAAAACCCCCAAAATTACAATAATAGAGTAAAAATCACTAATACAAATTCAAATTCAAATTCATTTACCAATTTAATAATTCATAGTTATTTATTTTCTGTTTATTTATTTATTTATTTATTTATTTATCCATTTATTTATTAACTTATTTTGAAAATAGCCTAAATCTATTTTTACGCCTACATGTAGCTATTAAATCACATCTCTGATTTTATAGGTTACTAGGATCAAAGCATAACATAATTTATATCTTTTCTTCCAGAAACAAATTACATCTACCATCAAAGCAGCTCGGAGTTGTAGATCTTTTCAATGTTTTCCATTAAATTTTTGGGGTCAAACCCATATTTTTCAACTTCCAAAAATGTATGTCTCCAGCTTGAAGCTTTCGTCTGAGAACATGAAAGACACAAGGCCTTATTAATGACGTATTCAACGAGACTTGAACTCACTTGTGTTCGTAGTTTGAATGGTTTTCAGTTGGTTATGTTTTTGTCGTTTTTCTGAATGCCTTCCTTTCTTTTTCGTTGAGTGTGTTTCTTTTAGCCTGCATTACCCCTCATTTACTTTTGATATTTCATACGTTGTGTGTGTGTGTGTGTGCGTGCGTGTGTGTGTGAGTGTGTGTGTGTGTGTGTGTGTTGGAGTGGTTTCAGATTTCACTAAAAGTTATTTTATCTCTGTATGTGTGAATGTGTCTTGAGATATTTGCATAGATAGATAGATAGATAGATAGATACTCCCCTACCCCCGTTGGCTTGAGTTCTCTAGCAAAGAAGTAATCGTGTTGCCATTAGCGCCTTTGCAAGTCTCTTCGTATTTGAATTGAGATCTCGGCAGCCGTTTGAACGGATGTATGTAAACAATAGTAATTGTGATTCATAACCGTTTAAAAATGTACTTGGTAGCTAAATAGTTAGAAACCTTGGCTTGGCGTTTGAGTCAACCGGGTTTCGATCCCAGCTACGGGAAAATACTGTTTAGCCACACTGATGAGTTCTGATAGAACGAAACAGATCTGTCTGTGGATGACTATATATATAATTCGAAAATCAAATTTAGCAATGTAAATATCATAAGATGAATACAATATGGGAACTAGTTCAAATAATTTTCTGCAATTGCAGATTTGCTTTAATATATATTGCAAGGACTTTTTAAAACTCCAATCTACATATCTATTTTAGTCAGCTCATGTCAATCCATTTATCCATTCATCAATTTATCTATCTCTGTTGGTTTATATATATATATATATATATATATATGTGTGTGTGTGTGTGTGTGTGTGTGTGTGTGTGTGTGTGTGTGTGTGTGTATGTATGTATCCTATGCCAGTTTCATATATCTCATTCATATCTATCTATGTATATCAGTCGATTGATATTTATCTGTCTTCTATGTCAGTCGGTTGATATCAATATATATATATATATATATACCAGTCAGTTTACACCATCCAAGTCAGTCCGTTTATATATATATATATATATACATATATATATATATATATATATATATATATATATATATATATATTTTATGAGAGTGTTGATCGTTAGTAAATCACTATGTAGTTATGTGTCGAACCAAGTGCATTCGTTACCCATTTACTCTGTAACCAACGCTTTAAGTTCCTGGCCTGACTTAACTTAAAAACACGCATCCACACGCATCCACACGCACACACATACACACACACCCATATACACACACATACTTACAACCACACATAAACAAAATCTTAATGGCTTTTTGTCTGCATTTTGTCGGATTTTCGATTTTCAATTTCATTCCATCTCCTTAATTGCCTGACGAATGTTGTTATAAACTTCAAGAAATCTTAAGTTACAGAACAATATTTTCCATGGATTAAATATATATATAATATATATTTATTTATTATCATTATATATATATATATATATATATATTCGATGTCACCTTTCCTTGGGAAGGAGAGGATGCAGCTTTTTGTCCATCACTGCGTTGTGTTCTGTTTATATACGACATTGCAAAATCGAAGAAGTAAATCATCAAGTATCCTTGACTTCAACACCAAGAATTATAGAGGCATAACTCTTACTACTATAGAGATTTTGGTTTATCCTACCCTACTTCTCAATTGCCTAAAACTTGAAATTGAGAATTTTTTTTTAAAGAATCAGAACGGGTTTCAGAGAAATCGATCCACAACTTAACGGATTCTGACAATCCGTTGAATCTTCAAAGGATTTCGTGCAAAAAATCTCGAGGCAACACTCTTGTTTATAGATTTCTCTATAGGATTTCATTTCATACACAGAGGAAACATGGAGCAAATACTTTTAGCTAATGATCTCCTTAGAGAAACTATTACAGCAATTATGTCGCTCTATCGGAAGACGAAAGTCAAGGTTCGCTCACCAGATGTAGTCACAGACATTGTTCCTGGAGTTCTGCTAGAGGATATAAATTAGCACCGTATCTGTTAATAATCTGCCTAGACAACATACTTCGAATGTCGATAGATCTAATTAGAGCAAATGACTTTACACTTAAAAAAGACAAGGAGTAAACGAAACCCCGCAGAAACTATTACGGACGCAGACTATGCTGATGACATAGCGCTTCTTGAAAATACACCTACCCAAGCCGAATCCCTGCTGCACAGTCTGGAGCAAGCAGCAGGTGGTACTGGCCTCCTTATGAAAGCATACAAATCGGAGTACATATCTTTTAATCCCGAAGGAGCTCTCTCTCACACAAAATGGCGGTTAGCGGAAATTACCTCAGCAACAGTGTCTCATAAACTGAGAGGGAGGTCAATATGCACCTAGTGAAGACGTCAACTTTAATCAATTGGCTATCGATCATATGGAAGTCTGATCTAACCGATAAAATAAAACGGGAAGTTTTTAAGTAGCGGTTGTGTCAATATTATATTATGGATGCATGGCAACGTTGCAGACAAAACGTATTGAGAAAAAGTTAGGCAATAACAGCTCAAGAATGCTACGAGCTATACTGAACAAGTCCTGGAAGCAGCACTCTACGAAACAACTGCTGGACGGCCACATACCTCCCATCTCTAGAATATCCAAATAATACGAACAAATGACTTTCACCTATGGACCTCTTCGCATGGACGTGCAGGTTTGGATGACCAACAAGAACTGACCTAAAACAGTTATGTGCAGGCACTGGATGTAGTCTGGAAGACCTGCAGGGAGCGATAGCTGATAGGGATGGGTGGAGAGAGAGAGGGTCAAGGAAATCCGTGCAAGAAACACGACATAATCATTATGATGATATATGTATACATATGCACATACACACAGATAGATAGATAGATAGATAGATAGATAGATAGATAGATAGATAGATAGATAGATAGATATGAAATTACTGATATATCTGTTTGTTCATATCAGTCAATTCTTATCTATCAATCTATCGATCGCTTTATATCTGTCGCTTCATATATGTCTATCTATCTATTTATTAATCTATCTCAGACAGTTCATCCTGTCTACGTATGAGCCTCCAATCAATGTTCCGTTCTGTTGGTATAAGAATGTCGTAACAGAGGAGGGCAGACTTGATTATAACCAACTGGGGAAGAGGGCCGATGATATACAAAGTACTTTCAATTCTTGACATTTTACGACTAGATAGGTTGTTTGGGTTTGTATGGCATATTAACCTTTGTACGTTATTTAACGCCAAATCCATTTTTATGCAAATAGTCAGTTCCATTTCAAACAATTCAATTTATCGTGAGCACACAGTTTAATTGTAAAAAACATTTCTATTTCAAACTATTCAGTTTATTTAATTCAGCTAATTCAGTTTTTATAAGTATAGATTTTCTTACACACAGATAAATGTCAAAACAGGTCTATATTAAACAATTCATTTTAGTGTAAATACAGCTTCTATATCAAAAGCAGTTCCATTTCAAACAATTCAGTTTAGCATAAGCACCCAGTTTAAATGTTGGTACAGTTTAATTGTCCAAAACATTTCTATTTCAAGCTATTCAGTTTAGTCAAACTGTTCTAATTCAAACAATTCAGTTTATTATGCCGCTAGTTTTATTTAACCCATAGATAGGACCTTATCAGGTGCTACCATTCCGGGGCAGAGTGGACCTAGGAGCAATGGCAATGAAGGGGTGTTCTGCATCCTCAAAGCTCTAGCATCGCTGGAACCTCACCATCAGATTGTTTAGTGTCATGTCCAGGACATGTATTCTACACCCACAGTCGACTAGGCAAAGGACTAGATAGAAAGGCCATAAAAATAGTGACCAAAATGGCCGAAATAAAATCAGCAACACAAGTAACAATATATTTTTAAAAGGAATTTTAAACATTCAACATAGAACAATTACATTTTCGCAAACGGAATAAATCGCTCCCTTTAAGGTGTAAATTCCATTAGCGAGAAGTGAAAAGTGCCTCATGATTTACACAGCTCGTTGAATTCTTTAGCCATACAGTAACTATTTGAAAAGTGATGGCTTTTTTAAAACACTGAAATGTACTTCTCCTCAGAAAATATTATAACTAAAAGTTTCTGTGATATATTATTCTCTATAATTAGAAATTTACTGGATAATACTGTGTTTCGTATGTGAACTATTTGATTTCAACCAATGAGTAAATTAGCAATAACTCTTTTATCTAATAGATAGATAGATAAAATTCGATTTCCAAACAGATAAATAGATAGATAGATAGATAGATTAGTAGTATTATTAAAGATATATACATAGTACACGTGCAAATCGATCATTATATGCTTATACCATCATATCTTTCTTTAGGTATGTTATTTCACTATCATAAGTGCTGACATTTATTTACTCTCTCTCCCTCTCTCTTATATATATATATATATATATATATATATATATATATATATATATATATATATATATCTTTAAAGAAAAAACCAAAAACTGGTTATTTTAGGATTATAAATTTATTTCCATCCCGTTTTGCGTTTCTGATGGAAACCAGAAACACGAAGAAAAATTTAAACTATTGACTAATATTTTAAAAAAAAACATAGAAATAAATTGTGAAACAAAGAAAAAAAACGTATCCAATATACGTACATGGAAAAAAATAGGTAACTGAGGAAATAGACTCGAAATTAATATAAGTATTAACATTTCCATTACAAAGGTTTATTATATAAACATAACACATAAAAGCTATTTATCGAACTTAACAAAAAAAGAAAATAAAGAAAATAAATAAAAAAGTTAAATTACCATAATTCCAACCGACGGTAAAATTTGGAAAATAAATAAAATAAATAAGTAAATAAAAAACGGAAGTTTAATAAAACGAGGAGGTAACTCTTCACCGCTCTTCCTCTCACTCCCCACCCACGTGTCTATTCTGTTTTATTTTATCCATAAGATCTGAAGAAGTCCTGTTATAAAAATTCTGGTTTAACTGGACCGAATAATACACACACACACACACACACACACACACACACACACACACACATATATATATATATATATATATTGGTGGCAGTACTTAGGGTGTTTATTTTTTCTTTATTGTAGTTAATTTGTCTTTTCACAAGACTACAGTGATACTTTTGGGTGTCAGTATCGTGGTGAGCTGCAGGATCATGTATTTTAAAATATGTGTAGTTGGGCAACAGTATTTCATTTAAGCATGTTTAATAATAAAGACACATTTACACCCCTAAATATTGCCACCAATTACAATCTGAAACGAAGACACTAATCAGTAAACTTGAAAGGATATTAATAAAATTATATAGACAAAATGTGTTTTTATTATTTAATCAAACATGCTTAAATGAAAGACTACTGCCCAACTAAACACACATACACACACATACACACACACACACACATACACACACACACACACACACACACACACATATATATATATATATATATATATATATATATATATATATATATATATATATATAACTTATTGAACGAATCTGTTTTTATGCCTTCAGCTGATCACATTTATAATGACAGAATTGTTGACCATTAGAGGAGGCAAGGATGTCAAAAATTGATTTTTATTTGATCTTGTTCAGACAGACCGATCAGTTATGGTCGAAAAAAACGTGCCTTTACTGATAACACAATCTAATAATAGCAAATATATGATGAGAATACATGCAGCATAACGAGCCTCATAATACAGTTATATTCTTATTTTTCACCGTCTGAATAATGGGATTTTTCATCCCATGAGAAGAAATATATTGCTTGGCAGTATATAAAAATTAAACATATTTAATGTCAGTAAACTTTAATATTATTACTAATTGATTTCCATAAAGGAAGGTTAGGATATGGTGGTTATTTTCTTTTCTTAGCCTTAACGTTCGTGAATTTCTGAATATGAATATTTGTGAATATAAGTAAGGGCGAAATTTAAAATTATTTTAGAATAAGTTTTTTCTCGATTTTTTCCTCCTTTAACGTGTCTGTCCCAGAATACACCAACTGCATCTCTACAAAAGAGTGAAACTCTCCAAATGAATATTCTAGATATGACGCTAAATAATCTGATGGTGAGATTTCAGTTTTGGGGAATGTGGAATACCTCTTCATTGCCATTGCTCCCAGGTCCATTCTGGCCCGGAGTAGAAGCACCAGATAGGATTCTATCTATGAGTCAAACATAACTAATTGACATTTAAATTCTGTACTTATGCTAAACCGAATTGTTTGAAATAGAACTGCTTTTTATTTAAGACTGTGTAAATAAATCACTGAAGTTTAATTGAATTGCTATTGATATATAACATATCATGAATATATATGTATAAAAAAGTTGGCATTAAATAACGCCCACTGATTGATGTGTCATAAAACCCAACCAAACCAAGACAATTCTTTAACTGTCACATTGTTAAAGAGACAATGAGATACCGTGATTTTTAAAGTTAAAATCTTAAATGCAACAAACTCCCTACCCAAACTTACTGCTTCTGCAAAAGAAAAAAGAAAAATATTTTTAATAGAAATAACAGGGATTCTTCCAAACTTTATCATCAAAATTCTATGGTTGCACCACTCGGACTTTGGCGAAACATTTAAAGACAAAGGACGAAAGGAACTGTGCCAGAGTGTTTATTGGTGTTTTGAACAAATCCTTCAAGCACCACCCTACAAAACAACAACTGTTTGGCTCTTATCGTCCCATCTCACAGACCATCTAATTAAGACTCGCAAGACTCGCTGGGTATGGCAAGCAATTGCTCGAGAAGTAAGGGCAACTCATAAGCGATGTTCTAATATGGACTTATACACATGGACTCATTAGCTTACTTTCACTGTCTCTGTGAGGACATTATGAAGTCCAGAGGATTAATGACCAATAAGGATGGGGAGAGAGAGAGAGAGAGAGAGAAAGAGAGAGAGGGGGGGGATCGGTTGGTTGGTACTATTTACCAACCCCTCCGCTCGGGCAGGATATGACACAGGGTCAATTTTTAAGCGGAGTTTAACAGGTTTCAATTCAGAGTTTTCCTTCTCCTAGACCAGTTGCCTAACCATGGCTGAAGAACCTAGTCTGTCCTACTATTTACCCATAGCTGGAGGGAGAATTATTGGATTCATACCTTTCCCAAGGGTATTAGTGCTATGTGAAATGCAATCAGTCTCGTCCAGGATTTGAACTCGTATCGCCGTGCTCATTTCCTACGGCGATAACGACTACACCACGGGCACCTCCGATCGGTTGGTTGGTTGGTGTTTTGTTTTACGGCGTATCAATCCTTTTCGGGTCATTTAACGGGGAATTAAATTTCAAACAATTCAAGTTAGCATTAATACACATTTTATTCTATTTGACCCATAGATAAGACCCAATCAGGCTAGAATGGACCTAGGACTGATGACACTAAAGGGATACTCCACATTCCCAAAGCTTCTACATTACTGGAACCTCAACATCAGATTGTATAATGTCATAGACAGGACACTCATTGGAGAGTCTTCCCACCAACCCCCCGCAGAGAAGCAGTCCAGACAACCCCCCGCAGAGAAGCAGTCCAGACAACCAGACAACCCCCCGCAGAGAAGCAGTCCAGACAACCCCCCGCAGAGAAGCAGCCCCAGACAACCGGTCAAAAGGGGATCTGTGCTGTCGGGACGACTTCATTATGATGTTGATGTTGTTCTTGTCATTATTTTCTCTTAAAGAACATCCTTGTTGTATTTCTGAATGAACTACATAATTTTCACTATGAGGTATTTCAATCTTTTCATTTCATTCTACACTTGCGTCAACAGTAATTTTTCATAACACGCGTGCTTTATTTTTATGGCAATGCAGTATTTCAATCCGGTGTCTCTCTGGTTTTGTGCGTAATTAAGGCTTGCTTAAGAAAAAAATTATAATTGGAATATGAGATCACAAAAATAAATCTGTAAAATCAATTTATCGCGACTCTTTTAAAACAAAATGAAAAAATTTGAACTGATGGGTAGATTAAATCTAAAACGTGGAACTGTCAATCCAAATTAACATTTTTTTTTAGATATAAGATCACCTCATTGAGAAATATTAATCATTTTTATTTTGACACGAATCTTAATTGATGCTTAACGTCTCACACGACGGTTTTTTTTTTGTTTTTTTTTTTGTTGTATTTGCCTTGTTTTTTTTAATGAAGTTGAATTAAGAGCTCACAAATTTCTGGAAAGATTGTTAATATTTCCTTATAAATATTTTCGTGCATTTATTCGTCAGTATGAAAAGCAGTTTCCATCGTGAAGATCTTTCCTCTCAATCTTATTTCATACACACCAAGCGATCATCTATGACTCCAGAATATTGTCATTTGTAATATTAATAGAATATGAAATGAAGGCAGATGCTAAGCTTCTACGCTCTGTCGTCACTTAATAGAAATAATAGGTAATAAAATTTTGATTAAGAAAGAAAGAAAAAGAACATGTTACACGTCAGAAGAATAAAAAATGCATATATAAGAAAGAAAGAAAGAAAGAAAGAGGTAGCGATAACACTTTATCCCAGAGGATTATCATCTACTTCAATGAAATAGAAGGAAAGAAGGAAGAAAGGAAAGAAGGAAGGAATAAACAAGGAGGGAAAAGAATGGAAGAGAAGAGAGTGAGAGAAAAAGAAACGGAGGGGATAGATAGATAGATAGTGTAAGCTTAAAACAGTTATATATATATATATATATATATGTGTGTGTGTGTGTGTGTGTGTGTGTGTGTGTGTGTGTGTGTGTGTGTGTGTGTATATATAATGGTTAAAGTGTTCGCCAATGGATCGGGAGGCCCGGATTCAACCCCAGGTTGTGTCATACCAAAGATTAAAAAATGCTACTTGATGCCTCTGTGCTTAACACTCAGCATTATAAGATATATATCAAGGGTTACTCGAGCAATCTCGAGAAAGTAGTAGCGCCCTCCCCAACACCTTGGTGTAGTAGCTATTGAAAAGTGATCCTTCAGGTCGCCCTTGACTACGGTCAGACAACTTTATATATATATATATATATATGAAGGATCCCTTTTCATATATATATATATATGTATTTGATTGACCATAATAGACATTTTTTGTCTACATATTTTTTGTTAATCCTTTCGAATTGCTGTATTGATCTGATGATATTTGACGAGAATTCCTTGAAATATCTTCAATAATTAGTTATTTCCTAAGTACTTTCTGCCAATTTATTTTGAAACCAGTGCTAATGTACTTAAATGTCTTTAGCAACTGACGCGATTTATAGAGACAAATTCGAAAAGTAAACGCTACATAGTATAACAGTACAAACGCTCTTCTTACGAAGAAGTAATGTACATACAAAAGTTACGTCCCTTTTGTAATACATCCTCCCCTGATGATGGCCTAAAGTTGTGTAGAAAGTACTAGGGAAATAACTAATTATATATATATATATATATATATATATATATATATATATATATATCGTACTGAAGTTTAGTCTATTTTATCACTTATATATATTTAAAGGAGCCGCATCTGTTTGGACTTGCCCGGTCAACTGGGGCTGCAGAATATACCGACTGCACCTCTTCAGAGTCGAAAAACCCCTCCTCCAACGAGTGTCCTGATATGACACTAAACAATCTGATGGCGAGGTTCCAGTAATGCTGGAGCTTTGGGGAATGCGTAGCACCCCTTTATTGCCATCGCTCCCAGGTCCACTCTGCCCCGGAATGGTAGCACCTGATAGGGTCCTATCTATGGGTCAACTAGAACTAAACTGTGTACTGAATTGCTTGAAATAGAACTATTTTTCTATTTAACTGAACTCTTTGGACATTAACTGTTTTTAAACAAAAACTATATTTATACTACACTGAATTGTTTGAAATTTAATTCGTTATTGAATGACCTGAAAAGGGTTGATACAATGTAAAACAAAGCAAATAACCAACCAATGTTTTGACGCGTACATTATAACACAGAAAGAATAGACCTTGAGTATTAAAATTGTGCATATACAAAAAAATGTTCATAATAAACAAATATGTAAATTTTTAATTTTAACACGTACTTACTAGTGTCCTCCTGGGGTAATAGTTAAAACAGTGAACTGCGGAAGTGTAGAAAACAAGTTCGAATTCCAGTCACCCTACTACGTACACTTTTGGACAAATATCCTTGGGAAAGATATGAACCCTCTTATCCTCCCAGCTATGGGTTAAATAGTGCAACTACTGTCCTTCTAAAAAAAGATGGATTTGACTTTAAATAACCCGAGAAGGTTGATATGCAACAAAATAATAAACTAACAAAAATCCATTAGTTCTTCGTAAGTAAGTTTAAAAACAGCAGAATTCTTCATTTCTTTAAGACCCGCCATGTTTAAATAACACTGATACCAGAGGCGAAATTTGATTTTACGAAAATTATAGATTTGTAATTTAGAACAAATTGAAAAAATTCTTAATTTCTTGGAGATAGAAAAAAATCATAGATATGTTCCAAACCAAGTGATACTTTAAAAAAAAATATTTTAAATGATAAAAAAATATTATGCGAAATATTTTATGTTTTTAATTCTTAGCATTTTTTATTGTAAGGACAATTTTTTTTTCCGGGCTTCTTTTTATTGTACTAAACAGTGATGTTACATTTTTAGATGGAAAAGAAAATAGCAAAAATAAAACGATCACTCTAAGACTGAAGTTTTAAACCAATTTTTCTCATATTTATTAGGAAAAAATATCTTAATTTCTTATCAGTGTAATTCAGATGTGTTTAAAGTAGGAAATGCATTATTTATAGAACAAACACATATTTTTTGTTTGTATTAAGACGAAACATTTCCTCATAAAAATAAAGCCACATTTTTTTATCTTACGGTAAAGGAATGGAATAACACTTGTCGGGGACGTCTGACTACAAAACACTGCCATTTACATTTGCACAAGGTATGCCAATAGGTCTTCAACAGTGGATGTGTGAGACACATATAAGCTGTCCAAATTAGTCTATTGGTCTAGGCTGCAATTCGGACGGCTGACACTCCGGTCGATAGGTTGCACTTTGGTGGCCTGTGCCTGGCCGGGGCGTGGATCTAGACGGGTATGGCTTGTTGACTGGAGATTTCCTCCGGCTTCAGGGGCCATCCCCCCAGGCTTTTACCCTCTAACGGAGTGGGTATGTTTATTGCCTGGCGCCTGAGGTCCCCTATTAAGGAGAATGCCGGACGTGTGTGGGCTGCAGCCCTTCTTCCGGACCCACCCTAAAAACTGCGTTGTGCCAAACTCACTCGTTCGGTGGGGTGCGTGGCAGAAACCCGTCTGCTATTCGGACGTATCGCAGATACTACCAACTAACACATACCTTCTTTTTTTTACATTTTTATTGGATGAAGAAGAAGATAGATTAAACGAATTGATTTTTTATTACTGTAAGTCAACAGTCAATTACGAACTAAATTTAAGTTTTTGTCATATTCAAATCAGGAAAGTCTGGAAAATGAAACTATGATATTTCAAACACTCACAAATTCCAGTTTACATTTTAGAATTTAATATTTCAAATCTAAACCAAAAAATACGGAAACGAAAAGGGTATTGTAATGCCTGAATTCTTAAAATCTGTTATTGTTAAATTTTTAGACGACAGAGAAAAAACTGGATTAAAAGTATTTATTTTCCGTAAATTATTACCTGAAATTTTGTTCTGTAACTGAATGTTAAATATCATTCTTGGGTTAATGTGGATTTCGTAAACAGGATATGCAGCTGTGTCTAAGTGCAAACAAGGGACAGCGGAAACGAATCACGTCAATTGTGCCGGAATTTATATTTGTGGGCGTCCAGAAAATTATATAATGACAAATGTCGGTCAGTCGGGCTGAGAACAGGCCATGTATCCAGCTCCTGTGAAAGAAGACGAAGTAGAGAGGCCCTGAAGATTTGTATTTCAACGTGGTTTAAGAATTTATGGAGTCAATTATAACAGCTCTCTCTCTCTCTCTCTCTCTCTCTCTCTCTCTCTCTCTCTCTCTCTCTCATAGAGGCATTTCGATCCCTTTGTAAAGAAAGAAGAGAGTCCAGGTTTTTATAAACAAGTGATTTGGTCTTTCTGAACAGTTAATACTAAAATGTTCAGTTAAAATGTTCAGTTATGGCTGAAAATTAGAAATTATTAATGATAATCATATATATATATATATATATATATATATATGGGGGGGTGTATACGAGGGACGTTTAAAAGTTCCAAGCCTCCCACATATTTTAGATTTGTCACACACCTGTAACCTTAGTATGATTTTCATCAACAGAAATCTGAATAAACTTTTCAAGTTTTATGAGAATTGGTTTGGTTTCGTTGGATTTTATGGCATCTCAACCATTGTAAGTTTTTTTTACGACAAATCTTGTTTATGCATGTATATTAAATATATGATTTGTCGATACATTTTGTTGATTAGATTTTTAAATGAACCTTGACTCATTTTTTGCACATAGTTAAATGGTTTCAAAAATTTCTAACACAAATAATTGTATTTACTGTTAATCATGTTTTTTGGCCCACAGTCAACTGATTTCAGTAATTTCTATCAAACACAAGTCTATTTACAATTATTAATTTGTTTGTACACAGTTTAATGGGTTCAATTGTTGTTATCTGTAACATACCCGTACATGAATATATGTGAAACGTACATAGAATGTTCGAAACATATATACATAGAACATAGGAATCCCGAAAAACACTTACGACTTCTTAGTTCAGGTTCGAAACTCTTTATTACCTTTGAGATAAAAGGTTTTTCGACATAAGGAGAGAGGCACAATCTTTCTATGCTGGCTTTTTCATCTGCCCCCCGCCCAACACGTGTGGCGGCCGCCACAAGGCCACTGCGAGCTAGCGAAAGTCACCCTTCTTATTCGGACTGCAAGACTCAACTAACTGACTTTCTTTGAAATCCCCCAAAATCTCCGCGCGCGCTTCCGGTGCATGACGTCATTTACATCCCCAAGTCGCAATTTTCTATTTGGGATTTTTATTTTGAAATCTCTGAACGTCACATCTTCCCCGAGCGCACGTTAACACCTGCGCTCAAGTTTGCACCTAACTAACCCATGTGCTGAGCCGAAAGGTTCTCAGCCTAACTAAACCCAAAGGCAAGATATATAAAACGAGATCCCTCTGATATTACATATCTAACGCTATTAATACTCTTCAACATTAATTATTTGTTATTTAACACCAATTCTATTCAAAACTACTCATTCATTTGCACAGAGTCAAATGGTTACAAGTATTGCTAATAATTCTTCTCAACAATACATGAGCATTTATTGTAAAAATTATAAATCATGAAAATGTTTTAAATCTTTAACCTGTTAAAGGTTTCATATTTTTATAAATCATTTTAAATGTAAACTAAAAAAGAAAAAAAGGGAATCTTTTCATAAAATAAAAGAATACTTTTCATTTGAATTCATAGGTGAAATCTTTCAACTACAAATAAGGAAACGTTTTTAATTCTTAGCTTTCTCCCCTCTTTTATATCTCACTTACTGGTGCTCCTAAAATTGTTTAGTATAGTCACGGGCAGGGTATTCTTGATAAGTATTTAATAAGTTTAGATAGGCTTCAAAATAGATAAAAAGTGGATGGGTTTATCTATGATTCTAATTGGTTGATAATGTAATATTATTTAAGAAATATTTTGATCCATACTAGAAATTAAAAAAAAAGATTGGTTATTACGTGCAAAAACTAAAGCTTATCGAACCTATTTTGTTGCGCTAATATCTTTAGGAACCGTGTACATCCAAGCGACTTAGCTTAATAACCTTGCAATGGCAATCGGTCTAAGAGAAGGAAAACTGAATCCAAACCTGTTGAACTCTTAAAAATTAACCTTGTGTTACGTCATGCTCATGTAGTTTGTTTGCTTGTTTGTTTAGGTTTCATGGCATATCGATTTTTGTAGGTTATTTAATGCTAAATCCATTTTTATACAAGTAAACAGTTCTATTTAAAGCAATTCAGTTTAACATAAGTACACAGTTTAATTGTCAAAAGCATTTCTTTTCCAATCAATTCAAGCAGTTCTCATTCAAACCATTCTGTTTATAAATATAGTTTTTATTTACACACCGTTAAATGTCAAAACACTT
The DNA here is from genome assembly GCA_963585895.1 of Sepioteuthis lessoniana. Taxonomy (NCBI): domain Eukaryota; kingdom Metazoa; phylum Mollusca; class Cephalopoda; order Myopsida; family Loliginidae; genus Sepioteuthis; species Sepioteuthis lessoniana. Next base: position 18,198,654 of record OY757925.1, read on the forward strand.
CTATTTCAAACAATTCAATTGAGCATAAGTACAGTTTCAATGTTAAAATCACTTCCATTTCAAACAACTCAGCTTAGTATAAGAAAACAGTTCAATTTCAAACAACTCAGTTTAGCATAAGTACACAGCTTAGTTCTATTTGAGCCATAGATAGGACCCTCTCAAGTGCTACCATTCAGGGCTAGAGTCGAAATGGGAGTGATGACAATGAAGGTGTACACCGTATTTCCCAAAGCATTACTGGAATCTCACCATCAGATTATTTAGAGTTATATCAGGACACTTGTTGAGGGAGTCTTACTGCTGTGTAGAGATTCAGTCGATGTATTCTACAGCCCCAGCCAACTGGGCAATGCTCGTGAGGAGAGATTAGTTGATACATATGTCTGTATGTATATCAGTTTCTGTGTCAGTACGTGTATTTGTGTGTGTGTGTGTGTGTGTGTGTGTGTGTGTGTGTGAGAGAGAGAGAGAGAGAGAGAGAGAGAGAGTAGAGGTAGAACAAGTGATTTAAAGATCCTTTATGGTATACAATATTGTAACTGCATTGGGCATTTGGAATCAAGTAACCGAAGAATTTGACATGAATTTGGTCGATAATGTCACGTCCTTTATGTGTAGTAGGGTTTCAGGCAAGTTCTATTGTCTTCAAATCTGATCAGCAAGAAGAATAAAAAAAATAGATTTGGATTCCTAACTGAGTACGTCGTGCCGACTGATGAAAATCAGACGTTTTTTCTTCACCGATGAAATTTAGTTTAATTTGGTTGAATCTGATGGTATGTACTTCGTCATACCGAGTAAAAGAGGGAGTTCGATAATCTGATTGGTGGAAGCAAGATCTTGCTGGTGCTTGGTATATTTTCTAGTGTTGGCTTACTCATTCTGTATATGGAAAAGTAAATGCAGTAGAATGTAAGAATATTAATGAACAGTATATTGTTTCTTCCTAAAGAGCAACTTCTGCACTTGGATCAATCATTATACAAGATAATACTCATTGTCAGTTAACAGAAACAGTAAGACAATTCTTTGGAGATAAAAATGCCCAAAGACAAAATCTCAGCCCACGATCATCGACTTCATGTTAGATCTAAGAAATGTAGGACAGTGACTGATGTATAACAGATAATGAAGAAGAATAAAATGAAATCCCGGCTGAACAATGTGACAAATTATTGAAATGATACGGTTGACATCTACAGAAGGTTGTTAGGGTTTTATGGCATATCAACCTTTGTAAGTTATTTAATGTCAGATCGATTTTATACAAATAAGAAAGTAAAGTTAGCGATCTTAGTGGAGGGAAACCCGAGGGCTCCCTTTTCAATAGCTACTACATCGAGGTGTAAGGGAGGGATCTACTCCATTCCCAGGATTGCTCCACTTTACCCTTGATCCTCGCCTTATCGTGCTGGATGCTAAGCAAAGCGGCGTCAAGTACCATTTTTTGAGTCTTTGGTATGACTCGACCTGGGATTGAACCCCAGTCTCTTGGACCATTAGCGAACACTTTACCCATTAGGCCAATGGCCCGGTTAAATAATCTGTTCTATTTCAAGCTATTCAGTTTTGTGAAACAGTTCTAATTCAAACAAATCACTTTAGTATAAATATAACTTTTGTTTACACAGGGTTAAATGTCAAAATAGTTCTATATTAAACAACTCAGTTTCGCATAAGTACAATTTCAATGTCAAAAACAGATCCATTTCAAACAATTCAGTTTAGCATAAGTATACAGTTTAAATGTAAGTACACAGTTTAATTATCAAAAACATTTCTATTTCAAGCTATTTAGTTTAGTCAAATAGTTCTAATTTAAACAATACAGTTTAGCATAAGTACGTCGTTTAGTTCTATTTAACCCATAGATAGGACCTTATCAAATGCTGCCACTACGGGCTAGAGTAGACCTGGGAGCAATGGCAGTGAAGGGGTTCTCTGCATTTCCTATAACTCCGGTATTACTGGAACCTCACTGATGATGCATCCTCTTTAGCAAGGTATACTAGCAAACTTGCACGAGTGAGTTCGATTCTCACTGGGTGCCCCATTCATGCAGCCTTGTGCTACATCTAAGCACAATGCTTAGTAAATTACCACCCTCTTTCGCTGAAACACACACTTTGCCGGTCATCACCTTCTTCCCTGGTCAAATAGTGTCTGACCTCCAATCTTCTCTGACCTGCTATCCGAAAAATATCTACTTCAAAAAACCTTACCCTGAACTTTTAGACTCTCAAGCAGAAACTTCAAAGGATTGTCACTCTGCTGTCTTGAATTTGTTATTTATTTTGTCTATGGGTGTGTGGTCCGACCGGTGATTGAATTTGTTTATTTAAATCAAGCAATGTGAGTACAAAAGATATTTCTTTATGGAAAATTATTTGAAATCCTCTTAACTGCACACGTGGAATATTTTTAAAACTCTTATTTTTTATCTTAAACGTAGTTTTAATTTTTAAAAAGATATACAGCAAATCCCTTTTTTTTCTGAAAAAAAATCGAACTGTAATTATATCGCAACTTTTAAAACAAAAGTCTAATAACTATGATAGAATGTGAAATATTTTCTTATTTCTTCGTTTCATTTTGGATTTAATAGAATTTCACGTGATAGATTGCATTTCAATAATTGTCTGAAGATTGTTTTACAAAAAACTTAAATTTCAAATGTTAACTTATATATAAATAAATACATTGCTGACTAATATATATATATATATATATATATATATATATATATATATATATATATATATATATATTAGTCAGCAATATATATATATATATATATATATATATATATATATATATATATATATTAGTCAGCAATGAATAGGTAAGCTATCTGCAAATGAAAAGATTTTCAAAGAGAGTAGTAAAAGATATATAGATGCCCTTAAAAATAGTGGTTTTAAGGAGGATTTTAGGTATTTAAAACAAAATATAACAAATGAAATTACTAAAGAAAATAATAATTACGTTCAAAAAAATAAAAATAGAAAAAGGAAAATTATATGGTTTAACCTCCCTTTTTGTAAACTAGCCAATATAGATGTAGGTAAATATTTTTTGAGACTGATAGATAAACATTTTAAACAAGATAATATATTTCATAAAATATTTAATAGGAAAACCTTGAAAATAAGTTATTCTTGCACTAAAAATATTTCTCAAATAATAAATAGCCATAATAATGAATTAATTAATAAATTTCATAACCGAATTTATAACATAACATAATTTATTTCATAAATAATATTAATAGTAAAAAAATAGAATGTAATTGTAAATCTCAAAGTGATTGTCCAATGGATGGTTTGTGTAATTTAGATAACGTAGTATATCAAGCTATTATTTATCCAAAGGAGGACATAAATGATAAGAAATATTATATTGGCGTTTCATCTACTAATTTTAAGATTAGGTACGGAAATCATAAATATTCCTTCTCCCATGAGCATCAAAAAAATCAAACTGCTCTATCTAAACATTATTGGGGATTAAAAAATAAAGGGTTAACCCCTGACATTCAATGGTCCATATTGAAAAGATCTAGTACCCCAAAATCTTTCGATAGTAGGTGCAATCTATGTCTTGAAGAAAAGATCCACATTTTGCTTTTTCCTGAGCCAAAAATATTACTAAATAAGAGAAATGAACTAATAGCCAGGTGTAGACATAGGGCCAAATTTAAACTATAAATAATTAAACAAGTAAAATTTTTTTAAAAAGCATAAATTTATTTGAGAATTAGAGTTAATTTTGAGAATAAATAAAATAAATTGTTAGATAGAAAATTATGAAAAAGCATATAATATATATGTACTACGCATAAAAAATGTAACTGATTAATGCCTTCTAAATATTTTTGAAATTTTTGAAATTTTAAAATATTTAAGTAAATTAAATATTTGTTGTTGTTTTAATATATCTATTACTGCATCTTTACGTGAGATTATTAATTAAAATTTAAATCTAATTAGAAATATCTGTAATCTAAGTCTATATGTAAAATTAATTTTAAAAAAAATTGTTTTAAAATAAATTTACTACATTGCCAACCGAAAATTTAAATTTAAAACGGAAGTGGGCTTAATGAAGAGATAACTCTTCACCCCTCTTCTATCCCCTCCCACTCTTCTATCCCCTCCCACTCTTATGTGTCTACTCTAGTTTTTTTTATCTAATTGATCTGATGAAGTCCTGTTAATTTTTTTTCGTGTTTTTGAAAATTTCAAAAATGCGTAACAGGATGGAAATAAATTTATAATCCTTTGTGATTGGTTTCGTTGTTTTTTCTTAAAGAAAAAAAATATATATATATATATATACACGTGGTGTATTCAATAAATTCCAGACGTTTTTTGTACAGTCATTTAAAATTGGCGTATACTTTTGAAAATTCACTATGTTATTGCTATACATCTTATGAGATCATTGACCAATTTCTATGATTTCAGATTCAAATGAACAGCTACAGCAGCAATTATAATACACCCTACTAAAGCCTGATTATCACAGCTGGCTAATTTCAAAAATGCAATCTGGACGTGAGGAAGAACGATATGCAATAAAATTCTGTTTTAAACTTGGAAAAAATGCCACAGAAACTGATGGAATGCTTCAGACTGCTTTTCGACCATCTTGCATGAATCGAGCATCAGTTTTTGAGTGGCATAAGTGATTCAAGAAGGCTGGGAATCTGTGAGGGATAATGAGAGGTGTGAGAGGAGTAAGGAAGCTTATAGACCAGAGTTGATTGACCAAAGGGTTAGGGTTAGGGTAACTATGTTGAGGTTTAAAGGGTGTTCAGGAAGAGATTCCGTCGGAAGAGGCCAGCAAATCGAGTCAGTGGAATTTCCACCAGGATAATGCACCAGTCCACAACTCCATCCTTTTCACAGACTATATGGCCAAGATGGGCATCAAGACAGTTCCTCAGCCTCCCTATAGTTCAGACCTTGCTCCCTGTGACTTTTTGTTATTCCCTAAGCTCAGAGGCTGTCGTTATGAGACAACTGAGGAGATGAAAGAGGTTGTGACGAAGGTCATTGACACGTTCGCACAAGAAGACTTCCGTGGGGCCTTTCAGATGTTGTTGGGACGGTACAACAAGTGCATTGCAACCGAAGGAGATTACTTGGAAGGGGACTAGAGTTTCATGTGTGTACTATCAATAAAAGTGCCCATACGAAAAAAGTCTGGGGACTTATTTAATGATCCTCGTATATATATATATATATATATATATATATATATATATATATATATATCGTTTCGATACTGCTATATGGATGTACTACATGGACGCTAACTAAATGGATGGAGAAAAACCTTGATGCCAACTACACAAGAATGCTGCGAGCAATATTGAACAGGTCCTGGAGGCAACACCCAAGAAAGCAGCAGCTGTACGGCCAACTACCACTCATCACCAAAACTATCCAAATTAGACGAACCAGACATGCATGACATTACTGGAGAAGTAGGGACGAGCTCATAAGTGATGTACTACTATGGACCCCTTCACATGGCCTAGCAAAAGCAGGGTGGCCAGGTCGAACCTACATACACCAGCTCAGTGGGGATACGGGGTGTAGCCCAAAGGACCTGCCGGAAGCGATGAACGATAGGGAGAGGTGGTGAGAAAGGGTCAAGGATATCGGTGCCGATGACACGACAAGATGAGATGATATATTCCTTAAAATGTAAATCTACACATATTTATTATTCCCACATCACCATCTGAACTTATACGCATGGATGAATACATCTGTCTCTCTGTCTCTCTCTGTCTCTGTCTCTGTCTGTCTGTCTCTCTCTCTCTCTCTCTATATATATATATATAATGGCAACCTGAAATTTCAAGAGTTGAGAGAATTTATTTATTTATTCATTTATCTATTTATTTATTTGAAATTTTTTTTTTTTTCAGAATATAAGAAGAAAAAAAAAAGATAAAGACTAGTGTTTACCTACTAAACAAATATTTTTGTACATTATTTTTTTTCTGAAATAAAAATACACACCTTTTGAAATTGAACAAAATTTATAGTTTTAATGCATTTTTTTAAATTTCCGATTTATATTTTATGAGGATTTATCTGTTCGAGAAATATAAATATTTTCCCATATAGAAATGTATTTCTTAGAAAATTCAAAAAATTAAAGGAAGGGGTTACTGATTTCAAAAAAGTAAATGTCGTCTACAATATTTTTTACAAATGAAAACATTTCAAAACTATTTCGAAGAAGTGAAACAAGGGAGATAATTGTAGAATGCTTTGTTATATCTGAAAATTCTTTAAGTGACGATAGCCAAAAATTACCGCAATAACTCGACTCCGAGTTGCCAAATTGACTCGAAACCAATATCACAATCATCGTCGAACAAATTCATAGGTACCGTCACATAGAAAATTTGATGAGAAAATATATCTTTTGCCTCTAATTGGAAAGAAACAAACGCTTACTTACATACATATATATATATGTATGTGTGTGTGTGTGTGTGTCCTGGATATGGAATCAAGCCATCTAATGGTGAGGTTCCAATCCTGGAGCTTTGGAGAATGTGGAGTATCCCTTCATTGCCATTACTTCCGGCTCTACTCTGACCTGGAGTAGAATCCCCGAATAGAGTCCGAGTCTAATTCATTTAAGATTAAGGTTAACTATAACCCGTTTACCAGATACTGGTATAAGGGTTAGAGTGTTCACCAATGGTCCGGGAGACCAGGGTTCAATCCCAGGTCGAGTCATACCAAAGACTCAAATAATGATGCTACCTTGCTTAACAGTCAGCATTATAAGGTAACGATCAAGGGTAAAGTGGAGGAATCCATGGAAAGGAGTAGCACCCTCCCCTACACCTTAGTGCAGTAGCTAGGGAAAAGGAAAACTTCGGGTCACCCTTGATTACGGTCGCCAACATTACTTACTTATAAGCTGCTTATTTACAAAACATATGTATAACCATTTAACTCTGTTCAAACAAATGGGCTCAGGCTCATTTTAAAATTCTACCAACCAACAATTAGATTACAAATCATATTTTTAATATAATTATCAACAGTATTTGGCAGTAAATAATCCACAAGGGGTTTTATGGCATAAAACCTAATCTTCCAACAAAAACGAAGAAATTAGAGCCTAAGTGGTTTAGCTGATTTTTCATTGACTTATTTACACTTTTTATATTCTAAAAATTGCTTATCTAATTAACATTTGTATTTAAAATTATTTTTTTTAATTTTTGGCTCGAAAGTTTCTATCAAAGAAACTTAGGAATATTTACTTCGGTAAAGATATAACAGTACAAAAAATGAGTTTAATGCTACTGTATCAAAATAGTGTTAAGTGAGCGGTGTTTCTACAAGTTATGGTAAATCTCCATTCAGACAGAAACAATTAAGAATGATTAGGGGTTCTACATATCGAACTTGTTTACAGAACTCGTCGGAATTTTCAGGCATCAAACATAAAAGAATTTAAGAATGTATATCTTTGATATCATTGGTTCACGATAATATTCCCTCTAGAGATTAGAGACAAGGAACAGCTCCAATCTGGTAAAAAAAAAAAAAAGAAAAAGAAATAAATAAATAAAACAAGTTATTTTCTTTTATTCTATTACCCCATCGTCAGATTTAAACATATGATTTTTTACATTTCTTTTTTTTTTTTTTTTTGAGTTTGTGAACAGAACCCGACCAATAAATAAATAATTAAATAACAACGTGAAAGATTAAAAAATTTGGTAGAGACCAACATTTTTTTCTTCTTCATCTGCCAGGCTAGAGTACTGATGAAGTAAAGGTTTGTAAAAAAAAATTAAAAAAAGATAAAATAGAAAAAACTGAACTAAGAATTACCACCACTTCACCCTTTCCGTAACCATAAAAGAGGAGATGAAAAACTTTGAGCAAGGCAGTATTGTAATCATCCATTTCTGTTTGTGATGTACTTGTCTGGGCTGGGATTTCTTTCCGGAATCAAAATACCTGAGTCCCACCCAAATATATATATATATATATATATATATATATATATATATATATAGTTCGATACACGAAAATATATATATACAAATATACACAGTCCAATGAATAAATGTGAGTATGCGTACACACACACATACATACATATATATATATATATATATATATATATATATATATATATATATATATATATATATTCGCTGCTCTCAAAAAATAAGCACACACATATATGAATATGTGTGCATATACGTGCGTGTACGTACATTTCTATATTTATATGTATACATATATGATAGTATGTTTACTCACATACAAGTGTATGTAAATGTGTATATATGTATGTGTCTGTGTATATGATTGTATATTTATTGTCAGATGTTCATACGCATGTGTACATATCTTTACGTATACATACATGTTTTATATACAATTACATATATGAATATCCTCACACGCACTTCACGCATGCGTCGCACGCACTTACTACAAGCACCCACGCACGCATATTTACACACGAAAATATGTATATGTGTGTGTTTATATCTACATATATGTAAAGGTATATATATATATATATATATATATATATATATAAGCGCACACACATGTATATGAACACGTACATATGTATATAGGGAGAGAGACAGAGACAGAGAAGGGTAGATGGCGAGTGAGAGAGGGACGTGTTAGTGGGTCACAAATGATGAACCAGTTGAAGAGTCGTGCCCGTCTTATCTGAAGAGGAAATAGAAACAAAATTGATTGAGAGCTGACAGAATGGATGACGGGGTGGGGGTTATAAAAATAAAACAAGACTGGATGAGCGGGAAGAAAGAAATGTTGGTGATGGGCAGTGAGAAGGGCGGGGTCGTCAGGCAATGGAAAATCGATGTTTTGCTTGTACAAAGGCAACGAGTTATGATGTAAAAAATAAGAAAAGAGAGGACGAGGTGAAATCTTGGAAATAGATAGAAGAAGAAAGAAAGAAATAAAGAAAGAACGAAAGAAGGAAACGGAAAAGAGAAGAAGAAGGGTGAAAGGAAAGTTAAAAAGTGAATAAGTGGCCAAGCAAAGACCAAAAATTACGTGAACAGAAAGAAAGAATAAAAGGAAAAAAAAAAAAGAAGACTTTTGAAAATATGGACAAAGTAAAAAAATGTATTAATTGACTCTTATTATTATATGACTCCTGCGAGTTTTTCTCAGCAGCGATAGCTGATGGGCTTTGACTGGAGTCCGAGTGATTGCAATTCTCGCCAGTTCTCCAGGACTCTTCTCAGTATTCTGGCCGATCTCAGTAATGCTGTTGTTTGGATGATCTCTGTTCTTCCTCTGATTTCCGACTTGTCTCGCCACCTTACGAAACTTGCTCAGTTGGCTGGGGCTGTAGAATATACCGACTGCACCTCTGCAGGGGGGTAAGAACCCCATACAACGAGAGACATGGATATGACACTTGAAAACCTGATGGTGAGGTTCCAGTGAGGCTGGACCTTTGGGGAATGCAGAGCACCCATTCATTGCCATTGCTCCCAGGTCCGCTCTTGCCCGGAATGGTAGTACCTAATGAGGCCCTATCAATGGGTTAAATAGAATTAACTACATACTTATGCTAAACTGAATTGTTTGAATTAGAACTGTTTGACTAAGCTGAATAGTTTAAATAGAAATGTTTTTGACAATTAAAATGTACTAACATTAAAACAGCGTGCTTATGCTGAACTGAATTGTTTGAATTGGAACTGTTTTTGACATAGAAACTGTATTTACACTAAATTGAATTGGTTAACATAGAACTGTTTTGACATTTAATTGTGTGTAATCAAAATCTGTGATTAAACTAAACTGAATTAGCTGAATTAGAGCTGTTTTGACGATTAAACTGTGTACACATGCTTGGCTGAGTCGTTTGAAATTGAAGTGGTTATTTACATAAAAATGGATTCGGGATTAAATAACCTACAAAGGTTGATATGCCATAAAATCCAACCAAACAACCAACTTTACCAAGCCTTTGGGTACCGTTCTAACTACACCATTTATAATTTGTATCACCGTCACGTTCATGTTCCATAACGTTTTTAGGGACGGCAAAGTTCACTATTCGGCAGATTTTTTTAGTAAATAATCACTAAGTTTGATACTTTTAGCCGGGGTTAAGGAACCTCTTTGTGTCTCAAAATATCAGTGAAATTTCCATATTCTCCAGGATGGATTCTAGTTTGTGCATATGCGATTGAGTAGTATGGTCGAATTAAAAAAATTTGCTCAATTCCCAGTAAATCGACTTGTCCACGCAGGCTTGTGTACCATTGCGGTACCAATGAAATATTTTTACTCCGTGTGACCCCTCCATATAAAAAGTAGACGAACGCTAAACCCTGTTAAGCTACTCAAAAGTTTATTTACTGCTAGGTATCAAGTAGTCTCCGTGAGAAAGAAAGACAGTAGAAAAACTCAGACGAAGGCGTCAGCTAGACAAAAGTAAGCAACATATCATGTTGGGAAAGAGACAGCAGACACAGACCTTGAATTTTTTTCTGGTTTTAAACATGTTTGTCCACTGGGTTACGTAGTCTAACGCCCTCTTTCGAACGCCCTCCAAAAATTTGGGCTCGTAAACTTTCGTTTCCTCGCATCTTTGTGACTGGTGTTCTACAGACGTCTTTAGCTTATCCCTTCTAGCTGCCCATGTCGGAAAGGACATAAGTCTTCTCCTCACTTCCGCCGCCTGTCTTGCCGGTGGGAAAGACATTCGCTTACGCTTGCCCTGCACATGGGCACGAGATATTTGAACCTCCAGTCGTCCCTAGTCATTTTTAATTACCACGAGTGCCTCGGCTTTCCTATTCGGACACTTCTGTCTGCCTTATATATTTATTTATTCAAGTTCAATTTTCTTCGAGCTGTTCAATTACGTTACACTTGTATAGTATTGTTCTCATTTTGTACTAGTTAGCGGCATATTATTATTGTTGTTATTATTCTAATAATGATAATAATAATAACAAGAACAAGAACATGAACAAGAAGAAGAAAACCTGGATTTTGCCAGAGAGCTGAAAAAAAAATATTGAAGTGATACTGATATTAGTTGTTGGTGGTGCCCTTGAATCGGTCATAAAGGCCTGGAAACTACTGAAGAAAGCTGGAGATTAGAAAAAACTGGATTGACTACATTATTAAAATCAACGTGAATATTTAAAAGAGTTTGGGAGACTGGAGGGGAATCACTCAGATTTCAGTGAAGAAGAACTAGTTAAAACTTGTGTGAATAACTTACAGAGAATGAAATAAAAACAACCATAAAAATAAAAACAACAGCAAGTGTAATAATAATAATCATAATAGTAATGTCAGCTTCTATACTCAGAAGAGTCCAAGAGATCTGAGGAAACTTGCTCTCACTCAGACTCTAGTGAAAGACCACCAGCATTAGCTGGTGTGAAAAACTCCCAATAATAATGATAATAATAAATTGAAAGAAAGCGAAAAGAGAGATAAGTACCAAGACCTTACCAGAGAACTAAGAATGTAATGGATCATGATAGTGATAGTAATAGTATTTGTAATTGGTGCGCTTGGAACCCTCATCAAATGTTTGATAAGAGAGTTGACGTTGGAAATTGGAGAATGAAAAGAGATTATATAAACTACAGTATTACAGGGATTAGCCGGAATACTTAGAATACTTCTGGACACATATGGAAACTTTCTGTCGTTCAGACTTAAGTGAAAGACTATCAGCTAACGCTGGTGCCAAAATCTCGCTAGGAAAAACCTGGACCTGGCTAAGAAAAGGGAACTTTAAGAGAGAAACAGATTCTCTCCAAATAGCAGCACAAAACAACGCCATAAGAACCAATCATATCAAAACGAGAATAGATAAGACGCAACAACATAGCAAATGTTGGATATGCGGTGACAGAGATGAAACCATCAATCACATAATAAGCGAATGCAGCTAATTAGCACAGGAGTATAAGACAAGACACGACTCGGTGGGCAAGGTGATCCACTGGGAAATGTGCATGAAATTTAAATTTGACCATACGAACAAATGGTATATGCATAAACTGTCCTAAAAAATGGCACACATAAATTCCTATGGGGCTTTGACGTACAAACGGGTCACCTAATCTCGGCTAGAAGACCAGACCTTATAAGAATCAACAACAACAAAAAAGGAGAACTTGCAAAATTGTCGACTTTGATGTCCCGGCTGACCACAGAACAAAACTGAAAGAATGTGAAAAGAAGGATAAGTACCCCGACGTTGCTAGAGAATTGAAAAAACTGTGGATCATGAATGTGACGATTGTACTAATTGTGATTGGTTCTTTTGGCACTGTAACTAAAGGATTATCTAAGGGCCTGGGGGGCTTGTAAGTTGGCGGACGAGTGGAGACTATCCAAATGACAGCATTATTGAAGATGGCCTGAATACTGAGAAGAGTCCTGGAGACTTGATGACACTTGTTGTCACTCAAACTCCGGTGAAAAACCATCAGTTGATGCTGATGTGAAAAACTCTCGAGGAGTATATAATAGATATAATAATAATTTTTTGGTGGATGGTCTGAAAGCATAAATAAATGCGTGGTGGTTGATTTAGAATTGAATTTTCACGAATATCCCGTGACTTTTTATGATAAAAAAAGGTCCCAGCAGAAGAGTAACCGTATAGATTCAAACAACAGCCCACTGAGAGGTGGAAGGAACAAATCTTTGCTACTTAGTATCAACTATTTGAATGAAGAATCTGGTTCGTAAAATTTGTCTTTAGTTTAAACGTATAATGGATGTTATCTAGTTTCCCTTTCAACTTAAATCTTTGCTATATATTTGTAATGTGAAGGAAAACAGCGCGACTAATTTACAATTGTATTTTTCAGCAATACTATTCAAAAGAAACATGTGCTAGATTTGAAGATTTTGGTTATCTGCGAGAAATCCTATACTGTTTGTTTGTGAATCGCTGAAGTAGAGGAAAATTAGTATATTTACGAGATGATTTGCAGACGGAATTTAAGGGTGAACAAGTAATGTCAACAATAAGACCGACAAAATTGGTCGGAAGGAGTATATTCCTCATTCTGAAGGGGTCAGTAACAAGCCCAAATGACAAACATTGTAATACCAGCAAATAACTCAGGGGTTACTAGTTGGAGCTAGATTGTAAATATAGCCTCACGATGGACTTTACCAAGTTAAAACTAAACCAATTTGTATTTTATCATGTATATATATATATATATGGAAGTAAATTCTATACAATATTCCTAATAAGTCTAATGACGTAATTTAAAACAACAAACGCTTATTCACTAATCAAGCAGCCAACTTTTTCTTGTCATACAAATTTTCCTCTAGGTTTTTGTATTTTGCATTTTTAAACATCCATTGTTGACTTAACATCGCTAATATCACCTGTCATGGTCCTGATGATGGTTCAGTAGAACCAAAACTTCTCAATAAATCTCTCCTTCCATTTGGATTACCTTGTTATCAATTTATATATATATATATATATATATATATTGGTGACCCACTGAAAAACTCCCTTACAATAAGGGTTCTAAATTACATCTGTGTCAGGCGCGCAGATAATAAACAACCCCTGTGTCTGGCATCGCCACGATATACTACTCATGAAAAATGACAAATCGAAACATGATTCAACGTGGGATCCAGACAGCAGGTTAGGGTGTCATTATCGACAGGTGATCGTTTGATAGCCAACATGAGGGATCTGGATGTTGTCTGTTCTTCTTTCAGGTACACAAACGATTTACAAATAAACCGATCAAACCAGAGGTAAAGACACGGAAAATGGACTGGGAAAGATAACAAACTAACCCTATACTGTTATTTTAGGTGCAACCCAACAAAAAAAAAAGATATTGAAAAAGAATCATTGAAATTTGGACAGAATACACCAAACTAAAGAAATCGCTGAACAGGTTAGGACAATAATAAAGAAATTTTCGTTTTCTGAACTTCAAATACTGGAAATCCACCAACAAATATATTTGGAAACATATCAACAGACCCCTAAAACTGTAATCGAGTCACTAAATATAGAAAAACTCGAAACTCCTAACCAAAAGCAAGCGCTAAATGATAATTACTGAAACACCGCAAACACAACCACACAAACACAAACCCGAGAAGATAAAAATGAATGTAGAGATCATAAAAAGAATTATATCTGAAAAGAAAACCACTTTGCCTTCTTTTAGTATTCATGAATGGAGAACAGTCAAGTTGAAAACCGGAAAAATAAACGACTTATTGACAAACATCCCGACGAACAACATCAAGGAATTAAACGATCTAATCTATGCAGGAGCGAAATTAGTTTGTCGAAATGTGGGTTCTGCTAAAGACCATAAACAGAAAGTCAAAAGCCTGATGGGAAATCAAGTTGGAAATGTAGATTAAAAAAACTACAAGAACAAGCAAAAATGCTTTGACAGAACATTAAAATATATTTGAACGAGGCGGAAAAAACACGACAGATAAAACGAAAAATACAATTTGAAGAGACTAATCAGAAACTACTGACGAGAGAAGGAAGACTAAAAGATACCAAGACAAGACAAAACAGGACATTCCAAAACAATGAAAGAAAATTTTACCTGCAAGTAGGGGAAGAATGGACGAAGACATACCAGCAAACGGATTCGAAAGAAGAAAAAAGATTTTGGAACAAAATATGGGAACGGAAAGATCATAACCAAAAACGCCGAAGAGATAAACATGGAAAAAGAGCTGCGATTACTCGAAGATGATCCAAAGGTGAAAATACACCTCGATTTACTCAAAGCAGCACTTAAAAATATCAAGCTGGAAAAGCCCACGGCTTGATAGCATGCAAGGATTTTGGTTTAAAAATATTATCTCCATCCATGACAGACAGAGAACCTAAATTGATAAATGCATAAAGAAAACTGAGATACCCGAATCGATGATTAAATGAAAGACCACCCATTTCCAAAAAAAAAACTCCAAAAAGGAACCGCCACAAACAACTATGGGCGCATAAGGTTCCGTCCGATGATGAGAAAAATACTTACCGAATAATTTTGGGAGGAGATTTACTATTCATTGATAAGCCGCGGACTCTTCTCCGAGGTACAGAAAGAATGCCACAAGGGAACCAGAGGCATCAACACATCCTCAACGAGAGTAAAACGAAACGAAAAAAACTAGCTATGGTGAGGATTGACCTAAAAAAGGTTTACGATATGATCCCACAAAACTGATATTACAATGTCTCAAGAGGTACAAAATCCTGACGAAGTCATAAAGTTTATCGAGAAAACCGTGCAAACCTGAAGAGTGGAATTGACAGCAGGAGGAAAAAGCTGAACAGAAGTAAAGATCCAGAGAGGCATATTCTAGGGAGATGCACTATCACCATTACTATTTGTAATTGCGATGATACCACTCAATCACATTCTCAGGAAATACACAGCCGGATACAAACTCAATGGGTAAAAAGAAAAGATCAACCACTTCATGTACTTCATGTACACGGGCGACATCCATCTGTTTTTCAAAACAAAAAAAAAGAATTGCATACTCTAATACAAGCTGAGGAAAATATCCAGTCAGGATTATGGGATGGAATTTGTCACAGAAAAATGCGTTATTCTAATAATGAAAAGAGGGAAACAACACACGACGGAAAGAATCGAACTACCAAATCAAGAAAAAATCAGAACGGTTGGAGAAAAGGAAACCTACAAATACTAGGGAATATTGGAAGCTAACTCCGTCAAACAAGTGGAGATGAAAGAAAAAATTAAAAATGAATATCTCAGGAGAACGTGAAAAGTTCTTGAAAGCAAACTATATATAAGGATCCTTATAAAAGGGGAAAATAACAAGGCTGTCCCAATCATAAGAAAGACTAATTACAGCCACAAAAACTATATTGACAACACGAGGAACAACAGAACAAAAATAACAAAAATCAAAAAATAGGAAGAACAACAACTCTGTAGATGGTTTAAGCTACTAAAAAGCGATATCTCATACGAGAAAACGTAGACGTGGGTAAAAAAAGGGAAATTTGAAGAGAAAAATTAATTACTTTGGATACCAGCACAAAACAAGGACCAATCACATCAAAACAAGAATAAATAAGACGCAACAAAACAGCAGATGTAGATTCTGCAGTGATACAGACGAAACGATCAATCACACAATGAGCAAGTGCAGCAAATTAGCACAGAAAAAGTAAAAGACTATACCCGACAGGGTAGGCAAGGTGATCCACTGGTAATTGTGCAAAAATTGAAATTTGACCATACGAACAAATGTTATGGGCACAACCTAGAATCTGTCCTGGAGAATGAGACGCACAAACTCCTCTGTGATTTTGAGAAATAAAGGGATCACCTAATTTCGGCCAGACGACCAGACCAAGTTATAATCAACTAGAAAAATAGAATTTGGTGAACTGTGAACTTTGCTGACCCGGCTGACCACTAAGTAAAATTGAAGGACATCGAAAAGAAAGCTCAGTACCTCCACCTTGCTAGGGAATTGAAAAAATTGTGGAATATGAAACTGACTGTGATACCAATTGTAATTAGTGCTCTTAATACAGTCACTAAAGAATTGGCACAGGGAGTGCCGTACTTTCAAATAAGAGAACGAATGAAGACTATCCAAGCTACAGCATTATTAAGGTAGGCCAGAATACTGAAGAGAGTCCTGGAGACTTGAGGAGACTTGCTGTCACTCAAAGTCCAGTGAGAAACCATCAGCCAACGCTGATGTGAAAAAATTAAAAAGGAGAGAATAATGACGCTGAATCTTTTCTAATATCAGCACAAAAAAAAACCATAAGGGCCAAATATGTCAAAGCAAATATAGATAGGACGCAATAAAATAGCAAATGTAGGTTATGTGTTAATAGAAACGAAACGAATAATCATATAAAAGGCGAATACAGTAAATTAGAGAAAAGAGTGTATAAGAGTAGACACGACTGGGTGGAAAAGGTTATCGACTGAGAATTGTGCAAGAAATTGAAATTTGACCATACAAACAAATGGTTTATGCACAACCCGGACTTCATCCAGGAGAATGAGATGCAAAAAATTATCTGGGATTTTGAGATACTAATCTCGACCAGACGACCAGACCTTATAATAAGTAAAGTAAAGTTAGCGACCGTAGTCGAGGGTGACCAGAAGGTTCTCTTTTTAATAGCTACTACACTGTGATGTAGGGGAGGACGCTACTCCTTTCTATAGATTTCTCTACTTTACCCTTGATACGTACCTTATATCTGAGTGTTAAGCAAGGAGATACCAAGTAACATTTTTAAAGTCTTTGGTATGAAGCAACCTGGGATTGAACCCAGGTCTCTCGGACCATTGGCGAACACTCTACCCACTAGGCCAATAAGCAGCCAAAAAATCTTATTATATAATCGGAGTAAGACCACCAGACTTAGTGATAGTCAACAAAAAACATGTAAACCTGTTAAATAGTGGACTTTGGCGTCTCGGCAGACCGCAGGGTAAATATAAAAGAAAGTGAAAAGAGAGATAAGTTCCAAGACCTTGCTAGAGAACAGAAAAAACTATGGAACATTAAAGTGTCTGTGATACTAATAGTACTATTTACCAACCCCTCCGCTCGGGCAGGATATGACACAAGGTCAATTTTTAAGCGGAGTTTAACAGGTTTGAATTCAGAGTTTTCCTTCTCCTAGACTAGTTGCCTCATCAAGGCTGAAGAACCTAGTCCGTCCTACTATTTACCCATATCTGGAGGGAGAATAAGGGGGTTCATACCTTTCCCAAGGGTATTTGTCCGAAAGTGAACGTAATAGCGCGACTGGAGTACGAACTCGCGTACTACGATTCCGCAGTGCATCGCTTTAACCATTACACCACGAGGACACCCTAATAGTAATTGGTGTGTTGGGTAAAGTCAGCAGAAGATCGGTAATGAATCGGGGGGATTTGGAAGTAAGAGGACGATTGGAGACCATCAAAAATTAAAGCATTTTTAAGATTAGCCAGAATACAGAGAAGAATTCTGGAGACTTGAGATGACTTGCTGTCATTCAAATTCCAGTGAAAGACCATCAGCTAACGCTGTGGTTAAAAATTCTCAATGGATAATACCTAATCCTGGCCAGAAGACCAGACCGTATAATAATCAACAACAAAAAAAAAAAAAAAAGAGAGAATTTGCAAAATTATCGACTTTGCTGTCTCTGCTGACCACAGAGTAAATTTGAAGGAATTTGAAAAGAAGGATAAGTACCTCGACCTTGCTAGAGAACTGAAAAAGCTGTGGAACATGAAAGTGATGATTGTACTAATTGTGATTGGTGCTTTTGGCACAATAACTAAAGGATTATCAAAATGCCTGGAGGACTTGGAAGTTGGCGGACGGGTAGAGACTACTCAAATGACAGCATTGCTAAGAACGGCCAGAATCCTGTAGACTTGAGGAGACTTGTTGTCACTTAAACTCCAGTGAAGAACCATCAGCTAAAACTGATGTAAAAAACTCTAAAGGAGTTGTTAATAATAATGATAATAATCCAGTCGTTCAAGAAAAGGTACGACTGGATAGAGTAGGTGATCCACTTGGGATTGAGAGGGAGACTGAAATTCATCATACTTTAACTCTGTAGAAAAAAAAAAAAGGGAAGATTAATGGATTAAAATGAAAAAAGTCAAACAAAAAGAGGGTTGAAATATAGAATAAAAATCAGAAGGAGGAAAGTTAGAGAAGGAAAGAAAAAAGAAAAAAATTAGAATCAAAAAGGGGAGAGTAAAAAAGAGTTAAAAAAAGAACAAAACAGAAAAAACCGAAACAAAAGAGGAAAAAAAACAATAGAAGAAAATAGGAAATAAAAATTAGACAGAAGAAAGTAACAAAAGAAAAATGAATAAATGAACGAATATAAAACGAAGGAAAGTAAAAAGAGAAAATGAAAGAAAATGATGTGAAGAGAAGAGAAAAGGACTGAAACGAAAGAGAATGTAGATCAGGAGAAGGAAAAATGAAATTAAAATTAGACCGGGAAATGGTTTTATTTTCGTTGAAAATTAAAACTATAGACGAGCCGAATTTAGTAAACGACGATAGTTTTAGTGGTACAAATAAAGAGAAAATTAAAAATTAAAAAAAAGAAATCAGAAAGATAAAGAAGTCAGACCAAACTTAGGATAAAAGAAATATAACCAAGAAAGAAAGAATAAAAAGACAACTGACATGAAGTCAATAACATCTACAACGAAAGATGAGCGATGGTGGAAAATTGGCGGATGAAGTCGAAGTGCTGTCTGTGTTGGATCAAAGATATATTGGTAACATTAATTTTGATCTTCCAATAGTTTATGGAGTTTTTCAGTTGACCTGAGTAAGTTAGCTGAACAAACACGCGTATAAAATGAGATAAAAAGAAGAAAAAAAAAAAGCGAATGGATGAAACAGAAAGAAGGAAATAGTCGACAAAACGGTAGACATTGTTTAAAAGAGTCGAAAGATTGTTTGCTTGGAGAATAGAAATAATAAAACGTAAGAACGAAAAGAATAATGAATGAAAAGATATGAGTACAAAATGTATCTAACCACTTAATAAAAAAAAATGCCCGGTCTGTAGAGCTCAGACTGTATTCCCCCACAGAGGGGTATGACTCCCCCGCCACCAAAAGGAGTGTATCGTGCAGGATACAAAGTGAATCTGATCGTGATGCTCCGGTTTTAGATCTATTGGGAGTAAAGCGCATTTATTCTTTGCTATTACTCCCAGGTCAACTTTGCTAGTACCTGTTAGGGTTCCATACGTGGAAAAATAGAATTTTTTAAAATTATTTACAAAGGCTTATCATTATTAGTTACTGGTAACCATGCGATTATTTTAATTTTTTTTATCTTGGAATATGATATAACATAAACATATAAAATAAACTCTGAAAAACTAACGACACACACACACACACACACATTATATGTATATATATATATATATCATGTCGTGCCGCTAGCATGGATACCCCTGATCGTCTCTCGCCACTTTTCCCTATAGTTCATCGCCTCTGGCAGGTCTTCAGGGCCACATCCCGTATCCTCACATAGCTGCTGTATGTATATTCATGCTGGTCGTCCTGCTTTTGCTCTGCCATATGTGGGAGGCCATCGGAGTACATCCCTTATAAGCTTGTCCCTGCTTCTCCAGCAGTGTCCTGCGTGTCTGGTTCGTCTAACTTGGATAGTTTTCGTGATGGGAGGCAGGTGGCCGTATAGTTGGTGCTTTGTGGGGTGTTTACGCCAGGACTTATTCAATATTGCTCGCACCACAAACAATAAACAGTCTGGCCGGCTTGGGCTGTTTAATACACCGACTGCATGTCTGCAGAGGAGTTAAACTCTACCACAACGACTGTACTGTTTTAACACAAAACAATCTGAGTGCTGGAGCTTTGAGGAATGCAGAGTATCCCATCATTGCCATTGCTCCGTGCTCCACTCTGGCCCGGAGTGGTAGCACCCGATTGAGTCCTATCCATGGGTCCGAAAGACTTGTTTGATATTTAAAGTGGGTGCAAACAAATGAATAATGCTTAATTGAATTGTCAGAAATAAAACTGTTTGATCATTTAACAGTATGTAAACAAATGACTGATGCATAATTGAATTGTTCATGATAGATAACAATACTTTAAACATTTTAACTTTGTTGACTTAAGCTAAATTGAAATGTAAGAAATAGAACAGTTTGATACTTTAACTGAGTTTATCGGCAAAATTTGGATACAAATCACATATATGATATATACGCAAAAAACAGGATTTGGCATTAAATAACCATTAATGGTTGATATGCCATAAAAACAAACCAAACTCTCTAATTATAGAATAACCCCAGAAGGGTTAAATGACATTAAAATCAATCAATTAATCTTTTTTTTTAAAGCATGCTTTAAAATGATTCTTTATTTCAGCGTCTTTTTCGACTTTTAAAAAAGTTTCAGGGCGGGAATAAAAAGAAACATTGTTTTATTTTTCATATTGTCTTCATTGTGTACAATCCTTTCAAATAACACTATTATGTTTGGGAAAAGCCCCAAAATTTGGAAAGTAGCTGATATACCTGAGTAAAGCAATATTTCGCTCTAAGTAAAGTTGGCGACAATAGTTGAGGGTGATCTGAAGGCTCCCTTTTCGATAGCTACTACACCAACGTGTTGGGGAGGGCGCTACTCCTTTCCCTGGATTGCTCAACTTTTCCTTGATCAGTACCTTATAATGCTGAGTGTCAGTTAAGGAGGAATCAAGTACCATTTTTTGAATTTTTGGTATGACTCGACCTGGGATTGAACCTAGGTCTCCCGGGCCATTGACGAACACTCTAACCACTAGGCCAATGTCCGGTTTAGTCATTTCAAAAATAGATAGGCGTCGTATTAAGATGAATGCCACAGTAGAAGAGTACACATGCTCACTGACAAGGAGGGTGACACAATGGCGTAGTGGGAAACGTGCTGGACTGTCACGGTCTAGTAAGCGAGTTCGAACTCTAGTCGCGCTCTGAAATACAATGATTGGACGGATGGAGACTGTCCAAACTACAGCATTATTGAGATCGGCTTGAATGCTGAGAAGAGTCCTGGACAATTGAGGAAATTTGCTGCCACTCAGACTCCAGTGGAAAACCATCAGATAACGCCTTGTGAAAAACTCTCCAATGAGTGAAACTATGATAATGATAATAATATAGAGTCAAGGAAGACTAATTACAGCTATCAGAAACAACAAAGGCAATATAAAGTTAAACAGAACAAAAATAACTAGGAAACAAAAATGTTGTATAGTAATCAATGAACGAATGAAACGCTTCTTTATAGAAATATATCTCCCATTTTATTCTCGAAAGGGGCCCACGGTTTGTTGGTTTGAGAGATAGATGGAGAGACATATACACAGAGCGGGGTCATCTTCTTGTTCAATACCATCTTCCGGGAGCCAGGGGTGCCAACGCTTGCACCCTCTTGCAAGCGGTATCGCCAGAAAAGTCCGAGACGCCTCTAATCAGCTGCGTGTCCCTGCCTCGACTCTCAATTCACTGCACTCTGTCTAAATCTAACCGCCTGGTTATGACAGGGTCTCCTTCTGGTTACACACCTGTTGGACTTGGCTGCCCTGACGCGCTGTCATCCCCCTGTTTGCTAATCACAACGTGACAGCTCGTCAAAGCACACGGGGTCACAGGGAAAGAACTGAAAATCCATGTCATTGGTTATATAACAGAAATAGGAAGAAAAATGTCTACTTCAAACACCTAACAAACGAAATCGCACATGAGAAGATCTGATCATTGCAAAGAACAGGAAGCTTTAAGAAAAACTATATCCATTCTGATGACAGCACAAACCAACGTCATAAGGACCAACTATCTTAAAGTAATGATCGATAAGACATAACAGAACTGCAAGTGTAGGTTATGTGATCATAAAAACGAAACGATCAATTACATAATAAGCGAAAGTAGCAAACTAGCAGAATATGATTAGGAGACTAGATACGACTGGACGGGACCGGCGATGTACTGGAAATTGTGCAAAAATTTGAAATTTTACCATACTACCTAATAGTATAAACATAAGAAAGAATCCGTCCAAGAGAATGAGATGAATCAAATTCTCTGGGATACAAACAACTCACCTAAACTCTGCTTGAGAAGACCTAGTGAGAGTCAACAACAAAAAAGGGTACCTACTGAATAGTGGATGTTGCCGTCACGGCGAACCACAAAGTGAAAATAAAAAACAGAAAAAAAAAAAGAAAAGAGAAACAAATATATTGCGGACTTTTTGTCCTCATCTTGGTAGTTTTTTGTATTGTTTCTTCTTCACTACGTTTCGGCCAAATTTCACCTCTGGCCTTCGTCAGGTAATTAACCGCGAACTCGGATAGGAATGCTGAGTCTTGTAACCGTATCCACAGTAATTACTGCCTTCCATAGTTGTTGTCTATCGCACCACGTTTTTTGACCAAGTAAACCTCTGGCCAGCTTAGGTAGGAATTGAAACCGCTATCTTCTGACAATGCTCACCTGGAACCATAGAGACTCAACGCCTCTATCCGCTACGCTTCGGGGCCCGCGGATAGAGGCGTTGAGTCTCTACGGTAATTACTGGGGATACGGTTACAAGACTCAGCATTCCTATCCGAGGTCGCGGTTAATTGCCTGAAGAAGGCCAGAGGTGAAATTTGGCCGAAACGTAGTGAAGAAGAAACAACACAAAAAAACTACCAACATGAGGACTAAAAAAGTCCGCAATAAATAAAAAGTTAATTCTCAGATTAAGAAGCCTCATCTCAGAATGATTCCAATTAAAAGACAATTTCAGAAACAAATACTTCGACCTTTCCAAAGTACGAAAAAGGTTATGGAACATGAAGCAGTGGAACATGAGAATGACGATGATACGAATTGTAATTGGTGCGCTTGGAACAATACCATAAGGCTTGGGAAGAAGGCCGGAAGAGTTGAAATTCGGAGGACGGGCAGAGACCATCCAAAAAACAGCACAGTTAAGATTGGCTAGAATACAGAGAAGAGTACAGAAGACTCGAAGAAATTTGGTGTCTCTTAAACTCTAGTGAAAGGCCATCAGCTAACACTGTGTGAAGAACTCGCCCCGAATACTACTACTAATAATAATAATGATAGAATTATACACATAAACGCCAATAGGATTAAAACATACAAACAGGTCACGTAATCTCAGCCAGACGACCAGCTCTTATAATAATCCACAAAAAAATGAACTTGCAAAATTGTAGACTTTGCTGTTCCGGCTGACTCTAGAATAAAATTCAAAGAAGTGAAAAGAAGTATAAACACTTCAACCTCACTAGAGAATTGAAAAAAATTGTGGACTGTACCAAGAGCACCCATTACATTTCGTATAAACGTCACGTTTATACGAAATGTAATGGGTGCTCTTGGTACAGTCACCGAAGGATTAATAAAGGGACTGGAGGACTTGGAAATAAGAGGAATAATAGAGACCATCCAAACTACTGGATTACTGAGATCTGCTAGAATACTGATAATAGTCCTGGACTCCTGAGAAAACTTTCTATTACTCAAACTTAAGTGAAAGACCATCAGCTAACGCTGATGAAAAAAAAACTCTCAAAGAGTAAAATCATCATCATTATCATCATGTCGTGCCGCCAGCACGGATATCCCTGGCCCTCTCTCGCCACTTCTCCCCATCATTCATCGCCACTGGCAGGTCTTCAGGGCTACATCCCGTATCCTCACAGAGCTGCTATATATATGTTCGAGCTGGCCGTCCTGCTTTTGCTCGGCCATATGTGGGGGTCCATAGGAGTACATCACTTATGAGCGCGTCCCTTATTCTCCAGCAGTATCCTGCATTTCTGGTTCGTCTAACTTGGATAGTTTCGTGATGGGAGGTAGGTGGCCGTATAGTTGGTGCTTTATGGGGTGTTGCCTCAATATTACTCGCAGCATTCTTGTGTAATTGCCGTCTAGCTTTTTCTCCAGCCATTTTGTTAGCGTCCAAGTAGCGCATCCATATAGCAATATCAATACAACCGCTGCTTGGAAGAAACTGCGTTTCATTTTATTGGTCATGTCTGACTTCTACAGCCAACGAACAAGAAAACTTTTGATAATGCATAGGATATTTTATCTGAGAGATTATACAGACAGATTATGCGTTTCAAGAAAAGAAGCAAGAAAAGGACACGCCAGCATGGACAATAGCGTCGATACATCGATAAAACGACTGACAGATTACACAAAAACGATCCGAAAAAAAGACAAATTCTAGCGACCAGAAACAATCCAAATTAAAGCAGAATCAACGGAACAACAATAACTAAGAAACAAAAATGGGAAGAAAAACAACTGTTTTGATATTTCAAGCGAAAGACAAGCAAAATCGCACGCCAGAAGGCTTGGACATGGTAAACAAAAGGAAACCTTAAGAGAGAAATTGAATCTCTTCGAATAACAGCACTAAAATACGCCACAGAACAATTTTTGTTAAAGCAATTATAGATAAGTCGCAACAAAATAGCAAATGTAGGTAATGTGTCGATGGAGACTAAATGATCTATCATATAGTAAACGAATGCAGCAAATTAACGTAAAAAGAGTATAAGACAAGACACGAGTTGGTGGGAAAGGTGATCCGTTTGGAATTGTGCAAGAAGTTTAAATTCAAGCTCGCGAACAAATGGAAGCTGCACAAGAAAGATCCGCCCTGGAGAATGAGACTTAAAACTTCTCAGGGATTTTCCGAAACAAACAAATCTCCTAATCTCAGCCTGACGACCTAACCTTGTGATAGTCAAAAAAAAAAAGAAGAAAAAACAGAACCTGCCGAATAGAGGAATTTGCCTTCACGGCAGACCACAAAATAAAACTGAAGAAAAGGAAAAATAGAGATAATTACCTTAATTTTGCGAAAGACTTGAAAAAGTATGGAACATGAAGGTGACGGTGAAACCAATTGTAATTCCTGTACTCGGTACAGTCCCCAAATAATTAGTTGAGTGAAGAGTACCTAGAAATAAGAGGATTTGTTGGGACCATCCAAACTACAGAATTATTTAGATCGGACAGAATACTGAGACGTGTCTTGGATTCTTGAGGATATTTGCTGACGCTCAAACTACAGTGAGAACTCATCAGCTAACGATGTCATGAAAAACTCTCGCAAGAGTATAAAAATAAAAATAAAAACAACAATAATAATCGATACAACGACTCCAAGACTACATAGAAAGACGCGGAAGAAGACTGATCACAGCCACCCGAAACGATACAGACGACACGAGGATCAATAGAACAAAAATTACCAGAAAATAAAAATGGGGAGAAAAGAAACTTTATAAACGTTATAAGCAACTAACAAGCGACATTTGACACGAGAAAACGTGTACGTGGCTAAGAAAGGAAAACATTAACAGAGAAACTGAATCTATTCTAATAGCAGCCCAAAAAACGCCAAAAGGACCAATCATATCAAAGCAAGAATAGATAAGACACAACAAAACAGTAAATGAAAGGTTATGTGGTGATAGAGAAAAAAACTATCAATCACATAAATAAGCGAATGCAGCAAATTAGCACTGAAAGATTACAGGACTAGACACGAATTGTGGACTTTGCCATCCTGGCTGACCACAGAATAAAATTGAAAGAAAGTGAATAGAAGAATTAATAGTTCGACCTTGCTAGGGAATGGAAAAAAATGTGGAACATGAAAGTGACGGTTATACCAATTGTAATTGGTGTTCTTGGTACAGTCACCAAAAGATTGGTACAAGGTTTGGATGACTTGGAAATAAGAGAAGTGGAGACTGTAGAATTATTGAGATTGGACAGAATACTGAAAAGAGTCCTGTTGTCTTGAAGAGACTTGCTTTGACTCAAACTCCAGAGTGAAACCATCGGTTAACGCTGATGTGAAAAACGCGAAAGAGAGTAAAATACTACTACTACTACTACTACTACTGATAATGATAATAATAATAATAGTAGTAATAATAAAAGAAGTTGGTGACCCCAGGAAAAAAACAAGTATTTAAATGTGTTTTCACTTTCTTTTATTTTTCCCTATATGGTTTCCTGAAACAGCTAAAATTACTTGATGGCAAGTTCTATTTTTTTCTTGCCATCAAGTAATTTTAGCTGGTTCTGTAAACATTTGTTTATTTTGCTTTGTTTTATTCGATTAATAGCATATCAACTCCCTACGGGTAATTTAAAGGCGAAATTCTATGAATTTATTTGGTTTCTTTTGGATTAATTTTTAACGGCACTTCAAATCCCAATGGCTCATTAAAAGCCGAAATTTGATTCGTTTGCTTAGTTTATTTGATTTAGATGTTAACTTATTTCCTTCCTTGTTTTATATCTTAAAACTGAAGGATGATTGATTTTTAATTACTTAAAATTCATTGGAAATGTTTTATTTTTGTTTATGCGTTCCATCTGTGAGTGTATTGGTATTTATATATATATGTGTGTGTGTGTGTGTGTGTGTGTGTGTGTGTGTGTGTGTGTGTGTGTATACGTGTGTGTGTGTGTGTGTGTAAGGGTGTGTGTGTGTGTGAATAGCACTACTTCGAAAAGAAAATAATGCCTAGTAACAGTAGTATGCACATATTTGTTTACATTTTTTCATCGATATATATATATATATATACATATCGATTAAAATTGTAAACAAATAATGATGAAAAAATGTAAACAAATAATGATGTTTTGTTCCTTAGCTATAGTCACCTACACATACAGAAATAAAATAATGTAGAGAAAAATTAAGATACATCTACGAATTTACATCCGGCTAAAGCAACGGGTTTGTATTTTCACTTAAACAAACCCATAGATAAACACATTAATACGCAACTATGACCCACACAAGCATCCGCACACATCCACACAAACACTCACAAACTTACAACCACACGTAAAGAATCATACAAAATCCCAACGGTTTTTTTACTGCATTTTTTGTAGTTTTTAGATTTTTGATTCATTTTATTGCCTTAGCTGCCTGGTGATGGTTGTTTTGCAAAAAACTACACAAAACCCTGGGGTCGCAGTCTAAATTCCACGAATTAAAAATATATATCATATATATTTATTATTATTACTGCATATTGCCGTCCTACGATGGATATTATTATTATTATCATTATTATTATTATTATTATTATTATTATTATTATTGTTATTATCTACTCCTTTAGAGTTTTTCACATCAGTGTTAACTGATGGTTTTTCACTAGAGTGTGAGTTATGCGTCTCATTTTCTAGGACAGGTGCTGGGTTGTGCATATACCATTTGTTTGTATGGTCGAATTGAAATTTCCTGAACATTTCCCAGTGGACCACCTTGCCGACCCAGTCGTGTTTCGACTTATACTCCCCCAGTGCTAATTTGTAGCATTCGCTTATTATGTGATTGATCGTTTCGTCTCTGTCACCGCATAGCCTACAGTTACTGTTTCGTTGCGTCTTATCTATCCTCGCTTTGATATGATTGGTTCTTATGGCGTTGTCCTATGCTGCTATTAGCAGGGATTCCGTTTCTCTCTTAAAGTTTCCTTTTCTTAGCCAGGTCCAGGATTTTTGGTTTGAGATATTGTTTATTAGACGTATTATTATTATTATTATTATTATTATTATTATTATTATTATAAAATAATAGCTCTCTCCTAGATATTGATCACTCTCCATATTTTATTGCACTTGGTTCGACACAAACCCACGAAGTGATTTAGTGTCAACCAACACTGTTATAGAATATATATATATATATATATATATATATATATATATATATATATATATATAATTGGAAAAACCCTACAAACCGTCTTTTGTCTGTTTTAAACTCGCCACTCCATAAGAAAAACCAACCTCTTCATATTGCCGTCCTACAATGGAGAGAGAAAAAATGTTTAAAAATTCTAAAAAAAGATTCTTTCACTGACTCATTTCCAACTCATCTTCTTTGTATATATATATATATATATATATATAGTATTTTCTTGTTACTTTCTATTGTTTGCATTGATTTAGAGCAAAGCAAACAGGAAAAAAATAAAATGCAAAATACTGTTTAATATTATTTAAGATTAAAATATTAAGTTAAACTTATTTTTAATGTTCTTTCACATCCTTATCTCCTTCAAGAAATATTGTTATGTTGGAAATCGTTAAAACAGGTAAACTTTTCTTTTCTCTAGAGATTGGAAATAGCACATCGTACACCTTTGATTTCGAAACGCTAAGATTTATAATATAATTTATGCAATCAAATAAAGTCATTCTCTTAGGATTATTAATAAATATGATGATTGATTATTTTTTACAGATGTGTCAGCAAAATAAAGATATATCTGGCAGTAAGAATAAAACATGCACTAGAACCATAAAAGAAAACCACTCTTTATGACAAAATTTGCGTTGGTCTTCGCATGAAAAAAAATTGTGTCTCTCAGTGGCGAACTTGGTTGGGATTGAAAACTCATCAAAAGGAACAATTTTTTTTCACTTCCATCGTTATCCGAACTGATATAATCCTAAACCTAACCTATAAATATCTTTACATCAACTAACAAAAAATAAAAGCACAAGAAATTGGTCATAAGAGGATTGTAAAGTAAGTAAAACTGGCGACCTTCGTCGAGGGTGACCAGAAGGCTCCCTTTTCAATAGCTACTATACCGAGGTGTAGGGGAAGGGCGCTACTCCATTCTCTGGTTTTCTCCTCTTTACCCTTGATTCTTACCTTATAATGCTGAGTATAAATCAAGGCGGCATCAAGTACCATTTTTTGAGTCTTTGGTATGACTCGACCTGGGATTGAACCCCTGTCTCCCGGACCACTGGCAAACACTCTACTCATCTGGCCATTGGGCAGGAATAGTGAATTGTAAAAGAATATTATATGCGTTCTTTTATGATATTAGAAAGTGCAATTCTACGAACCTATATCATATTACGAGGAAGGGCTAAATGTAGGGATACACTTAGATCCCCTTGAATTAGCCAATATGAGAAAATATACCATTAAATGCAATCTTTTAACAAGATAATATCACAGGAAAGGTAGTTGTTGATATCTAACGAAATGAAATTGTAACGCTTAAAATGAACGCAGTTAATAATAAAACGAATTATAGATTTACAATCAAAGATTGATTGTAGGAAAATTCCAGCCCCCAAACTGAATATAACAAATAAAAGAATAGCCAATTCAAATGAAAACACAAAATACACAAAAAATAAGGTTAAAATCAATCAAATAAAACAAAATATAACCAGAAAACTCGCTAATACATATTTTAAAGACAGAATTTTTTAAAATATAAAGATCATAAAAATAACTTAATGCAAATAAAAAATGACAAAATATGATATAGAATTTCTTCTACAAGATTTTTAACAAAATCATACGCTTTTAAGAGAATTAATATATGGGACTGTTACAGTAATAAGTCATAACGCATAAACGAAATTGCTTAAGTAGCCCAAATGAAAATAAAGAAATTGAGGGACACAGGAGAGAATCATCCCTTCTTGATGAAATGAGTAAGGGTATCAAAAGGAAAACTAGGAAAGCAAGAGAAATAACAGGAAAATATGAGATTACATGAATTGATGAGATTCTGACGATAAAAGAAAAGTTGTAAAAAAATCCCACTAAAGACAGGGCATATTCCGAAGAATATAAATAAAATGTTTTAGTCAAAAATATTTTAAAACGACCTAAAAAATTCTATCAAGAAGCAAGAAAAGAAACAAGTGAAACGATTGGAGAAAGGAAAATCCTTTAGGAATATTTGGAACCTAAAGAAATTATATAATAAAAAATAAAAGGAGATTGGAAATATAAAAGATACTTATAAAAATAATGAACCACAAATAGACGAAGATATTTCGATAGAAAACATTATAAATAGACTTAAACGCGCACATAAATGGAGTTACCTGAAATAAATAAAATGAAATAAAAAACTTTTGGTTTCATCACCTTTACTCTACACGCTAACTCGTGACGAAGCTTATTTCAGAAATTATTAAAGAAGGAAGAAAAATGACTGATTGTCCCACAGAAGAAGTACCAGACGTATAAATAAAAACATAGGAAATAACAAACGCAAAAAACTATCAACTACCAAAAACTACTTGCTCACAATATACGAAATGATAATAACTATTTTAAAGAAGACAATGAACAAATTCATAGAATGTAAGGACATTTTCGATTTAAAACAAAAGGAACCAAAAAAGAATTATTTTTACAAAGATGAACTCTTCATAAATCAGATAATTATAAGGAATTGATCCAAACAAAAAATCGAAGTATGGCTTGGGTTGACCACAAAAAAGCTTTTCATTGCGTGTCCCACGAATGGATTTTAAAAGTTATAAACATTTTAAACATATCTCCAGTTATCCTAAAATACAATATGGAAAAGTGGCATACTGACCTCAGATTAATCGATGTAAAAGGCATAAAACTTAAAAACATAGACTATAAATAGAAAACTACAGAATAATAAACCACCAATTCTATATGGACGATTTAAAGAGTGAAAAATGATCATTTAGGTTGCTAAAACTATAAAAAGAATTAATGATGAGAAAAGGATGCAATTTCGTTTGAACCAATATACAAAAGTCACATTTAAGAAATACTCGCGTTAATAGTCTAAAAGAATCACTCTTGATATAAACAAAGTAATGAGTGTTAGAACAAATAAAAACCATGAATAGTTAATAAAGCTAGAAGAATCAAATATACAACAATTAAAGAAGAAAATAAGAAAATAATTCTATGGGAGAATAACAGTTATATTAAGATCAGAATTGAATTCAACAAAAACAAAAGATTAGAGTAATTAATACCCTGGTAATACATTTTTAATATAATAAACTAGACGTTAGCTAAAATAAAAAAGATGGATACAAAAGTTAGGAAACAAATAACCACACACAAAATGCATCCAGCCCAGTCGGCTAACGCTCTAGAATACATTTGTAATATAATGGCCGACGGATTTTGTTTTATGCCTTTGGGTTTAGTTAGGCTGAGAACCTTTCAGTGCATGGGTTACTTAGGTGCAACATTTACGCAGGTGTTCACGCGCGAGGGCGGAGCGGACGTGTCACTCAGAGATGTCACAATAGCCCAGATGGGAAACGGGGCTAGAGAGTGCAGGTGACGTCACGCACCGGAAGCGCGCGGAGGATTTTGGGGATTTTGAAAAAGTCAGTTAGTTGAGTTGAGAACTAGACACCGAACGAGAAGGGTCGACTTTTGGGGCTCGCAGAGGCCAGACGAATTTGCGCGCTACGGGCGCCGCACAAGATGGGGGGGGGGCAGATGGAAAAGCCATCATAGAAAGATTGTGCAACGCTCTTCCTTATGTCAAAACCTTTAACTCAAAGGTAATAAAAGGTTTCGTACCTGAACTAAGAAGTCGTTACGTTTTTTTTTGTGTTTCGGGATTCCTATGTTCTGTGTATATTTGTTATGAACATTCTACGTACGTTTCACATATCCATATCATGGGTATGGTACACATTGTTTGTTTTGAGATACACATTTAGTAATCATTAACAAAAAAAGAGAAACTATTGAATAGTAGACTTTGTCGTCCTAATCAATCACAGAGTAAAAACCAAAGAAAGCAAAAAGAGAGACAAGTACTTAGACCTTGCCTGAGAGCTAAAAAACTTGTGGAGCATGAGGTTGATGATGAAACTAATTATTACTGGTGAACTTGGAACCATCCCCAAATCTT
Organism: Sepioteuthis lessoniana; assembly: GCA_963585895.1. Classification (NCBI taxonomy): domain Eukaryota; kingdom Metazoa; phylum Mollusca; class Cephalopoda; order Myopsida; family Loliginidae; genus Sepioteuthis; species Sepioteuthis lessoniana. Next base: position 18,231,026 of record OY757925.1, read on the forward strand.
TGGAAAGGGAAGTGGATGATTTGGAAATCAAAGGACGAATCGAGACTATCCAGACAGCAGCATTGTTAAGATTGGCGATAATACTCAGTCGTGGAGATCTGAAGAGACTTGACGTCCCGCATAATCAAGTGAAATACTCGCAGCTGATGCTAGTGTGAAGATGTGAAGAACTTGCAAAGAATTAAATAATAATAATAATAATAATAATAATTAGCACAGAAGGAGTATAAGGTGAGGCACGACTGGGTCGGCAAGGTGATCCACTGGGAAATGTGCAGGAAATTTCATTTCGACCATACAAACAAATGGTATATGCACAACCCAGCACATGACCTAGAAAATGACACGCATAAACTCCTATAGGACTTTAACATCCAAACGGACCACAGGACCACGCATAAACTCCTATAGGACTTTAACATCCAAACGGACCACAGCCAGAAGATCAGACCTCATAAAAATCAGCAACAAAAAAAAAGAAAATTTGTAAAACTGTCGACTTTGCTGTCCCGGTGGACCACAGAATAAATCTGAAGGAAAGTGAAAAGAAAGATATGTACCTTGACCTTGCTAGAGAATTGAAAAAGCTGTGGAACATGAAAGTAAGGATTGTGCCAATCCCGATTGGTGCGTTAGGCACTGTAACTAAAGGTTTATTAAAGGGCCTGGAGGACTTGGAAATTGGCGGACGGGTGGAGACTATCCAAATGACGGCATTGCTAAGGACGGCCAGAATACTGAGACGAGTACTGGAGACTTGAAGAGACTTGCTGTCGCTCATACTCCAGTGAAAAACCATCAGCTAACACTGATGTAAAAAACTCTAAAGGAGTAAATAACCAGAAACAAAAGTGGGAAGTAAAACAACTCTATGGACGTTTTAAATGACTAATAAGCAACATTTCACACGAGAAAACGTGGACATGGCTAAGAAAGGGAAACCTTTAGAGAGAAACTGAATCTCTCCTAATAGCAGCTGAAAACAACACCATAAGAACCAATCATATCAAAGCGAGAATAAAACAGTAAATGTAGGTTGTGTGGTGACAGAAACGAAAATACCAATCACATAAATAAGCGAATGCAGCAAATTAGTACAGAAAGAGTATAATACTAGACAGGACTGGGTGATCCACTGAGAATTGTGCAAAAAAATTAAATTTGACCATATGAACAAATGGTTTATACACAACCCAACATCCGTCCTGAAGAATGACACACACAAACTCCTCTGGGATTTTGAGATAGAGACAGATCACCTAATCTTGGCATGACGACCAGATTTTATAATAATCAAGAAAAAAAAAAAAGAGAACTTGCAAAATTGCCGTCTTTGCAGTCCCGGCTGACTCTAGAGTAAATATCAAAGAAAGTGAAAAGAAGGATTAAAACATCGACCTTGCAAGGGAATGGAAAAAATTTTAGAATATGAAAGTGACGTTTATACCACTTGTCATTGGTGCTCTTGGTACCATCACCAAAGGATTAATAAAGGAACTGGAGGACTTTGAAATAAAAAAAGAAGCAATCATATCAAAGCGAGAATAGATAAAACGCAACAAAATAGCAAATATAGGCTACGTAGTAATAGAGACGAAACCATCAATTACATAATAAGCTAATGCTGTAAATTAGTACAGAAAGACTATAAGAATAGACAATTATGGGTGGGCTAGGTGATCCACTGGGAGATGTGCAAGAAAATTGAATTTGACCCTACGAGCAAATCATATATGCACAACCCAGTATCTGTCCTAGAGAATGACACACATAAACTCCTATGGGACTTTGACACACAAACAGATTACCTAATCTCGGCCAGAAGACCAAACCTTATAAATCAACAAAAAAAAGAGAACTTGAGGACTTTGCTGTCTTGGCTCACTACAGAATAAAACTGAAAAGAAGAATAAGTATCTGGACCTTGCTAGGGAATTGAAAAAGTTATGGAACACGAAGGTGACAATTATACCAATCGTGATTGGTGTTTTTGGCACAGTCACCAAACGATTATTAAAGGGACTGAAACATTTGAAAATAAGAGGACGAGTGGAGACCATCCAAACTACTGCATTATTTAGATCGGCTAGAATATTGAGAAAAGTCCTGGAGACTTGTGGAAACTTGCTGTAACTCAAACTCCAGCGGAAGACCATCGGCTAACGTTGATGTGAAAAACTCAAGGAGTAATTATAATAATAATAATGGGGCAAAAACAAAAATGGAGGGAAAAAGCGGAAATGAGCAACAAAGAAAAAGAAGATATGAAAATTAACTCTACTCGAGCAGATGAATAGAATGAAAAAAAAGATAAAAACAGTAAAAATAAAAATAAAAATAAAATGAAGATTTCATAATTTTGCAAAAAAAAAAAAAAAAGAAAAAGAAAATGAAAGTTAAATAAATGCATAAAAATGGCAAAAAAGAAAGTTGTTGATTTTGGGTAGGATTTTTAAGACTTGCTGGTCTACTGGAGTGAAGTTTGCGAGGAGCCGTTTTCATCGGCATTGTAGTTTGTTCAATTTTTTTTTTATGTGGAAACGAAAGCAAATAATGAATGGAACGAACGTGTTCGTCGTAGTTAAAGCATCGATTGGTAAGCGTCTCGTTATAAGAAGTGGATAAATCATTCCCTTCGTATCGATGAACAGAAAATCAATAATCCCCCCCCCTTACATTTCGACTTTGCTTGGCGTTAATATCAACCGAAAATTGGTCTGCACATTTATACATCAGTAGAATTAACAGAGAGAGAGAGAGAGAGAGAGAGAGAGAGAGAGAATGTGTTCGTGTGTGTGTGTGTGTGTGTGTGTGTGGATTTATTTGTAGATGAGTACGGATATATTATTCGTTAAGTTGAGTTTGATATGGCACAGGGTGAAATCTGGATCAGAGAGTGAGTATGACGATAGTACAGCACCAATAAATTAAATGTAAGTTACTTATCTTTTAAAATCTTCATTTTAAATACTGTATATATATATATATATATATATATATATATATATGGTAGAATTTAGTGAATCTGAAAAATAAAAACAACCAGGATACCCACGAACCCTTACTCCTCTTCATTTCATCTTTCTTCTTTCTTTTTCTCTAAATAAAGCTCTCCCTCTTCCTATATCCTTCTTTCTCACTAAAATTAATCCAACTCTATCTAGTTAAATCTCTGATGAAACCCGACACACTTGGAGCCACCTATCTTCAAGGTCACAGTCAAAACCAAATTAACCCTTACCACAATCACTCAAACCTGATATTTGTCGAGCGCTCCACGTACCCGCGAGTATAGCACATGGCCTTTTTGGCACAGGACCGTAGCCCACACACGCCTGACAGTTCCAAAAATCCCTTGAGCCCGGCCGGCATTCCCTTAAAAAAGGTGCCTATGGCGACTGAATATAAACCTAGCTCCTCCGGAGAAGGTTAGAAACTGGATAGACGTCTACCAGAGGCTTAAGGGGAGCCTGTCTCAGCTTGGGTTATATGAATACTGGCTTCCCAGAATCCATGTCAGACGGCCTCGACAGACTACCACCGGAACCAAGACACCCAATCTGATCTTATCTGGCAACACGGCCGGCCGAATTGTCTCCCAGCCCAGGGGATAAGTTATAAGTTAATACAGAACCATCACTCAAACCACCTTATTCTTTCCTCGTCTATCTATTCTTTTTACACCCCTTTCCTCTCTGTATACGCTATTGCTTTCTCCCGTGGTTTATCTATTTCCACAATTGCTAAAAAGTAGAAAAACGCAAAAAACAATTTTGTCTGATGAAGTTCTTCAGTTAATAAAGAACGAAATTTTACCATTAAACCTGTTTCCACTTATTTTTATCATATATATATATATATATATGAATTGCATGAAAAGAGTGATCGATACAATAATAGCAGAACAGGTATGAATCTAAAAATATATTTATGGGAACAATAAGTTCCTTAATTAAATTTCCCGTGTTTTCTACAATCTTCAGACATTCTGAATTGATAATTGCCGTGTAGAAAGGACTCTAGTCTGATAACAAAGCCTTTGTTAAGGCTACACTTCCAGAAGTTAATTTCAAAACTGGACAAGGAAGTGGGTGTCCTCTTGGTGTAATGGTTAAAGCCATGGACTGTGGAATCGTAGTAAGCGAGTTCGTTCTCCAGTCACGCTATTACGTTAACTTTCGGGCAAATACCCTTGGGAAAGGCATGAACCCCCTTATCCTCCAAACTATTGGTTAAATAGTACCACTTCTGTTCTTCTATGAGAATTGCTTTGCCATTAAATAACCCACAAAGGTTGATATGCCATTAAAGAAAGAAGCAAAACAAAAACAAAACTTGAGAAAGAAGTTTTAGTATCAAACATATGATAATCTATACGTATCCTTTGACAAGTGAATACAAAAGAAAGAACAATGAAATAAAACCTGCAGTTTGCATAGTCACCAATTATCTTGCTATGCTTGTCACTGGGCTGTAACAATGGAAACCCAGAGATTGACATAAGCGTCGTACAAGTGCATGTCACTATAATCTAACAAAGAACAGCTATCTTGCTACCTTATCTTTTGTATCTTGTAGATTTTTCACAAATTCAGTTGGTTACTATTCAGAATGCTTGGGTTTTATTTCAGGTGGTATCAAAATTTTCAATTTCGCTGAGTCTGATATTTCCCATAAAATCATATCTACGCCTGGGCTGCGATTGAACCTTCCTCCCTTCCTCTGACGCCCATCTTCAGGTTTATCATTTTTTTTAGCTAGTTGTCTTCCGAATACTCTGTTAGTACAATCAAAATATATATTCTAGCTTTCTTTCTTTCCTTTCTCTTTCTGGTTAAAAAAAATGATTTCATATTTTTCGTTTATCTGCCCAGCAAAAAATTAAACAATTTTCCCTGCTTCTTTTCCAGTTTGACAAGTATTGTATAATACTTCCAAAAATCAATGTATTGATTTTATTCTTCAAAAATCCTTCGGTGATTATTTTTCTACTATTAAAATCATTCTCAGATTTCTCTCGCTCCAGGGCTCTGATGCACCCTTAACTATTTTATAAAGACGGCTATCTTAATGGTTTGTTCAGAACAGTTTACGCACACACACACACACACACACACATTCACACACACACATACACACACACATGTACATATGTGTGTGCCCATGTGTGTATGCGTATGGACGTATGTGTGTATCCACATGTGTCATGACACAAAAAGAACTTGAATGTTAAAACAATTATCATTTTTTCACTAATTAGACTCAAATTTATATATATATATATATATATATATATATATATAATGACTCTCACATATTGAAACATGTGAGAGTCATTATATATATATATATATATATATATATATATATATATATATATATAAATTTGAGTCTAATTAATTTCGAAGTAAAACTTCATAGTCAAAGACTTTTTTTTATAAATGAACACGATATTGGAGAATCAATTTTTTAAACGTTGTAAACGTTGTAAACATGGTATCACGTGGGTTGTTAGTACGCCATTGTTGTAACCATAGTACCACTTTGGGTGTTTAAATGCCATGCGGAATAGACGTAACTTCAGTTGTCCTAATCAATTTGTGACACCATGTTTACAACTTCAAAAGATATGAACCTCCGATATCGTGTTCATTTATTTTAAAAAAGTCTCCGATGAAGTATTATTCTGAAATTAATTAGACTCAAATAAATATTATTTTGCATTACAATAGCCCTTTGAATTAATTCAATATTGTATATATATATATATATATATATATATAAAGTAAGTAAAGTTGGCTACAATAGTCGAGGGCGACCAGAAGGCTCCCTTTTCAATAGCTAATAATTTTTCGTTAATTGTATTTAATCATTTAGTTTGGTTGGGCTTTGAACTATTCGAGTCTCTTAAGTCCAAGTGCATAGTCAGTTGGCGCCATTACGCTCGTGCGCGAAGGATATGATAATCACCATTTGTCATAATAAACTCCCAGACAGGAAATGGGGCTGGAGTGTGGATGACGTCCTGTCAAGACGAGATGGTCCTGAGAATTTGAGGATTTTGAAAAGACGTCAGTTGAGATTCTGCCGTTGAGAGTGTCAGTTGGCTATTCGACCGTTGGAAGACGTAATTGGGGTTTCTACCGTTGAGGCCTGAGGTGGAGTTTTTCGGATCTCGACCGGCAAAGATGAACTGAGATCTTAAACATCACAAGATGTGCAACACGTTGGGGTGGGGTCAGTATAGTATGGTTAGCATAGGCTTTTAAGAATTGTGTCTCTCTCCTCGTGTCGCCATAGACCGAAGCCAGAAATTAAAAAAACTGTTCGTATATGAAACAACAGGGTCCGCATGTATCTGTATCTGATATCACCAAATTATACAACACATATTCATGTGCGTGTTAATATGTTTGCACTTACATAATGTGATATGTTACCCACAATATATTATGTTGTGTTTGTTTCTATTGGTTGAAATTCAGCCGTTGATATGTTTCTGGATCCAACTTCTCTATATTATGCACTTGCACACTAATGCAGCAATCTGCATACATCAGTAAACATGCACTAACTCACCCACCATGATATCGTAGCAACTGTTACTCTCTTTCTACTCTCTTAGTCAAAAATGCTTTCTCATTCTCTCACAATATATTTGCACACACATACACACATATACATATAAATCTATATCTATCTATCTATATATGAAAATGTACCGATACAAATATGAAAAAACAACATTATCAGGGGATGATTTTATTTATGGTTGAATTATTTGCCAATGTTAAACGTTCAGGTTTTTAGATTAAATTCTCATCGGGTCACTGTTAAATCGTCGTGTTGTATCTTTTTAATAATATTTTGTTTATTTTATTTTTTAAAATGAAGTGAAAAAATGATAATTGTTTTTAACATTCAAGTTCTTTTTGTGTCATGACACATGTGGATACACACATACGTCCATACGCATACACACATGGGCACACACATATGTACATATGTGTGTGTATGTGTGTGTGTGAATGTGTGTGTGTGTGTGTGTGTGTGTGTGTGTGTGTGCGTAAACCGTTCTGAACAAACCATTAAACTTTCCTGCTGTTGAATAATCATCAGACTATTGAAGATAGACACATCGACAATACTCATTTACACGCATTCATATATATACCCATATGTGTGTGTGTGTGTGTGTGTGTGTGTGTGTGTGTGTGTGTGTGTGTGTGTGTGTGTGTGTAAAAGTCATTCTAAACAAACACACTTTCCCGCTGTTAAATAATCATAAGGCAACTAGAGATTGCCAAATCGGCTACATACACTTACACACACACTCACACACACACACACATATATATATATATATATGTGTGTGTGTGTGTGTGTGTGTGTGAATGAACCCAAACTCGTTTTTTTTCTCTCTTTCTAGAAAGTTTTCAGTCGATTTTAAAGAAAAAACATGTTATCTTTTTAAAAATCATAACTGATGACAAAAAGAAATTAGACAGACAAGTACGGATACGTTTTTTTTTTAAATCGAACCAAATTGAAAAAATCCTGATGAATGACAAGTAAAAATCAATAAACACATGTTAAAAAGGACCTTATTTCTCTCTTTCTCTCTCTCTCTCTCTATATATATATATATATACATCTGAAGTGAACTTGTACGAAGATTATTTTCGTGCAATCTTTATACACATGAACCGACTCATTGGTGTAGTGGGTAGAGTGTTTGCCAATGGTCCGGGAGACCTGGGTTCAATCCCAGGTAGCATCATACCAAGGATTTTAAAAATGGTATTTCATACCTCCTAGCTTAACACTCAGCAATAAAAGGTACGTATCAAAGGTAAAGTGGAGCAATCCAGGGAAAGAAGTAGTGCCCTCCCCTATACCTCGGTGTAGTAGCTATTGAAAAGGGAGCCTTCTGGTCGCCTTCGACTACGGTCGCTGACGTTACTTACTTTTACTTATACACATGAGAAAATATGCTTTGAAGTTCACGTTTTTCATTAGCGACAAAATTTTAACTAATGTCACTGTTTGGAACCACACAATTCTTTGAGCAATTGGAGACAACATTATTTATAAGGAACACTATGAAACCGTTGTCTAGAGCAAGCTTTCATTTACAGTAACCATCATTTCGTGAAAAATTAATAAGGGTTTGTATGACGTATTTGTAAAATTTCCACGAACAAAAAACACATAAGGAGAGCGAAATAAGAAACTCAGCTGGATAGAGAAAGTTTTCAGCTATAAAAACTTTTTTGGCAACAATCATCTCAAATGATAACATTTCATGACGTGATCATGAGAGAAATTCTAAGAAATCTCCCACAGATACAGAGAGTTCAATTATACCGTTGGATAGAGCTGTTATATAATTGCGGAAGGATTTTTTTTATTATCATTTTTCGTTTTGTATATCTTACCTTTCGGTTTAGTTAGGCTGAGAACCTTTCGGCTTAGAGATAGGTGCACACATTGAGTGCAGGTGTTCACGCACGTGCAGGGAGGATGTAACAATCAAAGATGTCAAAATAAAAACCCCAGATAGGTAATAGGACTGGGGATGTGGATGACGTCATGCCCCGGAAGCGATGTGCTGAGGATTTTGAGATTTGAAAAAAAAGCAGTTTGTTGAGATTTGGACTTAGATGGGGCGAGAAGATTTTCGGAGCTCGCCGAGGCGAGACCAGTTTGGGTCTACGGGATGCCCGCGCGTTGGTTGAGTCTGTGAGTTTAGAGCTGACGATGTACGAACAGTCAGCATAGTAAGAAATTGTGTCTCTCTCTCCTCATGTCGGAAAACCTTAATCTCAAAAAGGTAAATAAAAGTTTCGTACCTGAACCAAGAAAGTCGTCAAGTGTTTAGAGTGTTTTCGGACTCCTATATGCGTATGAACATTACGAACATTGTATGTATATGTACATTAATCGTATACGTATCTTGGTCATATTTTTGGACGTGGATATGCCACAGAGCAAGTTTTCAACTACGAAATCATAATCGCCACCACTCTTCATATAATTTTACTGGTAGAGTAACGGTTAACGCCGTAGATTTGACCTCGTGTTGTTGCAACATTCTCTTGTGGACTCCTACGGTTGAACGCTAAAGTGTTGGCCAACTAGTAATGACTTATGGACGTCAGCTCTTTGCCGATAACGGATGAAGTCTAGACCATCAGCCAGAAACAATGGATGATAGCGACGGATGACAAGAGTGAGAGAGAGGGGGAGTCAAGTACGACTTGATGATGATGATGATGATGACCCCTGAATGACAGTAATGCAGATGGGTGCCATTCACTTCCGCTCGGCAGAAGATACGAAACAATTTTGGTCAACGCTGAATGAATTTTGACAGAAAGCAAACATTGAAAGTGAATTCAGTTAGGCGGTGGGTAGTAATTACATTTAAGGAGTAGTGATCGTAATCCATACGACAGACCGTTTTCAATGCAGCTGTCAACCGGCAAAATAAAGAGCTCCTCGAAAAGTTCATCCGCGCGATAATGGCCGATATTCCTGTCCACGACAATCTTGCTGCTGTAAAAGTAGGTCACCTCCATAGCTTTTTACAAGTATGTCATGTCGGCGAATTTTTTATTGCAAAAGTAAATTCTTAGTCAATTATGGTGACTGTATGAGAAAATAATATTTTACATTTAACAATTATATACATTATATAAGTTCATGCGTTTACATTCGTTTTATAGGGTTTTCAAGAGTCAACAAAAATAGTCAAACTTCGTACTTACACATTTTTAAGAGAGCTAAAAAGCGTTTACCGTAGATACAATATCAACAGGGCGGACGCTACTCACGCTAGATACAAACAAGGCCTAAACGTAACCAATTATTTTCATGCACAAAATTTGAATCTCGAGTATCGACGAAACCATCAAACGAAAAAAAACAGCATCGTGGATGCAGGAAAACAAGTGACGTCACTACTTTTCAGCTTTTAGGAACATTTTATTAGATTTATGACGATGTTAAATTTTTTTTTATCTATTGTTTCTTTAAAATACTGAATAAATTTTATTTACAAAAATAATGCTTTATAGTAGTGCTGTACCTTATCTCAAAGGAAAATATAAGAATTGATCTGAAGTCTACATGTTTTCTTTTCCAAAAGATAAAACATTATCTGATATATGGCTAATTTTAAAATACTTGCTAAATTTTCCAGAATTTGTATAAAATAGCAAATAAATTTAATTGATACTATAATGATTAAATTTAATTAATCTCCTTGTAAGTCACAATTAATTAAGACAAAGTTATGACGGATAAATCCAGGAAGTTATTAAAAGCTAAAAACCTCAGTTTTTAAAAATAAACTTTCAAGAAATGTTCGATGTAAATTCATAAAGGGATATTTTATTATCATGGAAAATAATTCTAATTATTCTAAAAATTTTCAAAATTGTTTTATTTGTAAAAAAGTTTATTTGTTATCTTAATTTTAAAATGGTTTATGCTTCTCCACCTTTTCCATCCACAATCCGGGGAACCCCAGGTTTTTACTTGTTTTTCTTTTTTCCCCCCGATGTATGCATGAGGAAGGTCCGCATCAGTTGAGACAAATTATGAATAAGTTGAGTTGCAGTGTCTCAAGGAAAGATTCCGACGAGAATAACCAGAGACAACGAGGAGCTCTTATCAGGAATAGGGGAAAAAAAGTATTATATACAGTCATCGAAAACTACTAATCCTTTTATTACTGTGTTTCAACATCCTTCCGGTTATGTCAAAAGTCGGAAAATCGAGAAGGGGTATTGAGTCCATGTGTAATATAATTGCAGAGGGATTTCGTTTTATATATCTTGCCTTTTGGTTTAGTTAGGCTGATAACCCTTCGCTTAGGGGCAACATGAGCGCAGGTGTTCACGCGCGTGGGGGTAGGATGTGTCATTCACAGATGTCAAAATAAAAATCCCAGATAGTAATTATGACCGGGGGATGTGAATTACGTCATGCACCGGAAGCGTGCGCGGAGGATTTTGGGGATTTGAAAAAATTCAGTGAGTTGAGTTTGGGCGTCCGAAGAAGACGGTTGACTTTCGGGGCTCGCCGAGGCCTTGCGGCGTGTACCACACGTGATTTAGGGCAGATGGAAAAGTCAGCATAGAAAGATTGTGTATCTCCCTCCTTATGTCGAAAAACCTTTTAACTCAAAGGTAATAAAAAGTTTCGTAACTGAACTAAGAAGTCGTAAGTGTTTTTTGTGTTTCGGGATTCCTATGTTATCTATAGATGACTTATGAACATTCTATGTACGTTTCAATATTCATGTATGGCTTTGTTACACATGAAAGAATTGCTAAATCGTAGCATACCCCCAATTGGTTAAGGTGCAGTTTCCCTTGTTCTGGTGTTGAAGTCATTCATTGTTTTCAGTCAGTTTCGAACTGACCGACTCCTTTTCAAAATATCTCTACTTGCATCTGAAGGTTTCTTGTACCTACCGCGAGATTTCTCATGGTTAACTCTTTATTGAAAGTCTCACAGCAAGTCACAAGGTTCACTGGTTGGCAGGACGTGGCCATTTCTTTATTATAAAAAAGGGTTTTATCTTGAACAATATTACACTGCTATTTGATGTTCAAACTATCCCGACTATCCGTGAGGCACGGTTCAGTTTGTGTGTTTGTGGTTCGTTGGTTAAGGCCAGGAAGACTGGCAGTCAATATGGATTTGATCTATAGATGGGACCCAAAAGGTTCTACCATTTCGGGACAGAGTGGACCCGGGAGTTATGCCAATACGAGGGACTCCACATTAACCAGACCTTCAGTTATGGAGTCTTTCCATAAGATTGTTTGGAGTCGGTGTATTCTACATGTCCAGCTGACTGAACTATTCGTTATGGAGATTTTATCCTCTGCTGAGATGAAATCTGTGTATACTACAGATCAAGACCACTCGGCTACTCGCTGGGGAAATCTTACCCCCACCACCACCACTGCAGAGATGCTGTCGTTGTAATTCTACAGCCTCAACCCACTGGAGTATTCGTTGGTGACTGGTGAGGCTATATTTGTCTCTGCCTCCAACCAGACAGGACTTAGCACAAGGTCAATGACCCGAAGGTCGATTATAATGGGAATTTTGGGGAGAAGAAGGTGAAACACGAGCCGAGGTTCCAGCCCTACTGAACTATGCTGGTCATCCGCCCGCTTAATGCAATGTGGGCCTGATAAGACTAGCTGGTCATGGACCCAAATATGGGTTCAGGTACATAAGCCTGATTATAGCTTAAACTGGACAATCAGGGCCAGTGCTATACAAGGGTGACAGAGATGTCAATGGTGCAGCTCATCCACCTAAAGATGGCCCAGGCGAAGCAGGGGGCCATACGGCTTCATGTCTGCCTTTGCTGGACAATTCCTACTAACGTCAGAGCCAACAGCAAATTAATGCCATTGGCCTCTACTCCCGGGGATTGGACTGGTGAGGTAAATAAATACATAGGTTAATGAAGAGAAAGAGGGACACTCAACTATCCAAGTATACTGTACGAGCTTAGATGGCCTCAATGACAGACAACCGTCGAGGCAAAAAGGAGCAGTAACAGAGATATAGAAAAAGAGTACAGGTGACGCATAACGGGTTGGAAAGAATTTAAACCCGAGAACCCACAAGCTAGTTTTACAACATTTCAATCCTTGCTGGGTTAATTCCTAAAAAGTGAGTTAAATATTTATGGATCCCAATTATATATAATACAAAATGTATACACTTTATCATTTATCACAATATCAATGTTTTAATTTCCAAATCAATATATTAACCAAATTCTCAGTCATTTTAATCTGGTAAACACTTCAGATCTGTAATATCAATGTTTAAGAGCCAATGAATTAATAAAATAGCCATTTAAACAAGGAAAAACTTCATCGATGCAAAATCAATGTTTTAAGAGCCGATACATGAATAAAGCTCTGAGTCATTTTAAACACGGAAAGACTTCATATTTAGTAGTAAAATCAATGTTTTTAGAGCCAATATATGATGAAAGTTCTCAGTTATTTCAAAAGGCGAAACACTTCATATCTAGTTGTAATATCAATATTTTAAAACCTTGTGTTGGCCCAGTCGGCTGGGGCTGTAGAATACACCGACTGCTTCTCTGCAGAGGGGTAAGACCCCCCCCCAACGAGTGTCCTGGATATGATGGACCTGATGTTGAGGTTCCAGCAGTGCTGGAGCTTTGGGGAACGCGGAGTACCCCTTCATTGTCATTTCTCCCAGGTCCACTCTGGCCCTTCGGCCTGATGTGGCTTTCCTTACCACATCTTCTCTCTAACTGGCTGGAACTCTACTGGCAACTCCACTGGCTCGTCGAACTCAACTGAATTATATAATCGTTCGACGCCCACTCGATCCCTGAAATCGAATGTCTTATCGTCATCAAGCGGAAATAACTGTCATGCACCTCAGAGGTCACTCTCCTCCGGTGCATCAGTCCATGAGTGTACCATGGGAATTTTTTTTAGCTCGTCCCATTTCATCAGCCAATATCCGCCCACGCGATTTCCTCTCATAACTGCGATTAGAATGTGTCACCTCCTTCCGGTGCATCACCTTGGAATGGCATTTTTGGCCGGGTCAAAAGGTCAAAATATAACAATACTACAAATCTGAATTAGAATGGATCTGAGAGTTATGGAAATGAAGGAATAGCCCCACAATCCCCAAAATTCAAGATCCTTAACGTCAGCACCGGAAATTGCTAAATCTCATACTAAAATATCTTCTTTAAGAGGTGGGATGTTTTTCTTTTTAGAAGATGAAGATGACATATTTTAGGCCTGCCGATATGTCAAACTAAACGCGAAAGTTGAACTAATGTAACTGAATCCAATTGCTGCCAAAAACTTTCGCTTGAACAGTTCTGTACTTGTTTATGTCAAAAAAGTGCATATATATATATATATATATATATATATATATATATATATATATAGTGCATTCAATAAGTTTCCAGACTTTTTTGTACAGGAATTTAAAATTGTCGTAGACTCTTGAAAATTCAGTATGTTATTGCTATACATCTTATGAGATGAGTGACAAATTTTTATGATTCCAGGTTCAAATGATCAGCTACAGCAGCAATTGGAATACACCCTACTAAATCCTGATTGTCACAGATGGTGAATTTCAAAAATGCAATCTGGACGTGACGACACTTTAGAAGAACGTTATGCAATAAAATTCTGTTTTAAACACAGAAACGGATAGAATGATTCAAACTACTTTTCGACAATCTTGGATAAATTGAGCATGAGTTTTTGAGTGGCATTAGAGATTCAAGGAAAGCAGGGAGTCTGTGAGGAATGATAAGAGGTGTGGGAGGAGTAAGGAAATCGGGGTCGGGGTTAGGGTTAGGGTTACTATGTTGAGGTTTTAAAGGAGTTCCGGAAGATATACCGTCGGAAGAGACCAGCACTCTTCAAAGCGGGTCAGTGGCATTTCTAGCAGGACAATGCACCAGTCTGCAAATCCATGTTTGTCACAGACTATTTGACCAAGATGGACATCAAGACAGTTCCTCAGCCTCCCTATAGTCCAGACCTTGCTCCCTGTGACTTTTCCCCTAAGCCCAGTGGTTGTCGTTATAAGACAATTGAGGAGATGAAAGAGGCTGTGACGAATGTCATTGACACGCTCACACAAGAGGACTTCCATGGGCCTTCCAGAAGTTGTTGGAATGGTAGAACAAGTGAATAGCTGCCGGAGGAGATTACTTGGAAGGGGACTAGAGTTTCATGTGTGTACTATCAATAAAAGTGCGTATACGAAAAAAGTCTGGAAACTTATTCAATGATCCTTGTATACACACACACACACATACACACACACATATATATATATATATATATATATATATATATATATATATATATATATATATAATAGCTTCATTATATATAAAGCAGTTGATCAACATTTTACCACCCAGTGTTCTGATCATTTATCGTTTTGATTATTTTTTACTTTTAAAATTTTTCTTTCGGTTTCTCAGCGTATGTCAGTTCACAGATCATTTTTTTAGTATTTTTGTTTCAATGAGTTCGAAGGATCTAAAGATTGACTTCAGTAAATCTAGACCTGTTTTATCTTTCCGCATTCATCATGGTCTCCATCACAAGCGAGCTGTATCTATCTATCTATCTATCTATCTCCACACACGCACACACATATATTCATATACATGTTAACGTGTGGAATCCTATCGCACCTGAAGTTCCTTTCTGAAACAGAGAGTCGTTGTTTTAACCGTGACGGGTATTTACATCTTAGATATTCTTTTCAGAACTGAAATATATTGTGATATTGCACAACATTTAAAGATGAAAATTTTACAAATTAGAGGTACTTTTAGAGTTAAATTGTGTACATTATATATATATATATATATATATATGTGTGTGTGTGTGTGTGTGTGTGTGTGTGTGTGTGTGTGTGTGTGTGTGTGTGCCACTCTTTTTTCAGCTATCTATCTATCTATCTATTTCAATTTGCTATCAATATTTTTATCTATCTTTATTGTTTCTATCTATCTATCTATTTTTTCTCTCGTATATATCTATCAATGCTACTCTATCTATTTGGACAATTTATCAGGCATCTCTTAGCTACATTACTTCCGCTTCGCGCTATTGATCGCACGATTCGTTTCTGCCATTTTTGTATCAGATAAATTGCCGCGTTCCCAAAATGGCGGTCTCTTGCGGCCGTCAACTTGCTATTCATTCGACCGGACTGCTGTTTAAAGACAAATTATCTCTTTACGAATACCCCGGAATATCTTTGTAACGTAGAAGGAAAGAAAGACAAACTGGTCTCAGAAATCGTTTCCTCGCAAATATCCAGTGAACATAAATAGGATAATAATAATAATAATAATAATAATAATAATAATAATCGCATGGAATTGGACTAGTGATGGTGTTGTTTGTGAGGAACGCTAATTTTCATTACTAAAAGAATACTGCTTTGGAAATAATAATAATTGTATTTTCACTAATGCTATAATTTTGGATAGCAAGACGGGCGGTATTCAAATGTAGACTAAATGTGTATATTGAAAGAGAACATAAGAGAAGTTTTAGTTTTCAATAGATGTTTTAACTTAAACAAAGTTAATTCACATTGTAGTGGTTATATCTGTAGCAATAAAACCCCGAAGCAAAATTACAATAACGGCAACGAGAAGCTTATTTTAATGTCTTTCAACGTTTCTTTTATCGTAATCTTGTTATTTATACCTCCGAGCCAGACAAGTCTTTCCATCATGGTGAAAGATATCAAGTGTATTAGAAAAGGAGCTCAGAAAGTAATGCCTCCTACATACTTTTGTGAACACTACAGCAGTAACAAAAAGAATCACACTATTGGATATAAAGAAAGTCTTCAGCTACAAAGCAACCATATTTCACATCGTCAGCAACACTGGCTATGCATATTTTGATAGTAATGAATAATAGTCTCCATGTCGTGTTCGGGAAAAATCGGCTCCTTTGCAGAAGCAGCCCTCTTTTTTGAATTTGAGATAACGGTGCCATTGTCAAGAAAATGTAGTTCATGAACTCTCGATTCACGGGGATGAACTAATCAAGGCGAATTTTTAGATTCTCAGGGGTGACTGCGTAATGGTTAGTTTTTCTCTTTCACATCACTGTAGCGAGTGCTAGAATAAATTACCCAACTCCGAACTGTGTTAACATTCTGTAAATAGAAAATGCTTCCCATCAACTGAGACCCTCATGCCCACCATCTCTGACCGACACGAAAACAACAATTACCAGAACTATGACGCTTGGTGCGAGAGATGGTTGCATAAGAGAATTGCGAATTTTCAATGTCAGTCAGTTAGTTAGTCTTCGGGAAAGTAACGAGTTACGACCTACATTGCCTCCTCTATTGGTGGTAGGTTACAATTTTTCAAAGAATATATTTTCCATTGATCTTCTTAAAAATACAACTTCACGTCTTCCTCTTTTTCAGACTGGTTCAAAGCTAATTCATAACATGGGCAAAAAAGTGAGAGCGAATTTTTATGCGACCACAAGTCTGAATCTATCTTTCCTGAAATAAACAACTTTATCTCGACGTCATCTTTTCATATTATCACCCTCAATTTTCATCCAGACTCCAACACTATTCACTATTTTCTTTCCGAAGTTTTTTTTATCATGCGTTGGTGAAAATCCAGGGTGTATTTTTTTTTTCTTGTTCGAAGATTTTAATTATACACCTCTGTTTTCATGTCAGAAAACTCTCTGAAACACTGCCACCACTCTTTAATTACTAGTAAGACAAACATTATGAGTTGGAAAAGATTTATACTATTCTTGACATTGTTAGACAATATGATAGAAGGCATTACTTTTAGAGTGATGGTATACAGGTTCTTGTTTATCGTGTAAGATGTGAAAAACGGTTTTGTAGATGAATGTTTTGCTACTTCGGTATAATGTAGTTGCTGTAGAGATTAATTGAAGGATTTAATTTGGTTTGATTTCTTTATTTTAATGGTATATCAACCTTTGTGTGTTATTAAAATGGTTTAGTTTTGGTTTGATTTCGTTTGGTTTTATGACATAATCAACCATTGTAGGTCATTTGATACTAAATCCTTCTAATACATATACAGTGGCGGCCATAATATCCAAAACGGCATAGTTTCTTCAGAAAAAGTAGGTATAACTTTTAATCTAAGTTATTTTAGATTCAATAATTTTCATGAACAATAAATACGATATTAATTGTTATTCGTTGAAATTTTGGTGTTATTTGAGATGATAATAAAAAGTAATGAATTGAATTATTTAGTGGTTTACTGTAAAACCCAGGGTGGTCAAAATGATCAGAACGATAGAAAAAATGAACAAAATACTCAAATATTACAGAAAATACAGAAATTATTTGGCTGCAAATGACGGATAATCTAAGTATTGGGGCTATTGCAGAGATTGTAAGCAAGTCAAAAAGTGTTGTTCACGGTATTCTTAAGGTCTACAATGATCATGGTTCGTCTGAAGCAAGAAAGTCTACAGGTAGGCCAAGAATAACGACTAAGAGAAGGTCGTGCTATGGTAAAGGACCGATTTAAAACTGCTGCCGCTGTTCCTCGGGAAATGAACATTTTGGCCGCCCTGGGTTTTGCAGTAAATCAATAAATTATTCAATACTTTTTTATTATCATCTCAAATAACACCAAAATTTCACAGAATAACAATTAATATCGTTTTTATTGTCTGTGAAAATGAGAGAATCTAAAACAACCTAGATAAAAAAAGTTATAACTACTTTTTCTGACGAAACTATGCCGTTTTTAACATTATAGTTGCCACTGTATATAGATATATGTTTTCTTAACACATTTTATGAATAACATTATAAAACAAGCCTGAGCTCATTCGTTTTCACACCGTTAAATGTTTTGACTTAATGTCGAACAATTCATTTTAGCCAAAGAGTACTTTTTTTTACACGGTTATGTTTAAATCCGGTTTTTTGTTTACACACAATTAAATGTAAAAACAGTTCTATTTCAAACAATTCAATTTAGTATAAGTACTGTTTAAATGTCAACTGTTATATTTTAAACAAGTCAGGTTAGCAAAAGTACACAGTTTTCTGTTAACACATAGTTAAAGGTCAAACAGTTTTATTTCAAACTATTCAGTCTAGCAAGTAAAGAAAGTTAAAAGGTTTCAAGTATTGCTATGTATCACTTATAATTCAATTAAACATCTGTCATTTTTGTACACACAGTTAAATGTAAAAATAGTTCTATTTAAAACAATTAATTTTCGGTTAAGTACAGTTTTTTTTGTTTACCCACAGTTTAACTGTAAAAGCAGTTCTATTTCAGCTATTTCAAACTATCCAGTTTAGTATAAGTACATATTTTTTTACACATATTTAAATGTGAATATAGTTCTACTTCGAACAATTCAGTTTAGTACAAGTACAGTTTAAATATAAAATAGTTCTATTTGACAAAGAGATAAAATCCCGTCAGGTGCTACCAGTCCGGGCTAGAGTCATCTTGGGAGCGATGGCAATGAAGGGGTAGCGTGCATTCCCCAAAGCTCCAGGAATATAGCCTGCCCATTAGATTGTTTAACGTCATATACAGAATACTTACTGGGAGAATATTACCCTGATGAAGAAATGCATTAATTGTATTCTGCAGCGCCAGCCAACTAGATCAGTGTGCTATTTAATGCCAAAACTATCCTTCTAGAATAATAGTTGTAATATTATTTAATCCATAGCAAGGCGTATAAGGGGGTTTAGTAACTTTTCCTTAAGTAATTTTCCGAAAATGAAAGTAACAGCTCGACTGGAGTTCGAACTTGCTTGTTTCGAGACCATTGTAAAATACTTTAGCCATTATGTCACTGAAACAACCTGTGTAGGTTTAGTTTTTAGGAATACACCTTTCAATAGACAACACTATATTCTTTGATTCATAAACATTCAAATGTACTGACTAAGATTTTGTAAGTCGAGCTCAGGAAAAATGGCACAAGCCGAAATAACCTATCTTTTGTTAATCGAAATATTATACAGCATTCTGGAATGAATCTCTAAAGCGCTTGGTAGTCAAATCCTGGTTAACCGTGGACAAAGTGAAAAAAGGATATTGTAATTGATTGCAACACATTGCAAATGAATTTAAAAAAAAAACATGCACGAATTCTGATTCGCAAAAAGACAAATTCATTTAAAATTATGGAAATTATACCTGTTAGGGTATAATCTAAGAATTATTATACCTGTTAGGGTATAATCTAAGAATTATTATAATTGTTAGGGTATAATCTAAGGATTATTATACCTGTTAAGGTATAATCTAAGGATCAAATAGAAATATTTGATCATTAACTATACTTTAAACCATTTAACTGTGTGCAAACAAATGACTAATATTTAATTGAATTATAGGTTTGGTTTGGTTTCTTTGTTTAATAACATATCAACTCTTTTTACGTTATTTAATGCCGAAGCCATTCTCCTAGAATAACAGTAGTGGTACTATTTAACCCATAGCTGGAAGGATAAGGGGGTTCATACCTTTCTCGAAGGTATTTGCCCGAAAGTGAACGTAATAGCGCGACTGGAGTACGAACTAGCGTACTACGATTCCGCAGTCCATTGCTTTAACCATTACACCACGAGGACACCCCCAATTATAGGTATTACATGTGGAGTACTCTTTCATTGCCATTTCTCCCAGGTCCACTCTAACTTGGAGTGTAAATACATGTTTAGGTAAAATAGTAATTTTTCATCATGTTCTTTACTTGAAACACTTAAAATGTATACAAGCAAATAACTGATGTTACATTGAATTAGAATATTACTTAGCAGTTCAGGCACTTTTGTAAACTGTGTGCTAACAAATAAATAATGTTGAATAGAATTATCAGGGTTTGATAGGAATACTTGAACCGATTTACTAAAGAATGAGCCTAGCTTGATTAAAAATTACACACACACACACACACTCACACACACACACACACACATATATATATATATATATATTATAAACTGGATTCGACATCAAATAATCTAAAAGAATTGATATGCCATACAATACAACCAACCAACTCTCTCTTCCCAGCCATTCGTCCCTAAAGATCAACATTATTGGCAAATTTTCTAAACAGTATTCAGTGTCCGTAAAGTTTTTGCTGGTCGGTCCACTTGTGTGGGAGACCATTATGGAAGTTACTTATGAGTTTGTACTTACTTCTCCAGCATTGCTCAGCATGTCGTGATCGTTTCATTTGGATGGTTTATAAGACGGGGTTTTGTGAGGTGCCCGTAGTGTAATTGTTATCGTCGTAGGAAATGGACACGAAGACACGAGTTCAAATCCTCGACGAGACTGATTGCATTTCACATCGCACTAATACCCTTGGGAAAGGTATGAATCCAATTATTCTCCCTCCAGCTATGGGTAAATTGTAGGGCAGACTAGGTTCTTCAGCCTAGGCGAGGCAGCTAGTCTAGGAGAAGGAAAACTCTGAATTCCAACCTGTTAAACTCCGCTTAAAAATTGACCTTGTTTCATATCCTGCCCGAGTGGAGGGGCTGGTAAATATATATAAGATGGGGTTAGGTGGCCGTACAGCTGCTATTTTGTACGGTACTGCTTCCAGGGATTGTTCAAAACAGCGAGAAGCATCGTAGCTTTTTCTCCAAGCGTTTTGTTTGAGTCCAAATAGTGTTACCATACACTAGTATTGATATAGAAAAATTCCCGTTTTATTTTATCATATCAGATTTCTAAAAAGTTCTTAAGCTGTCAGTAGTAGTTTAAGCTTTATCGATATTGTTGGTTGGGTGGGTGGGTTTTATGGCATATCAACCTCTGTAGGTTATTTAACACCAAATCCATTTTTATGTAAATAATCAGTTCTCTTTCAAAACAATTCACTTTAGCATGCGTACACAGTTTAATTGTCAAAAACATTTCTATTTCAAACTATTCAATTTATTCAAACAGTTATAATTCAGCTAATTCGGTTTACCATAAGTACAGATTTTGTTTACACAATAAAATATCAAAACAGTTCTACATATAACAATTCAGATTAGTGTAAGTACAGTTTTAATGTCAAAAACGGTTCAATTTCAAACAATTCAGTTTAGCATTAGCATGCAGTTTAAATGTAAGTACGGTTTAATTGTAAAAAGCATTTCTTTTTCAAGCTATTCAGTTTAGTCAAACAGTTCAGTTTAGCATAAGTATGCCGTTAGTTCTATTTTTAGTTCTATTTAATCCATTGATAAGACCCTTATCAGGTGCTACCACTCAAAGCCAGAGTGGACCTGTGAGCGATGGCAATGAAGGAGTACTCCGCATTCGCCAATCTTGATTATTACTGGGACCTCACCATCCGATCGTTTAGTGTCATATCCAGGACACTCATTGAGGGGATCTTACCCCTCTGCAAAGGTGCAGTCAGTGTATTCAACAGCCACTGCCGACTGGGCAATTTACCGACGTATTGACAACATCGTAAAAGAGAAATTGGATCAGATTCTGCCAGAGTAAAACTAAAGGAAGTCCTACATTGTTGGCAAATTACACCTATTCGTCATCCAGAGGGCACGTTAAATTGTGTTCCTAACTTTCAAAGGAACTTACAGTTGAGTAGACATACAAGAATCACGTCAAAGAATTTCCTTTGAACTGATATCGAGGAACCTCCAAAATGATGACGAATAGAAATGCTGCTCTTCTCCAATAAAGTTCCGACTCTTATACAACCGCTTCTCTTGCAAACACCTTAAGTCTCAAAGCCAGACTCAAACCGATGGTGAACTTCATCTCATTCGTCTTCCTTTGCATAATTTCCTCTCCGGCAACGCATTTATTTCATTGCACAAAGGAAACAATCCGCTCCTTCCTACCTAACCAAGTCCCATATCTTAATGGCCGAAGCGGTGAAAAGAAATTTCGACCTTCGTCCTAATTCACATGAACAACTGATAAGAGTGAATTTGAAATAGTGGTTAGCTTGCGCATGCGCGGTTATAGATAGCTTTGGCGATATGACATGAATGCAGATTATGAAAATGTACAAAATTATGTGAATAATGTTTGGCTTGGTTTGGTTTTATGGCATATCAACCATAGTAGGTTATTTAATGCCAAATCCATTTTTAAACATATAAACTGTTCTATTTCAAGTTTAGCATAAGTACACCGTTTAAATATCAAAAACATTTCTATTTCAAACTATTCAGTTTATTCAACAAAATTAAATGCCTCCAAGTATTGCTATGTATCAGTAAAAATTCATTTAAAAATTAGTCATTTATTTACACAGTCAAATGTTAAAACAGTTCTATTTCAATCAATTCAGTTTAGCATAAGTACACAGTTTAGTTCTATTTGATCCATAGATTAGACACTATCAGGTGCCCGTGGTGTAGTCGTTAACACCGTAGGAAATGAACACGGCGATACGAGTTCAAATCCTGGACGATACTGATTGCATTTCACATAGCACTAATACCCTTGGGAAAGGTATGAATCCAATTATTCTCCCTCCAGCTATGGGTAAATAGTAGGACAGACTAGGTTCTTCAGCCTTGGTTAGGCAACTAGTCTAGGAGAAGGAAAACTTTGAATTCAAACCTGTTAAACTCCGCTTAAAAATTGACCTTGTGTCAAATCCTGCCCGAGCTGAGGGGTTGGTAAATAGTATCAGGTGCTACCACCCCGGGGCAGAGTAGACATGGGAGCGATGGCTATGAAGGGATGCTCCGCATTCCCCATAGCTCCAGCATTACTGGAGACTAACCATCAGATTGTTTTGTGTCAGATCTAGGATACTCATTAGAGGAGTCTTGTCGCACTGCGGAAATAAAGTTGATGAATTCTGACGCCCCAGGGGACTTGGCCGTCAGAGCTTCAGCATTACTGGAGCCTCACCATCAGATTATTTAGTGTCATATCCAGGACATTCATTGGGAGAGCTTTAACATTCTGCAGAGATGCACTCGGTTTATTCTATAGCCGTCTGAGCTAGTAAAGAAGATAATTAATACTGTAATATAATGGCCGAGGGATTTCGCTTTATATATCTTGCCTTTCGGTTTAGTTAGGCTGAGAACCTTTCGCTTAGCGCATGGGTTAGTTAGGTGCAACATGAGCACGGGTGTTCACGCTCACGCGGGGAGGATGTGTCATTCAGAGATGTCAAAATGAAAATCCCAGATAGATTTATGACCGGGGGATGTAAATGACGTCATGCACCGGAAGCGTGTGCAGAGGATTTGGGGGATTTGAGAAAAGCCAGAGAGTTGAGTTTTTGCGTCCGAAGGGGAGAGTTGAGTTCCTTCCTCGAAAAAAGAAGGTTGACTTTCGCTTGCTCGCCGAGGCCTTGCGGTAGGTGTCGCGCGTGGTGGTGGTGGGGGGTGAAAAAGTCAGCATAGAAAGATTGTATCTCTCTCCTTATGTCGAAAAACCTTTCAACTCAAAGGTAATAAAAAGTTTCGTACCTGAACTAAGAAGTCGTAAGTATTTTTCGTGTTTCGGGATTCCTATGTTCTATGTATATATGTTATGAACATTCTATGTACATTTCACATATTTATGTATGGCCATGTAACAATACAACCATTAAAGCAATACGAATGGTTTCTTAGGCTGAACCTTTAAATACTTGAAGAAAAATAAAAATTGTATTGGTCACTTCACTATGTGAAAATGCTAACAATACTTTGGTTGGTTATTCAATGCCAAAATGTTATTCATATCTAAATGTTTAATAACAATAATCATGATAAATTCAATGTCCCATATTACTTATCTTTTCTTTGGTTAATGTTTTATATGATATAGGCTGTCTCAAAATACATTGGACCCATGTAAGTACTTACAACTCTACTAATACCAACGTTGAATTCTTTTTTGGTTTAGATGTAAAAATAGTATTCTATTACAACTCTTAATCCTTGATAACAATGCCCTGGAAAAGAGAGAAAAAATATGCGTCACTACTTATTTGAAGATAAAATCATTCAAAACTGTCGGAAAATAGATGCAACCCTTTAATATAGGGTGTCTCAATATATACGGGATCCATATGAATGCTAATAAATCTACTAATAATAATGTTGTCTTCTTTTTTGTTTCGGATTTACTATAACAGCTATTAATCCTTGATCACAATGTCTTGGATAAGAGAGGAAAAATATTTTGGGTTACTACTTATTTGAAGACAAAATAATTGAAAACCGTCTCAAAATAGATGAACCCATTAACATGATAAGGAATTATTGCTGAGACAAAAAACTAAAAAAAAAAGGTTGCATATCCTGGAAGTTGATATCATAACAATGAAAAAAAAAAATAATTTTTTAATGTCTCTTGCTGAAAGGATATATTTTACAGACGTGTTCCAGATGACCGTCATTGCGCTTGTCTCAGTTATAAATTGTATATCATATCAATGGGTTGCATCTATTTTGAGACATCCAGTATATCAACCCTTATGGTTTATTTAATCTTATATATATATATATATATATATATATATATATATATATATATATATATATATATATATCATTAAGAAAAAACCAAAGACCGGTTAATTTAGGATTATAAATTTATTTCCATCCTGTTTTTCAGTTTCTGGTGTGAACCAAAAACACGAAGAAAAAAAATTTATACAGGACTTCTTCAGATCCAATGGATAATTAATTAAAACAGAATAGACACGTGGGGTGGAGGGGGAGAGAGAAGAGATATGTGTTAAAATATAGATTTTCTCTTCTAAGCACAAATTGCATAAGTGGCCTGATAAGTTATTAAATAAGAGGAGTGAATTAATAGCTAGATGTAGACAAAAGACTAAATTTAAAGTATAAAAATTTAAAAACATAGAAATAAATAGTGAAACCAGGAAAAAAAACGTATCCAACATACACATTAGGAAAAAAATAGGTAGCTAATTAAATGGTATCGAAATTAATATAAGCATTAATATTTCTCTTATAAGTTAATTATCGAACTTAACATGAAAAGAAAATAAATTAAACAAATAAATAAAAAAGTTAAATTACCGTAATTATAACTGACAGAAGAAATTTGAAAATTAAAATAAAACGGAAATTCAATAAAACGAGGAGGTAACTCCTTAATCTCTTCTCCCTCCCCCTCCACCCCACGTGTCTTTTCTGTTTTAATTAATTATCCATTGAATCTGAAGAAGTACTGTATAATTTTTTTTTCTTCGTGTTTTTGGTTCACAGCAGAAACTGAAAAACAGGATGGAAATAAATTTATAATCCTAAATTAACCGGTCTTTGATTTTTTCTTAAAGAAATATTGCTCTGTAATAAATTACATTGAGCTCTCTACCAGGAAAATTTAAATGTTCGGCTCTTGAATGATTTTCTTGTCCTGAAAGAATTACTCCAAACTCTGGTTTAACTTGACCGAATAATACCTATATATATATATATATATATATATATATATATATATATATATATATATATATATATATATAAAAGTTTAATTTGCAACCTTTCCTGATATTGTGAACGTTTTCAGATATTTTATTGGCTTGTGTTTTATTCCTTGAGAGTTTTTCACTCCGACATGCGGTATTTCCCTGAAGTCTTTAAGGTCTCAAGGATTCTTCTGAGTATTTTAGCTGATTTTAATAACGCTGTGATCTGGATCGTCCTAATTCTATCACTGATTTTTATATTTTTCTAGACTCTTTTCTAAGTCATTGGAGACCGTTCAAAGCGCGTTAAGTACAATTAGAATCATCGTCACATGCATGTTCACAGTTTGTTCAGCGATCTGATAAGATCTAAGTACTTTTATGTCTTTTCTCTTTCTTGAATTTTCTCACCGTGGTCTGCTAGAATAACAAAATTCACTAGATTATAAGTTTGTTATTTTTTGTTTTTATGGATTAATACTAGCTAAAGTTATAAAAAAAAATAAAGTACTGTAATCCTGACAGAATTGTAATAAAATGATTCCTGTCACAGAATGTACATAATACATCTTGTGGCTTCTTATCTCACACGCGTCCATTTTGTAATGCACATGATAAAAATTTTCTATAACATAAATACATTGTATGGCATGATAGAAAAAAAAACAAAACAAAAAGCCAGTGTTGAAGATGCATAAAAAAAAACTTCAGTGTTTATCAATTGAGTAGTGATTTGTAATTTATAACACTTGCTTAACATCCTCCCAAACTTGTCAAAATTTATTCCGATTAGTGGATACTTGGTAAGCGGAAAAACTTTTTCCTTTCTCCCTTTTTTCTTCCGAATTTATAAACGTGCGTATAATCTCTCATCGCCACAGTGATTGCACTGTGTAAACCCTATCAAGGGGTGCAAATATCATTGGTTCCCTTGACACTTACCATTTATCCTCATCAGTCATCGCTCTTGCCAAGTCCTTTAAAAAGTATCCAGTGTCCGTAAAGAGCTATTGAGAGTTTCTGGTCAGCCAACACAGGTGTCTATGGATAAGAGAAGAGTTCATCGGAGAATGTTGCTTATAAGTGTGTTCTTACTTCTCCAGCAGTGCCCTAATATACTTTGCTTGAATGGTTTATGAGATGGAAGGTAAGTGGACATATAGATGCTCTTTAAGAATTTTTTTCAGAATAGCGCCTAGTGTGGTTTTCATCTACCTTTTTCTCCCTGTTTTGTTAGAGTCTAAGTGGTGCATCCATTATGATAAAATAAAGTTGGCGACTTTAGTCGAGGGTAACCCGAAGGTTCCCTTTACAATAAGTACTACAGTGAGGTGCAGGGGAGGGTGCTACTCCATTTTCTTTGACCTGGGATTAAACCACGGTCTTCGGGACCATTAGCTAACACTCTACTTATTAGACCAATGCCCCTTATTCTCTAGAACTGATTCTTGTTTGTGTATATACATTTTTGGTTGTAGGTTTATTCTTTTGCCTAATTCACTGCGGATCATCTTTCCTCCCAATCAGGCGTACCCTAATAATCATTTGAGCTACTTTGCTTATTATAAGATCTAACGTTTCATATCTGTGGCTACATAACCCACACTAGCTCTTCTATTATTCCTTATCAATTCTAGCTTTAATATTTATTTTGCGCTGCTATTAAAATAAATCCAATTTCATAAAGTCTCTTCTTCTTAACTATGTCCAAATCTTCTCGTATGTAATCTCTTCAGTTTGTCTCTTGAAGTATGCTTACAGTTGTTTTCCTTCCCATTTTTGTTTTCTAAATTTTGTTGTTTCCCTCTTTGACCTTATGTTGTTTTTGCTGTTACTGGATGCCTGTAATTAACCGTTCTCTACACCTTCTTCAGTATTCAACGATTCTTTAGATTGTATCGATACAATATTTAATATTCCTCCTTCTTTTCTTAACGCATAGAGTCTGCTTGTGTTGTTATCCAACGGTAAGATCTTGTATATTGTCATCAATCTTCTTGTCTTTTATTCTATTAGTCTGAGTTCCTCCCTTGTCCATCTTACGAATGGTCCAAAATAACTCCCAAGGGGAAATATACAGATGTTTATTCTTTTGATGAGATTTCTGCTGTCGAGATTGATTTCGAGATGTTTCCTTGTTCTTCTGAGATTCTCTTGTCTTGCCTTTTCTTTTCATCTCTGTTTAATACTGTCCGCTACCAATATTCCCAGGTACTTATAATTTACTTTTTCTTCAAGTGTTCTGACGCTTTCAATATTTGGTAGTTCTATCACCAACATTTTTTTCTGTTTTTCCTTTTTTATTATCTGCATGAGACATTTTTCGATGCCAAATTCCGTTCCAATAACTTTGCTGTATATTGCTGTAGTTTATATGAGTGTTTAGTTCATATTCATTTTCCTAAACTATCCCAATATCATCAATATATCCGATGGTTCTTCTTCTTCTTCTTCTTCTTCTTCTTCTTCTTATTATTATTATTATTATTATTATTATTATTATTATTATTGTTGTTGTTGTTGTTTTTTCTCATCAGCTAACGCTGATGGTCTTCCACAGGAGTTTGAGAGACAGCGAATCTCCTCAAGTCTCCAGGACTCTTTCAGTATTCTGGTCGTTCTCTATAATGCTGTAGTTTGGATGGTCTCCACTCGTCCGCCAATTTCCAAGTCCTCCAGTCCTTTTAGTAATCCTTTAATTACTGTACCAAAAGCACCAATTACAATTGGTATAATTGTCACCTGCATGTTCCACAGTTTTTTTCAATTCCCTAGCAAGGTCGAGCTACGTATCCTTCTTTTCACATTCTTTCAGTTTTATTCTGTGGTTAGCCGGGACAGCAAAGTCGACAATTTTGCAATTTCACTTTTTTTTGTTGATTATAATTAGATAAGGTCTTTTGGCCGAGATTACGTGATCTGTCTGCATGTCAAAGTCCCATAGGAGTTTATGCGTGTTCTTTTCTAGTGCTGGTGGTGGATTGTGCATATACCATTTGTTCGTATGGTCAAATTTAAATTCCTTGCACATATCCCAGTGTATCACCTTTGCCGACCCAGCCGTGTCTAGTCTTATATTCCTTCTGCGCTAATTTTCTGCGTTTGCCTATTATGTGATTGATGGTTTCATCTCTGTAACCGCACTTGCTATTTTGTTGCGTATTATTTTCTCTGTGAAAGTTTTTCACACAAGGGATAGTCGACAGATTTTCACAGGAGTTTTAGTGACAGCAAATCACTTTAAGTCTCCGGGACTCTCCTAAATATTATGGCTGATCTTAATGCTGTAGTTTCGATGGTCTTCACTCGTCCTATGAGTTTTAACTCTTCCTGCCTCCTGACCAAGCCTTAGTGCATAGTTCCGAGTGCACCAATTACAGCTGGTATGTACCACTGTCATCTTCATATTCCTAAGCTTTTTTATTTATCGGGCAAGGTCTTGGTACT
Organism: Sepioteuthis lessoniana; assembly: GCA_963585895.1. Classification (NCBI taxonomy): domain Eukaryota; kingdom Metazoa; phylum Mollusca; class Cephalopoda; order Myopsida; family Loliginidae; genus Sepioteuthis; species Sepioteuthis lessoniana. The sequence continues at coordinate 18,260,491 of OY757925.1, forward strand.
TTTCTCTGTAACTGTTTTTCTTTGATTTTCGCTCTATGGTCCGCAGAGACGGCAAATTCCACTATTCAGTAGTTTCTCTTTTTTGCTATCACTTATTGTAACTCTTTTCGAGTTTTCGACCCGATGGATTCTCACAGGAGTTTGTGCGACAGCAAGTCTCCTAACGTGTCCAGGGCTCTTATAAGTATCCTGGCCGATCCTAATAATGTTGTAGTTTGAATGGCCTCCTCTCATTCTCCTATTTCCAAGTTCTTCAGTCCTTTTATCAATCCTTTGGTGACTGTACCAATAGCACCAATTAAAACTGATATCAACGTCATTTTAATGTGCCACAGATTTTCCTAGAAGTGTCCAGGTACTTATCTTTCCTTTTGCTTTCTTTCGATTTTACTCTGTAAATAGCCAGACAGCTAAGTCCTCAATTAAGCAAGTTCTCTTTTTTAAGGTCTGGTAGACTGGTCGAGATTAGGGGATTCGTTTTTATCTCAAAATCTCAAAGGCGTTTGTGCGTCTCGTTCTTCGAGGAGAGATTCCGGGTTTTGCATATACCATTTGTTTGTATGGTCAAGTATCAATTCCTGGCACAATTATCTATTATTATCGAGTTTTCACCAATGGTCTGGGAGACCTGAGTTCAATCCCAGGTCGTATGATACAAAAGATTTTAAAAATGGTACTTGATAACTGCTTGCTTAACACTCAGCAATATAAGGAACGTATCAAGGGTAAAGTGGGGCAATCCAGGGAAAGGAGTAGCGCCATTCCCTACATCTTAGTGTAGTAGCTATCGAAAAGGGAGCCTTCTGGTCGCATTCGACAATGGTCGCCAACTTTACTTACTTTACTTAATAGTGTTGCCGGCTGGAGATTTATCGAAAATTCTTTTGTCTGAAAGTTTGGTTCTCAATCCAAATGATTTCGAAGAAAGTTATTTCTACATCGTTATTTTTAAAATACTTGTAGATTTCAACGTTACGTGTTCACCGACAAAAAAAAAGATTCCTTCTTTACTATACGAAAATCTTCAAATATCAATTTAGATCAATAAAATACGTTGAGCTGCTTTGTAAAAAAACACTCCATGCTTGCATTGTAAATCTCAAGCAACGCCCTATTTTCCAATAATGAATTACTGCCTCGTATCAATCATTCTAGAATTGTCTTTGTTTTTAATTATCTACCAATTTACTTAATTTAACAAACAACAGTAAACTGCAAAATTCATATTTATACCCTTCTTGTCGTACTGGATACCTTGCCTCGCTATCGCAATCTAGCAGTGTAAAATCTAAATATTTGAAATATATATGTAAACGTTCGTTAGATTTGATTTGATTTTTTTATAATATTTACCTACCCCTCCGCTCGGGCAGAATATGACACAAGGTCAGTTTTTAAGCGGAGTTTAACAGGTTTTAATTCAGAGTTTTCCTTATCCTAGACTAGTTGTTTCACCAAGGCTGAAGAACACAGTCTCTCCTACTATTTACCCATAGCTGGAGGGAGAATAATTGGATTCATACTTTTCCCAAGGGTATTAGTGCTATGTGAAATGCAATCAGTCTCTTTCAGTATTCGAACTCGTATCGTCATGTCCATTTCTTACGACAATAACCATTACACCACTTTTTTTTATAAACACACACACACACACACACACACACACACACACATATATATATATATATAGATAGATAGATAGATTAAAACAGCACCAATCAATTGACTAGTCGGCTGGGGCTGCAGAATACATCAACACTTCTCAGCAGAGGCGTAAGACACCCCCTCCACGACGAGTGTCCTGAATATGACATTTAACAATCTGATGGCGAAGTTCGAGTAATTCTTGAGCTTTGGGGAATCTTGAGTACCCCTTCATTGCCATCGCTACTAGGTCCACTCTGGCTCGGAGTGGTAGCATCTGATAGGGTCCTATCTATGGGTCAAATTGAACTAATCTGCATACTTATGCTTAACTGAATTCTTTGAAATGGAAATGTTTTTCTATGCTAAACTGAATTGTTTGAAAAAGAACTATTTGACTTTATTGTGTGTAAATAAAAACTATACTTTACTAAAGATAATTATTTGAATTAGAACTGTTTGACAAAACTGAATAGCTTGAAATAGAAGTGTTTTTGACAATTAAACTATCTACTTATGTCAAATTGAATTTTTGAAACAGAACTGTTTATTTGTATAAAATGGATTTGGCATTAAATAAACTACAAAGGTTGAAATAAAAAAAAACAGCACCGATCGAGAATGAGATATCGAGCAAGCACCAATTTTTCAAACGAATAAAAATCAAAACAAGAAAATAAGAAAGAATATCATCAGGATTCTTTGTCATGATGTTATGGTCAACAAGGTTTGGAGGCGCTGGTGACGTGACGGTTTTTGTCCCAGGAAGTGTTCTTGGCTATCCGAGATCAAATCAGGAACGAGGCCGTTTGTATTTCACATAGTGTTAATAACCTTCGGTAAAGTATGATTCCCACGTCCAGTTATGCGTAATTAGTAGGGCAAACTGGACTTTTAATGCAAACATAGCGACTCATCTAGGAAAAGGAAAGCTTTGAATTTAACCAAGTCGTAGGCCTGGAGAAGAATAAGCTACAGGGTGAAACGATAAAATTGTCGTCCTAAAGAAAACAACACGACAGCTTTATTTTAAAACTTTTATTGAAAAAATCAATTCAGGTAACCTGATTATGAAGTAGAGCTGACATCTATTCAATGTAGCCGCCTTCAGCCGCAATCACCGCCTCGATACGGATCCGGAACTGGGAGCATGCCTTTTCAACAAGCGCTGGCGGGAGCTCGGCAAATACACGGCGGATGGCGGCGATCTGGTTGGCTTTGGTGTTGTGAGAGGTCATGTTGGTGATGTTTTTGACGTATCAACAAACGAAGTAGTCCAGCGGGTTCAGGTCGGGGGAGGAGGGTCCAGTGAGAGAAGGGTACAAAGTTGTAGCACTCCTTCTGAAGCCAAGCCTGGATCTCTTTGGACTTGTGGGCCGGCGCCGAGTCCTGATGCCACACCCAGTGTCTGCCACCGGCCACCTGATTGCACCAGGGGATCACCATACTCTTCAGCACACCCAGGTACACTTTGGTGTTGACTTTCAAGCCGACTTCAAAGATGTGAGGTGGCATGATGTGGAACTCTCTTGAGACCACACCAAAGACCATAACCGTAGCCGGAAACTTTGTTTTCATTACGTTAAACCGTCCAGATTTGCATTTTGAGGGTGCTGGCAATGATCCTGTTGTCATAAGTTGGATCGGTAGAGAGCATGTGTTGTACAGCAGCGCATCTCCGATCTCGCTCGTTGAATGTTGTGTCACTTCCAGACATGATTGAAGGCTCCTATCGCTCTTGGGATTTGTACACAACTGGCCAACTAGTAGTTGGTCTGCAACAAAAAAGGAAAACCGGTTTTCAATAAATGGAAATGGAATCATGTCGTCTCTTCTAGGGCGACAATTTTATCGTTCCACACGCTCCTCCCAGGCTATTCCTTCTTAAGACACGGAATTCGTGTTGGTTCACGCCTGGTAAAAGTAGGTTCTGGGACTAGTGTGAATAGTTAGCTACCTAATTTTGTATCCAAAGAAGTACGTAGTATTGAGTTCGATCCTCACTAATGAAACAAAAGGTGTAAATTCAACGTGTGCTATGCATTTTTGCTTTTATTTTTTCTATTAAGCAGGTACTTCCACGAGATGAAATGGTTTCGAATAAATTTGCAAATCATGACTAGTTTGTATCTAATTTGATGACCCATATATCTGGCCGTGATCCAAACTAAGAGAAGCTAAGGAAATGACTTGTCAGTTTTCTAGTTTATAATCAAGTAAAACTTTATCATTAACAATTTTAGATTTTTACTTCTGTAACTTCTGCCGTTTTTGTTTTTACCGCAACTACTCAGACCGTCATTTGCCCAGTCAGCTGGGGCTGTAGAATACACTGATTGCACATCTGCAGAGTGGTAAGACCACCTCTAACGAGTGTCCTGATATGACATTAAACAATCTGATGGTGAGGTTCCAGCAGTGCTGGAGCTTTGGGGAATGCAGAGTACCCCTTCATTGCCATTGCTCCCGGGTCCACTCGGGCCCGGAGTGGAAGAACCTGATAGGGCCCTATCAATGGGTTAAATAGAACTAACAGCATACTTATGCTAAAATAAATTGTTTGAGTAAACTGAATAGCTTGAAATAGAAATGATTTTGATAATTAAACCGTACTTTCATTTAAACTGCGTGCTTATGCTTAACTGAATTATTTCAAATAAAACTGTTTTTCGACATAAAAGCTGTATTTACACTTAACTGAATTGTTACATATAACTGCTTGAATAGTTTGAAATGCAAATATTTTTCACAATTAAACTGTGTACTAATGCTAAACTGAATTGTTTTAAATAGAAAAGATTATTTACATAAAAATGGATTTGGCATTAAATAACCTACAAAGGTTGATATGCCATAAAACCCAACAAACCAAACCAAACCATCAGACCGTCACTCTACGACCGAACTCAAATGTCGTTTATTTCCGGCTGATATCTACAGCGCTGGAAGCGAAAGACGCTGACAAATCTAACCATTGAGAATTACTTTAAAAAAGTAAATAACAAAGAAGGTAAAAGAAAATCAAGAGACAAAAGTTAGTCAACCACAAGAAGCAAATAAACCAATAGAATCACCAGAGAAGAAGAAAAAAAGTTGAGATTTTGGCCGTCAGACATTTCAACGACAAGATAATCCTACATAGTCACGAAAGTCGACCGCAGAAAAGAATTATGAGTTGATGTAGGTAAGAGTAAATCTAAGGACAACGGAGTAGATCGAAAAGTCAGTGAAAAACTATAAAGACATTACTTGAAAGATAAAGAAGAGAATTTTTGATTTCAAGCAATCTCTAATAATAATGATTATAGAAGAAGAAGAAGAAGAAGAAGAAGAAGAAGAAGAAGAAGAATCCTCATGAGAGAAACCGAATATTTGTTTATACAGCTCAAGCGATGCTATAAACACCAATTATGTTAAAGCTAAAAGTTATTATACACGACAAAATATCAGCTGTTGATTAGGTGAAGACAGAGATAAAATGGTTAATAAAATAGAAAAAGAATGCCGCAAAATGGCACAACAGGAGTACAAGACTAGATACGACTGAGTGGGGAAAGTGATCCACTGAAAATTGTGCAAGAGGTTAAAATCTGACCATGCTAGCAAGTGGTATACCCACAAACTAGAATCCGTCGTGGAGAATTTAATTCTCTGGAATATTGGAATACAAACGGATCATCTAATCACAGCCAGAAGACCAGCGTGATAAAAAGAAATTAGCATCTAGTGAATTTTACCGTTCCAGAAGACTGCTGAGTGAGACTAAAAGAAAGCAAAAATGGAAGGATTGGAAATTAGAAGAATCCAAACTATCCACATTACTTCACTGATAAGATCAGCTCGAACATTCTCATAGGTCTTCTTGGCTGTTATATTGTTTGCCACCATCATACAATTAAGATTAAAATTAATCTTATTTTATAATTGAGTCGTTTATTTTTATACTTGATTATTCCTAATTTTGCTTCCGCTCCCTGTATTTAAACACTTTTGTGGTTTCTAGAAATTAATGATTATATTCATAATTCTTTGTATGGAATTGTAGTTTCAAGTGACTAATCGTAACATAATTAATTTGATGTGTTATATAGAATCGCTAATGGTCCAGGAGACCTGGATTCAATCGCAGGTCGAGTTATACTGAAGACTTTAAATTTAGAAGAATCTTGAAGACCAGAGGAGACTCGCTATCATGCAAGCTTCAGCGAAAAATAATAATTAAAAAAAAAACAAAAGAAAGTCAATTTCAGTCCAGAGAGCTAAAAAAAGAGGCGCGGAAAAAAAGAAAGGTGATGTTTGATACTAATTGTAGAAAGTGAGCTTTGAAAGATCCCCAAAAGCTTGGAAAAGGGACTGGAAGATATTGGAAATCAGGGGAAGAATTGAGACCATTCCAGACTACAGTATATTTGAAATTGACTAGAATACTGAGAAGAGTTGGTTAGTTGATTGTTTTGTTTTACGGCGTATCAACCCTTTTCGGGTCATTTAACACTGAATTAAATTTCAATCATTTAAGTTTAGTATAAGTATAGTTTTTGCATACAAAACAGTTTTATTTCAAACAGTTCATTTAAGAACAAGTACGCAGCTTAGTTCAATTTGACCCCTATCAAGTGCTACCAATCCGGGCTGAAGTGGACTTGGGAGCGATAGCAATGAAGGGGTACTCAGCATTACCCAAACGTCCAGTATTACTGGAACCTCACCATCAGATTGTTTAGTGTCATATCCAGGAAACTCGTTGTCGGGTCTTATCCATCTGTAGTAGTCTATTGTCCATTGATATTTCTTTTTGCTCAATTATGTTCAATTTCCCAATTGGTAGTTTTAATTGCTTCTCATAGGTCTTCTTGGCTGTTACATTGTTTGCCACCATCATACAATTACGATTAAAATTAATCTTATTTTATAATAGAGTCGTTTATTTTTATACTTGAATATTCCTAATTTTGCTTCCGCACCCTGTATCCCAGGTCGAGTTATACTGAAGACTTTAAAAATGGCACTTCATACATCCTTGCTATACACTCAGCGATATAACATACGTATCAAGGGTAAAGTGGAGCAACCCATGGAAAGGAGTAGGGTCCTCCCCTACACCTCGGCGTAGTAGCTATTGAAAAGGGAGCCTTCTGGTCGCCCTCGACTACGGTCGCCAACTTTACTTATATGGAATCTAGATTTTCCATCAGATCTATTTGATGTACCGATGGAACTCTAATATTTACTAGTTCTATGGGGCAGTAAGAAATGATAATGATGGTGTACTCTACGCTTTACAGAACTGGATTCGCACAAACAAAGTCAGATTAACGTCATACTAAGAACATCTATTTTTCTAAGACTCTCACCCTTCGGCATCAGTTACAGTTGGCGGATGCCATGCTCAGCCGACAATGTTACTACTTTTCTTAGGATTAATTGTAAAATTATACCAGATTTCTTCGTCTATTCTTGAAAAAGAATCCTTCTCTTTTTAGTCTTGAAAATTTCCCTGGATAATCACCTCTAAAAATGATTTTATGAGATAGATGAGAAACAGTGAATTAATGTTTAAAGTTGACGATAACGTTTTGATTTAATGCAATAAAAATTAACTGAAACTAAAATGAAATACTGGTTAAAAAGTCATACTAGTTGATCATTTAATTGGGCATTGTGACTTACTAAAAAGTAATTGTGACTTACTAAAAAGTCATACTAGTTGATATATTAATTGGGTATTGTGACTTACTAAAAAGTAATTGTGACTTACTAAAAAGTCATACTAGTTGATATATTAATTGGGTATTGTGACTTACTATGGACAATTTAACTGTGAGCATCGGTTGGTAAAGCCCAAGAGTGTATTATTCAAGTATTTTGATACGTGTATGTTTTTACTCAACCCCTACGTCACGGTCAGAACACATGATTATTTTTAGTTGTCTAAATTTCTGAGACGAAGCCTGTTGATCTTTATCATTAAGGGTTGTTTTCATCTTTATTGTTATTTCCACAACGTTTCGGCCGATATGTCCTCCGGCCTTTTTCAGGTGTTTGTCGAACTCGGGAACCTTCATGGAACTTCGAACTTCGTCCTTTATTGAAACCACGGGGGTCGCCTGTTCTGATTCCGTTAGTCATAACCGGGTACAAGTGTTAAGTATTCCTGTACTGTTACTCGCCTGTAGTGAGGATTGAATCTGCAACGTTCAGCTGATTGTCTCCTTGGAAGCCCAGGGAACCAACGACTATAACCGTTACGCCATGTGTCTTGCTGGATAATTCAGAGTGAATTTTTAGGACAAATAAACTTAATGTTCTTACTTGACTAGGATTACTACTATTATCTATGATTTTTTTACCTGTGCTCAAATTCAGATTTTTTATCGCCAGAAACGTTGTGGAAATAACAATAAAGATGAAAACAATAGTCCGAAAACCCTTAATGATAAAAATGATTGTCTTTGTCCATGCATTTGGTTTGATCTGGTTTTATGGCATAGCAACCATTGTAGGTTATTTAATACAAAACCCGGTTTATTCATATATATTAAATATAGATATGAGTTATAGACACATTTTGTAGATAACATTCTTAAACGACAACAAGGTCTTTTTGCACAGTTAAATGGTTTCAAGTATTGCAATATAACAGTTACAATTTAACATCAATTATTTGTTTGCACCCAGCTTGTTCTATTTGAACCATAGATATGACTCCCACAGATGCTACCACTCTGAGTTAGAGTGGACGCAAGAACTATGGCAATGAAGGGATATTTACATTTCCAAAAGCTCCAAGGCAGAAGCCTCGCTATCAGATAGTTTACTGTTATACCCAAGACACTCGTTGTTAGGGGTTTTTACTCCTCCGCAGAGATGCGGTCCGTGCATTCTACAGCCCCAACTGACTGGGTTGTTGTCCATTCATCTCCACTTTCTTTGAGACACCCACCACAACACAACAGAAAGTAATGCGTGCTATTAATCTCCACTGAAAGCAAAACTGATACAAGGAGAAAACTAATACTGATAAATAGAGCACGTTTTCTGCTACAAAACATTATGTCTACAAACACATCACAAGTTTCAAGACGCCGTATGACCCACAAACCAATCAGCTTTCAAAATTACCTCATTCCCCGAGCGGAGAACCTTTATATGACCTTGTAGAAGAAAAGAAAATAATCATCAAGGGTCCAGTCTAAAACCAAGTTGCTGTTATTGGTAACAGTGGTTGGATTGGAAATTTTGGGAAGGTGAGTTTCTTTCTACTACGAAATACTATGTTATTACTTTTATCATTCAATAAGTCTACAAATTTCTGTTTGCAAAGCAGCACAATGTATATAATTATAATGCACAAATTAAGGTTAAACTGACTTCAGTATGAAATAACTTAAGGATTGACAGATTGTAAAATGAACGAATCAACCAATCATTAAGAATTACCTCCTCATCTGTGCGCAAAACTTTCTTATGACCTCTAACAAAAGAAGAAAATAACTATCAAGGTCCCTGTTTAAAATATCTTTTTTTGCTGCTTATTTGTTTACTTGGACGGAATACCAGAGTATCAGTTTCATCATCCAATCATTCTATAACTTGCTTTTGGCAAAGGCACCAATATACATAGTCATAACGTACAAATTACAGATGCAGTAATCCGATTTTTCTTAATCCCTAGAGGTGGCAAGAATCAAAATCAAAAATGAGTGATTGATGATTGGGCGACGATGTGATAAATTACAGATGACATTCGTTCTTTTTTGATCCGATTAGCGTCGCTTCTACACATAGATATCATTCATCGTGAGATTAATCTAATTCGGGTACTATTTTTGGTTGGCCACTGATATACATCGGGGTGGGAAAGATTTCGGAAACAGACATAGATATTTATTAGCATGACACTAATTTTCTAGCTTCTCCGTGGTTCCATTACAGACCAAATTTTAGACACAGCTAATTGGGAACAACCAACGTCTTTAGTCACATTCCACTGTGGATTGTATCAATTTTATGATCCTTTCCATTATTTCAATTGACAATTCTTTTGTTGGGGACATGTTTCCTTTCGTTTTTGGTCTCTCAAACCACTTGTTGTGTTCCATTATAAGTCTTTTAATTGGAGATCGATCGGCATATCTAGGCTTCTGCTGGTATTTGTTTTAGGAATGCAAATTACATAATTCCATAGTTCTTTCCCTCAACATTGAGTTATTCCATATTTTCCTCAACTTTGAGTCATTCCATATTTTCCTCAACATTGAGTTATTCCATATTTTCCTCAACATTGAGTTATTCCATATCTTCCACAACATTGAGTTATTCCATATTTTCCTCAACATTGAGTTATTCCATATTTTCCTCAACATTGAGTTATTCCATATCTTTCTTAACATTGAGTTATTCCATATTCTCCTCAACATTGAGTCATTCTACATTTTCCTCAACATTGAGTCATTCCATATCTTCCTCAACATTGAGTTATTCCATATCTTCCTCAACATTAAGTTGTTCCATATTTCCTCATTATTAAGTTATTCCACATATTCCGCAACAATGAGTTATTCCATATATTCCGCACCATTGTTTAATTTAATCTAGTTTTCTAAAAATATCCTATGAAACCAAAATTACATCGAGATGTTTTGCGTCTTATCCGTTATTTGTTAATTTACTGCTAAATAAAAACCTGAGTGAACATTCTGTAAATATACTAATTCAATACTGCCAGCAGAAACTTAGCTGAAGGTTGGCATTAGATCATAGAAAATCAGTGAAATATTTGGATAACTGAATAACGATACAATTATCTATAAAATAAATTTGAACCACCGCAGTATCCAAAAATAAAATTGCTCAGACACATATATAAAGAGTACTCTTAGTTTTTTACCCTTACATAGTCATATTTTTAGGTTTTGTTTCTTTGTTTAATGGCATAAAAACACATGTAAGTCATTTAATGCTAATGTCATCCTTCAAGAAGAACAGCAGTGATGCTATTTAACCCATAGCTGAGAGGATGCGAGGGTTCAGAGTATTTTTCGAAAGTGAACGTAATGGCACGACTAGAGTTCGAACTCACTTACTACCATTTTGCAACCCAACGCTTTTAACCGTTACACCATGAGGACACCCCTTTCATATTTTTAGTTACAACGTTCCAGTGCAGTAGACTTTGGTATTGAATAATATTTAATAATATCCGTTGAGTTTGGAATTTTCCTGTTGTAATAACAATATACAGGTGTATTAGATTAATAAGAAAAGAAATATTAGATTAGACTTCAACAATTGGTTGGGTATATCTAATTGAAAGGAAACAGCTCCTAAAAAAGAACTGTCAATTCAAACAATGAAAAGGGTTTTAAAACTCCTAAAAGTAGGCAATTTACACTGAAAAAGTAACAAAAGATTTTGACACAAGGTCAAAAGCCCGATGGACGATTAAAGTGGGGATAAAGGGGAGGAAAGGTCGGGAATGAGCCGAGACTCGAACCCTGCTGGTCTATGCTGCTCATCGGCTCACTTGGTGCAATGTGAGCCTGATGAGGCAAGCTGTTCCACGAACCCAAATGTGGGTCCGGGGACGAGTAACAGAAGACTTTCATTATTTGTCGCTGCCTCCCATCAGACAGAACTTGACACGAGGTCAAAAGCCCGATGGACGATTAAAGTAGGGATAAAGGGGAGGGAAGGTCGGGAACGAGCCGAGACTCGAACCCTGCTGGTCTATGCTGTTTATCGGCTCACCTCCTGGTGTAATGGTTAAAGCGATGAACTGCGGAATCGTAGTACACGAGTTCGTACTCCAGTCGCGCTATTATGTTCACTTTCGGGCAAATACCCTTGGGAAAGGTATGAACCCCCTTATTCTCCCTCCAGCTATGGGTAAATAGTAGGACGGACTAGGTTCTTCAGCCTTATTGAGGCAACTAGTCTAGGAGAAGGAAAACTCTGAATTCAAACCTGTTAAACTCCGCTTAAAAATTGACCTTGTGTCATATCCTGCCCGAGCGGAGGAGTTGGTAAATAGTACCTGTTGCAATATGAGCCTGATGAGGCAAGCTGTTTCACGAACCCAAATGTGGGTCCGGGCACGTATGCCGGGTTATGGCATGAACTAGACAGCAAGGTCTATTACCATACGTAGGTTTCTAGAAAGTTCGCTGGGACCTCTCGAGTAACAAAAGACTTTGGTAGTTTCCAATCAGCTGTGTTTAAAATTTTCTCTTCTTTTCACAGTAGACTGATTTACATATTTAAGCTTCTACTAATATTTGTTATATGAATGCAATTTACATGATCATTTGATATTTTTTCCTCGACATTTGGTCATTCTTTATTTTCCACTGCATGTCTGAAAAAGAATGTAATAAAAGGAATAATTTTATGAAGTCAGAATATCCACGTAAGAGAAAATGTTTTGTTTTATTCGTTATGGGATTATTAATATAAAAAAAAGAGAGAATCCGTTAAGCGAGTTTAATGCAATAATCTTTGCCACAGTTAGTATACCTTAACATTTTTCTATAAAATGTTATTATTATCCTATACCGAATATATTAATATTTAATTATATCTCGTGGAAAATTACACAAAATGGCTAAGATTATTAGTTATTAATTATCAAGAAACTCTAATGTTTCAGAACTTAGTAAGTAATAATATGAATATGTGACACTCCAAAAATAAATTCATTCTTCATATATATTTATGCAATTTTATTTTTGGCTACAGACGTGTTTAAATTTTATTCTCTACATGTTTTTGTTTTTTTTTCAGCTAAGTTATCAATTGCCACTGGCAAAAATAAAATTGCGACTTTAAAACCCAAAATTGCATGGATATATGTAAAACGAGTGTACTTATTTTTGAACAACAATAAATCTATATTTCTGGTTACAGAATTCCAATCTTGTTGAGTCTAGTTATATATAATATTGACACTTATCTATTTTGACTGAATACAATACTCAACAAATAATAAAATACTTGTATATTTGGTTGAGGAAAAAATTTACTTTTATAAAAAAAAAAAACTAATTGTACTCATTTTAGGATGATACTGTAGGTCTGTTTGTAATATAATTGCCGAGGGATTTCGTTTTATATATCTTGCCTTTCGGTTTAGTTAGGCTGAGAACGTCTCGGCTCAGTGCATGGGTTAGTTTGGTGCAAACATGAGCGCAAGTGTTCACGCACGCGCGGAGCGGATGTGTCATTCAGAGGTGTCACAATAGAAATCCCAGATAGGGGGATGTGAATGACGTCACGCCTCGGAAGCGTGGGCTGAAGATTCAGGGATTTGAGAAAAGTCAGCTAGTTGAGATTCAGACCTCGCTAAGGCGAGACGAATTTTTGCGCTACGGGCGCTGCGCGTTGAGTAAATTGAGTTCCTGCCTCGGAAGAAGGTTGACTTTCAGGGCTCACCGAGGCGAGACCAGTAGTTTGCGGTGGAGGCCGCACGTGATGGTGGGGGCAGATGGAAAAGTCAGCCTAGAAAGATTGTTTATCACTCTCCTTATGTCGAATTACCTTAAAACGCAAAGGTAATAAAAAGTTTCGTACCTGAACTAAGAAGTCGTCAGTGTTTCGTGTATTTCTGATTCCCTATGTCCATTACACATATCCATATCATGGGTATATTATTGGGAGGTGCTCGTGGTGTAATGGTTATCGTCGTAGGAAATGAACACGGCGAAACGAGTTCAAATCCTGGACGAGGCTGATTGCATTTCACATAGCACTAATACCCTTGGGAAAGGTATGAATCCAATTATTCTCCCTCCAGCTATGGGTAAATAGCAGGACAGACTAGGTTCTTCAGCCTTGGTGAGGCAACTAGTCTAGGAGAAGGAAAAATCTGAATTCAAACCTGTTAAACTCCGTTTAAAAAAATTGACCTTGTGTCATATCCTGCCCGAGCGGAGGGGTTGGTAAATAGGATCATGGGTATATTACATGTTCCCTAAGACTGGAGATAATGTAAGGGAAAGTATAGATTTCTAACTATGGTTAGTTGGTTGGTTAGTTAGTTAGGTTTTATACCATATCAACATTTGTTGGTTATTTAATGACAAATCCATTTTTATAGAAATAATCAGTTCTATTTCAAACAATTCAATTAAACATAAGTACATAGTTTGTCAAAAACATTTCTATTCTAAGCTATTCATTATAGTCAAACAGTTATAATTCAACCAATATAGTTTACTATAAGTATAGATTTTGTTTACACACAGTTACATATCAAAACACTTCTATTTTAAACAATTCATTTCAAAACTGTTCTTTCTCAAGTAATTCAGTTTAGCATAAGTACGGAGTTTAGTTCTATTTTACCTATAGATGAGACCCTATCTGATACAAGCACTCCGAGCCAAAGTAAATCAGGGAGCGATGGTAATGAAGGGGTTCTCTGCATTCCTTAAAGCTCCAGCATAATTGGAACCTCACCATCAGAATGTTTAGTGTCATATCAAAGGCACTCATTCGGAGGATTTACCCTTTGCAGAGTAGCAGTCAGTGTATTCTACTTCTATTGGGCAATTCTAACTGTGATAATAGTGATTTACGTGTTTATTGATTAATTCGTTTTAATGGCACGGTAACCTGCTTAGGGTTTTATGTTCTTATACCAGGGAATTATGTTCATTGTACATTTATATTTACATTTGTTGGGTAGGTTTTTTAAAGAGATTTTTGCATATTTGTACCATAGGACCAACGTTTTGTGCTGTAAAGAAAGAAGTCCGCAGAAAAAGAAATACTCAAACTCGAAGGTAATGGAAGAAAATATAGCAGTAAATTTTAGTTGCATCCTTCTTCTCCCTTCCTCTTGGTGCTTACGGGGTGTCGGTGAGAGCTGGCTGTTTGACACACGCCGGACAGATTGGTCGTAGCAGACTGGGGCAGTACTGGTCGGGGCCTCGCAACCTTTAACGCACCCGTTTTGACAACCGCCTTCAACTCTGCCAAAATATCGTTACTTGTTTTCTTATATAGAGATTTTGGAGAACAAATCGAAGATCCTCGAATGTTTGATGTCGCCAGTGAAACACGTGATAATACATCTGTGATTATTCTAAAATCACGTCTAACTTTGCAGGTCATTCTGCCCGCACGCGCTAGTCTCGTGACACCTTCACTGATTGACGACAGCGTCCGTCCGTTATATTACATATTCATATGGTATCAAGTGTCTTAGAAAACAAAAAAAATGCAACTTTCCATCGAAATATTGCTTCGCTTTAGACAGCTATTTTGAGAAGGAATGGAATAAAATGTCTGAAGAATTTGTTTTACTATTTTACGGTCTTATACAAATATACAGTTGTAGAGTTTTCTGATTAAATTAGGGTATCTACCTAAAAGGCATATCAACTCCGAAGGCTTACTTATTGTTAGATCTTGTTTTTACGCATATTTAATGATATTTTAGGTGAGTAATTTGTTGGTAACATTATTTTTAAACGAAACAGAGCTCATTTGCTTTCACACAGTCCAATTGTTTTAAGAATTGCTATTTATTACTTGCACACAGTTAAATGGTTTCAAGTATTGGTATCCAACACAACTTCTATTTAATATTAATCATTTGTTTGCACATAGTTAAATGGTTCCAAGCATTGCAATTTATTGCTTGCACAGAATTAAATGCTTTCAAGCATTGCTTTCTAACTTTAATATTTCTATTTGAAATATTCAAATAGTTTCAAGCATGGCGATGAAAATCTATTCCGTCAATTAAATAATAATCTTTTGGTAAATGGGTTAGTTGGTTGTTTTGTTTTACGGCGTATCAACACTTTCGGGTTTTTAACGCCGATCTAAATTTCAAACAATTCAGTTTAATATAAGTATAATATCAAAAGTTCATAGTTTAGTTCTATTTGACCACTAGATAGGAACCTCACATATGCTACCACTCCGAGGCAGAGTGGGCCTGGGAGCGATGGCAATGAACGGATACTCCACATTGCCCAAAGCTCCAGCACTACTGGAACCTCACCATCAGATTGTTTGGTGTCATATCCAGGACACTCGTTGGGGGGTCTCATTACTCTGCAGAGAAGTAATCGGTGTATTCTACAGCCCCAGCCAACTGGGCAACGGTTCCTCTGAAAAAGGTTATAATCTTGCTGTTGTCCATATATTCCGGCGGAGCCACTGTTAACGGCGCATGACTGTTCGTTTATTCCACCAGAAATACCGAGATGAATACGCTTCAAAGACAGGTCTATGGTTTCCTTAAGTTTGTGCGCTGGCAACCTTTGAATGAACAGAGTGGAATGGCATTGTCTTCCGTCTCCAAAAACTGCAAAATTAATTTCCGAACGAGCTAATATATTAGCCACGAGGAAGACGATTCTAGAAGACAGGAATGAATATGCCATCGTTCGGAGAAGGAAAACAAGGCAATGATTATGAATTCTGTGAATAAGATAAGAAGACATGAATTCTTTACTACGACTACTACTGCTACTACTACTAATAAAAATAATAATATGAAGGAGGAGGAGGAGGAGGAGGAAGGCGAGAGGAGAAAGAGGGTTTGTATGATTAATAAAAGAAAACGTTCGGAGAAGGAAGAATTTAAAGAAATCGAGAAGAGAAGAAACATTGAGTGTTTTAAGGGATATAGCAATAAACAAACCAGGCTATTAGAAAAAAAAGGACAAACCGAAAAGAAAGAAAGAAAGAAAGAAAGAAAGAAAGAAAGAAAGAATTATTGAATAAGCTGAAGAAAAATATTGTGAAAAAGCAAAAGAAAAAAAAATTAGGCGGATAAATAGAAGAAAAAATGGATAAAGAAACAAAGAAAAAGAGCAGAAAGAAGGAATCTGTAGAAAGAAAGAAAGAAAGAAAGAAAGAAAGAAAGAAAGAAAGAAAGAAAAAAAGAAAGAAAGAAAGAAAGAAAGATGGTTATAATGTATCAAATGAAGAAAAACGAATCAAGAACAGAAGAGAAAGAAGAAGGAAAGGAAAAAGGAAAAAGAAAAAAACGTCATGGAAATGGGCAATGGTGACAATGACATATTCGAATCAGAAATGAAGACGAGAAGAAAGGCTAAAAAGAAAAAAGGGAGCTTAAAATAAAGAGAAAATGGAGTACAAGGAAGAGGAGAAGGGGGAAAGATAAAGAGGAAACAAAAGAAGAAAGTGACTGAGTAAAATCCTGCAGAGGATGATATTGGAGTGATTGTATTTACTTTGCATATAAAGGAATAATCGAGATATATGATCTTATTACGAGGATATATAGATGGAGGATATACAAAAAGAAATATGTAAAAGAGGAAGGTCCACTTGAAGGGACGAGTTGGACAGAAGAGAAGAGGAAGACTAATAAAGCAAAAGCGTAAAAAGAAAAAAGAGGTGGAGTTAAAGGAAGAAGGTGGAAAAGGAGACGAAGGACTTAAAAAAAGAGAGTGTATTTTTAAAGTAAAGTGAAAGATAGAGTTAAAAGATTAGAGGGGAGGAGAAAGTACACAAAGAAGGTGAAAGAAAAGAACAATTCAATAAAATGAAGTGGGAGGTGGAAATAAAAGAACAAGTAAGAAGAAAAAAAAACAGGAGGGTAGAATGCGGTAAAAGGTGGAGTAGAAGTAGCAAGGAGAACTTGAGAGCAGATGAAGGAGGCGAAAGAAAAAGGCGAATGTACAAAATGAAAAGAGGTTGGAGTAGAAGTAGGAGGGAAGAAGGAAGAGCAGATGATGGAGGGGAAAGAAGAGTGTGGAGTAGAAGTAGCAGGGAGGAAGGAAGAGTAGATGATGGAGGGGAAAGAAGAGGGTGAACATACAAAATAAAAAGAGGGTGGAGTAGAAGTAGTAGGGGGGAAGGAAGAGCAGATAATGGAGGGGAAAGAAGAGGATGAACACACAAAATAAAAAGAGGGTAGAGTAGAAGTAGCAGGGAGGAAGGAAGAGTAGATAATGGAGGGGAAAGAAGAGGGTGAATATACAAAATAAAAAGAGGGTGGAGTAGAAGTAGCAGGGAGGAAGGAAGAGTAGATGATGGAGGGGAAAGAAGAGTGTGGAGTAGAAGTAGCAGGGAGGAAGGAAGAGCAGATAATGGAGGGGAAAGAAGAGGGTGAATGCACAAAATAAAAAGAGGTTGGAGTAGAAGTAGCAGGGAGGAAGGAAGAGCAGATAATGGAGGGGAAAGAAGAGGGTGAAAACACAAAATAAAAAGAGGTTGGAGTAGAAGTAGCAGGGAGGAAGGAAGAGTAGATGATGGAGGGGAAAGAAGAGGGTGAATGCACAAAATAAAAAGAGGGTGGAGTAGAAGTAGCAGGGAGGAAGGAAGAGTAGATGATGGAGGGGAAAGAAGAGGGTGAATGCACAAAATAAAAAGAGGGTGGAGTAGAAGTAGCAGGGAGGAAGGAAGAGTAGATGATGGAGGTGAAAGAAGAGGGTGAATATACAAAATAAAAAGAGGGTGGAGTAGAAGTAACAGGGAGGAAGGAAGAGTAGATGATGGAGGGGAAAGGAGAGAGTGAACACACAAAATAAAAAGAGGGTGGAGTAGAAGTACTAGGGAGGAAGGGAGTGTATATGATGGAGGGGAAAGAAGAGAATGAAGGAGAAGTTGAAGGGACGAAGGAAGAGCAAATGCTGGAGGGGAAAGAAGAGGATGAGTGCACAAAATAATAAGAGAGTGAAGGAGAAGTAGAAGGGGGGAAGGAAGGAAGGGTAGATGATGGAGGGGAAAGAAGAGTGTGAATATACAAAATAAAAAGAGGGTGGAGTAGAAGTAGCAGGGAGGAAGGAAGAGTAGATGATGGAGGGGAAAGAAGAGAATGAAGGAGAAGTTGAAGGGACGAAGGAAGAGCAAATGCTGGAGGGGAAAGAAGAGGATGAGTGCACAAAATAATAAGAGAGTGAAGGAGAAGTAGAAGGGGGGAAGGAAGGAAGGGTAGATGATGGAGGGGAAAGAAGAGTGTGGAGCAGAAGTAGCGGGAGGAAGGAAGAGCAGATGATGGAGGGGAAAGAAGAGGGTGAACACACAAAATAAAAAGAGGTTGGAGTAGAAGTAGCAGGAAAGAAGGAAAATGAAAGGAAAGAGTCGAATGAATGTACGAAATTAAAAGTGAGTATTTAAAGGAACGAAGAGAAGGAAAACAAAGCCGAAAAAGTAAAGAAAGAATTTGAAGAGCAGATTCTGAAAAAAAAAAGAACGATGAAAAAAACTTTTTTTTTGGTTGTTTTTTTTTTTGTTTTTTTTTTAATTCTTTTTTATTCTTAATCTTTCCATTATCAGAAGAACACCACTGACTAAAAGAGAAATTACAAGCTCGGACGAAAGTATGTAAGTAAAATGGTAAAGAACGGTCGATAGAAAAAGTCACTCAGTGGCCAATGGCGGTTTTCTTCGTGTGAGCTCATTCAACAAAATTCCGTCTGACAAGTGCATGACATCGAAGTTTTGTTTTTTTTCTTTTTCTTTTTCTTCTCGCTTTTGTCATTAAGGAAGAGAAACGTTTGAAAATATTGCCTGAGGTGATTTTAGTATAAGAATAAAAAGTATTGACTCTGTACTTGTCTAGTGAAGGTTTTATAAAGATTTGACTCGGTCATGTGTTAGGGTCATAAAACGCAAAAAAGGAAATATAGTGACGTTTTTTAGAGAATATTGCAAATCAAATAAACAGAGAAAATAATTAGAAGTATAATTGTTCCAAAGAAACTAGATATTATTGCGGCACCAAGCATGTGCTAATGATAAAATAGTTCGTCTAGTGCATTATTTTAGTGACTTTGTTTCTCCCTTGATACCACAGATGCCAAGCCTTATGCTAAGCCAAGAAAAGTCTACAAACTAAATATAACTTATCAACCTAAAAGGTTTTTTTTATCCATGAAAAAAATTATGCAAGTGCTTAAATAGATTGATTAATTGATTGATTTTTTTGGCATGGCAACTCGTACGGAGTTATTTTCTGCGTAGAGGATAAGGGATTTCGCTGATATTTACATTTTTCGAGCAGTTGTGTGAGATTTTTTTCTTGTAATATGATCCTATCGAATAAGAATATCTTTAGCAGATCTATTTGACTCATAGAGGGTACATTAACAGGTACTAACATTCCGGGTAAGAGTGGAATTGGGAGTAATGGAAATAAAAGGATTCTCCACACTACCTAAATCAGTATCAGATGCATTTTAATGATATACTTAAGATACCTTCAATAGATTAAACAGCATATTCTAAGGTCAAAATGGCCACCGCCTAAATAGAGTAAATTAAATTGTATTGTGTAT
Organism: Sepioteuthis lessoniana; assembly: GCA_963585895.1. Classification (NCBI taxonomy): domain Eukaryota; kingdom Metazoa; phylum Mollusca; class Cephalopoda; order Myopsida; family Loliginidae; genus Sepioteuthis; species Sepioteuthis lessoniana. Next base: position 18,280,398 of record OY757925.1, read on the forward strand.
TTAGAATTTTTGCAGAATCTTTGGTTTATTTAGATAAGCGTATAAAATGAAAACAACAAACAAATTGACCATTAAGAAGTGAATTAATGGAAACTAGTGGTACTTATTTATATTACAAACCGGTTGTAAGATGGTTAATATTTGTTAAAATATATGACGGAAAGTAGCTTTTATTAAAGTGTCCGATATTTAATCAAGTTTATAAAGCATTTTATTTCTTTTAAAAACAGAATTAAGATATGGGAAATCATTGACAATCAATAAAAATACAAGTTAGATAGAGGAATGTATAATAACAATGTACTCTTATGGATCCCCACACACGGCCGCGCAAAAGCAGGACGACCAGCACGAACGTACATTCAGCAGCTATGTGAGGATACAGGTTGTTGTCCTGAAGACCTACCTAGGGCGATGAACGATAGGGAGGAGTGGCGAAAGAGGGTCAGGGATATCCGTGCTGCCAGCACGATATGATGATGATGATGAACACTCTTAAAAAACAAGATATGAAAATAGTTGACAGTCAAGAAAAATGCAGTTGTATTGGTGGAATGCATTGGTATTCAATAAAAATACAGTTAAAATATAGTTATGCATTGACAGTCAATGAAAATGCAGTTAAAATAGAGTAATGTATTGGCATTCAATAAAAATACAGTTAAGATATATGAATGCACTGACAGTCAATAAAATGCAGTTAAAATATGAAAAGGTATTGACAGCCAACAAAAATGCACATAAGATATGGGAAGCCGTTGGTAGTCGATAAAAATGCAGTTTAGATGCATTGGCATTCAATAAAAATTTTGTTGATATTTGGAATGCATTGACAGTTAATATGAATTAATTTTTATTAAACTCAAGCAAAGTTTTCTGTTGTTTAAATTTTCAAAAATTGTTACATAAGTCAAATACGATGTCCATTAGAATAAACTCTAGTTTGTAACGAAAATAAAAAAGGCAGTATCGATGCTATTTAAAATATAACTTTACAATAAGAAAGAACAATGTCATTTTGAACAGTTATTATCAACACTTTGTTACAAAGTTTATCGCTCGTATACACTAACCTTCACGAGATGGACACCCCTGAAACCTCTCGTAGTTTGAGATCTGCGCAGAGCTAAGCTCTACATATTATGTCCTTAACATTACTGTCATCAGAGTTAAAACGCTTATCCTACAGGTTATAATCTGATCTACATTTTGGTGTACACACATTTTCCCAAGTGTCGATGAATGTCAGTCGGTCTAATTTTCCCCATCGTTCATTACAATGTTATATCTATATTTAGGAGAAACTTTCATGCCAAACTGCAGATGGATAGATAGATAGATAGATAGATCTAGAAAAACGTTTTAGTTTATTGGCACTAGATCGAATGTTTTCTCTCCTTTAGTCACCAACTCTTGGACAATGAATCAAGTTTTCTTGGTCCTACGCAGAATGCCTAGGTAGTTATCAATTTAATTCACCAATATAGCTAAAATTCCACTGAGCTCGTCTAGTATTATTTCGATTTCATGAAAAATTAATCTGTCGGTTATTCAGTTTTCTGTTGCCAACCTGTAAACGAGCGAGATGTGTTTCTTACATACTCAACATTTTCATCTAATTATCGCATTAAATATATCAGAAAAATGAATAACAAATAGTTTTATATATATACATATATATATATATATATGTGTGTGTGTGTGTGTGTGTGTGTGTGTGTGTGTGTGTGTGTCTTCATGTGTTTGTATATATATATATATATATTGATTCTTATATTAGATGTATTTTAATTTGTAACAATATTAATATTTTTGAATATTGATATATTGATATTATAATCGATATATGAATTAATTACATATTAACATATATATATATATATATATATATATATATATATATATATACGTGTGTGTGTGTGTGTTATCATACAGGGTGCAGAAGCAAAATTAGAAATATTCTATGAGAATAACCACTCTATTCTAAAACAAGATTAATTCTAATTTCAAAAAATAAACAACAAAATAAGAAAATAGACGCAAAGCAGTAAATCAACTCAATATGGCCACCATTTTATTCAATCATTGTATCAACACGCCTTCGAAACGATTTATTTGCCTTCAAATTAAATTCTTCAGTCATTTGATTCCATTCCTCCTCAATAATAGTTAAAAGCAAAGCAATATTTCGATAGAAATTTACATTTGTTTTGTTTTTTAAAAGGCCCCATATAGCTTATTCAAGAGGGTTATGGACTGGGTTTAAATCATGGGCAATTGCTATCCTCGCAGTTTTCTCAGGGTTTTTTTACTTTCTTATTGACGTTGTGGGGTCCTTCTTAATCACCTGTTCGAGAGCTGTGAAAAAGGCTTCTTTTCATTTTTTGTTCAATTCCCCACTACTGTTTTCCCTTATAAAACTCTCTTTCAATAAAAAAAAAAAAAAAAAAAAACGCCTTGTATACAATGTAGATTTAACGTGTTCTTTTAATTTTTTTCAAAAATTTGACTAATAAAACTCAAGAAAAAAAACTCTTAAAAGTTAATTTATATTTTGCTTCCACACTATGTCAGCTCCCTGAGGTCTGCTTCCACTTTCAAAAAAGAAATCTTTTATGAAACCTGATACATTTGACGTTACATCTTTTCCAGCTTTTCTGCGGCAGCTGTGTCCCCTCCGACATCTTTTCATTACTCCTTACATTTTTTGAATTGGAAGACTAAGAAAACAGTCTCTTTCTGAAGAAGTTCAAGAATATGAAAACAAGCAAAACGAAATATCACGCACCTAGATTTGAGAGAAGTGTTTTATCCAACTTTCCCCATATTTCTATCATGCTGTCAGATTCACTACAAATCTATCTTTTCAACACTATGAATATATATCATATTGTATTGTATTAATATATATCCATTTACCAATATATATATATATATATATATATATTGAAAATATTTTGAAAATAGTATAAGAATTCTGATGTAACAAAAATATATCTTAGATAATAAATGATATTGAAATTCATGAGTTTTATCTGGTGATCGAATTTTGATATCAAAACTCTTTAATCATAAAGAGATGATATATAATCATTATTATCATTTAGTCGTGCTGATAACATATTGTCCTGATTCTCTCTCTCTCTCTCTCTCTCTCTCTCTCTCTATCTCTCTCTCTCTCTCTCTCTCTCTCTCGCTATCTGTTCTCATCATAGATCTCTTCAGGTAGGTCCTCTAAACTGTATCCTATCTCGGCACAGAAATGATGTATGTAAATCCTTGCAGCTCAGGAACATTGGTGTGCCTATGTATAGTAGTCCATAAGAGAACGTTGTTTACGTATCTGTCCTTACTTCTCAAACAGTGTCCAGCAAGTCTTGTCCGTCTTATTCGCAGAGTTTGTGAGATTGGAAGAAAGTGACCTTGCAACTACTGTTTTAAGGAGTGGTGTTTCCTGGATTTGTTCAAAACAGAACATCCCATCTTTGTGTAGTCCTCATCTATCTTTTTCTCTCAGCATTTCTTTAGAATCCAGGTAGGTGTTTCTACCGTAGTATAAACACGGCCAAAGCTTGCAAGAAATCCTCTTTTACTCAATCAAAAAGATCAGGTTTCCATATAATCGACATCGTGTCAATAGATTTCCTCACCATTCTTATGGCTATGTCGACATTACTTTCAGTAGAAGAGATATTGCTGCTAAGGTATATGAAGTTATATCTACCAGCGAAGAAGAATAATTCGACAATGGCTAAAAGGTGATATATATATATATATATATATATATATATATATATATATGTGTGTGTGTGTGTGTGTGTGTGTGTGTGTGTGTGTGTATCACCTTCTTTCCACTGTTGAATTTTTTATCTGGCCAATATTTCCACTAGATAAAGAACAATAATCAGGCTTATATAGGGATCCCATCACTAATCTGGAAGTCCCGATTTTATAATGATAAAAAACTGCCCAATCAAGATATTACTGGGAACTAAAAGACCAATAATAAATTGGAAAATTTCGAAAAAAAAATAACCAGTAACAAGTAGCTTACAAGCATTGAAGCCAGGTTTCCCGATAATTGGCAAACACTCTAACCCTTATAACAAGCTCATTGGAATAATGGGTAAAGAGTTCATCATTGGCCCGGGAGATCAGGGTTCAATTCCAATCCGAGGCATACTAAAGACTCAAAATGGTACTTAATACCTCCTTGTTTAACACCCATCATCATAAGAAATATATCAAGAATAAAGTGGAGCAATCTAAAGAAAGGACTGGTGCCCTCTCTTCCCTATACCTAGGTGTAGAAGCTATTGAACAGGGAGACATCGGGTCGTCCTCGACTACGGTTGCCATTTTACTTTACTTTATATATATAAAAGAATGAATATATTTAAGTGTAACGTAATTAAACGGCTCAGAGAAAACTGAAAGAATAAATAAATAAACAGAATAAAGCAGACAGTAGTCACCGTATAACAATGCCGAGGCACTCGTAGTAATTAAAAATGATTAGGGAGGAGTCCGATGATCGTTTGCGCATGTGCACAGGAAGTGGATGTCTCTTCCGCCGACACGATAGGCGGAAGAAAGGGGACAACTTGTGTCCTTTCAGAACTCGACCGCATGACGTGAGAAGGTGAAGATGTCAGTAGAACACCAACCACGAAAGGGACTAAAGTTTAAGAGCCCTAATATGTGGGCGATGCAAGGTGGGCGTTACGTTGTGCTCGACCCAGGGGACAAGCATGTTGGAACTAAGAAAAATGCAAGGTCTTTTTCCGTTTATCTTTTTCTCACTAGGATATGTTCCTTATAATTGTCTAGTTGACGGTCGTCTCATGTTTCCATACTCCCTTTCTTTCGCCTGGTAAGTGCTTGCTACCTAGAGGTAAATAAACCTTTCATGTATGTTCAACAGAGTTTCGCGTTTTTCAACTTGATTCACGCCGCAGTTGCCGGTGCTTAAATTCATTGCCCATAGTCTAGAGTTCCACCTACTTTTTAGTCAAAGTAAACATATGTCAAGCATAGGAGAATATCAATATGTGCAATTCATTTGCATGTCTCATTGCAATAAGATACCTCAGTTTTGTACGTCCTTTCGTACTAGGCACGATTTTTCCAAATAGATAGATAGATAGATAGATTTGGTCAGAGAGAAGACTTCTATAAAAAATTATATTGATAATTATCGATACACTGAGGAATAAGATAGATAGATAGATAGATAGATATGAACTGAATGAGATAGATAGATAGATAGATAGATAGATTTAGCGTAACTTCTTAGGTTGTTAACACTAGATCTTTTCTTTTCTCTCTTAGTCACCAACAAATCTCAAGTGCAATTGTTCCCTGCGGACACTGAATCTTGTTTTCTTCGTCCTTCACCAGACGCCTGGTCAATTGTTCATTTAATGTACCAATATTGCTGTAACCAAGGGCAAACTGGTATTTTCTAACCAAACATAATTTGCATGATTTTCACTAACAGTTGAATATATGCGAAGATAGATAGATAAATAGATAGACAGATATGAATCGACTGAGATAGATAGATAGATATGAATCGACTGAGATAGATAGATAGATAGATAGATAGATAGATATGAATCGACTGAGATAGATAGATAGATAGATATGAACCAAATGACACGGATATATGATTTGATTGCTAGGAACAGATTGCCGTACATATGTTCATCGTAGTGTCTGCTGGAATAGCAAAGTCTATCAAATGACAAATTCTTTATTTTTCTTGTTATCACTTGGTCTAGTTTTCTGAAAAGTATCTGATAATCCGTTTGTATCTCAAAATAGTTGTTGTTGTAGTAGTTGTAGTAAATAAAAATAGTTACTTCGAATTAGTTGAAACCATCAAATTACATGCCAAAAACATTATAACCGCAATATCTTTATACTATATAGAGTTACTTTAATCAATAATTGTTCAAGAGAAAACCAATATTTGCTTTTTGTAATCTCCATGTAACTTTTATTTAAGTTTCATGTCAAACATCAAATTAACAATAAAATAAGTAATATGTTTTACGGCTAAACAAATCTGAATATTTATATACTATAGAAAGATAGCTTTAAAAATGTTCTGTTCCTGCAAGCATGAGACAAAAACGTGACATTAGTTCGTGAATGAGTGATAGACTAAAACTGACTTATTCACAGGCATGTATCCATCCAGGGCACCGGGCGTGATGAAATAGTTAATAAGCTCGGCAAGCAAATATTTAACGTTTGATTTGACTAAAAGTTACCAAAAAGCGTAAAAAAAAGTAAATATTGATTGTGTCAATAGTTTTGAGAAATGTCATTAATATTCAAAGAATTCTTTGGATGATTGAAATTCAGTATTTCTGTTGTCTTGTAGATCTTCTAGCTTTCTTCAAGACAATTATGCAAGTTTGCAATAAAACGGAGAGGAGTCTTTCTGATTGTCTCTTTCTTTGGAGATACAAATAAAAAACAATACTAAACGACATTTTTTAATCTTTCAGTATTTCTATAATGAGGCGTTGTAATTATAATTCTTTACGCGTTGTGGACTGCTATATTTTTCTTGATTGCTATATTCACAATGTTTTGGTTGCTGTAATCTCCGGCCTATTTCATGTACCTTTTTATGTGCTCGGTAACCTTTCGGGAATTCCACCATACATAGCTGTGAGGGTTACGCAATCAAGTAAAATATCCTGGCAGACTACCGTTGGAGGTTGTGAGGCTCAATGTCTGGTCCCAGTTTTAATAGCTATAAAAAAAAGGTAAAAAGTGACTGATACGAGATACCCACCACTTGGACTATGGAATAAAAGTAGTCTATCCTGGTGATTCAAATAAACCGTTAGGTTTGGAATTCTAGGAAGGGTACCGAGTACGACCAAAAGCACCTGAAGAAATCCGTCTTGTCCAGCTGCCGAAATGCTGTAAGTATAGCTGTAAATGTGGGAGCTATCCCCCTTGTTTGGTACAAGCCAGAGTTGGGGATATATTAACATTGTACACCGACCAGTCACACACGTGACAAGGTCAGAAGGAGTCGAGCATTTTATTACCATTTCTCCGAGCAGAACACACGTGTTGCCTAACAGCTGCGATTTTAGACTTTGCGAAGGGGGTATTCTTTGAGGCGAACAGAGGTAAGAATCACACTGTATTTGCCCGAATTATTGATCTGTGTGAAAGGGATTACAGAAGTTGTTTTCTATTTTGTTTTTAGTTTCACGTTGAAAGAAGGGTTTAAAGAAGGAACGAAGACCCATTGCGAATAGACAACTTCTTTACCAGACGAGCTTTTTACCTCATTTTTTGCCTCATGGTGCTACTGTAACAATAGCAATTAAGATTAGTCTAGCATTCGGCTAATTTTGAGAATAATACGAATTTAAATTTGAACAACAATGCTGAAAAAGTTATTTTTCAATGAGTCATTTTAATATATAATGTAAGAAAAGTATGTCAAGGTAATTTATTGGCAGGTGACAGTCGGCTAATGAGCATACTTATTCTTTACATTGTTTCAAAACTCCAAATCCAAAAGTTAAATCCATTTTGAATTACTACGTAAATCCAGTGACTTGACAAAATAACTGATATATATATATATATATATATATATATATATATATATTCTCATCCACAGACAGACTGTTTCGTTCTATCAGAACTCTTCAGTGGACGCTCGAAGCTGGGATCGAAACCCGTCCAACTTTACGTTAGACTAAGTTTCAGACCTCTCGGTCACCAAGCGGACCACGTTGGCTAAGGGAATTTTTAAGGTATTTATATAGCAACAGCTGCAGCAGCCGTCTGTTTACATTTTTATACCCTATCGGCTACCAGAGTGCTCAATTCTTTCGAAGAGCTTTGCATTACGCTAGCGGCGGCCGACAATTCCTTCGCCAGAGTGCTCAACCCCCATGGGGGAGCGTATACATTTTACAAACTACATTATCAACCTCTCTCTCTCTCTCTCTCTATATATATATATATATATAGAGAGAGAGGGGGAGATTGATAATGTATTTTGTAAAATAAAGTGTGCTTAATATCATTGATGGAGTATATATATTTACATAAGACGAGCGTAGACACAGAGTCAACGATACTAGTAAACAGTCAGTTTCTCACCTTTGGATTTATCAGGTCCAGTGATTTTTATTTTCCTTTGGAGTATTTTTATACGTTTCGTACTGAAGTCTTATCGTACTATATATATATATATATATAGACATGAAACTTATCGTTACAGAATCGTGAGGATAATGTCTGTGATTATTTGTTGGCACACAATCAAAACTAAATTCAATTATTCAAATTAGTGGAATAATTTTTCCAAACAATGAAAGGGAATATATTGCAGAATAACTTTAGGTGAAGAAAGGAATAGTGGAAGTTAACGAAAATTACTTTAGAATTTAATATTTTTTTTATTTTAGGAATGATGTTACCGATTGAATAAAAATTGTGTTGCGTCTTGGGCCTTAAGTCTTGTTACTTTATTTACAGCTAAATAAAACGTAATCAAGATGAACATCATCAAAGTATGCTGATTTCATAATTTCTACCTGAGGTAATATATATATATATATATATATATATATATATATAAATGAGTGGTTAGACTCTAAACACTCACACATTCACGCAAATATATTAAGAGACCAACTAACTTAAATGTATGACGGAAAACATTCTCACACACATTAAGTCCGAAACATGTTTAGCACACGGGTTTATAAGATGAAAACTTAAATCCCAAATTTCAAATAATTTTTAGACATATTAATTTTGAAGATATTTACTTTATTCTCATTGCACCAACGACAATATTTATATATATATATATATATATATATATATATATATATATATATATATATATATACATGGACAGCTATCGATAAGCTATCGATCATATGGAAATCAGACCTGACCGATAAAATGAAACGCAGTTTCTTCCCGACAGCGGTCGTGCCGATACTGCTGTATGGATGAACCACTTGGACGCTAACAAAACGGCTCGAGAAGAAGCTAGACAGCAATTACACAAGAATGTTGCGAACAATATTGAAAAGGTCCTGGCGGTAACACCCCACAAGACACCAACTATACGGCCACCCACCTCCCATCACGAAAACTATCCAAGTTAGGTGAACCAGACACGCAGGACACTGCTGGAGAAGCAGAGACGAGCTCATAAGTGATATAATCCTATGGACCCCCGCGTATGGCCGAGCAAAAGCAGGACGACCAGCTCGAACATACATGCAGCAGCTATGTGAGGATACGGGATATAACCCTGAAGACCTACTGGAGGTGATGAACGATAGGGAAAAGTGTCGAGAGAGGATCAGGGATATCCGTGCAAGCGGCACAACAAGATGATGATGATATTGTCATCCACAGACAGACCGTTTCGTTGTATCACAACTCTTCAGTGTGGCGAGACACGTAGGACGCTTGAAGCTGGCATCGAAACCCACCCAACTTTACGTTTGACTTAGTATCATACCGCTCAACCTACAAGCGAACCACGTCAGTTCGGGAATTATAAGGCGTTAAGTAGTAGTTTTCGTTTGTTTACATTTATACCTTACCGGAAACCAGAGTGATCAATTCGTTCGAAGAGCTTTGTATTATGCGAGTGGAAGCCGTAAATTCCTTCACCAGAGTGCTAAACACCCATGGAGGAGCTTATATATATATATATATACATTATATATATATATATATATATATGTGTGTGTGTGTGTATGTGTGCAAAAAACTTTTTTTTTCATTTGTAAACAAGCTCAGAGTCGGTTAATTAGCCTTTGTAATCTCGTCAGTCAATTCTGAAGAAAAGTTTTTAAAAGATTCTTTTTTGGATTTACAATTTAATTCTATTCAAATAAGTTCAGGAAGTTTAACAATCCAAACCAAGAAAAATGTCTAATTCAATGACTCGTATTTTTAATTGCAATAAAATTTGATTAGTCTTGCGTAATGTTCCATTGTTAATTTCTAAAAGAGATTAAAAGCACGTTCTTGTTTGTTTTTCAAATATTTACTCGCAGAATTTATATGTTTATACATAAAACTGTTAGATATTAAGAATATTTGAATAAGCATGTTAATGAAAGGAGCAATTAACTCGATTTTTTCCTCGCTACTTAATTGCACTTAATTGAAAAGGAAATTAAATTTTAATTACCATAACGCTGAGAAGCCAATCGCACAAGAATAAATTTGAAGAATGGAGTGAAGTTTGGAAGAAAATTCATACTGTCAATAAAAGCAAAAAAAGTTAGACGAAAAGGGAAAGAAAGGTTGTAAGGACGGAGGGAAGTAAGAAAGGACGGAAAGGAGATAGAGAAAGAAATAACGAAGTATAGAAAGGCAGAAAGTAAGGAAGGAAGACAGTAAATAAGGATGGAATGATGAAAAGGAGAGAGAGAAAGAAGGAATGAATGAAAGCAAAAAAGAAGAGAAGAAGAATGTAATGAAGGGAGGGGAAAAACAAAGAAGGAACGAAAGTTGAATAAAAAGTAGAAGGGAATGCTAAAAAGAACGGGGTTAAAGTTTTAAATAGAGTAATGAGGGAGAGATGTTGAATGAAAAGTGAATGAAATAAAGGAAGGAATGCTAAAAAGAATGCGGAAAGAAAATTAGAAAGGAAGAAACACGTGAAGGAAGAGAGAAAGTAAAAAAGGTTGAATGAAAGCTTGGAAGAAGAACGAAGGCTGAAAGAAAGGAATGAAGGAAGGACATTTGAATGAATGCTAGGAAGGAATGTATTATGGACAAGGGAAGGTTCAAATGATGATACGACACAGAAATAAGTAATAAGAAATATATTGAAGGCGAACCATAAGCCGCAGGTTTGGCTGAGGGATATGTCATCAGGCTGATGTAAAATTAGGTGTGTTTCGATCTCGGCTTGGAGCGTCACGCAAGTCTAGCCACACTGAAGAGTTACGAAACAAAGAAATAGTCTATCTGTAGATGACTATATATATATATATGCTGGGTGTCCCAAAAATTTCACCTTATTTTGCAGGCTAATAGTTTTGTCAATTCTTTTTTAAATAACCTCAAATTTTCGCAGAACGTGTAGAGACAGATCAAGATGTTATTTTTAATGGAAGAGGACATTATCTGTTGATCTCAGTATTAATCTTCCAGAGAGATGGATCAAGCGTGGTGGGGATGAAAAGAGACTTCTGATGTAAAAAAACAACGCCGTGGTCACCAGACATGTCCGTGTGTGATGTCTTTATATGGGGAATATGAAGGGATTAATCTACATCCCCTCGCTTCCTGCCATTATTGGTGGACTCAAGCAGAGAATCAATTCCGCACTTGATTATGTTACCAGAGACTTGCTACAGCGTATTTGGCGAGACATTAACTACCGACTGGGCGTGTGCGTGTCAAAACAGGTGGACATATTGTACTCTTATGAAATCGGTCCCAGAATAAACTTCTGATGTTCAACACCTAAACTGCTCAATTTCATAGTGGTGACTTTGTAGTTTTCAAGATAATTGTTTTTTAAAAGGATGGCAAATGTTTTAGGACACCCTGTGTGTATATATATATATATATATAACCAGACTCTCCACTTAGGCAGAATACAAAACGAAGTCAATATTTAAGCGGAGTTTAACTGCAACGTTTTCCTTCTAAACCATTTGCCATACCATAGTTAAAAATCGCATTTTGCCCTACGATTTACCAATAGCTGGTGAGAGAATAATTGGATTCGTACCTTTCTCAATATTAGTGCTATATGAAATGAAAGTATCCTCGTATATACATACACAAACGATAGCTGGGAGAAGCCCCTCCAAAGCTCAACAATCAGTAATATTACCGCTCTTGGTAAAGACTCGCCGAGACTCGACTGAGATAGAACCGAGACTGAGTTCGAGACTGCGACTGCACAGAAGAGAGCTCAGTTGGTATATGTCACATGAGGAGGAGTCCATCTATAGGGAGCACTCCAAAAGAATGCTAAAAGGAAACGTGGGAAGGAAGGAAGGGAGGGAGGGAGGTTGAATGGAAGGTACGAGTGAATGCTAAAATGAACGTAGGAAAGGAAGGTAGGAAAGAATAAACGGTGGAAGGAAGAATAGCTGAAGAAAAGATAGATAGAAATGCTAAAAGGAAGGAGAGCTGAATGTTGGAAATTAAAAAAGGAAGGTTAAAGAAAAACGAAAGTCACATGGATTGAGAAGGATTTTATGGTGTGGAGGGTTAAAATATAGGGGCTTGAATCACAAAAATACAATTGAATAATTGAAAGAAAATTTTAAAAGGGAAGGAGCAATGGAAGGAAAACTCCAAATGAATATAGAGAGCAAAAATTAATAAGAACTGAAAGAGATAGCTTTCATTCCACTTGAAGAACCAAACCAGGATTTGAGTCCAGAAACAACGCAAAAATAATCTAAATGCTGATTTTCTTGATCAGTGGACTTTTTGGTGTCGAATGGGGATTGTCGGTGAGACCGTAATGTAAGATAGTCGCAGAGACCGTAATGTAAGATAGCGAACGAAATCTTTAAGTAAAACGAAATGTCAGTAAAAGTAAACAAACAATTATAAACAAAGAGTTTGAGATGCAACAAGCTTATTAGAACTGATATCTTTCGTCCGTGTGTTTTTAACGCTATTGTCTCTGCTACAAACTAAACGCTGTCGTCTGACCAGACCAAACGCTGTTGTCTGCATAATCTTTTCTCAAACCTCTCTTCCCTATTCTCTTTAAGTCTTTCATTTCTCCTTCTTTAATTCTATCTCATTTCTCAATTTATTCGTTTCTCTAAAAGGTTTTCATATTGGGAATTAGCGTCGGTCAAATCCGTCCTTGATAAACAAAATATTACCTATGAACCATTACAGACACTCCTCGCCAGGAAATTTAAGATAACAATTTTTTCATCCCCATGAAAAGAGCCAATAGTTTATTGATTGCGAACTAATTTCACAGACAATTACAACTTAGTTACTGAATCATAAGTAACCGGCTCATTGGCCTAGTGGGAGGCCTGGGTTCAATCCCAAGTCGCGTCATATCAAAGACTTTAAAAATGGTACTTGACACCTCCTTGCTTAACACTGAGCGATATAAGGTATGTATCAAGGGTAAAGTGGAGCAACCCAGGGAAAGGAGTAACGCCCTTCCCTACACTTCGGTGTAGTAGCTATTGAAAAGGGAGCCTTATGATCGCACTCTTCTACGGTCACCAACTTTTACTTAACTGTATTATTTATATCTGGGCACGGCACATTTGTGATCAAGATGGTTGGTTGGTTAGTTAGTTTTTTTTATCAACTTTTGTGTATTAAAATACCTAATCCTGTTTATACATATATATGATTTGTAAGTAAATATTTTATTAACATTATTTATCAACGAGCCGGAGCTCATTCGTTTGCACACCGTGAAATGGTTTCAAGTATTCCCATCTAACCCTCATAGTTCTATCTCAACACCGTTAAATGGTTTCAAGTATTGCTATCTAAACATTAGTAATTCATCAAATATTCCTATCTAATCTAATATAAATCATTTGTTTGCACACAGTTAAATAGTTTCAAGTATAGTAAAAGAATGTATATTTCTATTTGACATATGGATGAGATTCTAACAGGCATTACCATTCCACGTCAAATTAAACCTGGGAGGAATAAAGGAGTTTTATGTATTTGCCAGAGGTTCAGAACTGAAGACTAATTAACAGATGGTTTGGAAAACTTGGAGATGTAGGGTCTTACTCCTTTGCAGAGATGCAGTCGGCGTATTCTACAGGCCACGCCTACTGGACTGTGTGACTTTGCGTCGGACTTTGTGTCATTAAATGAAAATAATGGACACGATGTTATTTTGAATAATTGCTGAACGATCTAATCTCAGGCAAGGTTTTGATCTTTTTTGATTTTATTACTATTGACTAGGCCCAACCAGAAAGTCGATTTAAGTTGATATTTTCAGTGTTATTTCATGCAGGCAACAAACAGTTTGGAAACATTGTTTCAAAAATTGTAAGACATGTATGTTAAGGGTTTGGACTGAGTTCCAAGGGACATTTATATTTAAAACGAATCTAGAATGTCAAAATCAGAACGTTAAAACTGCGCTGGATTACCCCGTCAAACCAATGACATGGCAAAATAGTTGTGATATATATATATATATATATATATCAGCTTGAAGCGGCCAACGTGTCTAGCCACACAAAAGAGTTGAGATACAACGAAACAGTCTGTCTGTGGATGACAATATATACGCTCCCCTCAAAGGGGTTGAGCACTCTGGCGAAGGAACAAACGGCTGCCACCTGCGTAATGCCAAGCTCTTCTAATGAATTGAGCACTCTGGTATTCGATCGCGCAAAATGTAAACAAATGAAAGCTAATATGAAATGCGTTATAATTCCCGAGCTATCGTAAATCTTCTATATGGCTGAATGGTAAAATAGTAAGTCTAGCCTTAAGTTAGGTGGGTTTCAATTCCAGCTTGAAGCGTTCTACCAGTCTAGCCACAATGAGAGTAGTGATACAACGAAACAGTCTATCTGTGGAGTACTATATATATATACATATATATATATATATACGTGTGTGTGTGTATAACACTATGATATTTTATGGTACTCATATTCATGTAGGTGGAATTAGTTCAAAATGACGATACACGTGCAAAGGTGCAGCGTGTAAATATATATATATATACCAACCCCTTCGCTCGAGCAGGATGGGATGCAAGATGAAATTTTTAGCAGAGTTTTATAGGTTTGAATTCATAGTTTTCCTTCCACCACACTGGTTGTCATACCAAGGTTAAAGAACCCAGTCTTCCCTACTAATTACCCATAGCTAGAAGGAGAATAATTGGATTCATACCTTTCCCACCATTAAATTATGTTAAATGCCAAGCGCTTCGTCTTCTCACGATGTTAACCATTAAACCACGACTAACAGACATGCGTGTGAGTAAAATTGGCGACTATAGTCGAGGGTGACCCAAAAAATCCTTTTTCGATAGCTTCTTTTTTCATGTCAATAATCATATAACTTTCAAAATCAAATTCCGAAAAAAGAGATAGAAAATTAAGAAAGAGGAAACTTTTGTTCGCCAACGGCCCGGAAGACCAGGGTTCAATCCCAAGTAGAGTCATACCAAAGACTTTAAAAATGGTACTTGATACATCCTTAACACTCAGCAATATAAGATATGTATCAAGGCTAAAGTGGAGCAATCCGGAGAAAAGAGTAGCGCCGTCCCCTACACGTAAGTGTAGTAGCTATTGAAAGGGAGCCTTCGGATCGCCCACAACTACGGTCGCCAACTTACAATTAAAATTCTGTTAGGACGAAATTTAAACTGTCTACACAAAAATTGTCCGGTAGTTTTCAAATACCATAATAACCTAATTTTTCTTATTTCACTTTTTGTTAGGCTCATTTTTCTTCAAGAGTTATTCTAAAATATTCTTTATGACTTTTAGTGTCTTGAACGCATTTTTTATTAGCAAAGCGGTTTATGCTATTATCGAGTTTGAGTTTGTAATTTTTTTTCCTGTTTCAAGAGTTTTTTTTGGTTTTTTTATCAGATGATTTTTGTATTTATGTTTCTATTTTCTTTATGGTTTTTATTGTATTGTGGGGTGGTGGGTGTTCTTTTAGTAGACTCGTCTTGTCGGCTGGTATAAAAGTTTGTGAATTTTTATCGCATTGATATTCCCTTTTAGTTTTTTTAGATGAGTCTTGGTTGTTGTAAAATTTTAAGTTTTGTTTCTTTGTGAGTTGAACGGAAGATCACACTCCCTTAAGGGCACTTAAATTTTGGATTTCATTTATACTTAATGAACAGGTTTTTCATGATTTATTATCGTCTACTTTTTTCTTGTAAATAATCAAGTTAAAAATCCTCTAGATAAGTTTTGCCAGGGGTAGTAGTAATTTTCCTAGCGTCTTTCTTAGCGCAAGGCAATATGAATGGGCATCCAAAGAATCGTACTCACTGGTGTAGGTTTGCTAATCTTGCTTGCTAACCTTTATACCACCATAGGCACCCTTTGTGTATGGTATTGTTGTAATTTACAAAGCTTTTTGCTTAGATGTGGCTCAAGGCTGTATAAATAGGAACACTTAATAAGGCTCAAACTCACTCATGTATGTTTGCTAGTCTAGTTTGCTAACCATTATACCACAAACGGCCCACTTATACAAAGCTTTTTGCTTAGATGTAGCACAAGGCCAAAGGAATGGTTCACCCAATGAGACCCAAATTCCCTCGTGAATTTTTTCTAGCCAAGCTTGCTAACCATTACACACGTATAACACAACCGAAAGGGGTTGGAGTTAGTCTTAATTTTAAAACTATTTAGTAATACTACATAATTTTTTATTTTTATTTTCTGTTACTTTGCTGGTTTCATTGTTTGTTATTTTTTCTCAATTTTCTTTTGATTATTTTTGTGTACTTTATTTCTTTGTGACACATGGTACAGTTGATAAGGGAGTTGGTTAGAGCCAGTGACATACCCAAAGAGTTTGAGTTCAATACTCGCTGAAGGCAATGGAGAACTTTCTAGAGGGGAAATTAACAGGAAATTACTGACATCTACTTCACATGGCTCGTGAAACTAGAAGAGTCTACCTGTTATGGTACCTACCTTACGGACTATAATGAACTATTACTATAAATACTGGGAGAATATTCATCTTGGTGTTAAGTTAACTCAAGTCGGTGGTGTAACGGTTAGCAAGCTGGACTAGCAAACCTACACGAGTGAGTTCGAGTCTCATTGGGTGCCCCATTCATTCGGCCTTGTGCCACATCGAAGTAAAGAGCTTTGTTAATTATAAGTTAACTCCAGCCTAACACTTTAGCAGTCAGACTGACGTTCAACACTCTTTTTTACCTATGCTGTATTTATACTTTCTTTCAATATACTTGTTTCACGTAATCCCGAGTTCGTGTCTTTCTTCCGGACCTTTTACTGGTTCACAACCCCAGGCAAGCGAAATAAAGGATTTGGTTCGACATTTCAACCACCTGAGGAAGGCCGGAGCGTTCAAATACCGAGACGTTGTGATAAAAATAGCGACAAAGATGAGGACAATAGAAAAATGCAAATAATGCTTAAATTTTGTTTTTCGTTTTAATGAATAAACACGTTTTTTTTTCTTTTCTTTTTAGCCCATCCACAAGAGCCGAAGAATACGCCGACTGCATCTCTACAGAGATGTCATATACCCACAAACGAGTGTCCTGGATATCATTCGCGAATGAGACACCAGTTCTGGAGGTTTGGGGAATGGGATCTAACCCTTCCTTATCATTATTCTCTGTAACACTCTGACTCGAAGTGGTAGTAACTGTTAGGGTTCCATCTGGGGATCAAATACAACTATTTAATAATTTAATATACCTGGAACGATTTAACTTGAGCGCAAACACGTGAATGATATTAAATTGAATTGTTTTGTATCACGTAGATAATGTTGGATAGAATTATTAGTGCTAGAAGGGAATATTTTAAATATTTTACTGGAAAATTATAATTATCATTACATAGAATTATTGATTTTAGATAGCAATATTTATAACCATTTTACTGTGAGCAAAGAAAGGATTAATATTAGATAAAATTATTAGTGTTTAATACCAATACTTGAAACTATGTTACAAAATGAAAAAATATATAGGACTATACTCGAAACTATTTTACTGTGGCTTGATGTGTTAAGGTATTATGGCATAACAACCTTTGTATGT
The DNA here is from genome assembly GCA_963585895.1 of Sepioteuthis lessoniana. NCBI lineage: Eukaryota > Metazoa > Mollusca > Cephalopoda > Myopsida > Loliginidae > Sepioteuthis > Sepioteuthis lessoniana. Next base: position 18,298,189 of record OY757925.1, read on the forward strand.
TATTTTAAGCCAAATCCTATAATTTATGACTGTGATACTATGAGTGGCATCCGTTTCTGTGAGTGTGGGTGCCAGTCAGAGAATTCTTTTGTCTGTTTTGGCGCGAAGCCCACACAAAGGGCCTGCACGTGAGATCCCCCACGAGACCGGAATAAGACAAGGGAAGAAAGATCCCAGTGACAGTCGGCAAGACGGAACAGTCAGCAGAAGGGAACAGAAGAGACCAGTCGACAGGACAGCTCAGTTAGGAGATGAGAGTCGGGCAGAGAGGACACCAGTCAACAGAAGTCAGAAAGGCGGTTCTAGAACCTATTGACCAACAGATGCCGAGTTGACCAACGCGAGAGGATAGTCAGTATTGCTAGTGGCTTTGTGAGAGATTTCGCTCGAATACACGCTCGCATTAGCTCACAGAATGCACAAAAAGTGTCACAGACTTCACCCTCTTGCACTTGAAGCTAACACAAGCCCGCGATTGTTTGTTCTTCTTTTCTTCCATTCCTCGGTTGTGTATTTTGTGTGTTGGTAAAGGAATATGAAATACCGCTGGCCGGAGATGAAAAAAACCACTAGACGATTCTAATGGCTACGAGTGGTTTGGTTGGTTGAGCTAGTGGGTGTCGGCCGGCGGGGTATTGTCACATAACTTTTTAAACAAGGAAGAGTTTATTTTTTTGCCACGGACTTACATATTTTCAAATATTACTATTTTACAGAAACAAGTTAACATCAATCATTTGTTTGCACGCTGATAAATATTTATACATATTCGTAAGGATCATTTGGTTGAGTTTATGGCATATCATTTCTAATAACTTATCTATTTAATTACAAATCCTGTTTATACATTATATATATATATATATATATATATATTAACTGATTTGTACATATTTTTTGTTTTGCCTAGTCGGCTAGGGCTGTAAAATACACCGACTGCATCTATGCATAAGTGTAAGACCCGCCTGTGCTAGTTCTAGATATGACCCAAAACAGTTTGATGGCTAGGTTCCACCAATGCTGGAGCTTTACGGAATGCAGAGTACTCCTTCATTACCATCCTTCCCAGGTCATCTCAGGCCCGGGGTGGTAGCACCTGATATCTATAGCTCAAATAGCACAACTGTGTACTTATGCTAAACTGAATAGTTTGAAACGAAATTGTTTTTGCATGCTAAACTGATTTGTTTGAAATAGAAGTGCTTTTGACATTGAAACTGTATTTGCGCTAAACTGAATTGTTTGAAGTTTGACAATTAACTGTGGGTAAACAAAAACTATACTTATACTAAACTGTTTTGTTTGAATCAGAACTGTTTAACTAAACTGAATCGCTTGCAATAGAAATATTTTCGACTATAAAACTGCGTACTCATGTTAAACTGAATTATTTTAAATAGTACTGATTATTTGTATAAAAATGGATATGGTAATAGATAACCTACAAATGTTGATATGCCATAAAACTAAAACGAACAAACAAACAAATATTTTGTAGATAAAATTTTAAAAAAAGACTGAGCTCATATAATGCACACAGTTGAATGTTTTAAATATTTCTCTCAAACAGGAATAAATCTATTTACAATTAATCATTTGTTTGCATATTGTTAAAATGTTTTCAAGTATTGCCATGTAACGTTAACAATTTAATTTAAAAGAAGCCATTTGTTTGAACACATGTAAATGGTAATACATTATTTGTAAGTGGATATTTTCTTGGTAAATTCATTTTTAAATGAGTTAAAACTAATTTGCTTGCACTCAATTTCGTATTTCTATTGTTTCTACAATTAAACGGTTTCATTTATGGTTAATTAACCCAAACAATTCTATTTACAATTTATCACTTATTTGCATATTGGTATTCAGCACTAGTTATTCGATTGACCCGGATCCATTCTTTTAATCACTGTCAAATGTTTACAAGTATTGCAATGTAATTCAATTTCGGCTCTCAGTTGAAGAGTTTTAAGTATTCTCTTCAATACTACTCATTCATTTCCGTTCAGATAAACGATTTTTGATATTAAATAATCCACAAGAATTGATATAACAGAAAACACCAACAAACTAACTATGACCGTACAGTGAATGTAATTCTTTAACCTCTAGGCATAAAATAAGCCTTGACAGGTTGATATGCCGTTAAATCAATTATTGAAACCAGTGTACTGTGTCTAATTTATTTGTTTTAGATACGAATACTTGGTATTAAATAACTGCGTGTAAGCAAATGATTATTAGAGACAAATACATCGCAGTTAGAAAATGATTATCATGGAAAGATTTTTAACGTTCCATCGCCATCTTTTTTTAATAGCAATTTGATAATAATTATCTGATTATAATTTTTCATTTCAGTAAGGATTATAATTTCTCCTTTCAGTAAGGATTATAATCAAATATCATTTCAGTAAGGATTATAATTATATCATTTCAGTAAGGATTATAATCATAATTATATCATTTCAGTAAGGAATTATATTTTTTCATTTCAGTAAGGATTATAATTATATTTATATCATTTCAATAAGGATTATAATTTTTCATTTCAGTAAGGATTATAATCAAATACCCTTTCAGTAAGGATTATGATTATATCATTTCAGTAAGGATTAAAACTATAATTATATCATTTCAGTAAGGATTATAATCATGATTATATCATTATATATGATTATATATGATTATAATCAAATATTATTTCAGTAAGGATTATAGTTATATCATTTCAGTAAGGATTACAATCATGATTATATCATTTCAGTAAGGAATTATAATTTTTCATTTCAGTAAGGAATATAATCAAATATCATTTTAGTAAGGATTATAGTTATATCATTTCAGTAAGGATTATAATTTTTCATTTCAGTAAGGATTATAATCAAATATCCTTTCAGTAAGGATTATAGTTATATCATTTCAGTAAGGATTATAATTTTTCATTTCAGCAAGGATTATAATCAAATATCCTTTCCGTAAGGATTATGATTGTATCATTTCAGTAAGGATTATAATTATAATTATATCATTTCAGTAAGGATTATAATTTTTCATATCAGTAAAGATTATAATCAAATATCTATAAATGATTCATCTGTTGGTATCAAATAACCCATAAGCGCTTGATATGCCGTTAAATAAACCAATCTCTCCGATGATTCATTAATTTCAGCTTATCGCAATGTATCCATATAATTAAGTCATTTGCTCAATTTCAAAAGTATCATATCGACTTTTATATTTTGAGAGCATGAACTCAAAATAAACTCGACTGTTTTGTGAGGTTTTTATATTGTTATTAATGTTAAAAATTCAGAATAGTTGTCTTATTATCTTGGATACAGAGTGACTGTTACAGAAGGACAGACATTTTGTCGGTTGAAGCGGCTCTAGCGATTTTGAATTCCGTGCTTTTGAATAAAATTCAAGGAAAATGTAATTATCAAAAGTTAATTAATTCAGAAATATAAAAAAAATGTCTGAATAATTACTGGGTTTGTTGAAAGTAAGCGAAATTTGAACCAAAAAATAAATTTTATTCAAATCACTCGTGAACAACAATCAAATTTCTCAGACCATTTTTTTCTTTTCTTTTTTATTTTCAAAATACTGAAGATAATAAAAATGCAGTTCGATTTTAAATAAATATTGCATCGTTCATATGATATAAAAACCCATAGAAAGTGGAGAGAATGTAAAGTAAGAAAGAATAAAAGGTAATTGTTTGGTTTCATGACGTATCAACCATTGTAGGTTATTTAATGCCGTATCCTCTTTATAAGTAAGTAGAGATGCCGATAGGATCGAGGGCGAACCGAAGGCTCCCTTTTCAATAGCTACTATACCGGGTTGTAGGGGAGGGTGCAACTCCTTTCCTTGGATTGCTACACTTTACCCTTGATGCGTACCTTATATTGCTGAGTGATATGCACGGAGGTATCAAGTACCATTGAAATTGAACGAATTATTTGTAATAAAATGGATTTGACATTAAATAACCTACAAAAGTTGATATGCCATAAAACGCAAACAACCAAACAACCATTACCCTTGAAGTACCTTTAAAATAAATCGATCACTCTTTTTTGGCATCTTGATATGATTAGTTCTATCATAGCTGAACATTTATATGAGAGAAAAGATAGTAAAAACAAAATAAAGTGGATATTTCTTACAGTAAGATAATTCAGAAAAAAGTTTGCTTGCGTCTGTGTTTTCTATAAACGATTTCAATATATATATATATATATACAACGTAAAGTAAAGTTGGCGACCTTAGTCGAGGGTGACTCGAAGGCTCTCTTTTCAATAGCTACTACACAGAGGTGTAGAGGAGAGCGTGACACTATTTCTTGGATTGCTCCACTTTACCCTTGATCCTTACCTTATAATTCTGAGTGTTAAGCCAGGCAGCACCAAGTACCATTTTATGACTCGTCCTGGGATTTAACCCCGGTCTCCTGGACCACTGACGAACACACAACTCAATAGGCCGATATATATAATTGATGGCCAACTGATTGTATTGACAAGAAATTATATATATATATATATATATGGGTTCATGCTTTTAGCGTAATGGATAAAGTTGTCGTAAAATTGATTCGACGAGCTGACTTCATATCCTGCACGATTTTTTTGTTTGACATTGCGTTAATCAGCTTTGAAAAGGCATGAATGTATCTCTTTTTAACCAAGCTGTGGGTGAAATAACTACAAAATTCACTATAAGTCTTTGAAGGGTAAACAAAAAGACCTAGCCAAATACAAAACCTGACGAGGGCTATTTGGAAGAATCTGCGGCACATTAGTGTACCATCATCCTATTGAAAACGTTCGGATCTTTCCCACTCTAAGCAAATTACCTGTATAGGGTTTCCAACATTTCATAGCTTTAAGCTATCGATCATATGGAAATCAGACCTGACCGATAAAATGAAATGCAGTTTCTTCCAGGCAGCAGTCGTGTCGATACTGCTCTATGGATGCACCACTTGGACGCTAACAAAACGGGTCGAGAAGAAGCTAGACAGCAATTACACAAGAATGTTGCAAGCAATATTGAATAAGTCCTGGCGGTAACATCCTACAAGGCACCAACTATACGGCCACCTACCTCCCATCACGAAAACTATCCAAGTTAGACGAACCAGACACGCAGGACACTGCTGGAGACGAGCTCATAAGTGATGTACTCTTATGGACCCCCACATATGGCCGAGCAAAAGCAGGACGACCAGCTAGAACATACATACGGCAGCTATGTGAGGATACGGGATATAGCCCTGAAGACTTGCCAGAGGCGATGAACGATAGGGAAAAGTGGCGAGAGAGGGTCAGTGATATCCGTGCTAGCGGCACGACATGATGATGATGATGATGATATAAAATAATATATATATATATATATATATATATATATATATATATATATAATTGGCTATAAAATGGGAATGTACTTTTTAATAACGATTAAAATCGAAAACGAATAAAAAATTTCGGCACCTTTCGACCTTCTATCAAATGTCAATCGTCGTCATTTAACAATGAAGGGAATAAAGTTTTAAAGAAAATTTGGGGGAGATAAGAAGGAAAACAAAGCTATTGTACTCAGAATTAAGTAAATGACTCCAAGAATATTTCTAATCTATGTTTGAGCTCTCTCCGTCAACACGGATTTCGATGTTGTTCATTAATCACCACAGCTTCCAAGATGTTGTGGTAGTCCTTAGTTTGAAATCTCTACACAATAGTGAAGAGAACTTCTGAATAATTGACTCAGTATGTATTTATACTGAACAGGTGCTCTCAAAATTGATAAACTCATACGTCTGTGAATGCCTGAATAATGTTATTGGTGCATGCCTAAGAATTAAACCAGTATATATATATATATATAAAGGGTGTTGCAAAAAATTTGATATAAGTTCGCAGGCCAATGATTATGGCAAACGTTGTTGAAATAGCCTAAATTTTTTACTGAATGTTTTGAAACAGATCAAGATTTAACATTTAATGAAAAAGGACAGTACGTGTTTATTTCAATGTGAATCTGTTAGAGAGATGGATCGGGCGTTGGGGAGATGAAGACAGTTTTCTAATGAAATGGACATTGCGATCACCAGACCTGTCCCCATGTGATTTCTTTTTATAGGGATATGTAAAAGGACTGATTTATGCCCCACCCTCTTCCAGCTGGCATAGATGAACCCAAGCAGAGAATCATTTCTGCATTGGATAATTGGGGTCACCCTGTATATATATATAGTGATTGACTAAATAGGACATACACTGCTTGTTTGTGTATTTCATCATTGATCCGTTCAAATTTTGGTATGAGTCATTTGACTTCCGAATGGAATGAATTCAGGATGTTTCCGTGCTTTCCTAAGTACTTCCGGACCCAACTGAAGCGATCTTCAGTGGAACGAATAATGAAATGACAAATACAATGAAAAGTGTTAGAGAAAGAACAAGAGTGAGGTGAATTAACGGTAGAAAGTAATTTTACTAGTGGGAAGAAGAAGAATTAAATACTTTTAACATTTTTCTCTCAATTGATAGATAGATAGATAGATTTCTCAATTAAAACAGTCGGTTTCATTTTCCCTTTTTTTCTTGTTTTACTTTTAATTCATGTTCAAACATCGTTATTTGTTTCGAATTATTTAGGATGATATAATCAGTAATAGAAAGATAGACAAATAAAAACCTATTTTTATAAGTCATTCTGACATGCATTTGAACTCAGTAAACTTAATCATTGTTCATATAAAACGGTTCCTTCGTTGAAAGGAAGAAATGTGATGAAGTGAAAAACAGGAGTGTTGTCAGAATATTGCATAAGAATCTTTAATGCAATGTAATTTGCCTATATAGAAGCTTATCTCTTAAAATTCTAAGCACAGATTACAACATTTTATAGGAAATTTAAAACGTATTTTAAAAAATATTAAACATTCTATATTGAATATAGAATTACGAAATTTTATTAGAAATAGTGATGTAGAAATGGGTATTTCCCTAAATTCAGCCCGCCCGAATATAAATACGTCTAGATATCGGCAGAAATAACAGCCACTCGGATTCTTAGAATTTAGATAATATTAATGTTATATGAATGAGAGTGCGTGAGAAATACATAGGCATCACAATTTCTGTGTATACATATAGACAGAGAGAGAGAGAGAGAGAGAGAGAGAGAGAGAGAGAGAGAGAGAGAGAGAGATTAGTTTTTATAAAAGCAGAAAAAAAAACTGATTGCAATCAACAAAGGACTGGTGAAATTATTCCTTGTTCAACGTCTTAAAGTCAGAATCGAAGGCAGCTGCCAGTCTGAGATTATATATCTATGTACCTACGAGGACCATTAAATAAGTTTCCAGACTTCTTTCGTATGAGCACTTTTATTAATAGTACACACATGAAACTCTAGTCCCCTTCGAAATAATCTCCTCCGGCTGCAATGAACTTGTTGTACCGATCCAACAACTTCTGGAAGGTCCCATGGAAATCCTCTTGTGTGAGCGTGTCAATCACCTTCGTCACAGTCTCTTTCATCTCCTCAATTGTCTCATAACGACAGCTTCTGAGTTTAGGGAATAACCAAAAGTCACTGGGAGCAAGGTCTGGACTAAGGGGAGGTTGAGGAACTGTCTTGATGCCCATCTTTGTCAAATAGTCTGTGACAAGGATGGAGTCGTGGACTGGTGCATTGTCCTGGTAGAAAGGCCACTGACCCGATTTGAAGAGTGCTGGCCTCTTCCGACGGAATCTCTTGTTGAACTCCCTTAAACATAGTAACACTAACCCTAACCCTTTGGCCAATCAACTCTGGTGTATTGACTTCCTTTCTCCTCCCACACCCCTCATCATCCATCACAGACTCCCTGTCTTCCTTGAATCTCTTATGCCACTCAAAAACTGATGCTCAATTCATGCAAGATGCTCCAAAAGTAGAGCGAAGCATTCCATACGTTTCTGTGGCATTTTTCTAAGTTTAAAACAGAATTTTATTGCATATCGTTCGTCAAAGTGTCTAGATTGCCTTTTTGAAATTCACCAGCTATGACAATTGCTAGGTCTATTCCAATTGCTGCTGTAGCTGTTCCTTTGAACCTGAAATTATAAAAAAGTCTACGAAAATTTTAAATGCCTGTACAAAAAAGTCTGGAAACTTATTGAATGCTCCACATATCTCATTCTGTTCACACACACACACACACACACACACATATATATATATACATATATATTTCACATATATGTCTATTTCACATATTTGTTTACTCCTATAATACTCCTATCATACTCTATTCATATTCCTCCGTCTATCTCTTCATCATTCACCCATCACGAAAACTATCCAAATTAGACGAACCAGACATGTAGGACACTGCTGGCGAAGTAGAGGCGTTCTCATAAGTGATGTACCCCTATGGGCCCCTTCACATCGCCGAACAAAAGCAGAGTGACCAGCTCGAACCTACATACCGTAGGTTTGTAAGGATACGGGGTTTAGCCCTGAGGACCTGCCGAAAGCGATGGACGATTGGGAGAGGTGGCGAGAAATGGTCTGGGATATCCGTGCTGATGGCAAGACAAGATGAGATGATGATTCTTGTTAATATTGCGGTTACTAACTTCTGAAATCGGGTTTTTTCTCTCTCTTTTTTTTTTTTTTTTTACTTTTTCCGTGTAAATTGCTCGAATTGCTGAATTTTTGCATCTACACAATCCTAAATACAATTAAGCCCTCTTCCTCCTTATTTTTTGATACGTAAAATTTGTCAATGCCAGATCTCAACAAGAAGACCTTGTGTGTCGTCATCGGTTTTTTTTGTTCATTGGTTCATTCCGAATTCCTCCCTTGACAAGTTTAAGAAGAGTTCGGAGAATAAGGGAGATAACCCGGGTATTTATTCATTCGATTAGATTTACACTGCAGACGTTTTTTCAAAAGATTTCCTGTTCTTCTGAGGAACGTTTTTTCTTATTTTTTCTTTAATATCTTTTTGGTTGATTGTTCCTATTTCTAATGTTCCAAGCTATTTATTATTTTCTTTTTCTTCAAGAGTTTAGACGCTTTCCTTATTTGGTTGTTCCATTCCTTCTTTTGTTTCTTTTTTCCTTTAGAAATTTTATGTATCATGCAATTCCATTCCTATTTCTTTGTTGAAGTATCAAATAGTTTGTATAAACGATTCTTTATCTCTTTTTTTTTTAGGGAATCTTAATATCATCCACGTACATAAGGCAGTTTATCTATTCTGGAGAACTTTTTAAGTTTTTAGCCTCTTTTGCATTTGCTATAAAAATTGTGATAATGAATCGTGGTTATCTTTTGCAGGCTTTTTTTACGACCAACAATCTCACAAGCAATCCAAGAAAGACGAACAAGACACGCGGGGTGCTGCTAAAAAAGTAGATAAAAACTCTTAAGCGTCGTTCTCTTATGAACTTCAAGATGTGGATACGTCAGTGTTGACCGACAAGGTAGCTCTGTGTAGACACGAGATTTGGTCTAGAAGACTTATCAGGAACGGTGGATAAGAGTGATGGATGGCTAGAAAGAGTCAGGGAACTCTGTGTAGTCAGCGTTACTTGATGACGAAGATGAAGATGAGTAGCAATGGATCTACCCGGATGATGCCTAATGATGATGTTGAGCGATAATCGATTCTACCCGGATGATGAGGATGATGAACAATAAAGAATCTACCCGGAAGATGCTTAATGATGATGATGAGGGATAATTCATCTACATAGAATATGCCTGAGGATGACGAGTAATAAAGAATCTACCCGGAACATACCTAATGATGATGTTGAGTGATAATCGATTCTACCCGGATGATTCCTGAGGATGATGAGTAATAAAGAATCTACCCGGAAGATGCCTAATGATGATAATGAGGGATAATTCATCTACATAGAAGATGCCTGAGTATGACGAGTAATAAAGAATCTACCCGGAAGATACCTAATGATGATGTTGAGTGATAATCGATTCTACCCGGATGATGCCTGAGGATGATGAGTAATAAAGAATCTACCCGGAAGATGCCTAATGATGATAATGAGGGATAATTCATCTACATAGAAGATGCCTGAGTATGACGAGTAATAAAGAATCTACCTGGAAGATACCTAATGATGATGTTGAGTGATAATCGATTCTACCCGGATGATGCCTGAGGATGATGAGTAATAATAAATCTACCCGGAAGATGCCTAATGATGATAATGAGGGATAATTCATCAACCCCGAAGATCCTTGATGATGATGATGATGATGATGGTGATTATTGATGATCAGTCTACCCGGAAGACGCCCGATGATGATGATGATGATGAGTGGCAATCAGTCTACCCGGAAGATGCCTGATGATGATGATAAGTGCTAATCAGTCTACCCGTAAGACGCCCGATGATGATGATAAGTGATAATTAGTCTACCCGGACGACACTCGATGATGATGATAAGTGACAATGAATCTACCCGAAAGATGCCTTTTTGGATTTTTAACTTTATTAAGGTTTTCTTAACTGGTTGCAACTTGTACTTGGCTGATTTCAATTTTTTTTTCGGAATTATGTTTACGGCCTATTGTTAAGATTTTCAACATTTTTACACATCCTGTTATCCCTGTTGGTGGGATCCGATCAGATGTCATTAGTAGTATATTCATTCTGTGTCTACATTTTTCTTTCTAGTCTCTTATTCATCAACAAGATCTTTGTTTATATATGATAGATAAAATGTGCCACTGTTTCCCAAGCGACATCGTTTCTGTTCTATAAGTAACCCAAGGTACTGAAGCGTGCAACAGACTTCTCTTTTTTTACTGTTACGACTTTCCACATCTTTGTTAAACGTGTTATTTCACTAAAGTTTCATGGGATGATTCTTTTTAAAGTGTCGCTCTGTAGTTTTTACTTTTGTAATTTTTGTTTCTCGTAGACATTTATGCTATTGCTGAGCGAGTCAGTTTAGGAAAGATGCTAATATTTTATGCAAGAATCTATATCATGTATTAAAAGAATTAAAGGTAAAATAAAATGTGTAATATAAAAGAATTTAGAGTACAATTTAGTATGAAGAGAATGACACTAAAGCAACATTTTATATTTAACTGGTTATGTTTTGAGGTAGCTTTAGTGTGTAATTTTAAACGGTAAGTTCCGCAGCTTTCTAGTTCGTTTACTGATTTAAAAAGATAACACAGACAATAAAGGATTTAAAAAGGATTTTTTAAAAATAAGAAACGAGAAAGAAAGGGATAGAAAAAATAAAGTGTTGCAAATTTTAGTGTAATTTTCGGGAAGTTATCTGAAAGAGAGTCCGGTAACAAAGTTCGTTAAATTTGAATATTTTATTTCTTTTTCGTTTCATCAAAATATTTCGGTTTTCATTTAATTTTGTGTCATCTGAAAGGTTGTTTTTTTAGCTATGTTCACGGGTTGAATTTTATTTATTTATTTTATCTTTCTGTTGATTTTAATTGAGTCGTTTTAATTTTCTTTTAATTTTAATTGAGTCTTCTTTAAAGTTATATTTTCAGCAGAAATCTCGGACTGAATTTTCTTTCAGTTGATTAACTTCGTAGAATTTCTGTAGTCGACTTTCGTTTGATTTTAGTTTTATTTCTCGGGAAGGTTCTTGCCTGTTGGAATACCTATCGGCTATTCAAGAAGTGAGTGACAAAACTTTTCTGCTGGCTATTTTTTTCCTACCTTAACAGTCTGATCCCCAAGTTCGTACTAAAGGCCCAATAGTAGTTTTCGATAAATAATGGGATATAGCTTTTTGATTGTTTGGGATTACTTCTCCCTTTTCCACTCTGAGCAGATCAAGTGCCGCACGTGGTCGGTTTGTTTCCTTGTTAGAAATAAATTTTATAGTATCTTCACATTTTCAACTATCTTGATTGTTACTTTTTGTGAATCCACATGTGTTTCAGTCAATCCTCGATTCCTTGTTAATCATAAGAATGTTCAGTTTTCTTTATATTTATCAATTGACTTTTTAGCAGAATTTTCTTCTGTTACTTTCAAATGTCTTAAAGTAAGTAAAGTTGGCGACCTTAGTTGAGGGTGACCCGAAGGATCTCTTTTCGATTGCTACTACACTGATTGGTTTGGTTTGGTTTCTTTGTTTAATGACATATCAACTCTTTTTAGGTTATTTAATGCCAAAGCCATTTTCCTAGAAGAACAATAGTGGTATTTTTTAACCCATAGCTGGGAGGATAAGGGGGTTCATACTTTTCCCAAGGGTATTTGCCCGAAAGTGAACGTAATAGCGCGACTGGAGTACGAACTCGCGTACTGCGATTCCGCAGTCCATCGCTTTAACCATTACACCACGAGGACACCCCGCTACTATTCTGAGTAGGGGAGGGCATTACTCCATTCTCTGGGTTGCTCCACTTTACCCTTGATTCTTAACTTATAATGGTGAGTGTTAAGCAAGGAGGCATCAAATACCATTTTTTGAGTCTTTGGTATGAGTCGCTCTGGGATTGAACCTCGGTCTCCTGGACAATTGGTGAACACTCTATTCATTAGGCCAACGGCCTATTCGAATGACTTATTTTACTTTTATTGTTGGGATTATTATTCTTTTAATCATTTGAGAGTTTTCGACACCATCGAAAGCTGATGGTTTTCAACTGGAGTCTGAGTGACAGCAAGGCTTCTCAAAGCTCCTGGACTCTTTTTAGTATTCCAACCTATGTCAACAATGCTGTTGATTGGATGGTCTCCACTCATCCTCTTATTTCAAAATCCTTCAATCCTTGTACCAATTCTCCGGTGACTGTACCTAGCGCATCATTTGCAATAGTTATCACCCACTCTTTCGTGCTCCATAGTTTTTCAGTTCTCTTGCACAGTCTAGGGACTTATTTCAATTTTCGCTTATTTTCAGTGGTCAGCCGGAAGGGTAAATTCCACTGTTCGGCAGGTTCTCTATTTTTCGTTAAATATCACAATGTCTAGTCATCTGGTCGGGATTATATTATCCCTTTGTGTCTCAAAATCGAAAAGCATTTTATGCGTCTCATTTTCTAGGGCGGATTCTGGGTCGGTTATTATTATCATTATTATTATCATTTACTTCTTGAGAGTTTTTCACATTAGTTATAGCTGATGGTCTTTCACTGGAGTTTGAGTGACAGCATATCTCCTCAAGTCTCCAGGACTCTTCTCAGTATTCTGGCCGTTCTCAATAATGTAGTAGTTTGGATGGTCTCCACTCGTCCTCTTATTTCCAAATACTCCAGTCTCTTTAATAATCCTTTGGTGACTGTACCAAAAGCACTAATCACGATTGGTATAATTGTCACCTTCATGTTCCATAACGTTTACAATTCCCTAGCCAGGTCCAGGTACTTATTCTTCTTTTCACTTTCTTTCCGTTTTATTCAGTAGTCAGCCAGGACATCAAAGTCAACAAGTTCTCTTTTTTTGTTGACTGTTATAAGGTTTGGTCCTCTGGCCGGGATTAGTTAATCTGTACGTCAAAGTCCCATAGGAGTTTATGTGTGTCATTCTCTTGGATAGATGCTGGGTTGTGCATACATGATTAGTTCGTATGGTCAAATTTAAATTTCTAGCACATCTCCCAGTGGATCACCTTGCCCACTCAGTCATTGTCTAGTCTTATAATCTTTCAAGGGTAATTTGCTGAAATAGCTTATTATGTGAGTGATGATTACGTCTCTATCAACACAAAACCTACATTTATTATTTTGTTGCGTTTTGTCTATTCTCGCTTTGATATGATTGGTTCTTATGACGTTGTTTTGTGCTGCTATTAGGAGAGATTCTGTTTCTCTCTTAAGGTTTCCTTTTCTTAGCCACATCCAGGTTTTCTCTTTTATCGTTGTTGTTTTCTTGATAAGGTGTTTGATACAATGCTTTCCGAAATTTTTCATCAAATACATGAATTTTTCTTTGAGTATATCAGAGCGAGTGATGCAAAGTGACTGAGTGGTGTTCTTTATAATGTTTTTTTGTATTTACATAAACATCGATTTCTTGTGATTATCTAAATGATTATATCGGTATTCTTTTTAATCATTCTTTATGCTTCTTCTTGTATAGAAATTGATTGTGTTTATATGCAATATTCACGTAATTCCACATATTTTAAAAGTTTATTGAATTATTTTGCCGAGATTTTTATATCATACGGGATTATTGGAGTTGCAGGATGTGACACAAGGAAAAGTTTTAAGCGAGGCACAACTAGTTTATTTAGATTGCTCTCAGCGACTCCACTATGATGATTATAGAGGTCCTAAACTTTTCTTTCTCTGAGGGCCGCATGCTGTTTCGTCCTAAGGAATAAACATCTCTCATAGGAAATAATAAATAGCTAGCTGTCTTTGTGTATTCACTTACATTTATTCATTTCAGCTTGATTATTGATTGGGTCCGAAGCAGCGATCCACAGATGTAGAATTACGTCTCATCATTTCGTGTGTTCGCAGATGACTTCTTAATCCAACCGAAACGTTGGATTAAAATGACCTCTTAAGTCACTATACATCTTTCAAACTGAGTGACTTTAAAACTGTTTTTTCCTGTCGTTATAACAGCTATAAATTAATTTGAACGCTACTAGACAATGACAAATTTTTACAAATATGTTAAGTAGCAATATATTCCAATGCAAGAAAAATTATTTTACTCTTTGTAATTCTCCTCACCTTTTGTAACTGGCAGTTTTTATTGAAGTTTGAGTGGCAGTAACTCTCCTCAGCTCATTAGGACCCTTTTCAGTATTTAAACTGTTGTCTGTTTCTTAAAGATTTCTCCAAAGCCTCCAGATATAATACTTTCATGTACCAGAGCAATTACTCATTTTTGTTTTCGTTTTCCTATACTTTTACGTTGATATGAAGTCTTACTAATCGACAAGTTCTTTTCTTTTTCAGCAAATTCTAGCCTGGACTAGATGATGCACTTTTAACTAGAAATTGTTATTATTTTGATCTTTGCGAGTTTTTCATACAAACTGGTGGCCCTCTCTGATGTCTGAGGGAGAGCAAGACTCTTCGGGTCTCCAGGACCCTTCTATGTATTCTTGCTTATGATAGATGTGTTATAGTCTGGACATGCTCAATTATTCATCAGTTACCTAATTTCCAAAGCGAAAAAGCTAAAACCACCCGGAAAAGAGACCTTTTCCAGGTTTTTGGAAACTCTTCTAAGAGCACCAACTAAAACTGATATCACCACCACATTCATTGTTGCTCATCTTTTTTATCTCTTTGGAATCAAGGAATTTGTCCAGCTTTTGGTTTTATTTTATTTTCATTCTATGCCCCACCCCTGGAACGGTAAATCCACGATATGATGAGTTTTCTTTTGGTTAATTAGTTCTTGGTCTGTTCTTTTGATCAAGATTTGAAGGTTTGTATGAATCTCAAAGTCTCAGGGAATCCTATACTTCTCACATTTGAGGACATTTTCTACTTTGCACATATATACGTTTTCGAAATTATATTGAAATCTTAGTCTCTTGCACAATTTTCAGCAAAAAACATTCCACCCAGTCATATAAACACATTTATGCCTTTCATTTTTTTTAATTTGTATTGTTATTAGTAAAAGTTATAAAAATATACGTGACAGAAAGTCATAATAATTTCAGTTAAAAAATAACTCGTCTAGTCGATTTAGACAATGTCATTGGGAAAAGGGAAGTGGATTATAATATTGATGTTGGCGATGGCTTTGATCTTCTTACATCCTATGATAGACTATTGTTTTAAATAACTGTCGCGCAAAATAGATTTGAAATAAAGAAAGCACATACTCCATTGTCCAGTATACGATATTAATGGCATGAAAAGTGTCAATGGTCTAGACGGAATATTGACAATAATGAAAGCAACATATCTATAATTGGTTCTTATTTGGCACACCTTCAAAAGCCTCTAGACCTGGAGACGCGCAGGTAGAGCCAAGTCTGTTTTGGTCTATCGATTAATTAGTCATACTTTGTCATAGTCAAAACTTATATATATATATATATATATATATATAACGATGAAGATAGATAGTTTTATGTCTTAAAACAATTACGCCAGATAGACTAAACAACAAAAACAGACCATCCAATAAACTTACAATCTACGTTTCATATCCTCATGAAAATGAAAAAGAAATCATAATTTAAAAATCTCTGATATTCTCGACAAATATTGACACAAAACAACATCGTAAACTATCTGAAAACAATTTACAAACACTATTGAACCCTCAGTACGAATTCGGGGACCAAACTGATGGGACGAAAAACTTAAGCCAGCAGAAATGTTTCGTCACTGGCTTCTTTAATGGAGCTTTACAAGAAATAAAAGTAAAATTACATGAAAGTCGACTGCTGAAATTCTACCAAGTTAAATAACTGCTTAAAACATTTAAGTTTAAAGTTCAATATTATTATTCACAAGCCTTTCAGTCTCAAATATTAACAAGAAATAGGTATCCATTGATGATGGTCGAAGGCTGAAACCTGTCAGGATTTACAAAATCCGATTTCACAAAATGTAACCAAACAAAAGTTAATAGATATACGTTATAATTCCGAAGCTGACGTGTGTCGCCAAAATGGCTGAGCTGTTAGATACGATATCTAACGTCAAGTTAAGCGGGTTTTGATCCCAGCGTCCTGCGTGTCTCGCCACATTGAAGAATTGTGATACAACGAAAGAGTCGTTCTGTGGAGGACAATATATATATATATATATATATATGCAAATATCATTAAACATAATAGACATTTTATGTCTACATATTTTCTTCTGGAGCCGTTTGAATTCCCGTATTACTTTTATCGTATTCGGGGGGAATTGATTTATGTATTGTCCATAGTTGTATGTATCCCTAGTACTTTATGCCCGACTTTGGGCCATCATCAGGGGAGGATCTATTACAAAAGTGATGTAACTTTTTTTTAGCATATTACTACTGTGTAATGAAATTACTGTTTAATGAAATTTGCATAAACGAAGAAATGCTGCCTAAATATACATACATATATATATATATTCGTGTATGTATTTGTACATGAGCATATACATGGGTATGTGAGTGTATGTATATTTATATGCATGTGTATGTATATTTAAATATGTATCTTTGTAAATGTATACAAGCTCTTTGCTTGTAAGTAAAAAATTAATTATATCAACGTTATTTTTATGCGTAATTTAACCGTAATACAGCAAAATCAATTCATCAAAACAAGTCGTTTATAAGGGCATAACATGTAATATGCTTTAAATAACTTTATATATATATATATATATATATATATATATATCGTTTACATATATATATATATATATATATATATAGCACGATGTAGTACAAAATAAATACAAAAGAGTATCATATATATAAAATATATATAACATTATCATCATCATCATCATTATGGCGTACCACTAGCAGGGATTTCCCTGACATTCTCTCACCACTCGTCCCTATCGTTCATCGGTCTCGGTAGGTCTTCCTGGCTACATTCTGTATCAGTACAGAGCTGTTGTAGAGAGGGTCAAGCTTGTCACCCTACATTTGCTCGTCCATGTGAGGGGCTCCACAGGATTACATCACTTTTGAATTGTCCCTTACTTCTCCAGCAGTGTCCTGCATGTCTTGTTCGTCTAAGTTTTATAGATGGGTGGTAGGTGTCCTTACAGCTTCTGCTTTATGGGATGCTGCCTCCAGGACTTGTTCAATACAGTTCACAGCATTCTTGTGAAATTGCCGTCAAGCTTTCACTCCATACTCTTAGTGACTGTCCATGTGGTGCATCCATACGGCAGTATGGACGCAACAGCTGGTTGGAAAAAATACGCTTTATTTTATCTGATAGGTTTGACTTTCACATGATCGATAGTCTATCGAGAGCTTTTCAAGCCTTCGCTACTCACGTGTTGATACCATTTTCAGGAGATGTACCACTGCTTCCTAGATAGGTAAACTAAATATGATATATATATATATATATATATATATATATATATATATATATATATATATATATCACATACATTAACTATAACGCATATATACATACATATATATACACATACATTAAAATCACACATATATTTAATATAATAAAATATAATAAATATATAACATGATGTATATATATATGGTTCTTCATATTTAACATAACTTATATATATATATATATATATATATATATATATATAGAGAGAGAGAGAGAGAGAGAGACGGCAGCTCGTGATATAATGCCACACCGTAATAGGAAATAGACACAATGAAAACTTACAAATTAAAAGAATAATTTGGCTTTATGTTTTATATACACTAAAATTAATAAATTGAAATAGAAAAAAAGGATGGCTAACATTGATAAATGTAGGTTTGGTTTCTTTGTTTAATGGCATATCAACCATTGTAGGTTATTTAATGCCAAAGCTACTCTCCTAGAAACACAATAGAGGTACTATTTAACCCATAGCTGGGAGGTTAAGGGGGTTCATACATTTCCTAAGGGTACTTGCCCGAAAGTGAACGTAAATGGGCGACTGGAGTACGAACTCGCTTACTACGATTCCATTGTCCATTGGGTTAACCATTACACCACGAGGACACCCCTTGGTATATATAGATAGATATGTTATATATTGTTTAAAATAGGTAAATAGATAATGTAAATTTTAACTTACGCAGATAGATAGATAGATGTGACGTTGATCTTTTTTGCAAGTGATTCAATAAATAAAATCATAATCTGATAACCTTGTTTTGACATCTCGGTAAATTTTCATACTATCGAGTAATTTCCAGTTTATATATATATATATATATATATATATATATATATATATATATATATATATGAAGAAATATGATTGGCTGGTAGGTTGGTTTGGTTTTATTTTTATGTTATTTAACGCCAAATCCATTTTTTTTGTAAATAATCAGTTCTATTTAAAACAATTCAGTTTATCATGAGTACACAGTTTAATTGTCAAAAACATTTCTATTTCAAACTATTCCGTTTATTCAAGCAATTATATATAACAATTCAGTTTAGTGTAAGTACAGTTTCAATGTCAAAAACAGTTCAATTTCAAATATTTCAGTTTAGCATAAGCACGCAGTGTAAATGTGTGCACAGTGTAATTGTGAAAAACGTTTCTATTTTTAGCTATTCAGCTTAGTCAAGCAGTTCTAATTAAGCTAATTCAGTTTAGTATAAGTACAGAATTTGGTTACACACAGTTAAATGCCAAAAGAATTCTATGTTAAATAATTCAGTTTAGTGTAAATACATTTTCAGTTAAATAATTCCGTTTAGCATAAACACACAATTTAAATGTAAGTAAGGTTTAATTGTCAAAAACACTTCTATTTCAAGCTATTCATTTTAGCATAAGTATGCCGTTAGTTCTATTTAACCAAAAGACAGGGTCCTATCAGGCGCTACAAGGCCGGGCCAGTGTGGACCTGGGAAGGGGTGCTCCGTATTTCCCAAAGCCCCAGCATCACTGGAGATTCACCATGAAGCCGTCCCTCTCTCTCTCTCTCTCTCTCTCTCTCTCTCTCTCTCTCTCTCTCCAGGACACTTATAGGTTGGGGGGTATTACCCCTCAGTAGAGGTGCAGTCAGTGTATTCTACAGCCTCAGCCGACTGGGCAAGAAGAAATATGAGAATACTGAGATAGATAGATAGATAGATAGATATGTAAAGAATGGGATGGATGGATTGAGATGAATCGTCCAAGAAAGAAAGAAAGAGAGATATGCAATCAAATTCTCACCATGATGTGTTTGTCAATTGTCCACGCTCATTAGCGTATATCCAGACATCAATATCGGAATATTCTAGAGAACAATTTTACTGCACGGTTGACCACCAGCAGAACTAAATTTTCCACCCAAGAAGCAACATGTGCAATGATCCTTGCTAAATGACTGGCTATGGGAGAGTAATTACAAAATCATCGAATTTTATCTAACAGCGATAATAAAATAATGAAATTGTCCTAACTGTCCTATGTACCTAAAGTTCTGTGATATACATACATACATACATACATACATAGAAACACTAGCACACATATGCATCCACGCTAATATATATATATATATATATATATATATATATATATATATATATATATTCCTGCATATATCATCATTATCATCATTAAGTCGCACTGATAACACGGATTCTCTGGACTCCTTCCAACCATCAGATCCTGTCAGACATCTGGGATTTTAAAAAAAACTGCTCTCAACATTTTCGTGTAGTTCTCATCAACTTCTTTCTCCAAGCGTTTCGTTAAAGTCTTAGAGGTGCAGCTATACAGTCGTACAGATACATAAAAGAATACCTCTTTAATTTTATCAGAGAGATCAATATTTCACATGATCGATAAAATATCCATACCTGTCGATGCCTAACCAAAATGTGTTTGTTGACATAGGCTTTAGTAGAAAAATATTTCTAAGGAGGTATATAAATTGGTCTGCTAATTGAGGTCAATCTTCCCAGCTGATATTGTACTTGCGAGAAGCATTAGATAATTCGCATAGTCTGCATCCGTCTTAGTTTCGGTGGGATATCGTCTTTATTTTAGTTTGAAACCATTTTCTTCAGTAGATATATAAATGCTTTTAGTACGTAATCAAGTCGCAAAACTACAGCAATATTATCAAAAATTCAATGTCATCATCGACTGGGCGAACCAATTCTAAAACTATTTGCTCCATCTTTTTTCGGTGTTTGGAGAAATCGACAATCAAAAGTGTTGCCTTGAAATTTTTTTTTTTTTTTTTTTTTTGCGCCTAATTCTTCAAGGATTCGGTGAATAGTCAGGATCTGAGAAGTTGAGGCTCGATTTTCACAGAAAAACATTTTTCCGAAGTATTTTGTCGTTTTCAGATCGGATACAATCAAGAAGCAAGGTGGCATAAATCTTAGTAACTATTCCAGTCAGATGTGTGCTTCAGTAACTCTATGTAATTCTGTGAATAGTCAAATGTCCTGGTTTTCAATACTTCAGGATTTATTTCATCAATGTCTGCAGCTTTTCCAGTTTTAATTAATACAGAATGTAGTAAAAAAAAGTTATGTACTACGTCATGTTTATCCTCTGTACAAGTTTTACTTCTTGTTGGACATTAATCATTAATTCAGTGAGTTTGTCAATTATTTTAGCCGGGTTTCCCAGCGGTTTCTTGAATGTTCTTTCGACTACTAAAGGCTTTCTTCTGGTCTGGCAGCTTTTCGTTTTGATTTCGTGGTGTTTTGTTCTTCCGTTAATTCCATTTACTATCCATCATTATATGTATTAACAATCACGATTCCTTTCCTTTAAATATCTCCTGCAAGCGTCCTGATTTTCATTTACAATCTTAATCAAGTAAATCCAGTGGCTTGACTGATCGACAGAGTTTTATTTTGCTTCCACACCCTGCATATGTATTTATATTCACACACACACACACACATATATATATATATATATATATATATATATATATATATATATATATATATACCCACACCTACACACACTAGGAGGATACAAAATGTATGAAAACTAAAGCTATATTTATCTTGACAGAAATGAACTATGAATGAAATGGTGATCTTTACGTTTGCTCATATATATATATATATATATATAGAGAGAGAGAGAGAGAGAGAGAGGATGTTTCACAATTGTTGAAACAAATCAGTAGTCTTGCAGACCATCCCTTGAATTTACTATCTTTCTCTTTTCAGAAATAGTTTAGTTTCTTTCAAAATGACAAATAGTGATCATTTTGATATCTTAAATCAAATGTAGTGAACGCATGCATGAAATGTTGAAGCAGATCTTTTCTGTGAAGACATATTGCAAAGAAATAAAGAAAGAAAGAATTGAAGAAGAGATAAATTTAAAAAAGCATTCTAAGAAAGAAAAATAGAATGTAATAATCTAAAAAGAAAGAAAGAAAGAAAGAAAGAAAGAAAGAAAGAAATGTATGAAAGAAAGAAAGAAAGAAAGAAAGAAAGAAATGTAAGAAAGAAAGAAAGAAAGAAACACAGAAAGAAAAAAGAAAGAAATGTAAGAAAGAAAGAAATGTATGAAAGAAAGAAAGAAAGAAATGTAAGAAAGAAAGAAATGTATAAAAGAAAGAAAGAAAGAAACACAGAAAAAAAAAAGAAAGAAATGTAAGAAAGACAGAAAGAAATGTAAGAAAGAAAGAAAGAAAGAAAGAAAGAAAAATGTGTGATACACAAAACCACTTCGTAGTAAGAAAAGCTTTTTGGAGTTAAGAAGTGAATTTAAAAAAGAAATCTCCGAAGAGGATAAAGAAGAGAAAAGGTATGTTAGTATAAGCAAACTGATTCTTGTATGCTAACCCTAGCAAAACTTAGAAAACACCAACAACAACAACAACAATAACCACAACTATCGAGGGAGTCAATAAATGAAAAGAAGTAAAGAATACTTACAATGAAAACCTAAAAAAGAAAAAAACTATTGATAAAGGAAAGTTCTCGATCGGCCAAATAGAAGTTAACAATGAAACCACAAGAAGTTTCCCTTGTTATACTTTGTCAACTTAACTTTGTTACATTTTAATGATGTTAGCTGTAGGCTTGAGTATAAACGATAGGTTGACCAGCATAGAGAAACAAGTAGAAATTACAAGCACCAATTTCTTGGCTCAGTGCTGGAAATCTTTTACGTGTCGACGCGAATCCTTACAAAACATGCATCGCAACTTTCACCTCTCTCTATCTCTTCCACCTGCTAAGAGTCGAACATTGGACATCAAAGCGGGTTTGATCTTTTATTTATTTTAACTGCAGAGAAAAAGTTTCGAATATAATGTTCCAATAAGAGTAGTATTTTTATTTGTGATATTAGTGATTTTTTACGTCTTGTTGGTAGTTTTCCTTTTTTCTTTTTCATAAAAATTGATCGACCATTTCTGCTTCTTTTATCTCTTTTTTTTTTTTTTTTTTTTTGTCTGGTTTTGCAGCACGTCAATCCTTGTTGGGTTATTCAATACCGCAGTCATTTATTTTGCAACCAATGATATGGTTTCAAGTAAGTAATGACAATAATTTTTTTAACAGTTGGAACTTTAGACAACTAATCTTAATACAAATAATTTTCCCAATGGTTACTATGTTTCGATCTCTTAAATGGTAAATCAACTTTTGTAAATTTACGAGGATCATTAAATAAGTTTCCAGACTTTTTTCGTATTGGTACTTTTATTGATAGTACACACATGAAACTCTAGTCAACTTCGAAGTAATCTCCTCCGGCTGCAGTGCACTTGTTGTACCGTTCCACCAACTTCTGAAAGGCCCCATGGAACTCCGCTTGTGTGAGCGTGTCAATGACCTTCGTCACAGCCTCTTTCATCTCCTCAATTGTCTTATAAAGACAGCCTCTAAGCTTAGGGAATAAGCAAAGTCACAGGGAGCAAGGTCAGGACTATAGGGAGTCTGAGGAACTGTCTTGATGCCCAACTTGGTCAAATAGTCTGTGACAAGGATGGAGTTGTGGACTGCTTTATTGTCCTGGTGGAAATGCCACTAACCCGATTTGAAGAGTGCTAGCCGAGCTCCCTTAAAACCTCAACATAGTAACCCTAACCCTAACCTTAAACCTTTAGCCAATCAACTGTGTTGTATTGACTTCCTTACTCCATCCACACCTCTCATCATCCCTCACAGACTCCCTGCCTTCTTTGAATCTCTTATGATATTCAAAAACTCATGCTCGATGCATGCAAAATGGTCCAAAAGTAGTCTGAAGCATACGTTTCTGTGGTATTTTTTCCAAGTTTAAAACAGAATCTTATTGCATATCGTTCTTCCTCACGTCCAGACTGCATTTTGAAACTGACCAGCTGTGACAGTCAGGCTTTAGTAGGGTGTATTCCAATTCCTGTTGTAGCTGTTCATTTGAATGTGAAATCATAAAAATTTGTCAGTCATCTCATAAAATTTGTTTCGATCTCTTTAATGGCATATCATCTTTTGTAAATTTATTTAATGCTAAACTCATCCAGCAGTGATACTATTTAACCTATATATGGTTTAATAGGGAGGTTCATAATTTTCCAACAAGAACGGTATAGCGCCATTGGAGTTCGAATTTGTTTACTTTGAGGGTACAGGTGGTGCATTGTTTTGTAATATAACCATGATACGAATATGTGAAATATACATAGGGAATCCCGAAACACTGACGACTCTCGGTATTTCAGGTACGAAAATTTTATTACCTTCTTGACTTTTAGGTTTTCAACACGAGGAGAGAGAGACAAAATTTTTACTATGTTGACTGTTCCATCTGACCCAACCACGCGCGGTGCATCTCGTAGACCCATAACTAGACTGGTCTTGCCCAGGTTCAAAAATCAACTCGCTTCGTCCAGGTCCAAATCTTAACTAACTGCTTTTTTTCAAAAATCACCCAAAATCCTCAGCCTATCGCTTCCAGACGTGATGTCATTCTCATCCCCAGTCCTATTTCCTGTTCGGGGTTTTTATTATGTATCAGTTTAAATGTCTCCTAAAATAGCAATATATATATATATCAGTTTAACCTCAACTACCCTATCGAGAAGACTTACAATGCACCTTTCTGATATAAATTTCATAGCACAGCATTTAAAAAACATTCGATCCGTGATTGTTACATCCTCCCCACGCGAGCGTGAACACCTGCGCTCAATGTGTGCCCCTATCCGTGCACTAAGCCGAATAGTTCTAAACCTAACTAAACTGAAAGATAAGATATAACCAACGAAAAAATGATAATATAAAAAAATCCTTCCGCAATTATATAACAGTTTGTGGTCGAAGAAAATGAAGTCTATGACCAAAGTTCAAACCCTGAACGACACTGCATTTCGCGGAGAAAAATTATGAATCCAAAAATTCTCCCTCCAGCTAAGGGTAAATAATATAGCAGACTAGGTTCTTTAAGCTTGGAATGGCAACCTGTCTAGGAGAGGGAAAACTCTCAATCCAGACCTGTTAAAACTTTGCTTAGAATTCACCTTATGTGACAGAAGGGTTGGGTAAATACAAACTTCGAAACTACAGACCAGCATGAACCCAAGTATTCTAAGCTTAGTAAAAGTTTGCACACAGTCATATGGTTTCAAGTATTATTATCTAATACAAACAATTTGAAAACAGCTATATGGTTTCACGTATTCCCATCTAACATAGATAATTAGTATACAGTCATATAGTTTGAAGTATTTCTATCTAATAAAAAAGTTTCACATCTATTTCCATCTAATAAAAATAATTTGCTCATAGTTATATGGTTTCTTTAGGAAGCGCGAAGCGTAAGAAGTTGGATTCACAATTGACTTTTTGGATTAAGCCAGTGGTAAAACATGAATTATTCTCTTTACACTCCCAACCACTAAGTTATGATGAGGTTGCGTTCAGTTCACTCAGTCGGGATCACTTCTATTGTTGGGGTAGTATTGAGTTTGTTTGTGGATACGCTTACCGAGTTCGTATTGGAAGGTAGCGAACAAAATTTTTAAGTGAAACGAAATGTCAATAAAAGGCGTGTTTATTGCTTTTTGAAAACAAGTTGCAACAAAATTGTCTTTTACGTATATTATTATTACTATTCAATTTACATCTGTTACAAAAGATGTGGTAAGCTTATTAGAACAGATACCTTTCGTCCATTTATTTCTAACGCTCTGCTACTAACTAAACGCCATCGTCTGCCCCGTCCAAACGTTCTTGTCTGCATAATCTTTTCTC
Organism: Sepioteuthis lessoniana; assembly: GCA_963585895.1. Lineage (NCBI taxonomy): Eukaryota > Metazoa > Mollusca > Cephalopoda > Myopsida > Loliginidae > Sepioteuthis > Sepioteuthis lessoniana. Next base: position 18,324,011 of record OY757925.1, read on the forward strand.
TCACATCTCTTCCCTATTCTTTTTAACTATTTTCTTTTTCTTTCTCTAATTCTCTCTAATTTCTCAATTTATTCGTTGCTCTAAAAGGTTTTTAAATTGGGAGTTAACGTCATCATATATATATATATATATATATATATATATATATATATATATATATATATATATATATAATTGAGCATAATATACATTTTTTGTCTACATACTTTTTTTGTTAATCCTTTCGAATTACCGTATCGATCTTATGATATTCGGCGGAAATTGGTTGATAAACCTTCCAGTTATTTCCCAAGTATTTTCAGCCCAACTTTGAGCCATCGTCAGGGGAGAATGTATAACAAAATTGATGAAAATTTCGTATGTACATTACTACTTTGTAAGAAGAAGAGCGTCTGTACTGTTGTGTTGTGTAGCGTTTACTTCTCGAATTTATTTCAATAAATAACGTCAGTAGCTAAAAACATTTAAGTACATAAACACTGGTTTCAAAATTAATTCTATTAAGTCTGGATTGTATGTTCCTAATATGTAGTGTCTCGAGAATCTGTAGTTTTTGCTTGTTATTTTGATGTTCTAATATTGTTGTGTTTTTGGTGAGAATTTTTCGTAATTCTGTTGTTGGGCATAAATGTTTTTTAAATGCTGTGCTATGATATTCATATCAGAAAGGTGCATTGTAAGTCTTCTCGATAGGGTAGATGATATTAAACCGATATGTATATTGCTATTTTAGGAGATACAATCTACTAAAAGACATTTAAATTGATACATAACGTTGTTGGGTTTTTTTTTTTTTTTGCAAATCTTAAATCGAGGGAGAGAATTATTTTTAATGACTAAGTTGGAGGTTTTAAATCTATTATAGTATATAAAAAAGTTTTGTTTTTTATTAGGATCAGTGGAGAGTATGTTTCTATAAATCAATGTTTTTAATATTTTTTCATTTGATTTATAATTGTAGTCCATTTAGTTGCGGTAAAAAGTTTGACTGGGTACAGTGTTTATTTTTTCGGTTAACATTTTTAATCATACGTTTAATTTGTTCATCAACAATATAGTTAGGAAACCCATTATTGATGAGAGCCTGTTTTATGTTTTCTACCTCTTTATGAAATATTGTTTTGGAGGAGGAGATCAGTTTGGCACAAAAACAACAAAACAACTTATCAGGATATCAGGTTATTAATAATTGCTTTTTTTATATCTGAAGGGGCATTCACAATTAAAGTTGAGGGTACAGGAGTTATTATTAGAGGTTTTTTTTGTAAGTAGATTTAGTGAAGTTATTATTATTGTTAGTATCAATGAGAACATCTAAAAAGAAAATTTTATTGTTTTTGTTTAGTTCATGAGTAAAGTTAAGAACTGAATTGTTTTGGAAGGTGTCTTGTAGTATGTTGATTTCGTTAATATTATTAGCAAGAATTTGTATATCGTCAACATATCTTAGGTTTTTTTAATGCTATTAAATATTTTATTTTCGAGGTCGGACATGTAGAAATTACTGAAGACCAAGACAGAACACATAGATACCCCATCTGTCTAAACGTAAATATTATCAAGATGGTCATGAAATAGAACTTCAATAGTACATGATAGGAGTAGTTTCCGAAGTATATTAGGGTTGATTTTAAGAGGTGGGCAGAGATGGGTTATTATAGATATCATTTATGATAATATCAATTGTTTCATTGACAGGTACATTGGGGAAATAGATTTTCTTCATCTAGTGAGGCTAATATACCATTATTGGATTTAATTGGATGAAGAACTTGAATTAATTCATGTGTAGATTCTATGTTATATCTATGAGGTAAGTATGGTGAAATAAGTTGTTTTATTGTTTTTGTGAGTTTATAAATTGGTGTAGGTATTTGTGATATAATTGGGTGCAGAGGATGATAAGGTTTATGTATTTTTACGGTCCCGTAACGATAGCCGAGTTTATAATCACTGATTTTTGGGGGGTAGTTTTGTGCTCTTAAGTTCGGCATTATTAGCTCTAATTAGTTTATTAATTTTGATTTTAGTTGGTTGCTGGGATTCTTATTTATTTTTTGAATTTTGTATGGTCATCGAGAATATTTTGTAGTTTTGAATGGTAGAAAGCTCCGGGATAAAAAAAAACAAACAAAAAGGGTAATTTCAATCAAACCTGAATTCCATGATCTCCTTAACGCAGAGGCCATCAAAAATAGATATAATAAAAAAAAAAACAACCTACATTACTAACTCATCAAGTAAAAATTGCCGCAAAAGAATTACGCAATCCCCACCCCAACAGTTTTGAATTGTAGTCTGTTTTATTGAGTACTACAAAAATGTTTGTTTTATTTGTTTATCTTAGTAAAGCGAAGCAACTGGTACATGAAAAGGAAAACCAACTTTCAATTCAAAGCCAGAACTCACTGGGACTTCACCCCAATAAAAACCAACAAACTCCAAAACCACGACCTCATAACAGCAAACTCAATAGAAAAAAATTTTTTTATTTCAAACAGCAACAAACGTGATATTTAATTCAATATAAAAATGAAACAAAAATCAAAATTCCTTTTTTTAGAAAAATTTTTTACAATTTATTTTTTTATCCTACAGACATCAATATATTTTTTTTTTAATTCAAATAATTCATCAATTCTTCAATAAGATTAAAATAAATGAATTGATGAAATAAAGAAAAAAAAAAAATTTTCGATCAGTCATTGCATCACATACATTTTAAAACAGAACGCTACTAACAAAATAAGAATTTTCCCATTTTTTCCTTACATTTATTCATTAGAAAAAAATTTTTTTGGGTGAGACAATTTTACACAATAAGACCGTCGTGAAAACAGTTTTAAAAAAGAAATATTTAAAGTTCGAATATATTTTATCTATAGATAAGCAATAAGTAAGTAAAGTTGGCAACCTAAGTCGAGAGTGACCCACAGGCTCGCTTTTCAACAGATACCACACCGAAGTATAGGGGAGGACGCTACTCCATTCCTTGGTTTGCCCCCTTACCTCATAATGCTGAGTGTTAAGCAAAGGGACATCAAGTACATTTTTTTGAGTCCTTGGTATGACTCGTCCTGGGATTGATCCTCGGTATCCCAGACCATTGGCAAACGCTCTACTCATTCTTCAAGTATGTTATTTCGTTATATTTTAGGATTTACACGCATGTTATTAGAATGAAAGTTCATAATAATTTTTATGAACATATCTGGAAGCAAACGCATTTAACACCATAATGAACTTAAGCTAAAAAGAGGAACTTTCGCTCTGTTCGTTTTCATACCCTGTCTAATGACAAAAGCTGCTTGTAGTCCCAGGGGTGGCAGAACCACTTTAACCTGTGAAAATGAGGTATCACCCCTGGTTGGTGGCCGATGAGGACTGAGTATCGTGCGTGTTTTCCACGTTGAATGATAAAATTTAAAATGTGTTTCTGTATATTTTATTTTAAAAAGTGTGTGTGTGCGTGTATGTGTGTGTATGTGTGTGTATGATTGTCTCTATGCGTGTGTGTGTATTTTAGATTTATCTGCATGCAGATATATAGGCGTTTTTCAGATATATAGATAGAAATACAAATGTGTACGAAGATGCTTATGTGTTTGTCATATATATATATATATATATATATATTTTTTTTTTTTTTTTCTTTAAGAAAAAACAACGAAACCAATCACAAAGGATTATAAATTTATTTCCATCCTGTTACGCATTTTTGAAATTTTCAAAAACACGAAAAAAAATTAACAGGACTTCATCAGATCAATTAGATAAAAAAAACTAGAGTAGACACATGAGAGTAGGAGGAGATAGAAGGGTGGGAGGGGATAGAAGAGGGGTGAAGAGTTATCTCTTCATTAAGCCCACTTCCGTTTTAAATTTAAATTTTCGGTTGGCAATGTAGTAAATTTATTTTAAAACAATTTTTTTTAAATTAATTTTACATATAGACTTAAATTACAGATATTTCTAATTAGATTTAAATTTTAATTAATAATCTCACGTAAAGATGCAGTAATAGATATATTAAAACAAAAACAAATATTTAATTTACTTAAATATTTTAAAATTTCAAAAATTTCAAAAATATTTAGAAGGCATTAATCAGTTACATTTTTTATGCGTAGTATATATATATTATATGCTTTTTCATAATTTTCTATCTAACAATTTATTATATTTATTCACAAAATTAACTCTAATTCTCAAATAAATTTATGCTTTATAAAAAAATTTTACTTGTTTAATTATTTATAGTTTAAATTTGGCCCTATGTCTACACCTGGCTATTAGTTCATTTCTCTTATTTAGTAAAATTTTTGGCTCAGGAAAAAGCAAAATGTGGATCTTTTCTTCAAGACATAGATTGCACCTACTATCGAAAGATTTTGGGGTACTAGATCTTTTCAATATGGACCATTGAATGTCAGGGGTTAACCCTTTATTTTTTAATCCCCAATAATGTTTAGATAGAGCAGTTTGATTTTTTTGATGCTCATGGGAGAAGGAATATTTATGATTTCCGTACCTAATCTTAAAATTAGTAGGAGAAACGCCAATATAATATTTCTTATCATTTATGTTCTCTTTTGGATAAATAACAGCTTGATATACTACGTTATCTAAACTACACAATATATATATATAATGTTCGTGTCTGGTAATTGAATAGATTGATAGATAGATAAAAGGATAGATAGATAAACAGATGAGTATATTATATATGAATATATATGAGTGTATTATATATGAATATATATGAGTGTATTATATATACAGAGAGAATGTTTATGGGATCCGAATTTGATTAGTATTTAATCTACCCTTCCCTTTCCAGTCAACTTGTATTTATCTATATTTTTTCTTTTTTTTTTTATTCATTTTTTCCTTCATTACACAGTCCCTACCCACTTTTCCTTCTTAATCGTTGTCCTCGTTTTAACTGTGATCAGAGTGTACTGAAACCGGTTAATTTTTTTTTTAATTATTAAAATTGGTCTATTTTTGAGTATATTAAAATTTGGTACCCCCCCATAAATTATTTATATATATATATATATATATATATATATATATATATATATATATATATATATATATAAGTGCATTATATGTATATACATATGAGTGTTTTATGGACATATACATATATATATGATACGATCATATATATATATATGTATATATGTATATATGTGTGAGAGTATGTGTGTGAGAGTGTATGAAAAATATGTAAACGTGTGTGTTTGCACCACTTCTTTTTTTATTTCACTTTTCACCGCCATTTTTTTCTCTTTCTCTCCCTTCTGTCACTCGTTTTCTCTCTCTCTCTCTCTCTCTCTCTCTCTCTCTCTCTCTCTCTCTCTCTCTCTCTTGTTTGCCTTCATCTCTCTACTCGGTTTTGTCCTTTTCCCCCATCCCCTTTGATCCTTTTCTTTTCAAATCAAATATCTATATCTATCACTGCTTTATCACCCATCTTTCTTTTTTTTTTTTTCCTTTTTTATGACGTCCCTGTCGTTCTACTTTTCATTACTTGACTTTTCCACTTTTCATTGTGAATCTATTAGCGAAAATTAAATAAACTATTTCTTAAAAAAGTTCTTAATGTTATTTCTCTTGGCGTGCTTGATTAAATATTTCCACAACTTTCAACCCACCAAAACGCAATTAAACGAATGATAAATAAATAAAATACGATGAAGTTCTTCCTTGCGTAAATAGTACTTCTGCTGGACTTCGCTTGGATGAAAAAAATATCATTCAGTCACTTCCATGGTATAAAGATCAACGGGCTGAAAACCGTACAAAACTGAGAGGTTTGGGTGTCGTATAAAATCAGACAGGATATACTAATTAATTAATCAATCAAATTTCCCCTGTCGACTTGGGCAGTAGAATGCACCGATTGCACTTCAGCAGGGGGTAAGACCCCCACCTATGAGTGTCCTAGATATGACACTAAATAATCCGATGGTGAGGTTCCAGAGATGCCGGAGATTCGGGGACGGTGGCGCACACATTCATTGCCATCGCTCCCGGGTCCTATCTATAGCTTAAATAGAACGAATTGGAGTGCTTATGCTAAACTAAATTACATGAAACAGAACTGTTTTGGCATGTAAACTGCGTACTGATGCTAAACTGAATTGTTTAAAATACGTGGTGGCTTCAATAAGTCTCCAGACTTTTTTGTATATGCATTAAAAATTGTCATACTCTCTTGAAAATTCAGTATTTTATTGCTATACTTCTTATGAGATGACTGACCATTTTTTATAATTTCAGGTTCAAATGAACAGCTACAGCAGGAAATTACTTCGAAGGGGACTAGAGTTTCATGTGTGTACTATCAATAAAAGAGCCCATACGAAAAAAGTTTGTAAACCTATTTAATGGTCCTCGTAGATCTGTTTAGACATTCAACTGTATGTAAACAAAAACTATACTTATACTAAACTGAATTGTTTGGATTAGAACTGTTTGAATAACCCGAATGTCTTGAAATAGAAGTGTGTTTTACAATTCGACTGTTTACTGATGCTAAACTGAATTGTTTGAAATAGAATTGTTTATCTGCATAAAAATGGATTTGCGATTAAATAACCTATCAGGATTGATATGCAATAAAATTCCAACAAACAGATAATCAATCAAATGTATAACCGGAAGGGTCCTTTTGGTGTAATGGATAACGTTCTTGATTGTGATTATAAACAGGGGGCTAAATTTTGATTATAAACAGGGCGTTAACTTTTGATTGTAAACAGAGTGTTAAATTGTGATAATAAACTGAGAGTTAGATTGTGACTATAAATTGAGGGTTAAATTTCGATTTTAAGCAGAGGGTTACATTTTGATTAAAAGCTGTAGGTTAAATTGTAATTATAAACAAGGGGTTAAATTTTAATTGTAAACAGAGGGTTAAATTGTGATAATAAACTGACGGTAAGATTCTGACAGTAAACTGAGGGCTAAATTTCGATTTTAAACTGAGGGTTAAATTTGGAGTAAAAGCTGATGATTAAATCGCGATTATAAACAGAGGGTTAAATTGTGATAATAAACTGCGATTTAAATTCCAATTATGAACTGAGCGTTTGACATGTAATTTTAAACTGAGGGTTAAATTAAGTTCACCCTTTGGGAATAAATGCTGAATTTCTTATTGAATTAATCCCAATTCCGAGATTGGTATAAAACTGAGCAAATCTGAATTTTGAGAGAAGAATTGAACGTAACACAATTTTTGCTGAATGTGAAGACCAGAATTCAAATTTCCTACATGTATATTTCAAGCGGTATTTCTCCGTATTACACACGTGTTATAATATAGTTATTATCAAAAAAATTAAATACGTACATTTTTTTTTTTAAGTTTAAGATATTTTTGGTAAATAAATGTTTTATTTATGGTTCTCTTTCATTTATTAAGGGTTACAATATTGTTCATACTGAGTGCGCAGTATCTAACATATCTAAGAGTTCGACCGGAGGTTTTAGATACATTCAAAAAACCCTAAACCCCTAAAAATTGATATTTTCTTTCATTATCTAGACTCAGAGAAGTAAATTTTTTATTGGGCTTCTAATTATTTTACGCCAGACGACTTTTAGAATAAACTGAATTCTCTTTTACAGACAAAAAAGTGGCCATGTTGGGAGGGAGAAAGTCTCTCTTATCGATTACCAGGAGAATGAGTTTCCAACAATGGGCAATGAGATGAACTACCATTTATAAAAGTGGTAGACAATAAGATATGAATGCCGATAGGCTGTTCCTATCTCAAAGCTACTCGGAGCAGCTTTTCCCGGTACAGCTTAAAGTATATCCTAGTATAACTAACAATTTCTGAAAATTTTGTTGAAATCTGAAAAAAATAAAAAATAAAAAATGGCAGAGCCTTAGATGTATAAACGGACGAATGGACATTTGAGGAATAATAATATAAACATATAAAAAATAAGACAAGAGTTAATTTTTTATGAGAGTTTTAAATCTGTTTTTGTTTTTGATTTGCTTGTTTGTTTGTTTTTTTGTTTTTGTTTTTTTGGTGTGGGATTTTTTTTATTTTTTGATATGATTTTTTTTTTCAGTATTTTAATGCTTGAAGTCAAATGAGTCACCGAAAGCCTCAGAGAATTCTTTAGATGTTGGTCAGTCATAATATTTTAATTTTTGTAAATTTCATCGTGAGTACGGGGTTAGCCTTAGAGGCGACTCATCAAAGTTTATTTTCCAATAATTAATTTCGATAAAACTGCAAATAATCGCAAAAATAAATTTAACACATCTCTCTATAATACTTGTGACGATTTAAAACTGATTGACAAAAGTCGTTGTGATGGGCTCCCGGTAGGAAGAAGATTTTGCCTTGATCTTACGTAGTTTAAACTTTGATTTGAATGCTTTCAGCATTTCATTTAACATGGACGCCAGATGGAACAACCGAGGCACCCCACCAGGATATGTTTCCTTTCATTGAAGAGACAATCCAGCATCTACGTAGGTGGGGCGGCTACTTGCCCATGTAATAACGTGATGGCCAGAGTGACAGAAAGGCAAGAATTGAACGCAATTGATTTTTTAAGTTTTTATTACTTGTTTTCACCTCTCTAGTTTTATCTCGGGTTCGCACATGACTCTGCAGTAGCTCTATATGAGATATTGAACACTGGAAAAAAAGTAACGCACTTTGTATTGAATTTTAGTTTGTATTGATTTTACATTGCACATCGTAATTATGTATAGTCAGGTAAACTGAGTAATCAGATGTTTCAGATAGGGTAACATGATGCAACGCCGCTCGAAACGAACATGAATTGTGCTCACACCAAAAGAAACTTTTTCATTTCTCAGTTGTGAGACCAGTTGGCTTATAAACTTTGTAAGGAACTTCAAAATTTATACGTCTTTGGTAAGACACGAAACAATCTGATAGTTTGGTTCCACTTCAAGAGATATAGGAATGGGATTTACCCCTTCATTGCCATTACTCCCAGGTCCACTCTGACAACAAGTGCTAGTACTTTTTAGGGTCCCATCTATCGATCAAATAAATATTTAAAAATTCGCATTCACAAGGACGACGCCAAAAAAAAAAAAAAAAAAAAAAAAAAAAAAAAAAAATTAGAATTAAGAAACAACTGCATGAAGGATGCAAATATTAACGTGTAATCAATGCGATTCCCTAACCTTAATGAAAAAAATAACTCCTGATGGATTGAGCTGTTCTGAAAAATCAATCAGTCGATTAATCTAGTATTTTTTGCGATGATATGATTCGAATACGAGTTCTTTTTCTTAAACTCTGAGGAATTCAGCTCTCTCTCTCTCTCTCTCTCTCTCTCTTTTCAAATATCTTCATATATATGAGTGTATATATATATATATATATATTGAGAGAGAGAGAGAGAGAAATATATTGGGAAATATATATATATGTACATTATATTGCATATTAGTATATATATATATATATATATATATATATGTGTGTGTGTGTGTGTGTGTGTGTGTGTGTGTGTATGTGTGTGTGTGTGTGTGTGTGTGTGTGTAAATGCTCTATCATTGACATTGTGCCCTATTTAACAATACTGCAATGTTTGTTCCTCCATTGACTAACCAAATGAGCTAGTAAGAAGCATAAACCTCTTTTACACACACACACACACACACACATACATACACACATATATATATATATATATATATATATATCTATCCGTGCTGCCAGCACGATATGATGATGATGATGATATATATATATATATATATATAAGTTTGATTGAATATGAAAGACTCATTTTATTGATGTAATTTTATTAGGATCATTTCAAGTTTATTTTGTCTTTATTCTCGTTAAATTGTCTTTTTACAAGTCTACAGCGATACTTTCGGGTGTCAGTATCTTTGTGAGCTGCAAGATTATGTATTCCAAAATATTTTTAGTTCGGCAAGAGCCCTTCTTTTAAGCATGTTTGATGAAATAATAATGACATATTTCTTCTATATAATTCTATTAGAATCCTTTCAAGTTTTTCTGGATATACACTGATACCAGAAAGTGTCGAGGTAGTCATGTAAAAATCAAATTAACTAAAAAAAAGAAAAAATTAATTTGAAAGGATCTAGAAAAAATATATAGACAAAACGTATCTTCAATTTTTATCAAGCATACTTAAATGAAGGACTAATACCCAGTTACATACATTCACACACACACACACACACACACACACACACACACACACACACACACATATATATATATATATATATATGTTTGAGTGTGTGTATGCTTATCTGTGTATTGATCCTGGTGTTGTATAGCCGTGATACAACTATACGTATACATATACATGCAGAAAGATAATCAACAATAATGACGAACGAACACACTTCTTTAGAAAAATATACCTCTCACACTTTATTCGAAAGGGTTGCGAAAGGGTTGAGTGTGTGTGAGAGGTGAGTTGGAGACGTAACAGACTGCAACATATTGACCCCTAGTTCCTCTGAATATAGCAGCACTTCTTTCTCATTCTACTGGGCTGCTCAACCGAGGGTCACTGAGGGCCAAAGCCCTCTGTCTGGAGCTGGTTCTCACTCTGCGGGCAACTGCGACTGTGACTGAACTGCAACTCTAACCCCAACTAACTCAAGCCGTCTGTGGCCCCGGGTTATATAACTGTTTGACATCCACCTGCTTCCCGTGGGCTTTGCAATTGCATCGATTTCAACTCGTCTACAAGGTGATATCTTCGATATCTTCGACCGGATGCACCTGTTTCTTGATTGACGGCAGGGTCGAGGGCCAATATGTTACACTGGGTTACACCTGTTAGGGATACTCTCTTAAGTCTACTTATTTTGAAGTGATGAAAATATCAGCTTTTAAAAAATAAAGCAATTAAATCTTCTTACAAATTGTTCTCTTTGGGAGGTCACAAATAGACAAAATCATTCGTCGCACACCTGGAAGTCCTCAATCAAAACTACCTTCAGTTTGTTTGTGGCAATACGGACCAAGTTCTCAGCAGTTCCCTAATGATGGATACATTGCCTGGTTTTAATTTTTGGGAACAGGTAATTTTCACCAGAGCACAGATCAGGGAACACAAAAGGTTTTGGGGCCACATGAATATTTGTTTTTAAAGTTATTCACAAGGTAGTATATATATATATATATATAGGTATGAGTATTATTTGGTCCAGTTAAACCGGAGTTGTGAGTAATTCCATCAGGACAAAAAAACCATTCAACAGTGACCATTTAAATTTTCCTGGTAAAGAGCTCAACGTAACTTAAATAATGTAGTATATCAAGGAATTATTTACCCAAAAGAGAATATCAAGTATAAAAAAAAACTTACATCGGAATTTCTTCCACGAAATGGAAAATTAGATTCGCCAATCATAAATATTTTTCTCCCATGAACATCTGAATTACCAAACAGCCCTATCTAAGCATTTTGGGGGGTTGAAAAATAAAGGTTTAACCCCTGAGATTCAATGGTCCATATTAAAAAGGTCAAATATTCCAAAATGTTTTCATAGTAGATGTAATCTATGCCTAGAGGAAAAAATACAAATAATGATATACCCAGACTCTGAAAAGTTGTTAAATAAGAGATGTGAATTAATTGCTAGATGTAGACAGGGCTAAATTTAAACTGTAGAAAAATTATCATTGATAGTGTTTTAAAAAAACATAGGTTTAAATTGAGATTTAAGGTAAATGAATAAAAATAAAATTAAATTAAAAAATGTGAAGAAACCATATCATATATAAGTACTATTCAATGAAAGGGCAAGTGAATCAATAGGCTCGAAAATAAAATTGAAATTTAAAAAAAATTAATTTTAATTTAAAATCTTTAATTTAATTTAATATAAGTTTACCGTATCGTCACGTAAAGTTATCAAATAAAGTTATGCTATCTAAATTAGTATTAAAACTGGAGTTTTAAGTCAAAAATTAATTAGAATTTTTAAAAAAATTAATTTACTATAATTCCAACCCGCAATAAAATAAAAGAACCGGAAGTAGGCTAAATGAGGAAAAAACTCTTCACACCTCTTCTATTCCCTCCCACCCTTCCTTCCTGTGTCTATTATGAATTATTTTATCCATAAGATCTGAAGAAGTCCGGTTAATTTATTTTTGTGTGTTTTTGATTTATATCAAAAACATATAACACGATGGAAATTAATTTATAGTCCTAATGTGACTGGTTTTGTTTTTTTTCTAATATATATATATATATATAGCAAGTAATAATAGCTTCTTTGCAAAAAAGAATTATACTGAAAGTGCAGCATATTGACCTTTGACATAGCCGTCACTCAAGGATTTCAACAGTGTAAACACAATGGTTACCAGAAAACAAGCGATGAGCAGGAGTAAACAGATCACATGAACAACTAACTGGAAGAAACCGAAAGCGTTATGAAATTATGTATGCACAGGTACCAACGGTTAGACGGTCAGTCACAGTCAGAAGAGATTCGGTTGGGTAAGAGTTTCGATGAGTGGCTAGTGGGTGACCAGAGAAAACGGGGGTCAAATGGTCCCTTGGCGGCGCCCGGTAGAGAACCTCTTGTTAAAGCAATGACGTAAAGTCTTGAATATGGACTCAAACCGTGGATTAAGAAAATGTCAATATAGCAGTCTGCCAGTCTGTATTTTCTTTCCCTATCTGTCTCACTCGCTTAAAGTCAATTTCGTACCTTTCTTAAAGTAATAAAGATGAGAGTTTTATATTTTTGTTAAGAAAGTGTTACGGTCTCATCATTCCTTCTTTCTGTCAGTACAAAAGTTTCAGCAAGAAATTGCTCTTATATTCCGTTTAAATCAAACACATTTATTATAATCCAAGATAATTCATATGAACTCGAATGCTAAGAGGCAAGTAGGAATAATGGCGACTCTGAGGTTAGGGTTCTTCGACCTCATCCCATAGAACTATTCTCTCAAATCTATTTCAAAGCAATATCAATTCTCTCAGAACAAGGCATTTGTCTTTGGCTTTGGTTAGACTCAACGTACCGACGCGAAGCATTTTAAATAATTATAATAACTCACTAAATTCAACTGCTTTGTTTTATTTTCATGCTTTAAAATGTTGATTTAGATGAATTTTGTAGTGTTCAAAATAATGTTACAGGGCGCAAAAATAAAGTGTCTTGTGATTTTAAAAACAAACCAAATACTTCCTGTAACATAACACAGACGCATAAAATTAATCTTTAAAATCTTAAATATATTCTATTCCCCATCTTTCAAAGATTACTTGCAATTTACAGCAAAATTTTGGCTGTAAATATTCATTTCTGTTTGTTAGAAAACTGTACGAGGAAAATTCAATAATACAACGCCGGTCCCCAAAACTTCGAGACTCATCGAAATTATGTGCTTGCGTGCATGTGTGTTAATGTTCTAATATGTGTCTGTGTGTCTGTGTTCTTGTATGTGTATGTATGTGTTCCTCTGTGTGTGTGTGTGTTAGTTTTCTTGTGTGAGTGTGTGTATGCGTGTGTGTTAACGCTGTTGTGTGGGTGTGTTAGTATTTTTGTGCGTGTGTGTGTTCTTGTGTGTGTATGTATGTGTGTTTGAGGTCTTCTGTGGGTGATCTTGTGTGTGTATGTGTGTGTTAGTGTTCTTGTGTGTATGTGTGTTTCTTGTGTGTGTGTGTGTGTGTGTGTGTGTTAGTATTTTTGCGTGTGTGCATTAGTGTTCTTGCGTATGTGTGTGTATGTGTGTGTGTGTTAGCGCTCGTGTGAGTGTGTTAGTGTTTTTATGTGCATGTGTGTTAGTATTCTTGTGTGTGTATGTGTGTGTGTGTGTATGTGAGTGTGTGTGTGTGTGTGTGTGCGTCTGTGTTAGTGTTCTTGCATGTTTGTTAGCGCTCTTGGGTGTATGTGTGTGTGTGTGTTTATGTGCGTGTGTGTCAGAGTTCTTGTGTGTGTGAATGTCTGTGTGTTTGTGTTCTTGCGTGTATTCGTGTTTTCTTGTGTGTGTGTGTGTGTGTGTGTGTGTGTGTGTGTGTGTGTGTGTGTGTGTGTGTGTGCACGTTAGTATTTTTTGTGTGTATTTGTGTGTGTGTGTGCCTTAGTATTTTTTTGTGTGTGTTAGTGTTCTTTTGTGTGTATGCGTGAATGCTAGTGTTCTTATGTGTATGTGTGTGTATGTGTGTGTGTGTGAGTGTGTGTGTGTGTGTGTGGATGTGTATGTTCGGTTACTCGGACACAGATATACAGCGATTAACATCAAAGCTTCTAGTGGCGATTGAGACAGATACTTAACCTGGGTCAAAGATATTTATTTTGAAAAATTCAAGAGATAAAAGGAAAATATAGTTGATTTTTTTTTGTAGAATGATCAGTTGACAAATATCAGCCATGCAAAGTTGCACATGCATTTATTTGATGTTAATGTTATTCATATCGTAAATGTGATCGATTGTATTAAGAAAAAAAATCTCATTAGATGCTAAAATTCTTCTCAGATTGGCTTGATGTGTAGAGTGTTCGCCAATGGTCCGGGAGGCAGGGGTTCACCTCATACCAAAACTCAAAAAATGGTACTCGATATCTCCTTGCTGACTCTCAGCATAATAGAGTTGCCAATGATCCAGGAGACAGGGGTTCAATCCCAGGTTGAGTCATACCAAAGGCTCACAAGATGGTACTTGGTACGCCTGGCTTGACACTCAGCATAATAAGGTAAGGATCAAGGGTAGAGTAGAGCAATCCAGGGAATGGAGTAGCGCCCTCCCCTACACCTTGTTGTAGTAACTATTGAAAAGTGAGCCTTCGGGCCTCCCTCGACAATGGTCACCAACTTTACTTTATATAAAATTGGCGACTTGTCGAGGATGACCGAAAGGCTCTCTCTTTATTTTAATAGCTACCACACCAAGGTGTAAGGGAGGGCGCTACTCCTTTCCTTGGATTGCTCCACTTTACCCTTGATCCTTACCTTATAATGCTGAGTGTTAAGCCAGGCGTACCAAGTACAATTTTGTGAGCCTTTGGTATGACTCAACCTGGGATTTAACCCCTGTCTCCTGGATCATTGGCAACACTACTCATTAGGCCAATAATAAAGTTTAAAAAAAACATGTGATACTAATGATTTTCCACTGATATATATATATATATATGTGTGTGTGTGTGTGTGTGTGTTTGTGTGTGTGTGTTAAAAAGATAAATTGAAGAAAAATATATACTTTGATGTGTATGAAAATTCATTGTATTAGGTGTCTCAAAATACATGTGACTGGTAATAACTCCATTAATAATAATGATGTGTCCTTTTGCGTTTCAGGTTTGAAAATAGAATTGCCCAGTCTGCTGGGGCTGTAGAATACACCGACTGCTTCTCTGCGGAGGGGTAAGCCCCCCCCCCCAACGAGGGTCCTGGATACATGACACTAAACAATCTGATGGTGAGGTTCCAGCAGTGCTTGAACTTTGGGGAATGCGGATTACCCCTTCATTGCCATCGCTCCTAGGTCCACTCAGTCCCGGAGTGGTAGCACCTGATAGGACCCTATCTATGGGTTAAATAGAACTAACAGCATTCTTATGCTAAACTGAATTGTTTGAGTAAACTGAATAGCTTAAAATAGAAATGTTTTTGACAATTAAACCGTACTTACATTTAAACTGCGTGCTTATGCTTAACTGAATTATTTCAAATAGAACTGTTTTTCGAGATTAAAACTGTATTTACACTTAACTGAATTGTTACATATAACTGCTTGAATAATTTGAAATAGAAATGTTTTTGACAATTAAAATGTGTACTTATGCTAAACTGAATTGTTTTAAATAGAATAGATTATTTACATAAAAATGGATTGGGCGTTAAATAACCTACAAAAGTTGATACGCCTTAAAACCCAACAAACCAAACCAAACGGAAATAGTATACTATAACAACAATTATTCGTCACTTACAGAGCCTTGGACAAGAGAGGAAAAAGTAGTTTGCGCCACAACTTATCTGGAGACAAAATCATTAAAAACTGTGCAAGTAAATTTTCGCTGGGAGTTTAACTTTAAAGATTATCTCCACGAAAGTCAAATTTATCGTTGAGTACACAAATTTCAAGCTACAGGGCCAGTAAACAACCCCAAAAAGAATGCTGAAAATCCCAGATTTGGCAAAATGTCCAATGTGGATGCGGTGAGAGTTTCTGTCAGAAGGAGTATGAAAAAGTCTCTCAGAAAACCTTCCCGAGAACATGGTCTTTCACGTACACTGGTAGGATAAGGTCCATCAATTACTGCCCTTTTCATTTAGTGACCTTTCTGAAGTGATATGACTGTTTTTTAAGACTCAGATGGAAGAGATGATTTGATGCAATATGAATGATCATAATTACCATCGGGTTGCATCTATTTTGAGACACGCTGTACTTACTTTGTCGACACGTTTTTCTAAAATCCAACATTTGCTCTGAAGGAGACTTTTCACCTTGCACGGGGAGTCCTCTGAGTTGAAATGTCTACCCTGTTGCAGAATTGAAATCTCTGATAAATGTATCATAATTCACCTTGCTTCAATTTAAGAAGATAAAATAATTTAAGTTTTAAAACAATACACCTGTATCACTAAGTTAATGAAATCCAATGTATCAACCAATGATTTATCATCTTATTGTTAGCGTCGTTTGTATCTTAAATTTTAACAGCACTACAATTATCAAGTAAATAATATAACTTACTTTTCCATTGGAGCTAACAATGCTATCGGAAAATTGATTGTATCAGATTTTTCAATAAATTCTTCTCAAAGAAAACCAAATTTAGATTCTACTCTGTTATAACTGAGTAAATATTTATGCGAGATCAAAAGTAATTATAATAATTCCCCAGTCTCTTACTACAATTTGTTTTATCTTAGATTCCATAGCCTACATTTTTTTACTTTTCGTATTTTTTTTTCCTTATAACTCGTACAATCAAGTAACTAACCAAATCATCTAATGTGTACTGTGTCCTTTGATCAATACATTAGTGATTTTAAAATTGTTAAATCATTTCATTTTTTGATTTTTTATTGTTTCGGTTCTTTGAATGTGTGCCGGTATCGTTGTTTTCTCGTAAGTTGAAATCTCACCCGAGTTGAAAAAAATATCTTTCACATAAAATCATTAACGTTTAATCCAATTTTGAGAAATAGTGTTCTTCGTCTAGAAATTATAATTGAGTTCAACTTGCGGCGTTTTATGAAGTTTGTATCGAGGTCAATACAATCGCAATGTTTATAATATGGTCTTATTATATTGTACAGATTTCTAGCTTTTTATTACACAATTTCATTGGATTCTAATTTTTTTCTTCTTTCTCTTGCCATCGGGTTAATAAGCCACCTCCCCCAAAAAATATGGAGATTCTTTCTTGGTATGACGCAAAACTCGTGGTGAAATTCTACTTGATGTATTTTGACCTTCGACCCGGCCAAAAATACCATTCCATGGTGATGCACCGGAAGGAAGTGACACATTCTAATTGCAGTTATGAGAGGAAATTGCGTGGGCGGAAATTGGCTGATGAAATGGGACGAGGTAGAAAATTCCCATGGTACACTCATAGACTGATGCACCGGAAGAGAGTGACCTGTGAACTGCATAACAGTTATTTCCGCTTTGATGACGATCCAACATGCCATTCCAAAGATCGAGTAGGCGATTGAGTCGGCGTTGAATTATTATATAATTCAGTCAAGACAGAAGTCAGACTGTTGCAGTTAGAGATTGGACGGAGTTATAGACAAGATGTGATAGGGAAAGCCACACCCGGCCGAAGGGGCCCTCGGGAACTCCGATGGAGTGTGGGAACCAGAGAAGTTGCTGATAAGATGCAGTAAAGAAAGCCATCATCCAGCAGAGAGCTGGGCCGCTGGGCCTCCGGTTGAGCAGCCCTGGAGAACGAGAAAGACACAATGCTGACGGCCATAAGAGTGGGGGCCAATATATTGCAGTTATGTTCGGTCTCCAACTCCCTCTCACAGTAAAACCTTGAATAACCTTTTCGAACCCTTACAATAAAGTGAGAGGTATATGTTTTTCTAAAGAAGTCTTCCTGCGTCTGTTTATTTATCGTGTCGTTATGATGCTGCATGTATATGCATGTGTATATGCATATGAGTATATAACACATTCTGGGGGAGAAGTTCCGTTGCATAATGGCTAAACTACTGGTCTGTAGACACAAAGTAAACGAATTCGAACTTCATTCGCTCTACTACGTTCACTTTCTGACTAATATTCAGAAAAGAAAATACCCTCTTATCTTCCCATTTATAGATTAAAAAGCATCACTGTCGATAAGTTTTTATTAAATAACCTTGAAACATTGTTAAGCCATTTAACGAAAGAAACGAATCCATCTAGGTTTGGTGAGTATGGAGTCACTTTTCGTAGCCATTACTCTCAGATCTATTTTACCAGAGGCAATAGTATCTGTTTTGGTTGGTTATTGTCCTTTCAGTCATGGGTGAATTGTAGGACAGACTGGGTTCTTCAGCCTTAGCGAGGCAACTAGTCTAGGAGAAGGAAAACTCTGAATTCAAATCTGTTAAACTCCGCTTAAAAATTGACCTTGTGTCATATCCTGCCTGAGGGGAGGGGTTGGTTAGTATGGTTTTGGTTAGTTGGATTTTATGGCATATCAAATCTTGTGGGTTATTTGTTTGCACACAATTATACTTTCATCTATGAATCAAATAAATATGTTTGATAATTATTACATAGGATAACTTGAAATCATATAGTAAAGTAAAGTTGGCGACCATAGTCGAGGGTGACCCGAAGGCTCCCTTTTCGATAGCTTACTACACAAAGGCGTAGGGGAGGGCGCGACTCCTTTCCCTGGATTGCTCCACTTTACCCTTGATCCGTACCTTATAATGCTGAGTGTTAAGCAAGGAGGCATCAAGTACCATTTTTTGAGTCTTTGGTATGACTCGACCTGGGATTGAACCCATGTCTCCCGGGCCACTGGCGAACACTCTAACCGCTAGGCCAATGCTTATTATCATTATTACTTTATTCAATGCGTTTTTCACAACAGCATTAACTGGTGGGCTTTCACTGGAGTCTGAATTACAGCAAGTGTCCTTAGGTCTCCAGAACTATTCTCAGTAATCTAGCCGATCTCAGCAACGCTGTAGTCTGGAAGGTTTCGATTCTCCCAATAAATCCAAGTTCCTCCAGTCCCATCTCCAAGCAATTGGGATCAGATCCTAATGCACCAACTACAATTGATATTACCTTGCATAGTTGCATAGCTTTTTCAATTCTCTGGCAAGGTCAAAATATTTGTCAACCTTTTAATGGCAAAAGGGAATCTTATTGAAAGATACCTTTCTGGATTTTCAGATCTGCTAATTTTTCATCCAGCTGTTAAACTTTCTATTTTTCCATGGCTCCCCGGATGAAGTTGATAACTTGATCAGATATTTTTTTCCAATTTTTTATCCATGTTTGCTGAACTATATCATTGGCGTTTTTGTTATCAATCTACACCGTGGCTACATTTTTCCACCTCACTTTGCTCTTGAAGATGTGCTGATCATTTTACAGTTTGGCACCAGTTCCTCTGTGGCATCCTTTCACTTCTTCTGGAAACTTTCCGTGGCTTACAACCGAGTTATACATCTTTTCTTTAATCTGTGCAGTTAGACTTTACGCCGTCATAGGTAGACTCGTTATTGGTTTATAGCTGCTAGGGCTGGACCTTTTTTAGGGTTCTTTCTGGATCAGGTAGTGTCTATTTTTAGTCCTTCATTCAAAACTTACTTCTTCTCGGCATTTACTTATTTGTAGAACCAGTCTGTCATGGATGGATAGAATTGTTCAAAATCAGAATCCATCTATGATCTAATGATTGGTGTTTGCCAATTTGGTACTTATTAAAGCACTACTCTCGGCGATTCAGGAAGCATGTCTGCCTAAGAGCCTTCTTTGAATTTTTATAATTCTTTTTTTCATATTGTCAATCCAATCGGCTTTTCTGTTATGTTTTTTTTTCTGTTTCCATATTTTACTCCAAAATTACCTTTTCTTTTGATTGTTGGTTTTGTTGCATTCTCTATTAAAGTATTGTGGAATTTTCGAGATTTATTTTTTTATTTTTGTTTGGTTTGCTTGAATCAGTACCAAAATCTTTTAAGTTTCCTTTCGCCAATATCTTTTTATTTATTTCTTCAAGTTAAATTTTGAGATTCGTCAGCTATTTAATTTTTTTTTTATCCCAGTATATCCTTGCTTGTTTATGCTTCCTCAGCACTTTTGCTTTTTGTCGAAGTTGATTTACATGTCCCTCAAGCATATTTTCCCATCCAGGTTTTGTATTTCTGTTCGGGTTTCCTTGGGAAACACTGATTTTACCATAGGCTTGTTTTACTCCGGCGTAAATTAGCTCGTTTAATTCAGTGATGTTGCTTGTTGGGATATTTGTTAATCATTTGTTTGCCTTTTCGGTTTCTACCTTAACTTTTTTTTCGCAGTCTTAGTTCCTCTGGGATGGTAATTTAGTCTTCTTTTCCTGAATGATTTTCTTTTTAAACAGCACAAGTATTTTGTCTTCTTCTGTTAAAATTGCTTTTATTTTGTTCTGGGGTTTGTATGCTTTGGTTTTCGGTATTTTGCTTTTCAATTCTGGCAGGGTGCTCTTGTATTTCAGCATTTAGTGTTTCGATTCGGGTAAGGGGTCTTGTTCATATTCTTCACTATTTACATGTCAGCACTATGATTATTTTTTTTTTTACTTCTTTAGAATTTTTCACATCAGCCATAACAGATGGTTTTTCACTGGAGATTGAGTGACAGCAAGTTTCCTCAAGTCTCCAGGACTCTGGCCGTTCTCAATAATGCTGTCATTTTGGATGGTCTCCGCTCGGCCGCCAACTTCTAAGTCCTCCAGTCCCTTTAATAGTCCTTTAGTTACTGTACCACAAGCACCAAATACAATTGGTATAATTGTCACCTTATTATAATCATTTTACTCGTTTGAGTGTTTTTCACACCAGCATTATCTGATGGTTTTCCATTGGAGTCTGAGTGACAGAAAATTTCCTGAAATCTCCAGGAGTCTTCTAAGTATGTCAACAATGCCGTAGTTTGCATGGCTTTCACTCGTCCTCTTATTTTCAAGTCCTCTAGTCCCTGTAGCAATTCTTCAGTGTCTGTCCCGAGCACGCCAAGGATACTTGGTATCTCCATCACCTTCTTATTCCCTAGTTTTTTCAGTTTCACTTTATTATTATTGACTCATTAGAGCTTTTCACATCAGCGTTAGCCGATGGTTTTTCACTGGAGTCTGAGAGACAGCAAGTCTCCTCAAGTCTCCAGGACTATTCTTAGTATTCTGGCCGTTCTCAACAATGCTGTTGTTTGGATGGCCTCCACTTGCCCGCCAAATTCCAAGTCCTCTAGTCCCTTTATCAATCCTTTAGTTACTGTTCCAGACGCACCAATTACAATAGGTATAATTGTCACCTGCATGTTCCACAGTTTTTTCAATTCCCTAGAAAGGTCGAGGTACTTATCCCTCTTTTCACATTCTTTCAGTTTTATTCAGTGGTTTGCCGGGACAGCAAAGTCGACTATTTAGCAAGTTCTCGTTTTTGTTTATTATTAAGTCTGGTCTTCTGGCCGGGATTAGGTGATCCGTTTGTATGTTTAAGTCCCATAGGAGTTTATGCGTGTCATTTTCTAGGACAGGTGCTGGGTTGAGCATATACCATTTGTTATTATGTTTGAATTTAAATTTCTTACACATTTCCCAATGAATCACCATGCCGACCCAGTCGTTTCTCGCCTTATACTCCTTCTGTGCAAATTTGCTGCATTCGCTTATTATATGGTTGATGGTTTCGTCTCTGTCACCACATATCCTACATTTGCTATTTTGTTGAGTCTTATCTATTCTCGCTCTGATACGATAGGTTCTTATGGCGCTGCCTTGTGCTGCTCTTAGGAGAGATTCTGTTTCTCTCTTAAAGTTTCCTTTTCTTAGCCATGTCCAAGTTTTGTCGTGTGAGATATTGTTTATTAGTCATTTAAAGCGGCCATAAAGTTGTTTTCCTTCCCATTTTTGTTTTCTAGTTATTGTCATTCTGTTGTTCATCGTGTTCTCAGTTTCGTTTCTGGTAGCTGTAATGAGGCTCCTTCGTGTTATTGTATATAGTCTTTGAGTCGTTGTATCGATGCGTCAACGCTATCTTCCGCCCTCTTTTCTTGAAACATATAGTCTGTCAACGTTGTCTCTGGGATGTAATGCCTTATGCATTATCATAAGTTTTCTTGTTCTTTGGTCCATTTGTTTAAGTTCGTCTCTGGTCCACTTGAGAAAGGGTCCGGAATATCTAACGAGAGGTACAGCCCAGGTATTTATTCCTTTGATAAGATTTCTGCTATTGAGTTTTGTCTCAAGTAGTTTTCTAGTTCTCCTCAAATATTCTTTCTGAATTTTTTCTTTCATTTCCGCTTGTTTGATGGTGTCAGCCTCCAAGATGCCCAAGTATTTGGAGGTTTCGTTTTCTGCGAGCGTTTTTATCTCATCCTTGTTTGGTAGTTCCATTCCTAAGTTAGCTGCCGTTTGACACTTTTCATTACAAGCATTGCACACTTTTCTATGCTAAATTCCATTCCTATGTCCCGGCTGTATATTCTAACTGTGTGTATTAGGGTTTCCAGTTCTTTTTCATTTTTGCGAGTTTTTCACACTAGCGTTAGCTGATGTTTTTCCGCAGGTGTTTCAGTGCCAGCAAGTCTCCTCCTTGACTCATCTGAGTGCTCTGGCTGTTCTCAACAATGCTATAATTTGTGTGGTCTTCACTCGTCCTCGAATTTCCATGTCCTCCGATTCCTGTAACAATCCTTTGGTGACTGTTCCGAGTGCGCCAATTACTATAATTATTATTATTATCAATTCACTCTTTATGACCTTTTTACGCCAATTTTAAATGTTGGTTTTTCACTAAAGTCTCAAGGACCTTTCTGAGTAGTCTTTCCGATCTCAACAATGCTGTGGTCTGTATGGTCTCGATCCTTCCTCTGATCTCTAAAACTGTCATTCTTTTTTCCAAGTCTTTTAGAATTGTTCCCAGTACTTCAACCACAATTGGTATCACTGTCATCTTCATGTTCCACAGTTTTCTTCTTTCTTGCAACGTTCAAGTATTTGTAAATCCTTTTGCTTTATTTCATTTTAACTTTCTGGTCCGCCGTAACCACAAAATTCAATAGATGGCATGTAATTTTCTTCTTCTTAATAAACACATGGTAAATATTATGCGTGAAAATCTTTACGAAGCTCAGCTTAGTTTAATAATGCTGACAGAAGCATATTAGAATTGTAGATTAGAGGCTATATTCTAAACTGGACATTAAAAATGGTGAAACTGTTCACAAAATTCCGGGAATTAAACAATATCTGATTGGGTTGTGCGAATCTCGTTCAAGTATTTAATTCTGTTTAATCCAAAAAGGAATATTTTACAGCGAATTATATCTGTTAAATGATCGATTGATTTTAAAGGATTTTCAAATCCTTCGCGTTATTTCATAACAAGAGGTTAGAGAATCACGTTCATTGTACGTTCTTATTTACATTTCCTTTGTGTTGCTGCTTTTTTAAGAGTTATTTTTTCATACGGTCCAGTAAAATCCAAATAATTTCAAATAGTTCTCTTTAACCAATATATATCGGATCTTAACAAGTTCAGTCACTCCGACTTAGAATAGACATCAGAGAAAGTTGAAAAAAAGATTGGTTTGGTTTCTTTGCTTAATGGCATATCAAACCTCGTGGGTTATTTCATACCAAAGCTATTCTTGTAGAAAGACAGCAGTGATTCTATTCAAATAGCTTGAAGTTAAGAGGGTTTTGCAATGAAGAGATATTCTGCCCTCCTCATATCTCTACAATGAGCTTCATAATCAGGTTTGTATGATATCAAGCATCCCTGTCTAAAACTAAGAATTTATACGCTACACTATGAAAAACCTTTGCATATGTCGTAAACTACAATACAAAGAGAATAATAAAAATAATTTTAAAAAAAAGCATGACAAAATCAAAGAAATACAAGGCATAAAAAAGTTATTAAAAGCCAGAGACAACCCAAAAGTCTTTGAAAAAAACATACTTCTACATTCAGGGAACACACAACACATGGAGTCACAAAATGCAAGAATAAAAAAAGCAGAGTATGCAATATGATTATTGAAGGAAAACCCAATAACTATGAAAACTCAAAAACAACTTTCATAATAAAGAGAAATTTAAGCTGCAATTCCAAAAAAATAGTCAACATAATCGAATGTAACAAATTTCAAAAAGTATGCACAGGACCAACACAAGCTCTCAATATCTGAATATTACTCAAGAAAGGCAATATTAAATTACCAGGAAATAGAAAACTAAATGTATGAAAACAGGTATCCGAATGTATTAAGGGATGTTCAAAACAATGCCAATTTACCAAACAGATGACAACACATTACGTTAAATAAAAGAAAAAACTTCATAGAAATACATATAAACCTACACTGAACAGAACGTAAACTAAATATACACAGAGACAGAAAGAACGCACACACACACACACAAACACATCCACTCTTACTCAGAGAGAAAGAATAACAGCTGAATTTTAAAGAACAACAATAATAAATAGAAATAGACTATCCACATACAGACAAAGACACAAGCACCCACTAAAAAACTAGAAATCTTTAAATTCTTTACGCAAAAAATTCCATTTAAGAACCATCATTTTTGTATAGCTATATGATTTCAAATAACGAATAATATTAATAATAATTATCATAATAATGATAAAGCAAAAATGGGAAGAAAAACAAATCCATGGGCGCTTTAAACGACTAATAAACGACAGCTCGCACGAAAAAACCTGGACGTGGCTAAGAAAAGGAAACTTTAAAAGAGAAACATAATCTCTCCTAATAGCAGCACAAAACAACGCTATAAGAACCAATCAAATCAAAGCACGAATAGATAAGATGCAACAAAATAGCAAATGTAGGTTACGTGGTGATAGAGACGAAAGCACCAATCACATAAGCGAATGGAGCAAATTGGCAAGAAGGAGCAGACACGACTGGATGGGCAAGGTGATCCACTGGAAGATGTGCAAGAAATTTAAATTTAACTATACGAAGAAATGGTATATGCACAACGCAGCAACAGTCCTGGAGAATGACACCAACAAACTCCTATGGGACTTTGACATACGCACGGCTCATCTAATCTCGGCCAGAAGACCAGACTTTATAATAATCAACAAGAAATAAAGAACCAGCAAAATTGTAGATTTTGCAGTCCTGGCTGACCACAAAATAAAACTGAAAGAATGGTACAACCCAGCACTTGTCATAGAAAATGACACGCATAAACTCCTATGGGACTTTGACGTACTGACTGATCACCTAATCTGGGCCAGACGACCAGACCTTATAATAAACAACAAAAAAAGAGAATTTGCAAAATTGTCAACTTTGCTGTCCCGGCTGACCACAGAATAAAAGTAAAAGAATGTTAAAAAGAGGGATAAATACCTCGACCTTGCTAGAGAATTGAAAAAAACTGTGGAGGATGAAGGTAACAATTATACCTATTGAGATTGGTGCCTTTTCTACAGTAACTAAAGGATTATTAAAAGGACTGGAGGACTTGGAATTTGGCGGACGAGTGGAGACCAACCAAACAACAGCTACGGCTAGAATACTGAGAAAAGTCCTGGAGACTTAAGGAGACTTGCTGTCACTCAAGCTCCAGTGAAAGACCCTCAGCTAACGCTGATGTGAAAAAATCTAATGAGTAAATGATAATAATAATAATAATAATAATAATAATAATAATCTTTGGTAAATAATTATAACTTCACGTAACTATTCTTAATATAAATAATTTGCAGTTATAGTCATAGTACCTTTTAAGTTTCTATCTAAAACTTAAAATGTACTATTTTCATTGTAAGTGCTACTCGCAGTCCCGAGATCTTCGGAACAGGAGCCTTACCATTAGATTCAGTTTAGTGTTTTCATAAGAACACAACTTTTTATGGGTGAGGGACTTTCCTCTCTAAAACAGATACAGTCTGTGTATTCTTAATCCTGTAGACTAGACGTTTGAAGTGGACTAAATTGTTATTTGCCATGGATAGGGTAGTTTTATTGCTATGATTAAAATTGATTGATGCTTTCTGGACAGAATTAATTTATATAAAAGCAGCCGTAAACTAAATTCAAACTTAGGGTGCTGAAAACTACTTCGTATTATGAGCTGCCGTATATTTTTTAAAAACTTGTGAAGTTATGAGTTGTGTGAAGAGCATTCTATTATAATCCAGAACACAGACTGAAAAGATAGCCTGAAGCAAAAGTTTTGCAGCCCTGGGCAGACACTCAATAATTCTTCAATATCTTTAAGTACCAACAGCAACAGCTATTAAACTTGGTGTAGTTGGAGGTGCTTTAAAATGCAGTAAAAATGGAAGGTCTAATTTGTAGCGGGAGAAATTGTTCCGTTGTAAGCCAATGCAATTAGATTACTCCAAGTAGCACAGTTCCTCTGACGTTACTGGTATGATTAAGCCGTGTCTTTTCCCATAAAGCTGATGATAATTAATATCAACTAAAATAAGCATTCTTCATTCTAATAACTCTCAGCTTCATTTACATTGTCTTCGACCTAATCTCTGGTATTTCTCATCGTTTTCTTTTATGCTTTTATTTTTCTATTATCTACCTTTTTACACATACGTACTCTCTCTCTCCTCTCTCTCTCTCTCTCTCTCTCTCTCTCTCTCTCTCTTTGACTAACGCATATATACCCACACACGAATGTATACACTTTAAGAAACGCTTGAAGCGTAATAGTTAACGCAATAGGAAACCGGAGTGCAAATTATAAACGGTTTTATTTTTTGCCTTTCAGAACGCTAATACTCTTGGAAAAATTATGAGTCCAACTATTTGCCCCTCCCCTCAGCCCGTGATGAATATTTGTACAGACTGGTTGAGGAGAAAAAATACGTTGAATTCAAAACAGTTGTAGACCGCTGAAAAATGTACCTTCTGGTGCTTTGTATTTGTGGTAGAGGTTTAGGGTAAATACACACACCGTAACACATATTAACTCATTTTCATTAAGGTACAATACATTCGTGCCTCACACACAGACGTCGATGCATACGTATATACAGACATACACATACGTGCATACTGGTGTAGGTGTGGGTGATTATAATTGAAATCTAACCCCAGAACAGCTTTAAATCAGTAAAATAGTGTGCTCTATACACAATAATGTATGGAAATATCACAACTTAAAAGTATTGTATAGAATAATCGAAACTGACCACTGATCGAAAATGAAGGCCTGGAATGGTGTCCTCACTCAGCATGAAAAATCGTGTCTCTTACTCTACTGCAACCGTTCTTGCCTCATCCACAACGGTATATGTGCATCAAACATTAATCATCGAAAACATCTGTATTGTCTTCCTCTGCCTCTGAAAGACATCCATGTATACTGTCATGGCCTGGTATTTTTCAATTCGGTAGTCTCTTGAGTGTTGTTATGAGCGATTCCAGGTGTATGTCCGCTTCAGGCCTTCGAGTTATTGTAATTATCTTTTTTTTTATGTTATTTATCTATTCGATTTTCCTGTTACGTTTTTCTGTTCCAAAATTTTACTCCAAAAATGATTTCTGTCATTTGCATAACGTCAATGGTTTGTCCTCTTGTATTCTCCACCTACTTTTTGGTAGAATATTATTTATCTATTTTAAAAGGTTCTTTTTTTGTAGTGATTGCCCATCTGCAATCGTATATGAGTACCAAACTTAAGTCTTCGAAAGTCTTCCACTGACTCAAGATGAACAGTATATTGTCTTCCTGAGCCTCTGAAACTTTCACACACACACACACACATATATATATATATATGTGTGTATACATATATATATATATATATATATATATATATAAATGATACTATAACTGTGTGTTGAGTTTTCTTCCATTTGCATTACAGATATATATATATATATATATATATATATATATATATATATATACGTGTGTGTGTGTGTGACTTTGATAAGAGGAAAATCTCATCGAATTGTTATATATATATATATATATATGAATTTAACTATATATCTGTAACGCAAATGGAAGAAAATTCAACGCACAGTAATAGTATCATTTTAAAATTATTTCGACAAGATTTTTCTTGCCACATCAGATTGCATATACACTATTTTGGAGGAGGGAAATCAGAAAATATTGTTATATATATATACATATAAAGGAAAAGAATCAGGAGTATAAAGAAAAGGAGGAAAGCAATAAAAAAATTAAAAAGCGGATATACTGCTTCGAGCCAACCCTGATGTCAAGAGATTTGTTTCAAAGTAGCTTCGTCTACGTCCCCCTTTTTATGTCTTAGTATAATTCACATTTGTCTCCTAATTTGTTATTTTTTATACAACTAATACGTGCACGTTCTAAACACTTCAGTTTAGAGGGGTGAATCGTTGGACTATTTACCCAGGTGATTAGTTTATAGTGGCGAAGGCCAGCGAAGAACCAGCCATACCTTTAATTCTTCGGAACCTGATGAGAAAATTATGATGCACCAATATGCCACTGATTTTCCTGAACAAGAATAATCAAGTTTTGAATTCAAATTTTTTCTTCTCCTAGGCTGGTTTCCCGGTCAAAACCATTCTGTTCTGTTATTTTATCTCTAGCTGGGAGGTATATGCAGGAAGTGAGACGCAAACAGCCTTCTCTAGGACCAAAAATCTATTTGCCGGATGAGGATAAATGTCACGTCTATACATAAAGATAAATAAATTGATAGTTTAGTTTTTGTAAATGCAAAAAAAAAAAAAGACTGACTTGAATAGACAAGGGTAGCGTGAAAATACCTTTGGCTATTACAGTCAATCTTTCAGACGGACTGAAATAGATTTAGGTCGGTTGTGAATTCGATAAGATGTTCCTCTTCTCAAAGTCACACACACACACACATATATATATATATATATATATGATTAATCTATAAAATTTTAAAAATGTGAAAAATAAATAAAATGATGAAATTTGCAAATAAGAACTATACAAATTAATGTCTGTGTGACAATACACCCGCTGGCCGATCCCGACTATCTCAACCATCTAAACCAGATCATGGCCATCCGATCGTCTCGTGGTTTTTCTCATCTCCAGCCAGGGGTAATTTACATTTCTTTACAAACACACGCAACACAACATACATAATCGAGAGGTTGAAGAAAAGAAGAACAAACAATCACGGACTTGGGTTAGCTCCAAGCGCAAGAAGGGAGAAGTTTATAACACTTTTGTGTAGCTTTCTGTGCATCTGTGAGTTATCGCGTGTGTGTATTCGAGCGAAATTCCCACAAAGCCACCAGGAACGCTGACTCAGGGTCCACAGGCCCTAGCTCCTGCTCTCTTCTCTTGACTGCCCTCTCCTGCTGACTGTCCTGTTTTGTTGACTTGACTTGGGACCTTGCCTTCCTCGTCTTCTTCCGGTCTCGTGGGAAATCTCGCGCACAAACTCTTTGTGTGGGTTTCGCGCCAAAACAGACAAAATAATCTGACTGGCACACACCCACACCTACAGAAACGAATGCCCAACATCGCGCCACATCTGGGAAAAAGTTCTACAAAAACATAAAGAAGTAAGGGCACCCGTACTATTTGAAAATTTGCCTAGTTGGCAGGGACTGTAGAATACACCGACTGTTTCTCTGCCGAGGGGTAAGACCCCTCACCCAATGAGTGTTCTGATTTGACACGAAATAATATGAGGGATAGGTTTCAATAATGCTGGAACTTTGGGAATGCGGTATACCCTTTCATTGCCATCGCTCCCTGGTCCACTCTGGCCTGGAGTGGAAGCACCTGATAGGGTCCTGTGTATAGTTCAAACAGAACTAAACTGTGTACTTATGATAAACTAAATTGCTTGAAACCGAACTGGTTCTGACATTTAAACTGTCTAATTATCTTAAAGTTAATTGTTTGAAATAGAAGCTGTTTACTAATGCTAAACTGAATCGTTAGAAAAAGAACTTTTTTTATGTATAATAATAGATTTAGCATTAATGATCTATAATGGTTGATGTGAAACCAAACCAAACCAAACCAAACCAAAAACTATTTGAAAATAATCAAATAGTTTTACGATACCAAGCCAAAAGAAAATAACACCGATAGAATCAAATAAGCTAAACGTAAAAAGCGCTCGATACACCAAGTTGAGCCAATTTAAAGAAGTAAAGCCAATCGAACTAGGTATCACCTATTGGATCATTAGGAAAAATCTGATTTGTGATCCAGTAAGTGAAACTGACGTTGATTGGTCTGACTCTGTAGGCTTTACTAAAAGTAACTTTGGCAACCACAGTCGAGGGCGACCCAAAGCTCCTATTTCATTTGCTATAACACCCAGATGTAGAGGACGCCGCAACTCCTTTCCCTAGATTGCTCCAGTTTACCCTTGATCCGTACCTTATAGTGCTGAGTGTTTAAGAAAGTAGGCACCAAGTACCATTTTTTGAGTCTTTGGAATGACTCGACCTAGGATTAAACCCATGTCTCTCGGGCCATTGCCGAACACTCTACTCACTAAGCCAATATATATATATATATATATATATATATATAAAGAGGATTAGATCAGTTATGACTTTGATAAGCGGAACGTCTTATCAAATTCCCAATCGACTTAAGTCTATTTTCTCTTATAAAAGTTACAACTGATCAAATTATATATATATATATATATATTCCAATGTATCTACCTTAGTCTATTCACAGACATATGTCTCAGTCTTTTTCCTAGCTAGCATTCTAGCAAACACGATACGTATTCAGATATTATATTGTAGTTTTCTTCTTGAGTTTGAAGACTCGTTTATTCAAAGCAGCTTGAGAGTACAGCCAGTTTAATAACAAAGATTGACTTTCAGAATTCTGAATTATTGCTGGCAAAGAAGCATAGACAAAAAGATATATCGGCAGACAGTTATACTATACGACCCTGTTGAACACCTTAGATCACCATTGTAACAACGCTCCTGCTAATGTTTATGCTTCTATTTAGGGTTCGATATCTGATTTTTGTTAAATTGAACTCATTAAAATGCGTGATTATTGCGATTTCTCGTTTGTATACCTTTAGTGCACATAGAATCGCTCAATTATAAACGTCTTGTGCCTGACTCAATTGGAGGAATTTTATTTAGCTTTTCCTCCACAATGTATTAACCTTTTCCCTCCCTTTCTCTTTGTAACATACCCATACATGAATATGTGAAATGTACATGGAATATTTATTACATATATACATAGAACATAGGAATCCCGAAAAACGAAAAACACGTAACGACTTCTTAGTTCAGGTACGAAACCTTTTTATTACCTTTGAGTTAAAGGTTTCGACATAAGGAAGAGAGATGCACAATCTTTTTATGATGACTTGTCCATCTGCCCCCCTCCCATCAAGTGGGCACCCGTAGCGCACAAATTCATCCGAAAGTCGACCCTTCCCGTCCGGAGACTAGTTCTGAACTCAACTAACTGACTTTCTTCAAAATCCCCCAAATCCTCTGCGCGCTTCCGGTGCATGACGTCATTCACATCCCCTGTTCCTGGGATTTTTATTTTGACATCTGTGAACGACACATTCTCTCCGCGCGTGCGTTAATACCTGCGCTCAAGTTTGCACCTAAATAACCCATGTGCTGAGCCGAAAAGTTCTCAGCCTAACTAAACCCAAATGCAAGATATATAAAACGAAATCCCTCGGTCATTATGTTACATCTTTATTTCGTTCCACATTCTCTCAGTTTATCTTTGTCACGATAAGCTTTCTTTTGTGCCTATTGGTTTCCTTCTTCTATCTCTGATTATCTCTCTCTCTCTCTCTCTCCACTTATCTCTCTCTCTCTCTCTCTCTCTCCTTCTATCTCTCTTTCTTACACATTCGCCCCCTTTTTATCTTTTTCCATCTCTCGCCTCTCACCTTCGTTCTGTCTTTTTCTCATTTTCTCTTTTGCTCTTTCTTTTTTCTTTCTTTATTCCCTCTCCTTACCATTTGCCTTTCTTTTTCTTTTCTTCACTTTCTCCATTTATCTTGCAATCGATGTCTCCATATTTATTCAAACTCTCACTTTATATATCTATTCCTTTTTTTCCTTTATCTCTCTCTCTCTCTCCTCTTTTTCCGCCATTATCTACCTTTCACGCTCTTTCTCACCCTTCGACCCCGCTCTTATTATTCTTCACAATTATTTCCCGACCCGCACTGAATCAATTTCCAGCCTGTCGATACATCAACCGCTCCCCACTGTACTTCTGTGTCCACGCCTAGATATTACCAGTTCGAGGCTGTACATGAGTGTAACCATATCCCCTGAGATTTATTGAGAACCAATGATGAAATTGCCGGGGGGATCTTATAGGTTTCTTACGACAACAGCAAGTAAACGAAAATATCGTGTTATTGGCATAGTCTATAGCGGATATCACTCTATTCCGTATCCTAAAAATGGGAAGGGCTGTGTGCTGACGTATGTTTTCTTTCATAAAACTATTTTCATTTAAATGTTTCTTTTTATTTATTTAAACTTATCTGTGTTGATTATATCCTTGCATAATAATATGTAGATATATAATTAATTTGTTAAAATTGATATCACCAAGTCATGTATACGAACAATAACTGAAATATGTTCTTTTAAAACTATATTCGCTATCTATTGTATTCAGATATAGCTTGGTTCACATATGATCAAATTATTTTCATGTCATTGCTTAAATAGTCAAAAGTTCAAAATCATCATGGGACTAGGTTTTCAGGGTAAAACCCTTGGAATTTTAATAGTAATAAAACTATTTAGTTTGGTCTGTGTTTGTAATTTATTGTATTTAGATATACCTTGGTCCATCTATGATCAAACATCTTCAAGTGACTGCACAGATAGTATCTAAACGTAGTATTATAATGGAACTAAGTTTTCAAAGTCAAACCTTTCAAATTCACCGTCATGATCTGAATTACCGAAGAACAAGTGGAAGGAATTACCTTAGCAATCTTGCTTTGTCGTTGAAATTGAAGTTTCAGTCTCGTTCTAAATTTAGAAATACGCTTCGCCTCACAAGCTGGTAATATCACAAGCTAAACATATGTAAATCTTTTCTTACAACCTCCTTCGATTGACCAGTAAAAATAGAGTGTGCGTACAACGTCATAGGAAGTGTGAAGAATTGTGGAAAGTACCTCACTGTTCAAATCGACATAACTCAATTTCTGTGCTTCAAGTGCACGTGTACAGAAGTGAGTATACTTCCCGGGTCGTAATGCCAAAAGTGCTGGACAACAGCCTCGAAGTCAACTTGTACGACCTCCATTCACGCCTTTATAATCATTTTTCAGATTAATGCCCATAGGAATGGTATTGCATCCATTATCCTTCCATCCATGGATTAAATAGTATCACTGCTGTTCTAAAAGGATGGACTTGGCATTAAATAACCCTCGAGGATTGCCATTAAACTAAGAAACCAACCAAGCTTCGGTTCTTGCTGCGTCAGGGTTGAGCGTATCGAGGAAAATCTTGACGGCCATTGCACAAGAATACGACGAGCTGTACCGAACAAATCCTGGAGGCAACATCCTAGAAAACAGCAGCTGAACAGCCACCTACCACCCATCTCAAAAACCATATAAATTAGACGAACAAGACATGTGGACACTGCTGGAGAAGTGTGGACGAACTCATAAGCAATGTACTTCAGTAGACCCCTTCGCACGGACGAGCAAGGTTTGGGCGACCAGCTAGAACCTATCAACAGCAGCTCTGTGTGGTTACAAAATGTAGCATGGAAGACCTATTGGGAGTGATGGTTGATCGAGACGAGTAGCGATAGAGGATCAGGGAAATATGTACTAGCTGCATGCTATGATGATAAGGATGATGATGGAATCCTTAGATATAAGTGGGTATTGCGATACCCTGTATTCTCAAAATGGAGATGACTCTAAGTAAAAATCTACAACTAGTTTAAATCTAGTCCAAGAGTTCATCAACTCGATCTATCAAATCTAAATAATATTTCAAGTCCGCTAGTAAGGCTTGTAAAACAGGTTTGACGGTACCAAGTATTGCTATGTAATACCAATAATTCAATTGAGATAGTGTTTTAAGAATTGCTATTTTATATTTAATTTGAGTGATTTTTCGGACTGTTGTCCACATCTTTTTTGTTGTTAGTTGAAACACAACGTTTTCGCCGCTATTTCCTCAGGCCTTCTTCAGATGTCCCTTGTTTATCTGGGCATAGAAATTACTCAACCTGGAAATCCATTTTTAAAGTTTGTAGATCAAAGTGTTCAAGAAATATGAAGATGTTATCAACATTCAAACTATAAAAATGATATCCCATTTCAATGCCCAGATAAACAAGGAATACCTGAGGAATGTCGGAGGATACAGCGGCCGAAATGTTTTTTTTTCAACTAACAACCATAAATATGAGGACAACAGTCCGAAAAATCACACACAAAACATTGTTCTTCAAGTCTCATCTGAAAATTTAGACAAATAGGAAGTGAATAAACACTTTTCATTCGTTTGTACATAGTTAAATGGTGCGAAGTATTGCTATGTATCACCAACAATTCAATTAGACAGTCATTTATTTAAAACAGTTAAATGAACAAACAGTTCTATTTCTAACTATTCAATTCAATATAAGTCATTTGTTAGCACTCAGTTTAAAAGTCAAACAGTTCTATAAGACGCATAGATAGGACCTATCAGGCACTAACACTCTGGGTTAGAGTGGACCTGGGACTAATGGCAATGAAGGTGTACTTTGCATTCCCCAAAGCCTCTGAACTCGAGACTCACCACCAGATTTTTTAGTGTCATATCCAGGACACTCAGTAGGTGGGGGGTCTTACTCCACTGCAAAGCCCCAGCCATCCAGACTAAAGCGTTTTAAAAAAATAAAGTTTTATTAATTGTTCATTTCTATCAAAATAAATCCTGCTTCAATCTTGATACTTTTTGAACAAACTTCATATTTTAAAGAAAATTAAAGTTTTGTTCGTTGGTCAATTATTTGTGGTCAACTTGTAATATTAGGGACGGGCGCTGTCGTCAATCAGTGAAGGTGTCACAAAACTACCGCGTGCGGGTAGAATGACCTGCTAAGTTAGACGTAATTTTAAAATAATCACAGATGTATTATCACGTGTTTCACTGGTGACATCGAACATTCGCGGATCTTCAATTTGTTCTCCAAAATCTCTATATAAGAAAACAAGTAACGAGATTTTGACAGAGTTGAAGGCAGTTGTCAAAATGGGTGCGTTAAAAGTTCCGGAAGCCCCGACCCATTCTACCCCAGTCTGCTACGACCTATCTGTCAGGCGTGTTTCAAAAAGCCAGCTCTCACACACACCCTGTAACCACCAAGAGGAAGGGAGAAGAAAGACACAACTAAAATATACTTTTCGAGGTGCAGCGATCATAGCTGAATAATAAACGACTGCTATATTTTCTTCCCTTACCTTCGAGTTTGAGTATTTCTTTTTCTGCGGACTTCTTTCTTTACAGCTCGAAAATAAACATTGGTAAACAATGCAATGTGATTCGATAAATTCAACTTTTTCAATACGTTGAAACTGTTTGAAGCACTGACCTAACAAAGGATGGTGTAATGAGTTAAACAATTGATCACCTGAGGATGACAAGACGGCAGAATACGTTTCATGATTGATGGTTGCATCGGATTTGGTAAAATTAAAAGATTGTCGTTATGCAATAAAATCAGTAATTGATTTCTTTGCCCAGAAAAAAAGGAATTTTCTGTTCAAATGGCCCTTTTAAAAAGCTATTTGCTCTCAGCAACAATCGACATCCTTGTAAGTTTCTCCAAGGCGAGCTCTCAGATAATTCTTATATTCTTCATTCCGTCTATCTTCACTTTATCTCCCCTCCCTTACCCATTATTTCTCTTTCTTCCCTCTCTCACTCTATATATATATATATATATATAGCGGGAGTAGTAAAGAGAGAAAGAGTGGGTAAATATTAATACACACATACATACACACACACACATATATATATATATATATATATATATATCATCATCATCATCATGTCGTGCCGCCAGCACGGATATCCCTGACCCTCTCTCGCCACTTCTCTCTATCATTCATCGCCTCCGGCAGGTCTTCAGGGTTACATCCTGTGTCCTCACATAGTTGCTGTATGTAAGTTCGAGCTGGTCGTCCTGCTTTTGCACGGCCATATGTGGGGGTCCATAGAAGTACATCACTTCTGAGGTCGTCCTTACTTCTCCAGCAGTGTCCTGCGTGTCTGGTTCGTCTAAGTTGTATAGTTTTCGTGATGGGGGCAAGTGTCTGTATAGTTGGTGTCTCGAGGGGTGTTGCTCTCAACTTTCTTGTGTAATTTCCGTCTAGTTTCTTCACCAGATATATACATATATATATATATATATATGGGGGGGGCAACTACTGTTGCTCATCTATAAGGGCGGTTTCTATAGATGAGAACAAAAGCACAGCCATCAAAAAGATTACAATGACTCATACTCAACCCATAAGCGACATCCTCCACGAAGTGTAATGGTTAAAGCAATGAACTTCGGATTCGTAGTATGGGAGTTCGAACTCCAGCTGCGCTAAAACGTTCACTTTTGGACAAATACCCTTGGGAAAAGTAAGAACCCCCTTATCCTCTCAGCTATGGATTAAATAGTACCACTACAGTTCTTCGAGGAGATTGACTGTAGCATTAAATAACCTAAAAAGGTTGATATGCCGTTAAACAAAGAAACCAAAGCAATTGTTCGTAATTCATCATTTTTGGATTACTTAGTTTTTCAATTTTCTCTATACTGTCGGATTTCTTTCCATTATTAACTTCCATATATATCGGCCCATTGGTCTATTGGTTAGACTGTTCGTCAATGGCCCGAGAAAATGAGATTCAATCCCTGGTCGAGTCATACCAAAGACTCAAAAGAATGCTACTTGATACCTCCTTGCTTAACACTCATTGTAAAGTACTATCAAGAGTAAAATAGACCAATCCAAAGAAAAGGATTAGCGCTCTTTCTTACACCTCAGTGTAGTAAAAGTTGAATGACGAGCCTTGAGTCGCTCTCGACTACGGCTGCTAAATATATATATATATATATATATAGAGAGAGAGAGAGAGGAGTACCCGTAGTGTAATGGCTATCATTGTAGAAAATCCACCCGTCGACCAGACTTCAAATCCTAATTGCATTTCACGTATCACTAGTACCCTTCAGAAAGGTATGAGTCCACCCGTTCTCCCTCAAGCTATGGATAAAATAGAAGGGCAGACTGGGCTCTTTAACCTTCGTAGGTCTAGAAGGCGGAAAACTCAGAATTCAGACCAGTTTAAGGCTGTTTAAAAAATTAGCCTTCTGTCACATCAGGCTCGCTCGCATGCACGCACACACACAC
>OY757925.1:18364132-18424132 GCA_963585895.1 Sepioteuthis lessoniana
CTGAGCTCAGCTACGATGGCAGAGAGACTAAAAACAATACGTGAATGACGAAATTAGCTGTCGAAGCATCATCCTTGTATGGAAAGGACTTGACACAGTTAGTAATCTAATGAAGATATAGAGCTGGTTGCATCTCAGTAGATCCTGAGACGATTGTCAACGCAAACTTCTCTGAGAAAAGCACTGATATACAAGAAGGACCAAATGGTCCAAACAAACCCAGGAACAATGATCAAAATACTCCCTTAATAAAGTCGTATCAATAGATGTAGACCAAAAATACTTATTCTGGTATTGGTGTTGTTGGGGTTGGGAAAATATTTAGTCAGATATATACTCATCAAGGAACAATAGTTGCATTTGCATATCCGTGATATTCTAGCACTGAACTGAACGGAACGGAAGACATTTGTATATACACCAAAGGCATTTAGAAGATAAAATATAAAAACGTGTCCTAACAGATAGAAACGTGCAAATATTGCTCAAGGGACAAGCAGTATGAGGAATAGGTAATTTTTTTTTAAATCTTATTTGATGATGATAAGTAAAATAGTTCTAACCATATTTTTTTCTGTTCCATAGCAGAAGCAAGAGACAACGTTTCTGCTGTTCCAAAAGCAAAGGCAAAAGAGGTTGAAACTAGGTTTCTTTAACTGTCATATTACATCTTACGACAGTCCCAACAGACATGCCCACTCTTTATGGGAGATAGTTATTTATTTACTGCCTACAACAGCATTAGATAATCTAACAAGCCAAAATCTATCAAACGAACAATCACACATTTTTGTTTGCTGATTCGTTATAAACCCGCCCTCCAATCCAAAATTTTTTCATGTCAGTCAACTCTGGTGAATCCATGTGAAAAAGTTCAAACGAGAACATAGAGTCTGAGTCAACCCTTACATCTCTGCCAGTGCACAGCGTGTCTTTTTTGTCTTATTTAGAAATTTTGTGAGATGGGATGTAAGTGGCCATATAGCTGTGTTCTTCCAGAAACTGTTAACAACAGCACACAATATTCTTGTGTAGTTCTCCAATCTTTTCAATGTGGTGCAACCATATAATAGTAGTGATCTACTAATTTTAAAACTCTGTCATTTAATTAAGACTGGCACCATCTTGATTAAAACGCACGAACACTCCTCTATCCAAGTACACATACAAACCATTCCTCACTGATATCTGCTTAAGAAGCTCTAGATCATCTGCATAGTTTGCGTCAGTAACAGTTTCTGTTGAACATAGTCTGTTTCGTGTTTTTAAAATGCCCAAGCAGACTTTAAAGACGCGCCGTCCTGATTTCGCACGAACTGGTAAGGCTGAACGTTGATATATAACCGCGCACTGCAAGATTTGTTTTCCAGACTAAGAGAGAATGAAATACGTCAGCGCAAGCAACATCTTGTACTGGTCCGGTCAACCCTAACAGGACAGACATCTCTCTGGTGTTGGATTCAAGGAGAACAACACTGTAGCCCCAAAAACTCACTAAGCCCAGTCGGCTGCAGTGAGGGTGCCATAGAATACGCCGACTGCATCTTTGCAGAGGAATAAGACGCCCTCAACGATTGTCCTGAAATGACTTTAAGCCATCTGATAGTGAGGTTCCAGATCAGGAAATTCGTCTAATCCCTTCATTGCCATTACTTCCAGTTCTACTCTGACCCGGAGTGGATCTACATGTTAGTGTCCCATCTGTGGGTCAAATAGAAATATTTTCTCATTTATGAAACTGCATAGAGATGACTGAGAGTAAATTGAATTATTTGTATTATATGGCAGTACTTGGAAACATTTAACTATGTGCAAACAAATGATTAATGTTGAATAAAGTTATTAGTGTTAAATAGCAATACTTGAAACCATTAAACTGTGTGCATACAAATGAACTGTTGATCGTTTAGAAATAATGCTGTCACAAACTATCCATTTCTAAATCATATATATAGGATCAGTCTGCACCTCTCACAGAGTCATCTAGTGAGCTTTCTTCTACCTGATAAGCAATACGCAATGCCTATCAACGTATATGTTCAAGCCGACAGAGCCATTCCAAAAGACAACGACTGGTACTGCCTTAAAACTATCATCATCATCATCATCATCGTGCCACAAGCACGGATATATATCCCTGACCCTCTCTCGCCACTCCTCCCTATCGTGCATCGCCTCTGGCAGGTCTTCAGGGCTTTCATCCTTACATAGCTGCTGTATGTATGTTCGAGCTAGTCGTCCTGCTTTTGCTAGGCCATATTTGCGGTCCATTGGAGTACATCATTTATGTGGTCGTCTTTGCTTCTCCAATAGTGTCCTGCATGTCTGGTTCGCCAAACTTTGATAGTTTTCGTGATGGGAGGCAGGTGGCCGTATAGTTGGTGCTTTGTGGGATGTTACCTCCAGGACTTGTTCAATATTGCTCGCAACATTCTTGTGTGATTGCCGTCTAGCTTCTTCTCCAGCCGTTTTGTTAGCGTCCAAGTGGTGCATCCATACAGTAGTATCGACACGACCGCTGCTTGGAACAAACTGCGTTTCCTTAAAATTATAACATGTTTAAAAAAAAAGATTTTAAAGAATTAACAAGTCTGTGAATATCTAAAAGGAGAAAAAAGAAAAATAAGTTCATCATAGATAAGTTTCTATTTTAAATGAATCATCATGGTTCTTTAAAAAGCGGGAGTTGTTTCCCTTTATACTGTCAACCAAACCAAAGAGAAAAAGTCTGATGAAAGGCAGACGACGAGTTAAAAGACAAAAAAACGATTTTACGTAGAATATAAATCGAAAAAGTTTTGGAAGCTGTTGGATCGGGAAAAAATGCCGAAACTGTAAGATATTTTGAAGTGGGAGTTATTTTGTAGACGAAAGAAAAAAATTGCATTCATGGCTGTTTTTCTCCGGAAAGAAAAAGAAAACTTTCTCTCGTGTTTAATGCTTATTTATTTTTTGATGTTCCTTGTGCGCGTTTTAAGAACTGTCTTCTGCTGTAAGAATTGAAGACTATTTTTTCCTCCCAGAGAATAAATTAGTATTTTCTTAAAACTTTTATTGACTTTGGTATGGTATTTTTTACTTTTACATTTTCCTTTTGCGTTGAAATAAATTGTTTGCGTAAAGGATATAGGTGTTTAGTTAAAAAGCTTCTAAGTGAAGTCATCTGGCTGTTGCTGGTTCAATCCCGACAACAGGCAAGAATAACAATGAATATTTACTTAAATTTAAATTTCAGCCAGTTAATGAAATTGGAAAAATGTATCTCGATGTATTAAATAAAGGTTGGACATGAAATACCAGCAGAAGAACGGGTCGGCCGAAACGTGGTGAATATTACAATAATGATGAAGACAATAGTCCGAATAAACTGAATGATGACAGTTATTTCATGTAGTGTTCTCAAGTTTTATTACTAGTTGAAATTTTACCTTATAAGAACTACGTCTTTCCTAAATATTTCATATTTTCTCGGATATTCTTTTTTTTCTCAAAACAACGATCGGTTTGCTGTTTTTATAAGAATGTGTAGTACTATGACTGCGCGAACAAAAAGTTTGAATTTAATCATTTGAATTTACTGGAGAAATACACCGTGACAATGAAACCACGTAAAAACCTGCGAAATGTCTCTAAAAGCAACAAAATGTTAATGATTAAAAGCCCGTGTTTGTAGAGACACTAAATCAAAAAAAGTTTGCATGTTGGGATTTCGTAACTTAACTGCATTTTTATTTTTTGGTTTCAAGTATTCCCATCTAATATTAATAATTTACTCACAATCATATGGTTGCAAGTATTCCTACCTAATACAAATAATTTGCAAACATTTATATGCATACAATTATTTTATCTAATACAAATAATTTGCACACAGTTATATGGTTTCTAATATAAATAAACTTGGACATATTTATATGGTGTCAATGTTGCCATCTAATACAATTAATTTGTATAGATTTATATGTTTTCACATATTCCTATATTCATATAGTTTCAGGTATTTTATCTAATACAAATAGTTCTCACATTTTTATATGATTTTTAGTATTTCCATTTAATACAAAATATTTCCTCACAGTCATATCACAGTCGATACGTCCTCCGGCCTTCTTCAGGTGTTTGCTGTCTAAATTTCTGAGACGAAGCTTGATGAGTTTTATCATTAAGGGTTTTCAGACTATTGTCTTCATCTTTATTGTTATTTCCACGACGTTTCGGCCGATATGTCCTCCGGCCTTCATCAGGTGTTTGTCGAACTCGGGAACCTTCACCGAACTTCGAACTATGTCTTTTATTGAATCCACGGGGGTCACCCGTTCTCATTCCGTCAGCCATAACCGGGTACAAGTGTTAAGTATTCCTGTATTGTTACTTGCCTGCAGTCAGGATTGAACATGCCACCTCCACATGACTGTCTCCTTAGAAGCTTAGGGAACCAACGCCTAATACAAATAATTTGTATACATTTATAAAGTTTCAAGTATTCCAATCTAATGCAAATAATTTGCACACATTTATGGGGTTTTAAATATTCCGCTACAAATAATTTACACACATTTATAAGGTTACAATTATTACCACCGAATACACATAATTTACACACATCTATATGTTTTTTTTAGTATTTCGATTAAATAAAAACTATTTGTACACCGTTAAATGACTTTAAGTATTCCCATCTAACAGAAAAAATATGCACACATTTATATGGTTTTAGCCGGAAGCACGTGTATAAAGAATATAATCTTGAAGAGTAAACTCAACAAGTCAAGTTGAATCCTTTACGAGACTGTTCGCATTCAACTTTGTGGTTGAAGTCAGTGGTTAAAGCGTGAATCCTTTTTTTTACACACCAACTCACCAAGCTCTGAATAGTTTGTAAAGCAGACTGGGCTTTTTAACCTTGGTAAAGCAAAAGATCAATGAAAAGAATCCTCTCTCCACTCAAAACAAGATTTCAATGGGGATAGCCACTCTACCGGGCATAAAATGTGTTAATAGTAATCCCCGTGTAAGTATATATATATATATATATATATATATATATATATATATTTATCTATTTATAAAAGTCGATCAAAAATTTCTAAGCTTCACCCTTAAACTTGCCAAGTCAGCTGGAACTGTAATGTAAACCGACTGCACCTCTGCAGAGGGTAAGACCCCACAATGAGTTTCTTGATATATGACGCGAAACAATCTGATGGTGAGGTTCCAGTAATGCCGGAGCATTGAGGAAATGCCATCGCTCCTAGGTCCATTCTAGCCCGGAGTGGTCGCACATGATGGGTCAAATTATACTCAACTGTGTACTTATGCTAAACTGAATTGTTTGAAATAGAACTGCCTTTGACATTGAAACTCTACTTACGCTAAACTGATTTATTCGAAATAGAACTGTTTTGACATTTAATAATGTATAAACTAAAATTATACTTATACAAAACTGAATCGTTTGAATTAGAACTGTTTGAGTAAACTGAAAAGCTTGAAATAAAAATGTTTTTGACAATTAAACTGTGTACTTATGCTAAACTGAATTGTTTGAAAATAGAACTGTTTATTTGTATCTTTTATTCTGACTTTGTAAATTTGTAGCCCCCACTACACTTCCTAAAAGTGTAAGTAAATGGCATCATTGC
This sequence comes from Sepioteuthis lessoniana, assembly GCA_963585895.1. Lineage (NCBI taxonomy): Eukaryota > Metazoa > Mollusca > Cephalopoda > Myopsida > Loliginidae > Sepioteuthis > Sepioteuthis lessoniana. Next base: position 18,369,775 of record OY757925.1, read on the forward strand.
AATTGGAAACAGAAGTAGCCTCCCTGGATTTTCAAATCTGCTTATGTTTTTCCTCCAGATGTCAATAAGACTTTTCAGTTTTTCGTTGCTTCTGTGATGAATTTTATGGCATTAAATCACCTACAGATATTGATATGCCAATTAAACCCAAACAAACAAACAAACAATCACCCTGAAATTAGAGTCATTGCTGAATATAGTGCAAACAGATTACCACTATAAAACCAGAAAAAAAACTCATTTAAATTTCCTGAATAGAACATTTTTCAAGGAAGGTAGATTTTTAAAAAAGTCTCTCTTAATTACTTAATCCAGTAGCAAACTTTGTGAAGCTCATAATGAACAATCTCATAAATCTAACATAGTTCCTATACAAGAATCTAATGATTATGTACAATTCAAAGGATGTATTTAAAGAATTTGAACTAATTGATGTCGGAGCGGATTTCTTTCGAACTAAAATCGATTGTCGTGACGAAAAGCGTAACGAGGGTTGTTTTGTTTTCCGTAGTGATTCGTCGTTGATGATGTGAAGAAAAGGGATTCTGGTAAATGGCAAAGTAGTAGAATAGAATTAATAGCAACTAGTCGAAATAAACGAAGCACGAACATTAAACAAAACAGGCCAACATGGAGGCAAATCAATGTCCAACGTTATCGATTAGCGAAATCAATTATACAGACAAACACGATTGGTAATTCAAACATTGGCGTGCTTCACTGCTTTTAAGAAGTCATGTTTGACATTCGGGCAGACAAATTGCAAATTGTTTGCACATCAAAACACACACACACACACACACACACACACACACACACACACACACACATATATATATATATATATATATATATATATAACTGCGTGTATAGGTACAGATATACACACAAATGAACATGTATGGAGATATATGTATATATTTATATATATATTAGTATTTGCTCTTTGAGTGTATCAGTACATGTATGCATATATTTATAATTATGTATAAAAGTATATATATATATATATATATATATATATATTGCATACACATATATTGTAATTCATGCATACATATATATTGTAATTCCATTAAATAATCGTATAATGATAAATACATTGTACGTTTCTCAAGACATTGATTCCTCCTCCTCCTCCTCTCTCTCTCTCTCTATCTCTCTTTCACTTAAAAAGTATATAAATATATTTATACGAAACTTTATATATATATATATATGTGTGTGTGTGTGTGTGTGTGTGTATGTGTGTTTATATGCATGTATATAATTTTTTAATTAAGTTTCTTTGTTGAATCGCATGTCAATGTTCGTGGACTACTTAACTTATAAAAGGACAGTAGCTGTGCTATTATTTAATCTATAGTTAGCGGTATAGCGGGGTCCATAACTTTCTAAAGTGTATTAGTCCGAAGGTGAACATAATAGTGTGACTGGTGTTGCAACTCGCTTACGAGGATATCATAGTCCAGGATCTTTGCATATCACAGAAACCAAGACAGGAAAAAAGACTAGGTAGAAATCACTTATTAAATATCCAAAGAGATATAAGTACTTTCATATTTACAGAGAACTACTATGCTGAATTTCATCCTATATCCTGTCTGTATATTCTTATTGTTTGCATGTTTGTCTCCAGTTTGTTTGTTTTTTCATTTTTTGCAAATAGCTTGATGTCATCTATGTACTTTAGGTGACTCATCTTTTATTATGACTTTGTAAATTTGTATCCCCCACTACACTTCCTAAAAGTGTAAGTAAATGGCATCATTGCAATTGCAAACAGAAGTAGCCTCCCTGGATTTTCAAATCTGCTAAAGTTTTTCCTCCAGATGTCAATTACACTTTTCAGTTTTTCGTTGCTTCCCTGACGAATTTTATGTCTTTTTCGGCTATTATTCTACATTTTCAGACAATCGATCATCCAAGTTTGCGATGTAAAATCATTGGCCATTTTTTTATAGTCAATCCATGCCATAGCTAATTCTTTCCTCCTTGAGGATGTGCTGATCAGTATACAGTTGGCCCCCTCCTCGTATTCTTCATCAGTGGCATCTTCTTTGTTCTTCTGGAAACAATCAACAGCATACAAGCTATTATGTCATGAATGAACGTTGATTTTTTAAAATCAGAACTCATGTCTTCCATTATTTCTTGGTAATATCCAATTTCGTTCTCTCTTTGTGAGTCCACCAATTTTTCCACTTCATATCCTTCTTCATGTTCTTTTATCATGTCGTTAGTCTATTCGGCCATTCTATTATGTTTTTTCTGTTCCCATACTTTGCTCCAAAATTGTTTTATTTCTTTTGCATCTAGTTGATGGTTTGTCCTATAGCGTTTTATACCAACTTATAAGTAGAATTTTCTTTCGTTATTTGGGTGGGCAAAGACAACAAAGTTTGAACAACTGGATTCGAGCGTATTTTCATTTCCAAAACATCTTTACCAGTAGGCCAGAGAGCCCCATTTCTATCGTTCTATACCAGCATACTCCGGTCGCCTCTTGAAAATGCCAAATCAAGGTGCAGCTTCTCATATATATATATATATATATATTTATATATATATAAACTGTCTGGGGATGACAATATATATATATATATATGTGTGTGTATTGTTAAAAACCGGTTCATCGGCCTAGTGGGTAGAGTGTTCGCCAATGGTCCGGGAGACTTGGGTTCAATCCCAGGTCGCGTCATACCAAAGACTTTAAAAATGGTACTTGATACCTTCTTGCTTAACACTCAGCAATAAAAGGTACGTATCAAGGGTAAAGTGGAGCAATCCTGGGGAAGGAGTAGCGCCCTCCCCTACATCTCGGTGTTGTAGCTATTGAAAAGGGAGCCTTCAGGTCACCCTCGACTACGGTCACCAACTTTACTTATATATATATGATCATCCACTGACAGACTCATTCATTGCATCACAATACATCAGTGCGGCTAGACACGCAAGATGCTTCAAGCTGGGATCGAAACTCGGCTGACTTTACGTCACTCGGATATCTTAAACCAAATCTATCGCTCTCGCAGCATAAGTGAAGGAATTTTTAACGTATATATTTATTTACAAATACGCGTATCAGCTACCAAAGATCTTAAATCGTAAGAGGAGCTTTGCATTCACGTGTACATGGAAACCGACATTTCTCCACTCGACTGCTCAACTCATGTGTTGCTCAGTTGGCAGGGACTGCAGAATACACCCACTGCACCCCTGCAGAGGGTTAAGACCCCCCCAATTAGTGTCCTGGATATGACTTTAAACAATCTGATGATGAGGTTCAAGTATTGATGAAGCTTCTGACAATGCAGAGTACCCTTTCCTTGCCATCGCTCCCGGGTCTAATCTGGCCCGTAATGGTAGCACCTGATAGGGTCTTATGTAGAGGTCAAATAGAACTAAACTGCCTACGTATACTAAAAAGAATTGTTTAATATAGAACTGTTTTGACATTTAACTGTGTGTAAACAAAATATATACTGATACTAAACTGAATTGGTTGATTTGAACTGTTTGACTCAACTGAATAACTCTAAATAGAAATGTTTTGACAGTTAAACTGTACTGTCAAACTGAATTGTTTAAAATAGTACTGAATATTTGTATTAAAATAATTTTGGTATTAAATAACCTACAAAGGTTGATATGCAAGAGAATCTCTCTCACACACACACACACACACACACACACACACACACACACACACACACATATATATATATATATATATATATATATATATATATATATATATAATTCTCTTGCCCAGCAAAAAAAAAACTTAAATGTCTTTTTGACCTTTACGTAAAGCACTTCATTAAATCATGTCTAAGACACACTGGGTTTCTCTGACAGTCTTTTTTATCTGTTTTTATTGTGGGATTCATTTACCAGAGATTAATGATAGCTGTATATCTTTCATGAATGTATTTTATATTTTGACAGCAAATACGTTTAACTTGTTTTACTCTTTTAGCTTGAAATTTTAATATATCATTTTTTTTTTCGTTATTATTTAGCTCTCTTTTTATTTGATTAATTCAAATACCTTCTCAAGAAAAATATTTTTTCTACGCGAAATTTTCATACAGAAGTCGTCAAAGCAGTAACCTTTGCTATGTTATTTCTGTATGTCCTCATTGCAGAAAGAAAATAAAGTTGAGAAGATGGGTTCTAGAAAATGGGCTAAAATTACAGCAAATTGTATGATTAGACCAAGAAATTAAAACAGTTCTGATAAATACTTTTTAAAGCAATACCGCATAAAATTAATCATGAAACTTCTTTGTTTATAAGAATAACTGAACCTTTTCGTATCCATGATTGAACCGTTTTTTCGTATCCATAAGTAAGCTTTTTTTCTCTATCAATGATGGAAACTTTTTATATCAATAGTTACATCTGGTTTCTTTTTCAATAATTGAATTTTTTTCCATATAAATGATTGCACCTTGTTTTCACTTTCAGTAACTAAACGTGTTTTCTGTACCATTAATCGAACCTTTTTATATCAATAATTGAAACGTTCTGGTTTCAGAAGCTGAACCCATTTCAATTTCAGTAACTGAACCTTTGTTCTGCATCGATTGTTGAACTTGCGTCAAAAATTGAACTTTTTTTCCGTATCGATAAGTGATTGATTGATCTTTTTTCAATATAAATAGTTGAACCTTTTTCTATATCAATGATTGAACCTTTTCCTATTTCAGAATTTGTATTTTTTTTCTGTATCAATAATTGAACCTCTTTCGGTATCAATAATGAACTCTTTTCACCGTATCAGTAATTGAACCTTTTTTTCACGTTCAGAAGTTGAATCTTGTTTCTGTATCAATAAGTAAACCTTTTTCTGTATCAATAATTGAACCTTCTTTCCTGTTTCAGTATTTGAAACTTGTTTCTGTATCAATAATTGAATTTTTTCCGTATCAATAACTGAACCTTTTTTCTGTTTCAGTATTTGATTCTTGTTCCTGTATCAATAATTGAACCTTTTTTTTTCTGTTTCAGTATTTGAATCTTGTTTCTGTATCAATAATTGAATTTTTTTCCGTATCAATAACTGAACCTTTTTTCTGTTTCAGTTTTTGATTCTTATTCCTGTATCAATAATTGAATCTTTTTTCGAATCAACGATGGAACCTTTTTTTGTTTCAGTATTTGAATTTGTATCAATAATTAAGTATAACAAATATTGAACTCCCATAAATAACCATGTTCGATCTTCATAAAAATATTATATTTGTTTACCCTAAACCATTTTCGCTATATATATATATATATATATAACATACACACACACACACACATATATATATATATATATATATATATATATATATATATATATATATATATATATATATGTATATTTTGGCAGCATTTCTTCATTAATACGTATTTGATTGAATATAATAGACATTTTTTGTCTACATATTTTTTTGTTAATCTTTTCGAATTGCCATAGTGATCTTATGATATTCCGCGGGAATTGTTTGATAAATCTTCGACAATTAGTTATTTACCAAGTACTTTCTGTGCAACTTACAATGCATCTTTCTGATATAAGTTCCATGGCACAGCATTTAAAAAACATTCATACCCAACAACAGAATTACGGGAAATTCTTACCGAAAACACAACAATATTAGAACATCAAAAAAACAAGCAAAAACTACAGATTCTCGAGGCACTACATATTACGAACATACAACCCAAACTTAACAGAATGAATTTTGAAACCAGTGCTAATGTACTTAAATGTCTTTCGCGATTGATGCTATTTATGAAAATAAATTTGAAAATTAAACGCCACGCAATATAACAGTACAGACGCTCTTCTTACTCAGTAGTAATGTACAAACAAAATTTACATCACTTTTGTAATAGATCCTCCCCTGATGATGGCCCAAAGTTTGGCAGAAAGTACTTGGGAAATAACTAATTATGGAAAATTTATCGACCAATTCCCGCCGAATATCATAAGATCAATACGGTAATTCGAAAGGATTAACAAAAAAATATGAAGACAAAAATGTCTATCATGTTCAATCAAATATATATATATATATATATATATATATATATATATATATATATGCATATATATATATATATATATATATATATACATATATATATATATATATATATAATAAATAAATATATATCATATGTATATTTAATACATGGAAAATATTGTTCTGCAACCTAAGGTTTCTTGAAGTTTATAACAACATTCGTCTGGTAGTTAAGAAGATAAAATGAAATTGAAAATCGAAAATTCGACAAAATACAGACAAAAAGCCGTTAAGATTTCGTTTGTGTGTGGTTGTAAGTATGTGTGTGTATATGGGTGTGGGTGTATTTTTGGAAAATATTGTACTGCAACCTAAGGTTTCTTGAAAATATATATATATATGTGTGTGTGTGTGTGTAATTATGTTAATATGAACATCAAGATAAACTAGCAGAAATTTTTCAAAGGATTTGTTTTTTATATGTGATAATATGCCTATAACGATCCAGGTGTTTTTGCTCACCCATCTTCCGGGCGATGTTATAATATATCATTCAAGTGAAAAAACTAAAAACGAAAAATCAGAAAATTATTGGTTTCATTATCATTTTTATTTCATTTTTTTATTTGGAAATAATTTTCAGATGATACGCTATAACATTATATTCGAACATCAGCCTGTAGATAATAATAAAAAATAGAACGTAAACGATAGCACATTATCATATATGAATATGTGCATTTTCTAAATATTTAGTTTTTTTCATATTTTCATATTTACATGACGTCGCATTTATTTCCAATTTTACTAATAGGAACCACATAAGAATGCAACGTGCTATCATGATGAAATCCTGGAAGCAACACAACAAAACGGCAGATGAATGGCTACTTACTTCCTATCTCACAGATCATCCCAGTAAAACGACCAAGACATGCTGGGATTATAAGGACTGCCTCATTGAGAAATTCTCCGAGGGAATCCTGCATATGGACGTGACATTGTTAAACGACAAGCAAGGGTTTACATCAGGTCTTGGCAGCTCCTTCAAACTAGGATGTAGATTTGAGGAGCTGCCAGGAGCCATGAATGATGAGAACAGTCAGTGAACTCTAAGCAGTCAGCATGACTTGATAGTGTATATATATATATATATATATATATATATATATATATATATATATATATATATATATATAAGTAAAAGTAAAGCAAAGTTGACGACCGTGTTCGAGAGTAACCTGAAGCCTTGAGCTACCGAAACTGTGTTATCACCCTGGTTGGCGGCTGATGAGGTTAGGGTATCGCACGTGCTTTCACACGTTGTATGATAAAAAAAAACATATATATATAAGTAAAAGTAAAGTAAAGTTGACGACCGTATTCGAGGGTAACCTGAAGGTTCCCTTTTCAAATGCCACCACACAGTGTAAGGGTGTCCTCGTGGTGTAATGGTTAAAGCGATGAACTGTGGAATCGTAGGACGCGAGTTCGTACTCCAGTCGCGCTATTACGTTCACTTTCGGGCAAATACCCTTGGGAAAGGTATGAACCCCCTTATTCTCCCTCCAGCTATGGGTAAATAGTAGGACGGACTAGGTTCTTCAGCCTTGGTGAGGCAACTAGTCTAGGAGAAGGAAAACTCTGAATTCAAACCTGTTAAACTCCGCTTAAAAAAACTGACCTTGTGTCATATCCTGCCCGAGCGGAGGGGTTGGTAAATAGTACCACACAGTGTAAGGGAGGGTGCTACTCATTTCTCTGGATTTCTCCACTTTCCTCTTGATACGTACCTTATAATGCTGAGTGTAAAGCAAGGAAATATCAAGTAATAATTTTGATTCTTTGGTATGACATGACCTGGGATTACATCCTGGTCTCCCAGACCAATGGCGAACACTCTACCCACAAGTCAATATATATATATATATATATACTGTCATAACTACAGGTTGACGGTATATATATGGCTGAAGGTAATTTTTTGAGCAGAAAAGTCTTCGATAGCAGTAAAAAAAATAGCATTTGCGCTTTCCAAAAATAACTCGAAATCTCTTTTTTATCTTTTTATTTTTCTGAGAAAATCGCCGCTAACCTCTGCCATTTCTTCAAGAACCAAAATTTATCATGATGAAAACGAGGAAGAGTAACATCCCTTGGCTGATAGAGCTCAATTATTGTTGTTAGGGAATGTAATTGTTTTATAGACTAGGTTAAAAATCAAATCTCAAAACATTCTATATCGGGACCACACTAAAAATAATTGTTAAATTTGGGCTGTCACAAATCAAACATTAGCACGCCAGCTAACTTTTTTTCTCATGGATGTTTAAATGTTAGAAATAAGTGTTAGAATCAAAACAGAATTGATAGTATCTACTCTTTGACTAGCAGAAAGGTCTAAATTTGCATATAAACGAGTGTGATTTTTTTTTTTTTTTGCAATATCACAAAATATTTGATTTTGAAATTTAACACTTATCAGTGCCATTTGAATAAAAGAGGAATAAAGAAATTATCAATGCCATATAATTTGATGTTTTTATCTGAATTTCAGTTTGAATTCATTCGAAAAAAACGTTTCAACCGAAAATTTTCTTTTTCTTCGTGAAATAATGATTTTAGTGAGGTGATAAGAAAAATCATTGTGCTTTGTTCAGATATATATATATATATATATATATATATATATATATATGCACACCCACACCCACATATACATATATATATATATATATATATATGTATGTATGTGTGTGTGTGTATATGTATGAATGTGTATATATATATATATATGTATATATATATGTATATATATATAAGTGTTTAGAGGATGATTTTACTTATCGTTGAATTATTTGCCACGTTTCGGGTTTTAGATTATACTATCATCAGGGCAATTAATATGAGATGATGAATCTTCTGAATGACATTTAATAGCATTTTTTAAATGAAAAGAAAAAATGAGAAAGTCTTTTACATCCTCTTTCTGTAAGTTGCAAAAAATTTATTTTAAAGCTTAATTTTTTTTTCTTTTTCATTCTTAACTTTCTTTATCTTTTTTCTACTTTATTATGTTGTAGTTTGTAATATTTGAAGAAGAATTATGGCTCGAAATGTCTTTGAAAAAGTTCTAAAAGTGAGTATGAATAAAATTAATATGAGTGTACAAATAAAAAATACATTTGTGTGTTCGTGTGAGTGTGAAATATATCGAAAGTCCCATCAGTTATACATAAAACATAGTTATGAGACTGACAATAAGAACAAGATAATTTATTTGATTTAGGTTTTAGCCCACTTTACAGGCCAACTCCCGTCTAGCTAATAGGTTCACTTTCGCACTAATACCATTGGGAAAGGCATGAACCTTCTTATCCTGCCCTCCTCCAGCGATCAATGCTGTTCTTCTACAATGATACCTTTTTGTATTAATCCAGAAACGTTGATTTCCTTTTAAACAAAACAAAACAGAACCCACACTTTTTTTATTCAGGAAAAAACGATTTTATTGCAATGTCGGCCGCCGCTAGCGTAATGCAAAGCTCTTTGAAAGAATTGAGCACTCTGGTAGCCGATGTAAACAAAGGCTGCTGCTGCTGCTGCTGTTGCTAAAATAAATACCTTAAAATTCCCTTAGCCAACGTGGTCCGCTTGGTGGCCGAAAGGTCTGAAACTTAGCGTCCTGCGTGTCTAGCCACACTGAAGTGTTCTGATAGAACAAAACAGTCTGTCTGTGGATGACTATATATATATATATATATATATATATATATATATATATATATATATATATACACACTAGGAAAAAATAGGTAGCTAAATAAATGGTATCGAAATTAATATAAGCATTAATATTTCTCTTAAAAGTTAATTATCGAACTTAACATGAAAAGAGAATAAATTAAACAAATAAATAAAAAAGTTAGATTACAGTAATTATAACTGACGAAAGAAATTTGAAAATAAAATGAATAGGTAAATAAAAAAACGGAAATTTAAAAAAACGAGCAGGTAACTCCTTAATCTCTTCCTCTTCCCCCTTCACCCCACTTGTCTATTCTGTTTTATTTATCCATTGGATCTGAAGAAGTCCTGTTATATTTTTCTTCGTGTTTTTGGTTTACACCAGAAACTGAAAAACAGGATGGAAATAGATTTATAATCCTAAATTAACCGGTCTTTGGTTTTTTCTTAAAGAAATATTGCTCTGTAAAAGATTACATTGAGCTCTCCACCAGGAAAATTTAAATGTTCAGCTCCTGAATGATTTTCTTGTCCTGAAGGAATTATCCCTGACTCTGGTTTAACTGGACCGACTAATACTATATATAATATATATATATATATATATATATATATATATATATATATATATATACTACCAGTTAAATGTATTTGGCCCCACTGAAAAATTCTATTTCTAATCCTAAAATTTTTATTTTTAATAAAACAAGTTAAGCCCCATAATGGTTTCATTCATTATACTAAATACAAATTTCCTGAATCACATTAAATATAAATTAAACATAAAAAAACACAAAAAAACTTCTTAAGCTTTCGATTCAGTCTAATGACCCCCTTTGGCCCCAATCACTGCTTTTCAGATTCTCAGCATTATTTCCGTTAAAGACTGGAAGTAGACTGAACATATTTCTGCTCATCTTTTCAGCAAGAGTTACCAGAGTTGAGCCGCACTTGTGGGTTATTTAGCTCTGGCTTTCCGGTCAAGTTCATCCCACACAGTTTCAATGGGATTTTTAGTCTGCTGATTGTGCTGTCAAAGACACCAGTCCCAGCACTAGCCATTCCTCTTTGCTTTTAATGTATCTCTGGCAGAGTTTACTGGTATGCTTTGGGTCATTATCTTGCATGAGTACAAATCCTTGACCCACATGCTGTGTTCCAGATGGGATCACAAGATACTGCACTATGCTGTGATAGCCAGATTGATTAGATTTGCCCTTCACCTGGTACAGAACCTCCACATTCCAATTGGCAAAAACCACCAACATCATAACAGAGCCTCCTTCATACTTCACGGTTGGTGTGATACAGCTCTCAGCCAACACTTTGTCGCACATTGACCCCTCAATTTGAGCCAAATAATTGGAGCTCCCATTCGTCAGTCGAAAGAACTTTATTCTATTGCTCTGTCGACCAGTCTTTGTGCGTCTTGGCAAACAGGAAGCGTTTGACATTGTCTTGCTTCCTCAACAATGGTTTCTTGTCAGCAATTTTACCATATAAGCCAACTTCGCAAAGTCTTCTCCTCACAGTAGATGTTGACAATTTTTTTCACGACATTGCCTTCTGTCACGCAAGCTGAAATTGTCCTCTGCATGATTAAAACAGCTTGTATCTAGCAAGCAGTAATTCAAGACAATATTTTCCAGTGCGAGTTCAAATGGCGATATAATGTAACTTTTGAAAAACGTTTTATTCATGCTCAGTACTAAAAAAGAAAATGCCTTCAAATCAATTTTTCCAAAATGTATGGTTACACTTTGGTTAAAGTTACTGAGGAAGGGTTCTATTTTGTATAACAAATAAAAACATTGTGTTAATTAACTTGTTTCATTAAAAATAACACTTTTAGAATGAGAGATAAAAATGTTTGAATGGTAATGTTCATGTGAGTATGTGTATGTGTGTAACGCAGAGAGAGGGCCTAGTTTATTCACCAAAGTGATATCACAAATAGAGTTAGAATAGATTTTAGAAGAATGAATAAGTACATAAAGGAATTAACTGAAATGGATTTTAGAACAGTGAAACTCGATTAAAAAAGACTGAAGAAAGATATTATTTTTATTGGCCAAGGAAAACAGGAAGAGATAAGTGGATTATCTTGACTTAACCTAGAAGCTGACCAGACAAATTTTGTTAGAAAAAAACTGTTTTAAAATACGATTCAATTGTCTTAGGGCTGGCATAATCGAAGCGAGAGCTTATCAAGAGGTCAAAACATGACAATGTTGACAAACAGGTGAGCTGGTTACGAATGGCTCGCAAAGAATATATATTTTTTCATATATTTTTCTTTTTCCAAAATTTGAAGCCCGTGAGAAAAGCTTTTTGAGATCGGGATGAGTTCTCTGACGGCCTTATCATGCGATAGAAGTAATCCCCTATTATGAGGAATGGTACCAGGGTTAGATGTTAAGATAATAAGAGGTAATACCTCTCCTTTTGGGAGAAGGTAAGACGAAACCTAACACTGAACGTGGAGGCAGAGTGAAGGTGGGGAAATACTGTGTGGAATCCAAATTAGACGAGAATTGATATTATTAATATCAACCAAACCACTTCCCTGACATGAAACAAAAATTACATGTTAACTGAGAAATTGACTTGCTGAGAAGAGCGGCTCGAAGCAGCTAAGAGACACCACGTCTGACTTGTACCAGACTCCAGAACGCAAAGAAGAAGAGAAAAATGAAGATATATTATACTTTGAGATCACCTTGTTCACGCCTATCAGAAGCAGAAATGCAGGAAAAAGCTCAAACGTAATACAATATTTTCAGGCACCTTGTGTCTAACTCTGAATGCCAAGAAATTGACTAACTTTTACAATCGTAGGTTAGACCTCCCTGTGTAACACTATATAGGTGGCCCGCCAAGCAGACGATTCCTTTGTCTGTTTTGGCGCGAAACCAGACAAAGGGTTTTTGGACTTGAAATTTCGGCGTAGCCGGAAGAGGTAACGGAACGCGAGAAGAGAGTTGGTTGGAGAGAGGAGCTGACAGGAGTTGGCGTGGAACCACGGACAGGGGCAGTCGATACTGGACAAGGGAGCTGGCAAGAGTTGGCGTGGAACCACGGACAGGGGCAGTCGACACTGGACAAAGGAGCTGGCAGGAGTTGGCGAGACGACACGGAGAGATGCGGTCGACTCCGGACACAGTAGCAGAAGATAGGGTCCAGCGAAGAAGATCGAGTGAAGATGTCGGCATTCCAGTTGCTTTGTGGAATTTTCGCTAGTAATCCATGCTAGCGTTAGTCCATATATGCTAACGGAAATGTAGTGTTGCATAACTCCTCTTTTTGCTCGAGTTAACCCCAAGCATTGTTCGTTTGTTTTATTTTCTCCTGTCCCCCCGATCGTATTCTTGTAGCGGTTAAGAAATGTGCGTTACCCGCCTCGGAACAACTGGTTGATCACCGGCCAAGAAGAGAATGGTTAGAAGAGTGGTGTAAAGAGTGTTGGGGCGAGCGGGGTATCGTTACACCTGTCACATGTCTAATTAACTGTCGGGAAGGGTGAATGCATGTACTATTTCCGAGACGCTTATGCTAAAAAGTAGTATTATTTATTATTTTGTTCTTTTTCAATCATGCAGTCTCATCTGTCCCTTCTTAGATTGACGACTCTGATTAGCTGTATGAATTAAAAAAAAAAACACAACGTGGGCTGATAAGCAGATCAACCGAGCCATCCGGTAACACAACCAGCCAGGCGGAACCGACAGCGAATAGAAAGCAGAGCCTTCAATGATTGAAGAGAACGGCTGTGGTGGCACATACGCGCGCGCATATGTGTGTGTATGTGTGTGTGTGTGCAATTTCAATCTTGACCGAGAACGGAATGATATATATATATATATATATATATACGTGGATCATTCGATAGATTAGGATACTTTTATTTTAAAATGCAAAAAAAATTCAATTTTTTTTTTTCCATGAACATAAACCTTGCATTGTCTGGGATTGATTTATCGTAAAACGTACAGTAAATTCACATGAATATTCAAAATGGTGGTTAATCTAACCGAATGGGACAGGCTTTAAACAGTGGTCTATCATAAAAATTGCGATGCTGAGAATGTTTTTATTTGGTCATTTTCATTGATCTTTTTTAATGGCCTATAAACCTTTATGGGTTATTTAATGCTAGAGTCTACATTGTAGAAGGACAATAGCTGTAATGTTTAACAGTTGCGGAGATAAGGAAGTTCATACCTTTCCTAAGAGCATTAGTTCAAAAGTGAACGCCTATAGCGCGACTGAAGTTCGAACTCGCTTCTTACAATGTCACGGTCCTGCACGTCTGCCACTACTCATCGGTATCTTCTTTAGACTGACAAGTGTAAACCATATGAAATTTACAGAATCATGTGTGATGTGTACGAAGAAGCATCATTTACTCAAAAATTGTTATATAATCAAGGAATAATTCTTTTATTTTAATTGTCACGTGATATCCCACGGAGACGATAGAAATAAGATTAATATTATCCTCCCGTTGGAATGAACAGTGGCAAACCGTCAAAGAGTGACCGTTAAGAAAGAATGTAGGTCACAGAGGAGATACCAACAGATGTTGTTACTTAGTAACCTCAGGTCACCGGACACCAGGGGGAAGGAGGGAGAAGCCAAATGATTGGCTGGGACCCTAAAACGGAAGTGGCACCTTCTCCCCGTCGGCGAAAAAAACGAGAAGAAAAGTCAGTTATTGGAAAGGGCTCGTGGCAGACAGACCCATAGCCATTACTCTGGGTGAAGAAGACAAAAACATATCTCGGACACAAGGGACCCAAGTTCTTCTAGCCAATGTTAAAAATAGCATAAAGTCTATTAGCCCGTGAAAGAAGAAAGATTCTCCAGTGGAACCCCGTCGAAAAATAAGATAAGTAACTTTGGGCTATTTCTCCTTTATACCCAAATTTTATATACCACTCTCTCTCTCTCTCTCTCTCTCTCAATTTGAAGGAAAACGAAAGAACAGAAAAGAAGAAAGACATTTATGTCCATGGACTGTTCAATTCATTATACATATTTGACACTTTGAAAGTGTATCTCTTTGTATAGTAAAGGATTCATGTATTTTTATGTTACCACGTGGTCGAAGTTGTTCTTTGCCGTGTCTTCTACGAATTTGTTACCTCATGCTTCCTTTTCAGCTTCTATTCGCCTTATGTTAGCTTGCTTAGAATTGTCCTATTAATTCCTTTAAAATATCACACGGGAAACCGGAGTTGCCGACTACTACAATATAATATTATTACGTCTCAACCTAGAGGTCCGTATCTTCCATTGTCTAGAGGAGGAAGGAAAGCCACCTGGTGGGTGTGTGGATAGTGTGAAATTTGGAACCCCTTGCCAGCGGCGGTCAGTCTGGCCCTAAATTAATCCCTCACATAATATGCCCGTTCTTATATGCCTGAGAGAAAAACTCTGAACGAGGACTTATTCTAGAAGGGATCAAGTGCCAACCTGCCCCGTCTTCACACATGCAAATATAAAGTCCCGTTTTGGGATTTTAGTCAATTTGCCGTCACATAATCATTTTTCATTAACTATATTTTGTCATCCAGTTTGGTTGGGCTTTGAACTATTCGGGTTAAGAGTTCAGGTGCATAGCATTGATTACAGTTTACGCTCGCGCGCAAAAAACATTACAATCACCATCGTCATAATAAACCCCAGACAGGAAATGCGGCTGGAGTGAGGATAACGTCATGCCTAGAAGAGATGAGCTGAGAATTTGAGGATTTTAAAAATTACGTTAGTTGAGATTTGAGATTGGACTATGGAGGCAGAGAATTGAGTTCTCTGACACTGGGTTGAGATTTAAGGTCCGACCATGGTGTTGAGAAGTTGAAGTCCGACCATGCAGTTGATGGTTGACATTGGACCATGCAGGTAGAAAGTTGAGTTCCTGCCATTTAGCAGGAAGTTGAGAGTTGGATTTTGACCATTGATGATGTAGTTGGGGTTTTCGGATCTCTACAGACAGAGATCTTAAACACTGCAAGATGCGCCGCACGTTTGTGGGGGTCAGATAGTATTGTCAGCATAATAAGAAATGTGTCTCTCTCCTCGTGTCGGAGAACTAATAAAACCGTTCGTACCTGAACTATAGAGTCCGCTTGTATTTGTATTACGGCAATACCACAAAATGGTTACCAATGGGTTAAACATAGGTTTGACACAGCGAGCCAGAGTCGAAAAACAGTGTTCTGAGTGGAAACTCATTCCCTCTTCTGTAAAGAAAAGGTTTCGGATGCTGTTGTCAGTAAAGAAGATCACGCTGATAGTCTTCTGGAACATGCAAGGATCTTCAATATTGAAAAAGTTGCAGCAGTAAACAATGCTTCCTCTTACCAACTCCTTAAGCAAAATTCACCATATTTATCGAATGGCCCTCATATGTATATATTCATATAAGTAAGTTGGTGCGGAGGTGTATGGTCGGTGTATTTAGAGAAAGCACAATCTAGTTTGGCTTTGGTAAGCAGCCAGTCTTGCAAAAGATTATCTGAATTGAAAACTTGGAATTGGATTCCCTAAGGCTTTCCGATTTTGTCTTTGACCTTGTACTACACAGATACCCAGCTTTATCGGACATGGCTTCTCTTTTTGGACAACATTGCTTGGGCTTGACTTAGGGACAGATCACTGGATTCACGAGATTAACGAATGATACTATGGAAAAAAAAGAGAGAGAAAAAAGAGAAAGACAGAGGGGGGGATAGGTAGCCGAAAAGTCTAAGGAATATAAAGCGTAAAATTGTCTAAGCAGAGAAAGATTTTATAGAAAATTGCTTTCTTTACTTCTTTTTCTGGTTATATTAATGGATGTCTGCATTAAAAGGAGAGGCACGAGATAATACGAGAAATTCCCCGAATGAAAACAATGATAAATTTGTTCGAAGTCATAGAATATTCTTGGCGAAAAAAAATGAGATTGTATTGAAAAATTAATGCATACCAAATAGAACACACACATACACACGCACACACATACACACACACACACACACACATATATATATATATATATATATAAGTTGACTGGCAGTAGTCAAGGGCCATCCGAAAGCTCCTTTTCAGTAACTACTACAC
Source organism: Sepioteuthis lessoniana (assembly GCA_963585895.1). Lineage (NCBI taxonomy): Eukaryota > Metazoa > Mollusca > Cephalopoda > Myopsida > Loliginidae > Sepioteuthis > Sepioteuthis lessoniana. The sequence goes on from OY757925.1 coordinate 18,386,655, forward strand.
CTCCATTCTTTCCATTGCTCAACTTACCCTTGATCCCTACCTTTTTAGGCATCGAGTACCATTCGTGATTCTTTAGTATGACTCTCCCAGAAATTGAACCGGCCTCTGGCGAATACTCTAACCATTATGCCAATCGGCATTATAATTTGAGTATTCGCCATTGGTCCGTGAGACTAGGGTTCAATCCCAGCTTGAGTCATACAAAGACTCAAAAATGGTACTTAATGCTTCCTTGCTTGACATTCAGCATTAAAAGTTATGGATAAAGGTTCAGTGGAACAATCCAGGGAAAGAAGAAGCACCCTCCCCTACACCCCTCTGTAGTAGCTATTGAAAAGTAAGCCTTTAAGTCGCTCTTGCCTACAGTCGGCCAACTTGCATATATATGTATATATATATATAGTCATCCACAGACACATTGTTTTGTTGTATATCAACTCTTCAAAGTGGGTTGACACTTTTGATGTTTCCAGCTGGGATCGAAACCCGGCTGAATCTACGTCCTACCCCAAAGTTATCGTCATTCTCGGCATGAGTGACGGGATTTTTTCCGTATCTTTTTACATATACGACATCGATTACCGAGAGTGCTCGATTTTTATGAAGAGTTGTGTGTGTATGTTAAATAGTTGTGTAAATTGATTTCTCTTGCCTGGTATGGTAACCAATCAAGAAAAAAGACAGTATTCAAAACCCAACAACAAAAGAAAGTGCCCGCTAATAACAAATTTTGCTAACTTTTGGATTGAAATGAGTCTTCATGCATATGTCAGCCGAACGACAATTAGGCAAAGGACTATTCTAATCTCGCGGGGAACATCAATTTGAAACAGAGAGCAAAGCTGCATAAATCAGTAAAGTATCTCTGGGTGTTTAGGATTATTCGTTATCTTGCATCGGCTTGTCAATAGAGTTAATCATTGAGTGGTATTTGTGTTGTACAAGCGTTTGCCACTTTAATCCTCGGATCTACAGATATTTATTTTTTCTCCATTTTCAAGATCACGAGATGGCAACCATAAGTAAATAAGGCGCAATAATATATCCTTCATCATCATGTCACGTTGCTATCTCTCTTACCTGAATCTCTCTTACCATTCATCTTTATCATCCATCGTTTTCGATGGGTCTTCTAGACTATATCCTGCATTAGTACAGGTGCCCGTGGTGTAATTGTTATCGTCGTAGGAAATGAACTCGGCGACACGAGTTCAAATCCTGGACGAAACTCATTGCATTTCACATAGCACTAATACCCTTGGGAAAGGTATGAATCCAATTAGTCTCCCTCCAGCTATGGGTAAATAGTAGGACAGACTGGGTTCTTCAGCCTTGGTGAGGCAACTAGCCTAGGAGAAGGAATACTCTGAATTCAAACCTGTTAAACTCCGCTTAAAAATTGACCTTGTGTCATATCCTGCCCGAGCGGAGGGGTTGGTAAATAGGATCCTGCATTAGTACAGAAGGTCCTGTTGGTCGTTCAACACTGGCATGTCCGTGTGCAGGGGTCCATAGGAAAACGTCACTGATGATTTCGTCCTTCCTTCTCCAACAGTATCCACCTGTCTTGTGCCACTTTTTTGGCTCGTTTTAGAGATAAGAAGGTAGGTAACCGTATAACTACAGTTTCGTGGGGTGTTGCTTCCAGGATTTGTTCAGTACAGCTTAATTATATATATATATATATATATATAATTAGAGGAATTGATATTATATTGATTAAATTACCATGACCAGAAAATCCAGCAAACACCCACATACGACATACGGAACAGCTGTTTCGACATTTTTGGGTCTCATCAGCAGTGCATACGGTAATCTCCACCACAAGAGGTAATTTACTAAGTTTTTTTGCTTAGATGTAGCACAAGGCCGCATGAATTGGGCACCCAATGAGAATCGAACTCACTCGTGTAGTTTTGCTAGTCTACCTAGCTAACCTATCGTACCTCTCGGGGTAAGAGAAGGAATTTTACGTAAATATCAATTAACATATACACATATCGGCTACCGGAACGCTCAATAAACACAAATGAACACACACACATACACATACACAAACACACAGGTATATATTTAAATATAGAGAAAGATTTATAAACAAAACGTTTTCAAACCTTAGGAGTTCCGAGTGGTTCATAAGTCAACATATTTGTCTGCGGCATCGTTCTAGTTTTCAAATCTATGCATATATGGACACGGCTGGGTAGGTATGATAAATTATCTACTTGCTATATATATATATATATATATATATATATATATAAGCAATATGTATAAACATACATACATATATATATATATATATATATATATATATATATATATATATATATAAGCAATGTATATATATATATATATATATATGTGTGTGTGTGTGTGTGTGTGTGTGTGTGTGTGTGTGAACCTCGATGGCGTCACCAAACTAGTGATTCATCCATTGACAAAGAGCTTATTAGTTCCTGGGCTTTCTGTCTAGACGTAAAAGGAAAACGGGACTTCGAATCTTTTTATTTACATTTCTTATTTTATTGAATATATATATATATATATATATATATATATATATATATATATATATATATATATATATTGTATTTGCTCACGCTAATAATTTGAATATTTCCTGCTCACTGTTCTGACTTATTGATTCGCATTAAACCTGGTTAAAATTATTTACTTTATTTTGTCAACTTACTCGACTTTGATCGATTCGCAAAAGTCAATTGAAGCCAAATACAAGTTTGTAATACAAATAACGTCTTTCTAACAGTAAATTCCACCTTAGATTGTTCATATGTATTAAATCACTGATATTTAAGCAAGAGCAATATGTCGGGGGGCGCATTGTTCTTCCCAAGAGCTGACATTGATATTTTAGAAGACTGTTGTCTACTGAGGTGTACATGGTCTTCACTGATATTGAGTTAGATTTGGGTAAAAAAAAACAATTTTCTGAGTTTAAAAAAAATCTTACGACTCTTTGTTTTATAAGTAGAATTTGGTATTTTAAGGTGTTTGAAAGTGCTGAATTCAAAATTGCCATTAGTTTTCCTGAACTGAACTTATCTATTAATTTATTTTAGTAAGTGACACTCCACAAAACACGATTTTTACCACAATATACTGTAATACAATTTCGTTTTATATATCTTGCCTTTCGGTTTAGTTAGGCTGAGAACCTTTCGCTTAGCGCATGGGTTAGTTAGGTCCAACATGAGCGCAGGTATTAACGCGCATGCGGGAAGGATGTGTCATTCAGAGATGTCAAAATAAAAATCTCAGATAGTATATACGACCGGGGGATGTGAATTACGTCATGCACTGGAAGCTTGCGCGGAGGATTTTGGGGATTTGAGAAAAGTCAGTTAGTTGAGTTTTAGCGTCCGAAGAAGACGGTTGACTTTCGGGGCTCGCCGAGATCAGACTAGTCGTTTACGGCGGGGTGCCGCGCGTGGTGGGGGGGGGGGGCAGATCGAAAAGTTAGCATAGAAAGATTGTGTATCACTCTCCTCATGTCGAATTACTTTTAACTCAAAGGTAATGAAAAGTTTCGTACCTGAACTAAGAAGTCGTCAGTGTTTTGGGGTTTTTTGTGTTTCGGGATTCCTATGTTATCTATATATATTCATGTATGGCTATGTAATAATACTAGAGTGAGTAAAATATTTTGCTGCGTGCCAGCTTGCGGCGCGTATATAACGGAACCAAAACCATTCACACCGTCGTAGCACTTTGGTTAAGGATCTTGTGGTGTATGGTGCGCTGATACGTTATGCATTGCTTCACTGCTTGTATAATTTAAAAGCTGCTCCTGCAACGTAGTCTACTTCGTGAACATCTGCTTTAAGAGCTCACACTCGCCCGTAACGCTATGGAAGCAACCAAAATATATTCTTTGCAAAAAGTGAAGGGGCTGTTGATCACTGTACTGTAAGAAGATGGTTGAAGAAATTGAATTCTGGTTTCCAGAACCTCGGCAATCAAACAAGGTCAAGTAGGCCAAAAACAATAGATTCTGAGGCAGTGCTCCAAGACATAGAAGAAAATCCGGCAAGTTGTTGAATTGTGCTTCATGTTACCAAAACACTGCAACTATTTAGACTTTCTTAAGTAAAGTAAAGTTGGCAACCATAGTCGAGGGCGACCTGAAGGCTTCCTTTTCGATAGCTACTACACAAAGGTGTAGGGAGTGCGCTTCTCCTTTCCCTGGATTGCTCCACTTTATCCTTGATCCCTACCTTATATTGCTGAGTGTTCAGCAAGGAGCATCAAGTGCCATTTTTTAAGTCTTTGGTATAACTTGACCTGGGATTGAATCCAGGTTTCCCGGAAAAAGTCTCCTAATTTTCACACTATAAACTAAAAACAGTTTCCCTCTAGCCAACCTTTTTCATGTCAATATAGTGAAGTAGACGACCTCCAACTTTTTGCAAGGATTAGGGGATTTGTTTGTATCTAAGAGGATTTTATACGACTCATTTTCTCGGATATAATTTGGTTCGTATATGAATTTTTTCACCCAAATGTATATATATATATATATATATACATATATTTATATATATATAACCAAGAAAAAAGAAAAAACACACATACGTAAACACATATATAGAAACAAACTAATATATATATATATATATATATATATATATAACAGCGAAATAAAAATGACACTTGACACTTCCTTTGACGTTCAAAAGTAGGGTTGGTGAGGAGAGATGTGTATATAGAAAATAAAAAGATTTACATAAAAAGCAGGTGATGTGTAGAATTTAGCGAGACATCATCAGAATTCCATTTTTAACAAATTCTCTCTCAGAGTAAATTCATAAAAATATTAGGTGGCTCTGATTTTGATGTTTCAAAAATACAATTTTACACATTTTTGTGTACAATAATCTCTCTCTTCTTCCTCTCTCTCTCTCTCTATATATATATATATATATATATATATATATTTTTTTTTTTTTTTTTTTTAAATCAGTAATATTTAGAGAATTTTTTGAGTTAGTATGGATCAATTTTTAGTGCGTTTTTGTTCAGTTTTTGTACTTTCACTCACACGCACACCCCACAAACATATATATATATATATATGTATATATATATTTATAAAACACAAGTTAAATTTACACTTCCCGCCAGTTCCCTGCCGTACGAAATATAACTTTTGCGTTCCTTTGAAGTTCAAAGGAACACATTTACTTCGCTCCTTGATTTAATTATTTCAGGCGAAGATATGAAAGCGTTACTAACACGGAAGACAGAACGCGCAACCTTTTGATCGTAGCCCCAACGCCTGTCACACCACGGCAATCTACAACACGGTCCGTGGTTCATTTACAATGCTACCAAGCTTCCTGAATCATCATTTTTTTTCTCTCGTTTTCTCTTTTCAATTTGTATCTAAAAAAAGAAAAAGAAAAGAAAAAAATTATCGCTGCAGAACAAAAATTTGAAAAGAAAAGAAATTAAAGATAGCGGAGTAAAAAAAAGGGAAGGATGATTAATAATCTAAAGGAAATGATCAAGGTTTATTGTGATGAAAATACTTATTCAATTTATTCAGACTTTTATTTGGATTTACGTGTGAGATATATGCATACACACCCATATGATTGATTTGATTGACTGATTGACTGATTGATTTTATGTCACGTCACCTCGTCTAGGGTTATTTTATGCTAAGATATTTGGGAATCGTATTCAAAAAACAGTTTTGCAGTTGTTTCGTTTCTTCTCGTTTTGTTTTATGGCATATCAACCCTTGCAGGTTATTTAATGCCAAACCCTCTTTATACATATATATTAAATATATATGATTTGGTTTGGTTGGGTTTTATGGCATATCAACCATTGTATGTTATTTAATACCAAACCCTCTTTATACATATATATTAAATATATATGATTTGGTCTGGTTGGGTTTTATGGCATATCAACTATTGTTGAATATTTAAAACCAAATCTTTTTATATATATATATATTTCAAGGTGTCTCAATATACATGGGACCCTTGTGACTGTTAATAATTCTACAACTAATAATATTTTTTTGTTTAAGATTTGAAAATAGTATACGACAGCAACCATTAATCCTTGATCTCAATGCTTAGAAAAATAAAGGAATATTTTTTTTTTGCCACTACGAATTTGGAGACAAAATCATTTAAAACTGTGCAAGCAAAATCTCGCAAGAAGTTTAACCTTAACAATTATCCTCAGAAAAGCCACATTTATCGTTGGGTACCCAAATTTCAAGCCGTCGGGTGAGTAAACAACCTCAACAAGAAGGCAGAAAATCCGAGATCTAGCAGAAAGTTGACTGCAAGATGTCATGATTATATGAATGTCGTAAGAGATTATGTCGGAAGAAGTCTGAAAAAGTCCCTCTGAAGACGTTTCCTAGAACTTAGTCTTTCACGTGCCCTTTTGGATAAAATCAACCAATTTCCACCCTTGTCATCTAGTTTAAACTTTCTGAAGACATATGATTGCTTTTTGAGAAACAGATTAAAGATAAACTAGTGCAATATGAATTATCATTTTAATAGGTAGCATCTATTTTGAGACACACTGTAAATGTATGAATTCTTAAAATATTTTGTAGATAACATTTTTAAACAATCCTGAGCTCATTTTTTGCAAACAGTTCAATGGTTTTAGTAATTTCTATCTAATACGAATATATGGATTCAATATTAATCATGTGTTTGCCCACAGTTATACGTTTTTCAAGTATTGTTTTGTATCATTAACAATTCAATTAAACATTTGTTTACACACAGTTAAATGATCAAACAGTTCTATTTGATCCATAGAGACGACCCTATAAGGTGTTACCACTCCGACCCAGAAAGGACCTAGGTGCGATGGCAATGATGGCACACTCAGCATTCCCAAGCCGAGTAAGCCAAGTTGTTTCGTAAGAGATCTTTTTTGCTCACAATCTTATCAAATATAAGGAATTTTTAAGCAGATCTTTTTGATTTGTAGATGGGACCGTGACAGTCACAACCATTCCATGTCAGAGTTGAGCTAAAATCAATGGCAATGAAAGAGTACTTCACATTCACTAAGTCTCCAAAACTGGAGCCCAAAATAAATACATTTCTAAAATTTTTCAATGAAACGTCAATTCACGTCCAAACAAAACATAAACGGCTTGGACCAAACAAATGATTATATATTTAAAATGAAAATTACCCTGTGTCTTTTTCTTGCAAACTACCGGGTATATAAATTCTATAACGAGAAATACCATTGCATAATTTTGTATTTGATGAGGACTTTATTTTATCGAATTTTTTCTTGAATACAGATTAGATATATAGCGTCTACTATATATATATATATATATATATATTTATATATATAATGTTTTCATTTTGTTAACTGCCTGATTAGATAGGTATAAATTATCATCCATAAGTAGAGTTCTATTACTGGTAAAAATTAAACAATGATATTATCAGGTGTTATTCATTATCGAACTCCACTGCATTAGCCTGATGTAAGCAAAAATATGAATCTGCGAGTAGACGCTATATATATATATATATATATATATATATATATATATATATATATATATATATACGCAATGCATATATATATATATATATATGTATATATATATATACAATATATATATATATATATATATATATATATATACAATATATATATGTATACAATATATATATATATAAATACATAAATATATATACAATATATATGCATATATACAATATATATATATATATATATATATATAATGTTTTCATTTTGTTAACTGCCTGATTATTTTTGTTTTGTAAAAAATCCATGAAACCCAGGGGTCGCAGTCCAAATTCCATGGCATTAAATATATATATATCTAATATATATTTATTCATTATTATCATATAACAGCTCTATCCTAGATATTGAGCACTTTCCATATTGTATTGCACTTGGTTTGCCACAAACCCACAAAGTGATTTAGTGACAACCAATACAGTTATTATATATATATATATATATATATATATATATATATATATATATATATACTATATATATATATATTCAAGTATACACAATATATACAATTTTTTTTTAATAATAACCATGCCCACACCTTCCCTAGGCCTATATGTCTTCCTTGCAATCAATAAGTTGTTAACCATTGATAATTTATTTAAATATATATATATATATATATATATATATATGGGTGTGTGTGTGTGTGTGTGCTTCATTTTTTTGGAACAAAATGATTGGACATAAATCAGAGACCACAAATAATAGAGTAATGAAATATTTATAAAAAAAGAAAATAAAAGAATAACGTATTAGTCTCAAACATTTCAAGACAAGCTCTAGAATACATGTTACAGTTGCCTAGCGTTTAGTTGAAGATAAAATCTTGACGGACTCAGTCCAACTGACTCGAAATCTTGTGACATTTCTTGGGGGTTCAGATTTTTTGTTATCAGATGCCCAAGTTGAGAGGAACCCATTACACTACGATCTTCACACATACTTCAAAATTGTTAACCAACTTGAAAATCTAACTCCTGTTTAGAAATGTGTTAAAATTAAACTTCTTTCTGTATTTTGCTTGACAGTCGTAATATGTCATCACAAAAAAAGGTCTTCTTCGTGATTTTATTGTATTTGGTTAAGTATATCAAAATGTTAACAATTTTCCAGAAATAATTTGAAAAGAGAAAGGAAATGAAGCCAACATGGAAGATCTGAGAGGCTGTTTTTTTTTTCAACAATTGTAAACCCTAACATGTATTTATGCCACCTTTTTTTTTTGTTTAAAAAGGTTTTGCGATTTATTTTATACGAGATTGTATCATTTATGAATTATCAAAATATTTCACTGATTTTCGATGATCTTATGCCAACAGTAAGTTGTGTTATTTACTACCTGTGGCAAGTATCAGGGAATTAGCACACTAACTGGCTTTTTTTTTCATTTAGCAATAAATTAAACTAATAGCAGAAACGACGCAATTTTTTTTCATAGCCGAATATTCTTGCTTCTCAAAAGACCTATATATTTCTCTATTCCCTTTCTTTCTTTCTTTCTTTCTTTCTGTTTACTCAAGTGATTTGAAAGGATTTCAGTCAAACAACCCTTCTACCTTTATAACTCGCAAAATAAAAATCATGACACCATCTCGAAAGCCATGGACAAGCAGAAAAACTGGTTCATACGTCATTAATAGTATTTCCAATGATAACCACGTAAGTTGTAATCATAACAGGATTTTTTTTTAATTACAATTTTTTTTGCAATATGCGAATTTAATATTGAATACTGCTTTACCAGCAACCTCGACCATCGCCATTGCCGTTTGCTGATCTCACAAAAAAGTATTTCTTTTAATTATCTCTGCTGGTTGTAAACGACGATGTATTGCTTAAATAAAAGCCAATATTTAAAATTGACGTTATCCTCTAGTCACCCTATCACGTTCACTTTTGGACAAATCCGATTGGGAATACGCCCCCTTTAGCCTCCCAGCCATGGGTTAAATAGCACCGCTATTGTTCTTCTCGAAGGATGGATTTGGCATTAAATAACCCAAGAAGGTTATTATGTATTTAAACAACCAGACAAAACAAATAGACGTTGTCCTCTTACTTCCTTTAACGAAAAACGAAAAATGAACAAGCCAGGAAACGATATTTGTTTGGTCATTAACTTGCCCAGAAATACAGTTCCAAAATTTTCAGCATCTTAGCGAAGTTTAAAAATTAATGAATAAATAAATATCTGAAGAACACTGACTATCAATAAATTATTTTTGCTAAAATCAATAGTGGCAAAATCGATGCCCTGGAAATATTCGAAACGTTATTAACCAAAATCAAATAATCGCTCGACCGAAGAGAAAAGAAAAACTACATCTCAAAGAAAAAACCTTTTCATGAACATTTTTCTTTATTGCACGGTTATCTTGAGAGTGTCTCTTCTTCTTCTTCTTCTTCTTCTTCTTTGGGAGATAAACATTTTGAAAGTTCATTGGTCGAAATATTTTGTCATGGAAGTTGTGAAATCTAAAACTCTTCATACAAAGAAGGTTTTTATAAAAAAATGATAGAAAAAAAAATTAAGTTTTAGAGTATAGAATAAAAAGTGAAATCCCCCAGTTTAGAAAATAAAATTTACATTCTTGGGGTATGAGTGAAAAAAAAGATCTCTTGTCGGAATTAAAGAATTATATATCGATTTATAACATGAGGAAGAGTGGAGATTATCCTTTCAAGGCTGAGATTAATGTAAAGATTAAAAATAGGTATTGTGCCATTTATCTTTACTACTATAGATTCGTTAACATAGGCAAGGAAGGAGATTATGTTGAAAATTTGACGTTGGTTCGTTGGGTTTTATGGCATATCGGCCTTTGTCGGTTATTTAATGACAAATCTATTATTATACAAATGTACAGTTCTATTTCTAACAATTCAGTTAAGTATGAGTACTCAGTTTATTGTCAAAAACACTTCTATTTGAAGATATTCAATTTAGTCAAGCAGTTCTAATTCAAACAATTCAGTTTAGTATAAGTATAATTTTTGTCCACACACAGAACAGTCCAATATTAAACAATTCATTTTTGCGTAAGTAGTTTCAATGTCAAAAATAATTCTATTTCAAACAATTCTATTTTGCGTAAGTACACAGTTTACACGTCAAAACAGTTCTATTTCAAGTTAATCACTTTAGCATAAGTACGTAATTTAGATGTCCAAACCGTTTTATTGCAAGCAATAAAGTTTAGCATAATGACGCATTCTAGTTCATTTTAACCCATAGAGAGGACTCTATCGGGTACTACCACTCCGGGCCAGAGTGGACCTGGAAACGATGGCAATGAAGGGAAACTCCGCATTCTCCAAAGCTCCAGAATTACTGGAGCCTTACCATCTGAATTTTTAGTGTCATATCAAGGATACCCACTGGGTCTTACCCCTCTGAAGAGATGTAGTCGGTGTATTCTAAGTCCCAGCCGACGGAGCAATACACAGAGTTAAATTCATAGACAGTTTTATTTCAAATGATTCAGTTTAGCCTAGGTACGCAGCTTATATGTCAAAACAGTTCTATTTCATGCATTTCAATTAAGCATAAGCACACAGTTCAGTTTTATTTGACTCATACATAGGACCCTATCAGGTGCTACCACTCCGGGCCAGAGTGGACCTGGGAGCGATTGCCAGCTAAATTGAATTTTCATATCCAAGGCACTTGTTGTGGGGAGGCCTTACCCAGCTGCAGAGGTGTAGTCGGTGTATTCTACAACCCCAGCCAACTAGGCCAGCTCTGTATGTGAGTTTTTCTATATATATTCTTACGTATTAATAGCCATACATTTAGGTCTTTGTTAGACTTATATGTTTTGTTATTTGGTTGGTTGGGTTTTAGGGCATACCAACCTTTGTAAGTTATTTAACGCCAAATCCATTTTTATGCAAATAATCTGTTCTATTTCAAATAATTCAGTTTAGCATAAGCACGCAGTTTAAATGTAAGTACAGTTTAATTGTGAAAAACATTTCTATTTCAAGCTATTCAGTTTAGTCAAGCAGTTCTAATTCAGCTAATTCAATTCAGTATAGGTACTGATTTATTTACACACGGTTAAATGTCAAAACAGTTCTATAGTTTAATATAGAAATCAGTTTAATGTAAGTACAGTTTCAATGTCAAAAACAGTTCAATTTCAAATAATTCAGTTTAGCATAAGCACGAATTTTAAAAGTAAGTACGGTTTAATCATTTAAAACATTTCTATTTCAAGCTATTCAGCTTAGTCAAACAATTCAGTTTAGCAAGAGTATGCCATTAGTTCTAGTGAACCCATTAATAGGGCCCTCTCAAGTGCTACCTCACCGGGCCACAGTGGACCTGGGAGTGATAGCAATGAAGGAGTACTCCGCATTCTCCAAAGGGCCAGCATCACTGAAACCTCCCCGTCAGATTGTTTAGTGTCATATACAGGACACTCATTGGGGGAGGGGTCTTAGCCCTCTGCAGAAGTGCAATCAATGTATTCTACAGCCCCAGCTGACTGGGCAACAGACTAATATGAAACTTCTCAAATATTCTTCATATGAAATTTTCCAACCATATCTCCTCTGAACAATAATTCATATAACTTATATATACTTTGTTTCTAAAAATGCAGTTGAAATTTGAGATCATTTAATCCCTGAACACTTTAGATAATATGATTTTTTTTTTAATCTCTGTCTGACCCAAAATAAATTCTGTTAGTTTCATAACTAACAGTTACATATATCGATTAAGATTCAATGAGCAAATGAAACTCAGAAAGAAATGAAGATAAAGAAAAGAATTATTTATACTAAACAAATTGTATGTTGTTGTGTTGGTACTACTGCATATATGCATCGCATAGACTCTGATGAAAAGCATAGGAAAAAAGCAAGATAGAAACTACACAAGATTGCAACCTGCTGTTTTGAATAAATCCTGGAAGCAGCACCCCACAGAACAGTAACTGCACAGCTACTTATCACCCATCTCAAAATCCATCCAAGTAAGATAATTAGGACCTAATCCATATTTACCAACCCCAGGATGTTACACAAGGTCAATTTTTAAGCGAAGTTTAACAGGTTTGAATTCAGAGTTTTCCTTCGCCTAGACTCATTGCCTCACCAAGGCTGAAGAACCCAGTCTGCCCTGGTACTTACCCATAGCTGGAGGGATAATAATTGGATTCATAGATTTTCCAAGGGTATTAGCCCTATGTGAAATGCAATCAACCTCGTCCAGAATTTGAATTCGTGTAACCGTGTCCATTTCCTACGACGATAACCATTACACAACGGACACATCCATAATTAGAAATTAATTGACGTTAATGGTAATGTTTGGACGAACTCTTAAGCGTCAATGTTGGCTGATCTTAAAGGACTTACATTCGTTGGCTCAGTGCAAAACAGAATATATATATATATATATATATATATATATATATATATATATATATATATATACAGTAGCATCCAAAACTAAGGGACAAAATTTTAATACCTAATATTTGTTAGAAATAACAAGTGTGAAAAGCTGAAATTTTGACAACTGGTAGTCGTAATCATCCATAATATCATAGTAAAATTTGAATCATTTGCAAAGGATAGAAAAAGAATTATAACAATTATTTATTTATTTTCAAAATAGGATCGTCCAAAAGTAAGGCACAAAATTGAGAAAAACAATGTAACCAGTATGCTATATTCAAATTTTTGGATTTCCTCTAAAGAATAAGTCTTACTTAGTCATTTGTAAACGTTGCATCAGCCGGCATCATGGCGAAACGCCAAAAACTTGATTACTCTGTGAGACAAGCTATTGTGAAGCTACACAAGGAAAAGCACACCATTAGCGAGATTTCAGAGAAAGTGAAACGTTCCAAGAGTGTTGTAGGCAGGGTTGTTAAATCCTACAATGATACTGGCAAAATAGTTAGTGCTTTTAAAACCGGCAGACCCCGCAGAAGTTCGGCAAGAGAAGATCAAATAATGCAGCGTATGTCATTAAAGGACCGTTTTAAGTCTTGCACAGAAATTAAAAGGGTTATAAATAGTACCTCATGTGTTAATGTGTCAAGACACACTGTTTCTAGACGACTGCAAGAAATAGGGCTGTTTAATCGAACCCCGAGGAAGAAACCACTTGTTAGTTCGAAGAATAAGAAGAAGAGATTAGAGTTTGCAAACAGCTATGTAATTTGGACATATGAAAATTGGGCAAAAGTATTTTTCAGTGATGAAAGCAAGTTTAATTTATTTGGAAATGATAGGAAAAAACAATGTAAAGAGACGTATTGGTGAAAGATTAAGTGCAAAGTGTACTAAGAAAACTGTCAAATTTGGGGGCGGAAGCGTCATGGTATTTTGAATGTTTTCTAGCCAAGGTACAACGCCTCTTGTCCAGTTACAAACTCGTGTAAACGCGCAGATCTATAAAAACATCGTTCAAGATCATGCTGTGCCAATCATACAGAATTCAGGTTTCAATAAGGCTACCTTTATGCAAGATAATGCCCCATGTCACAAGGCAAAGGTGGTAATGAGTTACCTTAGCGAGCAAGATTTCGAAATTATGGATTGGCCACCGCAAAGTCCTGACTTAAATCCAATAGAAAATCTTTGGAAGACCTTAGGAATGAAAGTTATGGAAACTAACACGGAGGATTTGTGGGTGAAGCTTCAAGAAGAATGGTCTAAAATTAGTATCGAGGATTGTCAAGAACTGATTCGTTCTTGTAGTCGAAGATGTACAGCTGTCATTGAGAGAAAGGGCTCATTTACTAAATATTGATTGTACATGTATTTTTATTGTTTTTTGGCTGTTTACATTGTTTTTCTCAATTTTGTCCCTTTGACGTTCCAAATTTGAAAATAAATAAATAATTGTTATAATTCTTTTTCTATCCTTTGCAAATGATTCAAATTTTAGTATGTTATTATGGATGATAACGACTACCAGGTGTCCAAATTTCATGTTTTTGTTATTTCTAACAAATAATAGGTTTTAAAATTTTTTCCCTTAGTTTTGGACGCTACTGTATATATATATATATATATATATATATATATATCTGTTTTACAGAATCGACAATGTTATCCTAGATCAATTCATGGATGAAGCTATTAGCATTTCGCTTACCGCTCTCCCAAAGAAATGTATGAATTCAGGGTTCTCACTCCGACTATATAAGCATGTTTGATTAAATAATAAAGACATTTCTTGTCTATATAATTTTATTAAGATCCTTTCAAGTTTCCTGATAATTGCCTTGGTTTCAGGTTGGAATTGGTAAATCATTTTACCAAAATTGCCCCAAGCGCTTTTGGTAAATTCATTGTCCAATTCCAACGTGAAACCAAGACACTTATCAGGAAACTTAAGGATCATAATAAAATTATATAGACACAATGTGTCTTTATTATTTAATCACACATGCTCAACCACACACACACACACATGCACACCCACACATACAGATACGCAAGTATATATATGTGGATTTTTTTTCTATCAAAAAATGGCAACTGGCCGTGAAGAAAAACTCTAAATTCTAAGTCGCTAAACACCACTAAAAATGACTTTTTTGCATCCAGCACGTGTTGGTGTATATATATATATATATATATATATATATATATTCTTTCAATTCAAAAATCTAATTTTACTGTAAATTTCTCCTATACATATAATGAATAAAATCTTTCAGTGAGTCAATTGTCAGTAATCTACGTTTAAAGTGTCAGCGTTCAGGAATCCCTATAAGTTGTAATCACTGGCGTATTGATCTGGTTTTACTCCCTGGAAATCTTACATGTTAAACTATTCAGGAAGTTTAATAAAATAGGCGCTGCATTCAAATAACAAAATCAGGATTTCTTTGATATATTTCAATCACAAACGCACGATGCTCACCATTAGATGCCGTGCCATTTGCACGGCTTTTTTTTACACAAAGACATACCCATCATCCGCTCACCTCTTACTTGCGTCTGCGCAGCAGAACTTTTTAATTCAGATCATTCCACAAACTCTTTCAGGGATCCAACTGTTTGTCTACATATACTGAGTAAGATGAGTATATGGAAGATTTCTTTGAATAATCTATATTATTTCAAGATAATTGCATATAATTTTGCTAAATATATTTCAGATATCAGTTGAATATTCGTTTAGTCAACGATGAAGTTTAGACAACGATTCACCCATCGCACTCTGCGTGTGTATATATCTATATATATATATATATAGAGAGAGAGAGCGAGAGACTGAGTTGTACCCTGACGTATTAGTAAATTGAGGTATTTTTTTATTAATTCTAATTAAATCCAAATAATTCATGCTTTACTCATTCTGTTGCTCAGCGGTTCATGTGTCACAACAATCCTCAGATGGAAAATGGTGTCAAATGGTTGACTTCTATATTTGTTTAGAAATAAAGAACACACGAATATTTTTAGGCTGATGCTCCACAAGAATCTTGTTTATGATTTTTTTTTTTTTGTTTTTATCAAATTAAGCCGTACAACAGACACAAAAGACATAATATTAGAGGCAAAAGAGCTAAATTTCCTCTAATAATAGACGATCTTACCAAGTATTAATCACCATTATTCTAATTAGTGGGTGGCCAGACGGAAAATGGAAGTTCATGGCATTTCAACTGATAGAATAAGTGCATTAAATCTCAAAAGGGCTATTTTAAAGAGAATATCACATTCATTGCAGCTTCAATTTTGATTCTTTTGTAGATCTGTGCGAGTCAAAAGATTATCTGTGGGAGTCAAAAGTTATGTAATATTTTCGTAACGTGAGGCACAATTCAGTTGTCACGGATACCTTTGCTGAGGTCGTGAGGGTTATGAAGAATCCTAAACAATGCAAATCGTTTTTCCCTTATACTCTCCAACTGTTACACGTCAGGTTTAATCCTATGCCTTTGAGTACGTTCTCGGAATCCACTCTTTTGTGCTTATCTGACCTTGCGTGATTTTAGAGGTTCTTGCATCCTAAGGGATATTTCTTTGACCATCTGTTAACTACATTCTGATCAACTGCGCATTCATCTTTCGTACAGTATAAACCATAGACCATAACACGATTATGTAGTACATTCCTTTTATGCGGATATCAAATCACACATGGAGTGAAAAAAGGCACAACGTGTCAGCGCACCAACTACCATGATAATTCCAACTGCAGCCGGTATTTTTCCCGGATTAAACTACTTCATTCACGTGATTTACCAACGACAAACCAGCACGTACGAAAATATTACAAAATGTTTGACTTGGTATTATCTCCATTCTACTAGCAAAAGTACAATCGAGATAACACCAAGTCTACATTTTTCTTTTTTAAGTAGAGGAATTATATTGTGAATTGAATTACCATGACCAGAAAATCCGGCGAACACCTATGCACGACATACGGAAACACTGGACAGCTGTTTCGACCTTATTAGGCCTTATCAGCAGTGTATACCGTGTTCTCCACCACTAGAGATCGAACCAGCTACCACAGAGCCGAAACTCTACAACTGAGACATTGTCCATATCGCACACAAGTGACTCTAAATTAGCTAGTCATGGTAAATGCACAGCCAATATGTCTTGCAAGTTACATCCGTACTCTTTGTAGAGGACACGGTCACCTCCATGAGAACAAGGTATACACTGCTGATGAGGCTGGATAAGGTCGAAACAGTTGTCTAGTCTTTTCGTATGTCGTACGCAAGTGTTCGTCGGATTTTCTGGTCGTAGTAATTCAATTCTCAACACCAAGTCTATTTAGATAACGTGAAAATACTCTAAACTAAACTAAATCTCTTAACTGGCATTTTTTTTTCAAAGTTTCCACCTAAAAATGTGGTTTTCCCGCATAAAACCATCATAATCAAGTACGTGGTTGGCCTGATGGTTATGGGCAATGAAAATGGAAACTAAAAGTAATGGATGCGATTGATATTTCACATGATGCTAAGACTTTTGAGAAAGGTATGGGTTGATCCCGTTTGTCCTCTACCTTGGCTTAAAGTAAAATAGTCGAGTAAACTAGCTTCCTTATTTCAGCTTTGGTATTCGAACCAGCTTTCGAGGGATAAAATCTGGATTCAAAACGAGTCAGGGGTCACGCCTTTGAGGTCTGAGACGGAAGTGAAATGAGAAAGAAAATGATTGTATATAAACACAGACACGCACACACACACACACACACACATACACACACATGAATATATATATATATATATATATATATATATATATATATATATAAAATTAACTTCCTGATGATCCGATAAGGTGACACTTTAGTAGAAGATTTTTGACTCGCGATTTAAGCTAATTTTATAATTGGCTCCACTTGTGTGGAACACTTTAGCAATTGTAGCATTTCAGGATTCGCGGAAGGTTTTTAGTTTTCTTTTGACCACTGACTGCGTATCCCTTGATTTTTTTCAAGGGGCGGACGAAGTTGGCCTTTTCTTTCTTTTTGACCTACAATTTTTTCTTTTTCCCCTGGGCGGTGATTCGAGATAATTTTTATCTCTTGTTCCTGACGGGTTTTCTTTGTTTTTTCTGGTACCGTGAATGCTGGTAGATATTAGATTAGTATATATATATATATATATATATATATACGAGGATCATTAAATAAGTTTCCAGACTTTTTTCGAAATTGCACTTTTATTGATTGTACACACAGGAAACTCTACTCCCCTTCGAAATAATCTCCCCCGGCTGCAATACACTTGTTCTACCGTTCCAACAACTTCTGGAAAGCCACATGGAAAGTCCTCTTGTGTGAGTGTGTCAATGACCTTCGTCACAGCCTCTTCCATCTCCTCAATTGTCTCATAACGACAGCCTCTGAGCTTAGGGAATAACCAAAAGTCACTGGGCGCAAGGTCTGGACTATAGGGAGGCTGAGCAACTGTCTTGATGCCCATCTTCGTCAAATAGTCTGTGACAAGGATGGAGTTGTCCTGCTGGAAATGCCACTGACCCGATTTGAAGAGTCCTGGCTTCTTCCGACCGAATCTCTTGTTGAACTCCCTTAAAACCACAACATAGTAAACCATAACCCTAACCCTTTGGCCAATCAACTCTGACTCAATTGACTTCCTTACTCCTCCCACACCTCTCATTATCCCTCACAGACTACTTGTCCTCCTTGAATCTCTCATGCCTCTCAAAAACTGATGCTCGATTCATGCAAGATGCTCCAAAAGCAATCTGTGGCATTTTTTCCAAGTTTAAAACACAATTTTATTGCATATCGTTCTTCTAAAGTGTCCTTTTGTCCAGATTGTATTTTTGAAATTCACAAGCTGTGACAATCAGAATTTAGTAGGGCGTATTCTAATTCGTGCTGTAACTGTTCATTTGAACCTAAAATCATAAAAATTGGTCAGTCATCTCATATGATGTATAGCAATAACATACTGAATTTTCAAGGGTCTACGACACTTTTTGTTTGCCTGTACAAAAAAGTCGGAAAACCTATTGAATGCATCCCGTATATATAGTTATCGTAATATCAATAAATTTTGTCTACTCTTCAAATCATTTAGATCTTGTTAAAAACAAATCCACGGTAAAAAGAAACAACTCCGTCAAACATCCCACCGGTTCAACGGAGGGCACCATAAAATAGAGAATTTACAAACATAATCTTTCTTTCACAAACAGAAACTACTCATCTAATACCTCCTTATCCTCGTACATATGGCACCTAAAAGACACAAACATCTCCCCAACAATCACCTTGGAAATACGAAAACCTGTACCTGCCTACAACAAATCATAAAAAAATGCCTCCACGAAAAATTAGCCATCATAACCTACCCATCACAAAACACCCTTACTAAATAAAAAAATCTGAAATCCTTTTAAAATGTAGGCACGAGAAGAAACGCCTTCTCTCACACTTCGACCCATACACATAACCCATGTAAGACATAATTTTTTTTTAAAAAATCAAATAACACCACACCACAACACACCATACCACTTCTGAAGCACCGTAAGTGCCATTTTCCTCCACCAATCATCACACCCACCACAATATATGTACCATCTTTCTCCATTAACCCGCTACCCTTGTCCATACTCCTCCACAATCTGTTAAATTTATATTTTTATGAGCATTAATGATAGGCCTCTACACCCCCCATTCATATTATCTACCGCGTACACTCCATCTTTGGCCACAATAGTGTATAAGTCACACAACGTTAACACACACCAGATAACTATTAAAATTAACCCTCACAACCCCCCTAACTATTACCCACACCTCCCAAACCCACCAGCTACCTCCTTAATTTTATAATGACAACACTTTGCTCTTCAGTTATAATCATCATCGTACATGATAATATTATTATTGTAACCCCTTCATTATTTTCATTACGTACTATCACAAATAACTATGGGATATATGATATTTACACAACATTTCATCAATTTTTTATTATATTCTAGCCCAATTCTCTTCCCTACATATAAAACCAACATTGTACAATAATCCATATTATATTGTAATGCAATATATCCCTCCCCCTTGATATTCATTGTGATTCTGGTCTACCATACTTAACCCGTTTAAATACGCTTACAAATCAAATCAATTTTTTTTTATTTCCCTCGACAGGCAATGATGACGTTTTGTTCCATCGTCATAATCACCAACACATACAGAAATAGATAAAGATTCTTTCTCAACATTAATGTAGAAACATAAAATACGGACAACTTATAAGATCCGGTAAAAACAACGCACTACGCGTGGTACCTCCACACACACACACACGCACATACACAATATGCCACTCACGCACATACACACAATAACACGCAACTATAACCCACAAACACACACACACACACACACACACACATGCACTCTCACACACACTTACTATAACACGTAAAGATTTCTACAAAATCCCGACAGTTTTTGTCTGTATTTTTCGATTTTCGATTCATTTTATTTGTTAACTGCCTGATGATTATTGTTTAGTCAAAAAACTCCATGAAACCCAGGGGTTGCAGTCTAAATTCCATGCCATTAAATACAGATATCTAATATATATATATATATATATATATACATATATATATATATATATGGGGGGGTCTCTGTTCTGATCGAAGTGTGAGAGAAGTTGTTTGTTCTCTGCCTACATTTTGAAAGGATTTCAGATTTTTTATTTAGAAGAGTGTTTTGTGATGTATTGGTTATGATGGCTAATTTTTCGTGGAGCAAAGGAAGCATTTTTTTTGATAATTTTTTGTTGGCAGGTGTTTGTTTTAGTATCTCCCAAGTGATTCTAGGAGAGATGTTAGTGTCTTTTAGGAGCAATATATACGAGGATAAGAAGGTTTTTTGACTGTATTTTTTCGATTTTCGATTCATTTCCTTTTCTTAACTGCCTGATGATTGTTGTTTTGTAAGAAAATTCCATGAAACCTAAAGGTCGCAGTCTAAACTCCATGGCATTAACAATATATAGCTAATATATATATATATATATATATATATATATACGTATGTAATACATGGCACTGATATAAGATATTGGATACTGATGTCAAAACAGGTTTTTAAGTTTTTAATATACGAAGGTTTGTTTCAATATGTAGAAGAGAAAGTACTTTATTCATAATTCTTCTTGTCCCATCCTTATAAAAGTAGTGTCTGAGCGAACTTACAAAGATTCACCAACTAAAACTAATACTCACAGATCAGAAATTTGTGCAACGTTTTTCCCCAAATCAAAAAGAAGTAATTTCTTTTGGTCTTTCGACCAATAAAATAAATGCCTTGAATCTTAAGGGGACTATTTTGAATAGACCATCTCATTTATTGTTTATTTCTATTTACATCTTCAGTTTTTAATCCTTCGTAGATCTCTGAGGTTATAAAAGCAAGTCAAACGTTTAACAATATTTTGGCCCAATTTAGCCACTTCATATACTTTTGTCGAGTTCATGAAGCTTACGAAAAACACTGGACTGTGGGATGCCAGCTGCTACTTATCGGATTTGATCTTATGCACGGCCTCTGAATCCACTGTTCTAGGCCAACTTGATCTTACCGGATTGTCGATATTCTTAAAAACCCAATGATGTTTCTAAAACCATCTGGTTACAATATTCTGATCAAATGTGTCTTCACCTTTTCTGGAGCAAATGTTTTTGTTTACTTCTGCAGCATTATGGACCACTTTGAACTTGTAAAGCACAAGTCCCCTCAAAAGACTATATGGAAAAGTACTTCCCAACGTAGGGCGCATGCCTTCCGATGCGGTTTGTTTAGAGACCAAATTAATAGCCTTTTAAGTAAAGTTGGCGACCGTAGTCGAAGGCGACTAGAAGGTTCCCTTTTCAATAGCAACTACACAGAGGTATAGGGGAGGGTGCTACTCCTTTCGCAGGATTGCTCCACTTTACCCTTGATACATACCTTATCCTGCTGAGGGTTAAGCAAGGAGGTATAAATTACCATTTTTAAAGTCTTTGGTATGACGCGACCTGGGATTGAACCCAGGTCTCCCTGACCATTGGCGAAAACTCAACCTACTTGGCCAATGAACCGGTTATAATAATAGCATTTTAAGCTTCCTTAGTTGCTGTAAAAAATCTGAATATGTAAGAATTAAGTATTACAGGGTGGGTATCAGAATTTTAGAAAGACCAAAATAAGGGATGACCTAAAATCGTTTGGGAATCACTAATGTAGAACGTTCATTTGCATAGGTTTGGAATCCTAAACAGTGGGAGGCAATGCACAACATGTCAAGACACTAACTACCACAATACTACTGACAGCGAGAGCTTACAACGACTTTAAATGTTTCGGTTACATGATATACGCCACAAAAAGGAGGTGCATGTGGTGTAATGGTTACCCTCGCAGGAAATGGGCCCGGTGACTCGACTTCAAATCATTGGAGAGGCTATTTGTAGAGGTCTGATACATTTGGAAAGGCATGAATCCAACTATTTTTCCTCTACTAATGAGTAAATAGTAGAGCAGATGGGAACCTTTGACGTTAGTATTGCAACTGGTCGAAGAGATGGAAAATTCTGAATTTAAACCTGTGATACATTACAAAAACGACCTTATGTCACATTCGGCTCTTGCGGATGGGTTTGGTAAATGAATATATTAGTAAAGTTGACGACCTTAGTCAAGAATGAACAGAAGGCTCCCTTTTCAATATCTACTACACTAATGTATAGGGGAGAGCACTACTCCATTCCCTGGATTCCTCCACTTTACCCTTGATCCGTAGCTTATAATGCTGAGTGTTAAACAAGGAGGCATAAAGTACTATTTTTTGAGTATTTGGTATGACTCGACCTGGGCTTGAACCCCTATCTTCCGGAACATTAGTGAACACTCTGCTACTCATTAGACCAATGGCCCGTGCGCAAAAAAGTAGCATGTACTCGCAAAACTTTTAACCGAGACGAGTAAAATGCTGATAACACAAAGAAAAATTAGAAAAGAATTCTAAGCTAAACTGAATCTCTAAGCAACCGTTTATTTTTATCTTATTTAACTTCTTTCTTTCTGTTTTTTTTTTTTTGTTTTTTTTCGTCCAACTTGCAAGTCTTTCAGATTAACCAACAGCTGGCTAGACTATAACTAAATTTCAAATTTGTCATGACTAATTATAAGATGGAATTTCTGTACCCGACTAGTTCATTAATGAAGCACTCATAAAAAAAAGAAAATACGGAATCATGCAACTCATTGAGAATCATTTCTTGCGTGCATAATGCTGCATTATTCTTAAGCAATTCAAACGGCAGAATATCGAGATGCACGTGTTCATAAAACATCATTATCTTCTCAACCGAAAAGATATCACGTGGGCTGTCCTTTTTAAAGTGCAGCAATTCGCTTTCGTAGCAAATAATTTTACTTGAATTAAAATCATCATCTAGGCTCTAGTAGACTGCAAGAATTGAATTAAAGGAAAGCAAAAGCCTAGATAATTACCAAGACCTTGTACACCGCAGTCACCGACAACTGCTACGTCGGTGATGGTTAACTGTCTTATAGACGGAAGGACAATAATACAACTCACTTCAACTGCTTTATTCTTACAATGGAATTTCTGAGAATGTGGGAATCGATAAGAAACAGAAAGGGAAGGGTAGCTTCTTCTTCCTAATAAAATCCAGTTCCTCTCTTTTCTTTCAAGGTTCATTTTCCCCCTGCCATCAGACGAAAACACTTGAGCAAAATTTCAGGTGATTTCAAATTAAAAAGCCATCCCTGTATAATCCTATTTACCAACCCCTCCGCTCGGGCAGGATATGACACAAGTTTAACAGGTTTGAATTCAGAGTTTTCCTTCTCATAGACTAGTCGCTGAAGGCTGAAGAACCTACTATTTACTTCTCATAGACTAGTCGCTGAAGGCTGAAGAACCTACTATTTACCCATAGCTGGAGGGAGAATAATTGGATTCATACCTTTCCCAAGGGTAATAGTGCTATGTGAAATGCAATCAGTCTCGTCCAGGATTTGAACTCGTGTCGCCGTCTCCATTTCTTACGACGATATCCATTACACCACGGGTAACTCCCATCCCTGTGTTATGATCATTCGCATTATATTGAGATTATTTAAAGAATGACCTGAAAATTCTCAAACTTAGAGAATTAAGGAATTTCTAGTCCAGTTTGTAACTATAGTTTAGTCAACCACGACTGCTATGTTGGTGACAGCAAATCTTCGGACACGGGTGGACAACTCAATAATAAAAGTCAACTTAAGTGTTAGGACTAATGCTTTAATCGCAATGCCAGTTACATTCTCCCTGTGAAAATCGGGGAGAACGTATAACGGACACAACATGCGGGGTAACTTCTCCATTTTTGTAGGAACTAGTTCTTCCTATATCAAGGAATAGCTCCTTATTTTTCGTATATGCGAATCTTACGCCAGTCAAAAATGAAAAAAAAAATGAATTCAGGAAATAATCGTATTTCCATAGGATTTACCGATTACACAACCACCACTTTCACCTCAAGTGAGGGATATTGTATGGAAATCCCTTGTCACCACATAGATGACTGATCAAGTTTGGTGACCTTGATATGTCCTGATTAACTGCTGTTTTTCTGACCAGGTGCTTGATCAAATATATCTTTTAACACCTTTGCCCAGGCGGCTGGGACAATTGAATACACCGACTGCATCTCTGCAGAGGGGTAAGACTCTTCCAACGAGTGTGCTGGATATGATGCTAAACAATCTCATAGTGAGGCTTCGGTAATGCTGGAGCTTTGGGGAATGTAGGGTACCTTTTTTATTGCCATCGCCTCCGGGACTAATCTGGCCCAGAGCGGTAGCACCTGATAGGGTCCTACCTTTGGGCCAAATTGAACTAAACAGTGTACTTATGCTAGACTGAATTGTTTGAGATAGGACTATTTTGACATTTAAACAGCGTACTTATGCTAAACTCAATTGTTTAAAATAAAAGTGTTTTTACATTTAACTATACTTATGTTAAACTGAATTGTTTGAAATAGAACTGTATGTATGTATAAAATGGATTAGGCGTTAAATAACCTACAATGGTTGATATGCCATACAACCAAACCAAACTAAACTTTTTACACCAAGCCTAGTGTTATATAATTGCGGAGGGATTTTTTTTTATATTATCATTTTTCGTTTTATGTATCTTACCTTTCGGTTTAGTTAGGCTGAGAACCTTTCGGCTTAGTGCATGGGTTAGCTAGGTGCACACATTGGGTGCAGGTGTTCACTCGCGTGAGGGGTGGATGTGACAATCACAGATGTCACAATAAAAACCCCAGAAAAAAACACTGAGTTGATATTCGACGCTAGAGGAAGGTAGTTGATTTTCGGAGCTCGCCGAGGCCAAATCAGTAGTTTGCTGCGGGGTGCTGCACGTGGTGGGGTCAGATGGAAAAATCATGAGAGAAAGAAATTGTGTCTCTCTCTCCTCATGTCAGAAAACCTTAAACTCAAAAAGGTAAATAAAAGTTTCGTGCCTGAACCAAAAAAGAGAGTCGTAAGTGTTTTGTGTTTTTCGGATTCCAATGTTTATGAACATTTGTGAACGTTTTCCGTATCCGTATGAATATGTCTATTTCACGTGTTCGTATCTTGGTCGTATATTTTTGAACTTATATATTACACTAGTGGATGAGATGCAGAACTTTGTCGACTAGTCTTCGATTAATCCTTTATTTGCACACACTAATATGGTTCATGAATACCTATTCAACATTAATGATTTTCAAACTCCTTATTTTGCCCATAGACAAATATATCTTTTAATTCATAACAAGAACTCCAGGTCAAGATATCCATTTGGGGGGAGAGAAGGTCTTAACCCGATTCAGAGAATATATCACCGCCCCACCATCTCTCTCTCTCTCTCCCCATCCATCCCTATCATTCATCGCTCCCGGCAGTCCTTTTAAACTACATCCTGTGTCCGCACAGATATGACGGACGCTGATAGGGAAGCAAGGATGAACTCATAAGTGACGTTCTTCAATGCCTCAATACACAAGGACGTGCCTTGCCCAGTCGGTTGGGACTGTAGAATACACCGACTGCATCTCTGCAGTGTGCAAAGACCCTCCCAACCAGTAAAGTTCCAGTAATAATGGGGGCTTTGGAGTAAGGTGGAGTACCTCTTCAATGCCATCGCTTCCAGGTCCACTCAGCACCTTATAGGGTCCTATCTATGGGTCAAATCGAACTGCGTACTTATGCTAAACTGAATTGCCTGAAAAAAATGTTTTGACATTTAATCTACATACTAATGCACAACTGAATTCTTTGAAATCGAACTGTTTTTGTATGCTAAACTGAATTACCTGAAATAGAAATGTCTTGAGATTGAAACTGTGCTTACGCTAAACTGAATTGTTTGAAATGGAACTGTTTGACTAAAATGAATAGTTTGAAATAAAAAGGTTAGACAATTTGGCATTAAATAACACACAAAGGATGGGGATAATATCTTGAAAACTTCACGACAGGTCAACGCCTTTGGAATCATGTTGCAATAAAGGTCCATGATAACATCGATGCTTCTATTTATTAGGAAGTGAAGAAATCTTATTAGCATTTCTCGTTACATAGAGAATTTGAATTATTAAAGAATGACTTTCGGTGTGTACGAAAGCTAAACAAAATTATTATTTAGTGAAGTTTATTAAATTATCGTATTTAAAATATATTATCCTCCAAAAATATCACTCTCTGATGTGCTATTTTCTTCAGTTACAACTATATAAAACAGCGGCTTTATTTGTGTGTGATAAGTTATAATTGATTGATAGAAAGCGAAATCTACTCTCCATTGCTTATATATATATATATATATATATATATATATATATTCTGCCATTGTATGTGATCCTGTCTATACCAGAGACTATGGCTAAATATATAAATGTATGAATACAAATATACTGAAAATGTTATTACTGTGATTATCTGTGCATAAGGCACAAATCGATCCAAATTTTTCAGTGCATAAGGTATGCGTATTATACATGAGGAACCTATAGTTAACGTTTTCTTAGATGCTCGTGGTGTAATGGTTAACGTCGTAGGAAATGGACCCAGCGACACAAGTTCTAATCCTGGACGAAGCTGTTTGCATTTCACACCGCGTTAATACTCTTAGGAAAGACACGAATTCAACTAATGTCCTTCCAGCTAAGGGTAAATAGTAGGGAAGACTGGTCTCTGTAACTTTATTATGGCAACCAGTTCAGAAGAAAGAAAACTAAAAATTAACACCTGCTAAACTTTGCTTAATTGACCTTGCGTTATATCTTGCTTGTATGGTGGAGTAGATAAATACCTGGACAATCAACATTTGTCAGGCTACTTACCTCTCCATATTCGACACTAGATGACCAAACGTAAGATTTATTTATACTTAAACTAACGTACGTAGAAAAGGTTAAATGGAAGAAAAATATATTTGAAAGTTTTTTTATTTGCCAACCCGTTTCGACTTCAATCTTTTTTTGAATGCAAAAGTGTTTTATTGAAATTATTTTTGTATGAGAAATAATTATGATAAATATTTGTCGCTGCCTCCCACCAGACAGGACTTGACACAAGGTCAAAAGCCCGAAGGCCGATTAAAGTGGGGATAAAGGAGAGGGGAAGGTCGGGAACGAGCCGAGACTCGAACCCTGCTAGTCATTGACCCACTAAGTGCAATGTGGGTCTAATGAATCAAGCAGTATCACCAAGCTAAATCTAGGTCCGGGCACGTATGCCAGCATATAGCTTGAACTAGACCGTGTGGTCTAGTGCTATACAAGGGGTCTGAAAAGCAGCTCGCCCACCCGAAGGTTGCCCAGCCGAAGTTGGGGGCCCATTCGGCCCCGAGTCTGCTCTTGGTTTCGATCGCCCATCCGGCACGAATGCCAGACGGCCCAGCCAAAAGGCCGAGAAGCGATGAGAAATGATTATGATAAATACATTTTGATTCAATTAGAAGTCTTCATCGGGGCTTTCAGATATTGCTATGATGCAGAATTTTGATTGAGCCAAAATTTATCTGTCATAATTATTTCTCATAATAAAAGAATTTCGATATAACACTTTCGGATTCAAAAAGATTAAAGTCGAAACGCGTTGGCAAATAAAGAAACAATTAAACATATTTTTTCCGTTTGACTTTTTCTATGTAAATTCAGTCAGATTAAACTAATGTGTTATACACTATTACGAAGAAATATTCACTGAAATGTGCTTCTTTTTATAATTTTGTTTCTCCAAACGCGAGCGTATTTTTGCCGCAAGCTTGTTGCTTGTGTCTTTGTTTGCTGTGCAAAAATTGTATTTTCATACATAACCTAAAAGGTTGGTGACCGGAGTTGAGGGCGACCCGAAGGTTTTCTTTTTAATAGCTATTACAAAAAGGTGTAAGGGAAGGCGCTACTTCTTTCCTTGGATTGCTCCACTTTACCCTTTATAAAGACCTTATAATGCAGTGTGTTAAACAAGGCAGCATTAAGTACCATTTTTTGAGTCTTTGGTATAACTCAACTCAGCTTTAAGGCCGGTCTCTTCGGCCACTGGTGAACACTACCAACTAGACCAATGGGCCGGTAAACAATGAAAATTCTTACATTTCGTCAGTATAAATCGATAAAAGAATTATATCTTAACAGCTACAAATTCTAAAATGACAGTCCATATAATACGTAAGGATACTTTTTCTAGAATTTTCTTGTCCAAGGTTGCGTTATGTGTTATACATGAGAGCGTGTTATACAGAAATTACAACGGTAATATATACATTTTTATTTATTTTGGAACACCAGAAATTTGCTTGCATGGCTTAAGGAATAAATCAGCTCAATTTCTGGTGGGGAGTCACCAAGAGGGCACATGCTCTCTAATCTAAAGCGTTAAGGACTCTGGTTACTTGAAATGAAAATACCGATCGAACTGAGACATTTTTCGGAGCTAACTCCAGGAAGGCTTGCTTACTGCAAGCGCCCTCTTTAAACAGATAGGGGCTTGGTTAAATGCCAATATATGTAGAAAGAAAATCTTCGCTTGTGTAACCTTATACATGTTTGCAAATCCCTGATACTTCCAAGATTTGTTTGGTTGGTTGCTTAAAGGCATATCGACCTTCTTCGGTTATTTAGTGCTAAATCCATCCCTCTTGTCCGAAAGTGAATATAATAGCGCGACTGGAGTCCGAACTCGCTCACTAGGATTCTGCAGTCCACCGCTTTAACCATAACACCACGAGGAAACCACCCACCTAAGCTTTGTTCATGTGCTGAAGAAAGAGGACTTAAAACAGAAAACTTTGTCAGGATCTGAACAGATTTAGAGAAATTCTGGTCTGTCTCTGCCGATTTAAGAATTATTTTTAAACCTAAAGAATAAAAGATGTAAGAAAATAGGTATTCGTGTTACTCTTTTTAGCAAAAGGTTGGCTATTGTAATAAGCAAGCTCAGCAAACGAGGGACGATTTTTCTTTCTTTTTTTTTTTTTTTTCGTTTGGTTTTATTTTTTTCTTCCTTTATCGACAAATTCCAACTAATACAACAATTTCCTACGCAGATTTGACCAGACGGGAACTAAATGGAAATTATCGTGCGAACCAAATGGAAATTTAAGACGTTTACTGTTTTCTTGTTTATTATTTGAGGAAAATAAAGAATATTAAGAAACACCATAAAAGGTAGGACATTTTTTTCTTGATTCTGTTTATTCAACTTTTCATTTTTTTTTAATTTATTTTTGAGAAAAAAATAAAGTTCTTGAAGTGGAAAAAAAGAAAGAACATGTTTGTTCAGATTGTTCCTCCTCTTCTCAATCTCTCTCTCTCTCTCTCTCTCTCATATATATATATATATATATATATATATAATCTTTTTTAGGATATTTTCATTATAATTTTAACCATTTTTACTGATATTTTCAATCTATCTATCGATTTATAATCTCCCCTATCTTTCATTCAATCACTCTCTCATATATAAACTTAACTGTCTGCTATGGAATGGTATTTTCATTATAGTTTTTACCTTTTTTTTTTTTTTTTTACAAATGTATTACTTTATCTTTTTGTTCATTTATAGCTTAAATTTAAGATAAAGGGACATCAAATCTCCTTACTACTCCATAGCAACTCTAACTTGTGGAGATTCACTGAAGAATGAGTGACAGCAAGTTTTCTTAGACCTCTAGGACTCTATTGAATATCCTGACTGATTTTTGTACTGCTGTGGTGTAGTTTCAATCATTCAAATTCTTCCTCTAATATCCACTTTACCCAGCCTCTTTTCCGGATTCTTAGGGACAGTACCAAAGACTCTAGTTACGATGTCACCAACATATTTCACCTTCTCTTCAGTTTTTCAAATATTTGTCCTGCTTATCGCCTTCTTTCATGTTATCTTCTTCTTCTTCTTCTTCTTGTTATTATTATTATTATTATTATTATTATTATTATTATTGTTATAAGAGTTTTTCACATCAGCGTTAGCTGATGGTCTTTCATGCTCGAAGATATCTTTGAGGACTTTGGAGTTAAGAAAAACGAACGACTTGGGCCTTTATATCCAGTACAGAAAAACACAATTTTTGACCTCTGTATTTTTGAGAGGAAGCTTGATGATATGGAAACCAAAAATCAATATGAGCTCAGGTAAACATAGCTTAACAGTTATAGGCATTGGTTCCCTAATCTACTTAAGAGATAATCATCTGGAGTTTGCGTGTTCAATCCTGATTACAGGCGAATAACAATTCAGGAACTATTAACATTTCATACAGGTTATGGTAGGGTTAGCCTCCCGAGTTCGACAAACACTTGAAGAAGCCCGGAGAATATAACGGCCGAAACGTTGTGAATTAAATAAAAAAGATGAAGACAATAGTCCGAAAACCCTGAACGGTAAAAGTCAATTTTCGACGTTTTGAGAAGCGTAAACAGGGGGAATTTCTCATTAAAATTCGTCTCTGATGATCAATACCTGAATTATGTTCGTTCTTGAAGAACAACCAAGCTAACATAACACGCATAGATGGTTGAATGTAGATAGCACCTGAGCGATGAGTACTTTTATCACTGTTATCACCAGACTATTATTGCATTAAAATTGTATGTGGGTGAAAATTTTACCATCTTATCCTTAGAGTTGGATTGTAATGAACAGGCGCCTCCCACAGCCATAAAACTAGGTGTTCAATTCTAAGACAACTAAATGGCAACCCCAACAATACACGTGATTGGTGCAAGAAACGGTCAAACGGAAGTGGTGTATTTCGGTGAAGAGTCTATCTGTTAAAAGCTGGAAGCCACAGCTTATTTTCCGAATATAACTAAACAACTCCCCACCCACTCCTTTTGGATGGACAACAATTTAGCTATTCCCGCAAAAATATCACTTAATAAGCCCTGTTTTCGTGAACAGCACGGATGGAGGTTGAAACATAATAAAATGAGTGAAATTTATTCTGTGACCTCATGTCTGACTTTTTCCCTATTCTATGAACTCGTCGACATCTCTTTATGTCGTCTTTGTCTCCGCTAAATTTCGGCGAAACCTGTCAACACAACAGGATTCTTTTAGGGCCATCCTGTTGATATTGAGTTAAACAATTTTTTCCATCATTTGGCTACGGAATTTTCGAATGTACCTATGTACTCTATTCCATTCCAGAAATCTATGTAATGGGGCAATTTTTTCAAGTCATTATTCTTATCTCTAAAAACTAAATCCAGCCTATTTGACCAGATCTAGATAATGTGAATATTTGTCCTATAGGGAATGTTGTTTTCTCGGTATACATCAGAATAAAACGAATACAAATAAAAAAATATGTAATATATATCTTGAATTGGAAATATAACAGAGAGCGACAGTTGTACTCATAATCACAGACGTACTTGGAACAGACTAAGTAAGCTTTTCAAAAGGGCTGTAAAAAATTGCAAACAGAAGAACATTATTAAAACTCAGTAGAATACTGAGTAGAGTCCTCAAGTATCGGGATGGCTTGATATCTCTTGATCTCAATTGCGTACTACTACTTATAATGATAATAAAAATGCACAATAATAAAAATGCACCTGTCCTAGAAAATGACACGCATAAACTCCTATGAGACTTTGACATACACACGAATCACCTAATCTCGGCCAGAAGAACAGACCTAATAATAATCAACAAAAAAAGAGAACTTGCAAAATTGTGGACTTTGCTGTCCCGGCTGACCACAGAATAAAACTGAAAGAATGTAAAAAGAAGGATAAGTACCTCGACCTTGCTAGGAAATTGAAAAAAACTATGGAACGTGAAGGTGACAATTATACCAATTGTAATTGGGGCGTTTGGAACAGTAACTAAAGGATTTCTAAAGAGACTGGAGGACTTGGTGGTTGGAGGACGAGTGGAGACCATCCAAACTACTACATTATTGAGAACGGCAAAAATACTGAGAAGAGTCCCGGAGACTTGAGGAGACTTGCAGTCACTCAAACTCCAGTGAAAGACCATCAGCTAATGCTGATGTGAAATACTCTAATGAGTAATAATAATAATAATTTGTTTGCACATAGTTATATAGTTTCACGTATTTCAATTCAGTACTAATAATTTTCAAACAGATCTATTTGACCTTAAGATGGGATCCTAAAAAGTACAATCACACATAGAGTAGACCTGGAAGTAATTGCAATGAAGTACAGCTCCATACACATCAGCCTTCCAGATCTAAGGCTTCACCGTCAGAAGAAGTTTAGTATCATACCCAGGACACACCTTTTGGGGAGAGGAGGCTATCCCTCTACTGAGAATTCTAAGCCCCTCACCGATAGAGCGTTTTTTTTTAAATAAATACTGTATTTATTTTTCGGCATGATTTTGTGAGTGCATTTAACTCATTGTTGAATACACCATTATAGGTGGAAGATTATTCAGTTGAAATATTGGGTCAAATTTCAGTCGATAACTCTGAGAATATAGACCTGTTATTCAACCGTAAATAGCATATTAATGCTTCACTTGGGAAACCAAATAATGGAATATGATAGTGTCAATTTACAATAAAATGTAAGAGGGAAAACTGAATATTCAACAAAAGTATATTAATGGAGTATATTTTAACATAGACCAGCGAGAATCTCAACGTACAAAACAAATCAGATATTCGCTTGCTAGTTGCAATGAAAACAGAGGCCAGAATGAACTTATAGGTAAGTTTTATTCAACTTTGATAGCATTTTAGAAACACGAGGCAAATTAAAACTCTAGGCTACATTCTGAACGAAAGTCATAGGTTACGACTATTCCATTATTATAAAAGGGATGATCAGTATCGAGTATGTACTTTTGATACAACGCTCGTCTATCGGTCAAGGACAAGCGATTTACCCACATAACAAGTAGAAGTAGTTTAGAAAGATTTTTGCTTAGATGTGGCTCAAGGCCGAATAAATGGAGTACTAATGAGACTCGAACTCACCTGTAAAGTTTTTCTAGTCTAGCTTGCCAACAATTACACCACCAGAAGCGACCAACCACTTAACAAGTATGTACACTTTTTTAAAAAATATTGTATTTATAATCATTTTCCTTGTAATCACGCATTTTTTCCTCTGAGACAATTTCTGGTTTAACCGTATATTATTGATAGTGGATTGTCAAATTCGAGCCGTTTGAATAGTTTACTGAGGATCGCCTTTCCAACTCAAGCATATATACAACATTTCAGCCGGTGCGGGCGGATACTCCTTGGTGTAATGGGTAAAGTGCTGAACCATGGCCTTCAAGTTAACGAATTCCAACTCCAGTCGCGAACTAATTCCCCTGGGAAAATTATGGGGTTCCCTTATTTTCCCAGCTATTACATTTGTTCTTTTTCAAGGATGTCTTTAGCATTAAATAACCCACGGAGCTTGATATGCCATTGAGCAAAAGAACCAAACCAATGAACCAATCATCTCAACCATTTTCCTATTGGTGTGGTTTAGAATACGCTGATAGCATCTCCTGCAGAAACCCTCCCTCCAAAAAGAGGAGGGCGTCCTGAATACGACACTTGTTGGATTTCTCAACTTTATTTAGCATAAACATACAATGATATAAAATAAAAATATGTTCATGCATTGGCACTAAGGCAAGAAAATTTGATGCGTGTCTCATACACAATCCTTTATACAATAGAAAATTAATTCACTCAATCATACAGTCACAAAAATCACCCATTAAAATACCTCATATTCTCTGTTAGCTTCCCTACTTAGAAAAATCCTCAAAAATGAATTTGAAAGATATATACATGCAATCGATAACGAGTCATGGTGAACAAAAACAAAACCCCAAAGAAAAAGAAAAAATACAATGGAAGAGAATTTGAGAGCCTTCTACCATCCCTCTTAAGGGTTAGATTGGAGACTGTTTTCCAGACATATGTCGAAAACTAAGTATGTTGGTCTCAAAGTGTGAGTGGAGTTTTTAATATTGGGGGGCAAAATAAAATTAGTTGAGATGGAATGGGTTGTTATAAATCTAAGTTCCTTCCAAGATTACAAGATAATGGCGCCAAGAGATATACAAGAAAAATTTAAAAAATTAAAAAATACAAAATCTGTGTCGGTCATTTTATGATTTGAAGTTTAGCTTACTGGAATGAGATTTCCAATAAAATGTAATTTTTATTCATAAACTTGGGACATTGATTGGTTGGTTTGTTGGTTGGTTTTTACAGCGTATTAACCCTTTTCTGCTATTTAACGGCAAATTAAATTTCAAACAATTCAGTTTAGTATAAGTATAGTTTTTGTTTACAAAGAGTTATATCTCAAAACATTTCAGTTAAATGTCAAAAACAGTTCTTTTTCAAACAATTCAGTTTAGCATGAGTAAAATTTTTTGTTCAATTTGGCGCATAGATAGAACCCCATCAAGTGTTACCACTCAGGGCCAAAGTGGACCTGGGAGCGATAGCAATGAAGGGGTAATCCACATTCCCCAAAGCTCCGGCATTACTAGAACCTCCCCGTCTGATAGTTTTGCGTCATAATCAGGACACTTGTTAGGGGAGGTCTTACCCCTCTGCAGAGAACTAGTCAGTGTATTCAACAGCCGCAGCTGGCTTGGCAACTGTGGACATTGAAGAACCTATTGTAAATTTACAAGTTTTATTTTCAGTATTGCTGTTTTAATATATAAAACTTATTAACAGCTCAAAAATTAATCCGATGATGAAGCTCCAATTCTGGACATATGAGGAATGACAAGAATCCCTTTATTGCCATTACTCCCAGTTCCACTCTTAATCGAAATAGTAGTGACTTTTAGGGTCTTATCTATAAAGTCAACAGATCCATTTAAAAATATATTGTATTCGATAGAACCCTAAAACAAAAATTACAGCTTAATGAAAATTAAATAGAACTAATGGCATACTTATGGTAAACTGAATAGCTTGACTAAACTGAATAGCTTGAAATAGATATGTTTTTGACATTTAAACCGTACTTACATTTAAACTACTTCTGCTAAACTGAATTATTTGAAATGGAATTGTTTTTTTGATATTGAAACTGTACTTACACTAAACTGATTAGTTTAAAATAGAACTGTTTTGACATTTAACTGAGTGTAAACAAAATCTGTACTTGTACTAAACTGAATAAGCTGAATTAGAACTGCTTGACTAAACTGAATAGCTCGAAATAGAAATGTTTTCCACAATTAAACTGTATTTACATTTAAACTGCGTGCTTATGCTAAACTGAATTATTTGAAATTGAACTGTTTTTGACATTTAAGCTGTACTTACACTAAACTGAATTGTTATATATAACTGTTTGAATAGTTTTAAATAGTAATGTTTTTCACAATTAAACTGTACTTACATTTAAACTGCGTGCTTATGCTGAATTGAATTGTTTGAAATAGATCTGATTATTCACATAAAAATGGGGTTGGATTAAACTAACCTACAAAGGTTGGTATGCCATAAAACCAAACCAACCAACATTAAAATTTTCAGCAACAGTTCAGCCAAAAGCCCTGGACAGGCCGCCTATAGGCGTGAAAGTCTTGTCACTTTAAAGGCTCAAATTTTACTTTCTAGCAACTCATATTTTCCTGGAATAGGTTTTAAGATAAATTTCACACGTAGATTTCAAAAGAAGTTTTATTGGACACTTTTTTCTATAATTTTCATTAACAGTTGCTTTCTGTTTTAAAAACATTATTTTATTTGCTTTTTCATTGACTTTTCATTTTCTCCATTTTCTTATCGTCAAATTCTTAGTTTTTGGCGGTCATTTTATATTGTTTTCTTTTGGGAATTTCTTCTTTAGTTTGATATCGCGTATTTTGGTCAAGATCCTGAAGCCTCTGAGTAATGACAAAATCTAAAACATGGCTTACAATTCCTTGTATTTTTATATTTACAACCTCTCATACTTTTTTAAAACTAACATTTAACGCCTAATTTACTTTTTGTCTTCTCCTAGTTGACTTCATTATCTTTCTTTTTTTTTTTTTGGCAATTTTTAGCTTGTGCTTTCGCACATGCGCTGGCAGTAATAAGACATATTATGGCCAGTACTTTTCGGCAAAAATATAGAATTACGTTTTTATGCTACGATGTTTTTTTCTCTTTTTATTACTTTCTTATCTTTTATTTTCTCGGGGACAGGCTGTTGAACCTCATTTTAGAGACTTACCACGTTCTGTAAATACAATAAAAATAAAATTCATGCCATGATTTTGGCGAAGGTTTAAAGCTAATATTCTTGATCATTTTACTTTTGAAATTTTCGTCAGTTTCGTTTTGGTTTTTGTTATGTAAATACTTCAATTTATGTTGCTTTATTCATTTATTTTCAGTATTAGAGAAGCTGCTAATATTTTGCAAATAGATGCAGAAGAAAAGATATAGGGTAAAACAGAGAAGAAAAGAAAAGGAAAGATAAGAGATAAAGAATAAAAATCTACATAAAATGGCAGCGAAAAATATACAAAATTGAAAGGAATAAGAGTAAAAAAAAAATGTCTTTAAAAAATCCAATGATCGTTACATCATAAACTGTGGTGGAATGAAAGAAGAAGAAGAAGAAGAAGAAGAAGAAGAAGAAGAAGAAGAAGAAGAAGAAGAAGAAGAAGAAGAAGGTTATGACTGTAGTAGTTGTTGTGGTAGAAGTAATTATCTTAATTGTTCTGAAGAAAGTGTTGATGAAAGAGAATCAGGAGCCAAAAAATGAGTTGTAGAACAAGAAAAAAAAGGAAATAAGTTTTTTTTAGAAGGAATAAGAAATAAGGAAGATAAAGAAAATGAAAAAAAAGTGCGGAGCGAAATGAAGAAGAAGACGAAGAAGAATGGGCA
>OY757925.1:18431632-18446632 GCA_963585895.1 Sepioteuthis lessoniana
AATTTTGAATACAATTATTAGTGTTAGATAGGAATACTTGAAAACATTTAACTGAGTTCAAACAAAACTACTACTATAAGATAACAATGTTTGAACTCATTTGACTGAGTGTAAACAAATGAGCTTTTGATCGCTAAGAAATTTCTTACCTACAAAATATTCGTTTACATATTACATTTACCATAAATGTATAAACAAGATCTGGCATTAGATAAGATACAAGGGTTGGTTACCGTAAAACAAAATCAACCAACCAACCAACCAATATTTTCTTTGTTTGTGTTAGATAATAAACACACTCACGTCGTACGTCTGAATCATCATCTAAATAAATGTTTTTCAATTCGTTTTCGAATTTTCTTCGATAACAGCAGAAAATCATTTGACTAACCGACAATAACTGATAAAATCTATCATCAATATATAAAAAGAATAAAAGAATACAATAAACAGATGAACGATGAATTATGCTCGTCCTTCCTTCCATATATACATATATGGAACATGAAAGCAACTTCGTGAGCTATGATTGGTCAATTAATCTATGGAAGATGTGGGAGGAAATGATCTGCTATATCTATCAGAAATCAGAAGAGTGAACAAAGAAAAAAAAATTGGAAAACAAGATAAATGGTAACATAAACATTCAGTAAGTTGTAGGAAGAACGACACAAAACAGAAGCAACATCTAGTGTCTACAGATTATGCCAGATATCTGATAGCAGACATTTAGCGGAAACATAAATAGAAAAGACCTCGTGTAATGTTCCTTGGCATGCACCGAATTCACATATTTCTCTTTCAGGCGTATCAGGAACCTTACATTATACCTTTCAAGTTGACAAAAAATACATTTTAAAATCTTAAGGTTTGAAAAAAAGTGCTCATTGCACTAACTGAAAGTCACATATACACAAATCTATCTATCTATCTATCTATCGGAAACAAGAGTGAGTTCAAGTCTCATTGAGTACCCCATTTAAAAGGCCTTGTACCACACATGTTCTCTGACGAAAGCAACAACCTGGAAACATACATATATATAATACGTATATGTATATACGTATACATACAAATATATATATATATATATATATATATATGTATAAATACATATGCATACATATATATATTCAAATATATATGTATATATTTATATAAGTATATACATACATTTATACATACACATATAATACACCTATGAATACACACGCACACACACACACACACACACACACACATATATATATATAAGAGAGAGAGAGAATGAGAGAGATTCAGATATATATATATACATGTATATATATATATATATATGTATACGTACACTTAGACATATATATATATATATATATATATATATATATATATATACGTTTAATCCTACATACATGCACATAGATATCTATATATACACACACAGATTCGAAGATAGCGAACTTCTTTAAATTTGACAGATACAAGTATTTCGGGATCAAGATCAAGGACAATTAGAGTAACTTTGACGGAATTTCTTCTTCTGTGGACAAGCAAAAGAAAACTTTCTGATCAGTCCGACATTGGAAGAACGGTCATTCAACCAGCAGATTTATCACGAACCGATACGCCTTAAAAATTGCTTAGAGCTATGGCCGAATAAATCATGTTGATTTATGATTAAATCAGTCACATGTATCCAGCCAAAAAACATTCAATGGCAAATCACACGCCGTTAAATTTGCCATCATAAGACAAAAGTAGTGAGTCGAATATTTTTACGGTGATTTCATTGACATTGTGGCTTTTTGGCTCTCATGATGGCGATTCCATGGACTACTACTTCTAAAGGGTCATTGAGTGGGACCAAATAGAGGATAGAATGAAGTCTGTCATCATAGACGTAATTACCATTCGAAAACGAACACCATCTGATCCGGGCACGCATTTGTTTCTAAATATCTATTGAGTATATCCGAGAAAGCTGTTTACTGGATAATCTTGATTAGGTAGATAGATTAATAGATAGATTTTCCTTTGGTTTTTGTACTTTTTAAACATCCATTGATGATTTAACATCACTAATATCATACCTTCAAGTCCTGATGATGGTTCTTTAGAATCGAAACGCAATAATGTCGACTTTGCTTCAGCTTGGATGAGCTTATCCTCAATTTTATTTCTCTGTATCTCTAACCCCCCCTCTCTCTCTCTCTATATATATATATATATATATATATATATATATATATATTTGATAAAGTCCTCATCTCTGCCTGTTTTATGAAGTTTCTCTGGATTTTAAAGAGAAGTCATGAATATCCTCCACTCCTGAGAGGCCCGTTTTTAAGAATAGCCAGCATAAAGATTGTATCAACAGACACTATGTTAATAGACTTGAAATAGTCCAAGTAGTTTGATAGATAGCTTTAATGATTGGTTTTAATGGCATGTCAACTCGTCTCGGATTATTTTATGCTAAAATCGCATTCATTGAACGTTCATTTTTACATTTTTTGCAGACATGTTTCTTTAAGATTTTTTTACATACGATCCCATCGAATATGAATAATCTTTAAGCAAATCCTCTTGACCTATACATGCAATTCTAGGAAGTATTACTACTCCGGGTCATGGTGAACCAGATAGTAATGGAAAATGAAGGGGTACTCAATACAGACCAAATCTCCAAAACTAGATGCAATTTAGTGTCATAGCCTTACTTTCAGCTACAGATTAGAGACACACCATATTTGTGTGGGAGAGGTTTACCTCACCTCAGGAGATACAATGGGCGTATTCTTAGCCTCATTAATTCAGTGAGTAGAGGACAGAGTCATTATATCCATTTAGCGCTATAAAGCTGGCATTGGACAATGTCCTCTTTTTTGTGCAGGGGGGTTGATCAAGTCACAATTAATTTCGCAGATTGTTCTCTCAAAACGTGCTTTTTCTCTCAAAATACTTTCACAGCCGTTGAATCAAACTCACTTATACTCATAATTACGGTTTGGTTGATTGGTTGAGCTGTATGGCGTGTCAGCCCGTATGGGTTATTTTATGCCATATCTTATTTATACATATATTGACTAAAAAAATCGAACTCGATGCCTCTTTACTTAATAATCAGCATTATAAGGCACAGATCAAGGGTAAGTGGAGTAATCCAGAGAAAGAAGTAGCGCCTTCCCCTATACCTCAATGTAGTAGTTATTGAAAAGGAGCTTTTGAATCACCTTTGACTTCGTTCGGCCAACTTACCAAAACTATATATCTATATAAGATAAAAATGTAAATGTTTGTTACTAACCGATAATCTCCAGTTTTATACCACTAATTGGTTAAACAGTTTCTGAGAGTATTTTATTTGAATTCAGGAGTGTTTTTATATACTTATCCAAAAATGTTACAATAATTAAAAAAAATATTTTTGATAAGTCGTCTTTCTCCGAGAAAAGCCGAACGCGAATTGTGAATGTAAACATTACTTCCGTTTTCCAAGAATTTTACACGTGATTTTTTTCTCTTTTCTTTCTTTTTTGGTTAACTTAAACAGAGACACTAAACTTTAAACCATATTTCGTTGGTTCAGTAGTAAGTAATTTTATTTTTATTCTAACGAATTGTTTACAAAATATTTTCTTTTCTTTTTTGAACATTCTTCAACGAAAGACATTCATTAAAAAGTTTTCTTTCTTAAACCGTTTTCCAAGAATTTTACTCGAGAATTTTTTTCTGCTTTAATCACTTTTCTTTCTTTTAATTGGTTTAAAATTTTGTGAGAGTATTTTATTCGAATACGGGCATGTTTTTATATACTTAATATCCAAAAATATTACAATAATTAAAAAAAATATTTTTAATTAGTCGTTTTTTCTCCGAGAAAAGCCGAACGCAAATTATGAAAGTAAACATTACTTTTGTTTTCCAAGAATTTTACACGTGAATTTTTTTTCTGCCTTGATCACTTTTATTTCTTTTTTGGTTAACTTGGGCAATCATATGTTGCCTGTTCTAGAGTCGGCAATCCAAACAATCTCTTTATATACACTGAAACTAGAACTACCAAGAATACTGTGTATCCACAAGTATTGGAAAATTAAACATATTAGAAACATTCATTTTCTTATTTTTCCCATTTAAACGAACTGAGCCACAGCAACGAGTGGCCGGGTACTGCTAGTATATATATATATATATATATATATATATATATATATATATATATATATCTTATCTGTGGATGACTCTATATATATATATATACATATATCTTATCTGTGGATGACTTTATATATATATATATATATATATATATATATATATATATATATATATATTCATCCACAAACAGATCTGTTTCGTTCTATCAGAACTTATTAGTGTGGCTAGACAGTATATTCCCGTAGCTGGGATCGAAACCCAGTTGACTCAAACGTCA
Organism: Sepioteuthis lessoniana; assembly: GCA_963585895.1. Lineage (NCBI taxonomy): Eukaryota > Metazoa > Mollusca > Cephalopoda > Myopsida > Loliginidae > Sepioteuthis > Sepioteuthis lessoniana. The sequence goes on from OY757925.1 coordinate 18,436,050, forward strand.
ATGCAAACTTCTAACCATTCAGCCACGAGGAGATATTAGCTGCGAAGTAAATTTTAAACGGTGATGAATCACAATTACTATTGTTTACATACATATATATATTACCTAAAAGTCAGAAACTATCAAACCATGTTTCACCAAACTGATTTTCAAGATAATTCTTACTAAAGAGGGTTGGTTCCCGTAAACATATTGATGAATATGAATGGGTATAATTTTTTTCAATATAGATGAATGCGGTTAACTAAATTCTGATTCTTATGCCCTTTATCTAGATTGATTGATGTATTGATTAATTATTTGAATTATTGATTGATTAATTGATCTAAATGGCGTTTAAACTCGTCAAGGATTATTTTATGCATCGAAGTGATGGAATCGCATGTTTCGTGTCTAAATAATTAAATTTTTGGGTCGTAGTTTCCAAAGAATTTTGCACACAGAAATATCAAGTATTCCAATCACTGACAAATAATTGTCTCACAGTAAGACGGTTTCAAGTATTCTAATCTAGTACTAAAAATTTAGACATGATTCGGAAGACCTGTCTTCAATCCCAGATCGCATCCTACCAAAGACTTTAAAAATGGTACTTTATACCTCCTTGCTTAACACTCAGCAATATAAGGCACGTATCGAGGGTAAAGTGGAGCAATCCAAGGAAAGGAGTAGCGCCCTCCCCTACACCTCGGTGTAGTAGTTATTGAAAAAGGAGCCTCCTGGTTGTCCTCGAATACAACTTACTTAATAAAAAGAAATATTCCTGTCTAATATTAACAATATAGAGATATTAAACAGTTGCAAGTAAATATCTTATTTAATAATGTTTATGTAGAGTGTTCGCCAATGTTTCGGGAGACCAGGGTTCAATCCCAGGTCGAATCACACCAAAGACTTAAAAAATGGTACTGATACCTCCTTGCTTTACTCTCAGCATAATAAGGTTCATATCGAGGGTAAAGTGGACAAATCCAGGGAAAGGAGTAGCGCCCTCCCTTACACATCGGTGTAGTAGCTATTGAAAAGGGAGCCTTCAGGTCGCTCTCGACTACAGTCGCCAACTTTATAACTTTATTGCAGTGTTTTGGTTTTACATATTCTTTCAAACAGATCATTGACCATGATGAGACCATAAAAGTTATTTCCATCCTTAGTCAGAGTGGACCTGGTAGTAATGGCAATGATTTGGTAGCCCACACATCCTTTTACTCTAGAACTTGAGTCTCAATGCCAGGTACAGTTTACTGTAACACGCAAAACTCTGCAAGGAGTGCATTTAGCTTATCTCCAGTCCCATCAAGATGGCGGCGCTTTTATTTTGAGACGCTATTTTGTGCCCCTCTCTTATTTGTGACCAGAGAAAAGATATCTGTCATTTAGCTGGAAATGTTAATCTCTCCAACCAACATTCACTTCTGACGTCATAAACCAACATGTTAAAATCGGGAACTTTACTTTCAATGTGACCCTCATCATTTCACTCGGGGGGAAATGGTCAGTGAGACAAGTTTGTCAAGCATCACGCTATACTAATGGCTCTTAATGGGTCAAGTTTTTTACGCATGCCAAGTCGTCCAATCCACGTCAATAAACCCTTTACTCTCAGCTCGTCTTATTGGTTTCTGGTGCAATTGGAGCACAGAAGGTTTGATTTAGTTAAACTCGGCATTTTGAGAGGAAAAATATGTTTCTTCTATTATAAGAATGCTGCCGTCGTCTGACTTGCGTAAAAAATATTACATGAAATACTGGTTTCCAAGGGATGGGATGAAAATCTTCTAATATTTGCTTTCTGGGTGGCATGAAAAAAAATCTTTATACCAAACATTGCTTTCTTGGTGGCATAGGAAACATTGAATTACTTGGTTGCTTTCTGGGAGTGAACATAAAATATTACATGAAATAATTGCTTTCTTCGGTGCGGGGGCATAAAGCATTACTTGAAATAGTTGCTTTCTGTGGTGGGAGGGACATAAAACATTACATGAAATAGTTGCTTTCTACCGCGAGGTGTATAAAACATTACTTGAAATAATTGCATTATGCGATGGGAGATAAAAACATCACTTGGATTAGTTGCTTTCTGTGGTGGGGGTATAAAACATTACTTGAAATAATTACTTTCTGCAGCGGGGGGCATAAAACATTACTTGAAATAATTACTTTCTGCAGCGGGGGGCATAAAACATTGCTTGAAATAATTACTTTTTGCGGTGGGGGCATAAAACATTGCTTGAAATAATTGCTTTCTGAAATATATGCCCGTTAACTATTTTGGTTTTATTGGGTTTTATGGCAATGAACAATTCAAGATTATTTAACGCCTACTTCTGTTAGAATATTAGATATATATTATTTGTGAACACAGGCATTGGCCTCCATGTCAATGCACACAAAACAGAATGTATGTGCTTTAATCCAATAGGCGACATTTCCACACTAAACAGTAGCTCTCTGAAACTAGTAGACAAATTCACCTACTTAGGAAGCAGTATCTCATCAACCGAGACTAACAAAGGCAGGGACAGGTATCAGAAGACTATCGGTCATATGGAAGTCAGACCTGACCGATAAAATGAAACGCAGTTTCTTCCAAGCAGCGATCGTGTCGATACTGCTATATGGATGCACTACATGGACGCTAACTAAACGGCTGGAGAAAAGGCTTGACGCCAGCTACACAAGAATGCTGCGAGCAATATTGAACAGGTCCTGGATGCAACACCCTACAACACCCTACACCTACCACCCCTCACGAAAACCATGCACGCTAGACGAACAAGACATGCAGGACACTGCTGGAGAAGTAGGGAGGAGCTCATAAGTGATGTACTCCTATGGACCCCTTCACATGGCCGAGTAAATGCAGGGAGACCAGCTCGAACCCACTTACAGTAGCTCTGTGAGGATACGGGGTGTGGCCCTGAGGGCCTGCCGGAAGCGATGAATGATAGGGAGAGGTGGCGAGAGAGGTTGAGGGATATCCGTGTTGGTGGCACGACAAGATGATGAGATGATGATTATTTGTGAACAGATTTTGTTGCTAACATTCTTAAACGAGCCTAAACTAATTTTTTTGGCACACAGTTAAATTGTTTCAAGCATTGCTATGTAACAGTAACTATTTACCATCAGTCATTTGTTTACACTCATTAAAATAGATATACATGATTTGTATGTGATTAGTTTGTCGGTAATTTTATTTTTAAATGGGTTAGAACAATTTGTTAGCATTCTAGTACTGCTCTTGCTTCTAAACAATAATTTTTTTAATAATTGCTTTCTCATCATCATCATGTCGTTCTGACAGCACGGATTTTCCTGACCTTCTCCCGCCACCCGTCTCTATCGTCAATCGCTTCTGGTAGGTCTTCAAGGTTTGGTTTGGTTTGGTTTGTTGTTTTTTTTTTGTTTTGTTTAATGGCATATCAACCTTTGTAGGTTATTTAATGCCAAATCTATTCTACTAGAAGAACAGTAGTGGTACTATTTAACCCATAGCTGGGAGGATAAGGGGGTTCATACCTTTCCCAAGGGTATTTGCCCGAAAGTAACGTAATATCACGACTGGAGTACGAACTCGCTTGCTACGATTACGCAGTCCATCGCTTTAACCATTACACCACGAGGACACCCCCAGGCCTTCAAGGCTTCATCCTGTATTGGCACAGAACTGTTGAATGTAGATTTTAGCTGGTCATCCTATCTTTGCTCATACATATGAAGGGATCCACAGGAGAATGTCCCTTATGAGTTCGTTCCTATTTCTCCAGCAGTGTCCTGCATGTCTAGTTCGTCTAACTTGGATGGTTTTTGTGATGGGTAGTAAGTGACCGTACATCTGCTGCTTTGTGGGGTGCTGCCACTATGACTTGTGCAATATTGTCCCAGCATTCTTGTGTAGTGTGCGCCAAACTGTTTCTCCATACGTTTAGTTAGCGTCCATGTAGTGTATCCATAGAGCAATATCGATACGATCGCTACTTGGAAAAAAACTGCGTTTCATTTTATCAGTCAGATGTGACCTCCATATGACCGATAGACTATCAAGGCTTTCTATACCTTTGCTAGTCGCGTGTTGATGTCTGTTTCGGTTGATAAGACACTGGTTCCTTGGTATGTGAACTTGTCAACTAGTTTTAAAAAACTACTACTACCCGCGCGAAGAACGATGCAGTTTGGACAGGTGCTTTGAGCGTGGAGCATGATAATTTTTCGATGCCGGTTGTTATTCTCATCTATAGAAACCACCCTTATAGATGAGTAACAGTAGTTCCCCGATCGATGTATATGATCCTGGCCGTTGGACAGTAGGTTTCATACGCCCAGGGCCTGGTTAGGCATGGCGTTGAACTGTCAGAGGGTTTATCCGCTTGCCTTTACGTCCACCATACTGCTTCACATGACTTTCGAAAAAAATTTTTTTTCCTTCTGTCTTCCTTTTTCTACCAATATTAAGTTTTAATTTAGTTAAAGTCCACAATTACTTTCTTTTTAAATTTCATCGGAGTCCTTATTTATGGTTCTTTGCATCCTTATAGGGATTCTACTTTACGCTAACTTAGGTTTTCATTTTTTAATCAAGTCCAAAAGTATTAGCTCCTCTTGACCAGGTTCAACTTTTACTTGGAATCACAGATTTGTCTTTGAGTTTAAAGCACAGATAGTATACAGCGGTATGTTTACAAATAAAAATAAAATAATTCATGCATTTTAAATGACAATAGAGTAAAAGACAATACATTACTAACCATCATTTGAACTCTTGCCAGACTAGGAGTGGATTTGCTTAATATTTTCGTGGTATGTCACGTCACATAGGCTTCTGAATATTTCTTCTTTTATATAAATATACGTGTTTCTAACACTTATAATTCTATTCAATATTAATCATTTGTTTTGCACGCAGTGAAGTGGTTACAACTATTGCTATTTAACACTAATCATTCAATTTAAAATTACTCATTCGTTTGCGCACAGTTAATTGGTTTTAAGTATTATTATGTATCACAAACAATTCAATGAAATATCAGTTATTTGTTTACACAGTTAAATGATCAAACAGTTCTATTCTTTTCAATTCAATGTACCGTGTCATTAGTTTGCACTCACTTAAAATGACAAACAGTTTTATTTGACCCATAGATAGGACCCTTTCAGGTGCTCCCACTCTGGGCCAGAGTGGACCTGGAAATGAAGGCAATGAAAGTGTACTCTGCCTTCCCCAAAGCACCAGCATTTTTGGAGTACCACCGTCAGATTATTTAATGTCATATCCAGGACAGCGGTTGGGTGGAGATGGCTTACCCCTCTACAGTCAGTGTATTCTACAGACCAAGCTAACAGGGCTTTTGCTTTATGAGGAGCGTCAAAGATATTGCATTAAATATATACTTTGTTAGGGCCGTAAGAAACATAATTAAATAGTTGTTTTCTAGGGGACATAAAAGAATTGAAATAAAAGAATAATTACTGGGACCAGTAAAATCATTGCTTTAAATCATTTAAATCATTACTTAAAATAATTTTCTTCATTGTTTAATTGTATATCAACCTACGTCAGTCATCTAATACCAAAGCCATCCTGGGAGAAGAGCAGTTGGATTTTTATTTAACCCATAGCTGGAGGGATAAGTGGGTTCAAACCTTTTTAAAGTGTGGATAAGTCGGTTCAAACCTTACCCTGGGAGATAAGTGGGTCCGAAACTTTTCCTGGGAGATAAGTTGGTTCGAACATTTCCCAGAGCGATGAGTTGGTTCAAACCTTTCCTAGGTAGATAAATTGGTTCGTACCTTTCCAGGTGGAGATAAGTCGGTTCGAAACTTTCCCTGGTAGATAAGTTGGTTCGAACCATTCTAGGGGAATAAGTCGGTTTGAACCTTTCCCAAGCATACGAAAGTGAATGTCAGAACACAACTAGAGTTCGGACTCGCTCGTACATCACGTTAGCCGAATATTTCTCGGGGGATGAGCATAAAAACATTTCTTTAAATACATTAGAGAGAATATAAAATATTACTTTAAATAACTGATATATGCAGTGTATAAAAAAACATGTGTTAAAGTAGTTGCTTTCGAGGGTGCATAAAGATTATTTCATTAAATGATTGCTTTCTTCCGGGCATAAAAAAATATTGCTTTGAATTATTGCTTTCGTAATGGTTTGGTTTGGTGGGTTTTATGGCATATCAACCTTTGTAGGTTATTTAACGCCTTTTTTTATGCAAATAATCTGTCTTATTTAAAACAATTCAGTTTAGCGTAAGTACATCGTTTAATTGTCAAAAACATTTATTTCAAACTATTCAAGAAGTTATATGTAACAATTCAGTTAAGTGTAAATACAACTTTAATGTCGAAAAACGGTTCTATTTTATATAATTCAGTTAAGCATAAGCACGCAGTTTAAATGTAAGTACGGTTTAATTGTCAAAAACATTTCTATTTCAAGCTATTCAGTCTACTCAAACAATTTTTTTAAAGTATGCTGTTAGTTCTATTTAACCCATAGATAGGGCCCTATCAGGTGCAACCAGTCCGGGCCAGAGTGGATCTGGGAGCGATGGTAATGAAGAGGTACTCCGCATTCCCCAAAGTTCCATAATTGCTGGAACCTTACCATCAGATTGTTTAGAGTCATATCCAATGACACTCGTTGGTGGGGTCTTACCCCTCTGCAGAGGGGCAGTCAGTGTATTCTACAGCCCCAGTTGTATTCTACAACTTTCGGAAAGGGGATGCACAATATTTCATTAAATATTTGTCCCCGCTTTATCGACGTGATCAAGTAACGCTAATGCAAAACACTGTTTAATGTAATGATTTTTATTCAGGTCAGACCACGGTATCCGAATTCAGAACGTTACTTTTGTAATTTTTAATCTTATCTAAATGATTAAAAATAGCCTTCAGTGTTTAAATCGTTTTTATTGTTTATTGGGTTTTTTGTTTGTTATACTTTTTTGTTGTTATTTTATTTATTTATTTTTTACGCATACATTTTACAGAATGTCTAAAAGTGTTCCCCCAGGGATTTACCAATTAAACCTCTACAAAACAAACAATCGCAAAGCATCTAAGCAGAAAAATATTTCATGGCTAAAGCAAATTGATCCTCGTTTTTCAAATGTTCCCTTTTCGCAAATAAAAAAAATAAAGATAAATAATTAAAAAACGGAAATGTTATCGAAAAAAAAAAAGCTGAAACGTTATTTTATTTTTATCTCCTTAAACATTTAACGCTTTATTTTGAACAGAGAAGATATATAAAAATGAGTTTGCTGTTTACAGATAATTGATATTAAACTCTTTCACCATTTTCTTTTATCAGAAATTACGTATACTTGTACACAGGTCTCAGGACACTTTCTGTTGCTAAGTAATCACCTATCAAACAACTAACACACTTTTTGTTGTTTAACTATTTTGATGTAATGGGAACCGTTGCTTTCAGAGGTTTTAAGAATAAGATTGACGCATAGGCTTCAGGTTGCTTTTATTTTCCGTTATTTCATGTGGTCATTCATCTAAGTACTAAAAGCTTCGAAATTATTTTACTTGATATTTACTATGACAGTTTCAGCTAGTCTTATTTGTCTTGGTTTATTCATAAACCGCCACGAAGGAGACAGATAATCTCCAAGAGGTGTTGACTCAGTGTCTATGCTATATTAACTTTGATATATGAGCACCATTACAGATATCGAACATTCTTTAATCATAAAATAAAGAATACATTATATATAATTTTTTTTTTTATCTTATGATGTATTTTATGTAATGAATACATTATATATATATACATAGAGTCATCCACAGACAGATCTGTTTCGTTCTATCAGAACTCATCAGTGTGGCTAGACAGCATCTCCCCGTAGCTGGGATCGAAACCCGGTTGATTCTACGCCAAGCCGAAGCTTCTAACCATTTAGCCACGAGGAGATATTTGCTGCGAAGTAAATTTTAAACGGTTATGAATCACAATTACTATTGTTTACATACATTCGTTCAACGGCCGCCGAGATCTCAATTCAAATACGAAGAGACTTGCAATAGACGCTAATGGCAACACGATAACTTCTTTGCTAGAGAACTAGACCCTACGGTGGTAGGGGAGTATATATCTATAGTCATCCACAGACAGATATTTTTTGTTCTATCAAAACTCATCAGTGTGGCTAGACAGTATCAGTAGCTGGGATCGAAACCCGGTATATATATATATATAAAGAATACATTATATATACATATATATATATATATATAAATAAAGAATACATTATATACATATATATATAATGTTTTTTATATTATATCATGATGTATTTTATATATATATATATATATTTATATATATATATATTATTTTATGTATATGTACATACGCGCGCGCGTGCGTGTGTGTGCGCACGCTCATCTGCAAAATTCGGGCAGAATTTATTTTTACATTCTACATTCTTACTAGAGATAAATTGATAATTCTTTCATTAAATTTTGAAGCTTTTGGCCATCATGTTTTTTGGGTCCCTAAACAACGTCGAATTAACGTTGTTAAAGATCAATGTTCTCGACTGTTCCGGTTTTTCCATTGTTTTCAGGTCAGCTTAAATCACTTATCTCAATATCGTACCAATATATATTCTTCCGTTTAATCCGATGTTAGAATATCAAATCATACGAAGGGATTAAAACTTCTAAGGACTGATACCCTTAGAAAAGGTAAGGATCCCGTTATTTCCTCCGTTATGGGTAAAATAGTATCATGGCTGTTTGGCATAAAATAACCCACAAAGGTTGATATGGCATTAAAGAAAGAAAGCGACATTATTAGTTAGAATTCTCACCTCAGCTGCTAAACTCAGTGAAGCAATAATTGTTTTTATTTTTTGGCTGTCTAATTACTGCATTTAGTTGATAATTGCTGAGAGTTCGCTGGCTCGAAAGAGCCCGAGACGCTCATCTTCGTTAACGACAAAGTTCTTGATGTGTCTAAGGTTTTAACTCCCCCATCCAGAACATCTCTCAGTACGCTATCTTAGATTATTCAGGTTAGAACAATAAAATTGTCGTCCTAAAGAAAACAACACTACAGCTTTATTTTTAAATCTTTATTGAAAAAATCAATTCAGGTAACTTGATTATGGAGTAGAGCTGACATCTATTCAATGTAGCTGCCTTCAGCCTCAACGTGGATCGGTAGAGAGCATGTGTTGTACAGTCGCGCATCTCCGATCTCGCTCGTTGAACATTCTGTTACTTTCAGACATGATAGAAGGCTCCTATCGCTCTTTGTAATTGTACACAACTGGCCAACTAGTAGATGGTCTGCAACAAAAAAAGAAAACTGGTTTTCATTAAACGGAAGTGGAATCATGACGTCTTTTCTAGGGCGACAATTTTATCGTTCCAACCTGTATTCAGACATGTTTATTAGATATAAATCCTGTTCAAACACAAGTTATTCAGGTGGACTAGTGACTAACGTGTTGGACTGCTACTAAATAACAACCGCGCCATTCTGTTCACTTGAGGATATCGTTCACTCGTTAGGAAAAGTATGATCCCCCTTATTTTTCCCCAGCTATGCGTTAAATATTAGTTCAACTGTTTTTCTACGAGAATGGCTTTAGCAGTAAATTAGCCACGAAGGTTTATATATCTTTAAAGAATAAAAACAAACTAAATCGAATTGTTTTGAGGAGAGTTGCATATTTAAAGAATATGCCAATGGTCCTGGAGACCGGAGTTCAATCCAAGCTCGAGTCATACCAAATACTCAAAAAATGGTACTTGATGCCACCCTACTTAGCACTCAGCATTATAAGGTACGGATCAATAGTAAAGTGGAGCAATCCATAGAAAGAAGTAGTGCCTTTCCCGCCACCTCGGTGTAGTAGCTATTGAAAAGGGAGCCTTCGGGTCACCCTCGAATAAGGTCACCAAATTTACGAGCTATATTTAACAAATCCTGGAAGCAGGATCCCAGAAAACAGCAGTTGTACGACCACCTACTTCCCATCTCTAAACCATCTAAATAAGACGAAGTAGTAGTAAGGTCAAACTCATAAGCGACGTTCTAATGTGAACCCCTTCACGGGGATGTGTAAGTTTTGGACGACCAACTCAAACCTATCTACAACAGTTCTTTACAAACACACGATGTAGTCTTAAAGACCTGCTGGAAGCGGTAGATGATAGAGACGAATGGCGAGAGAAAGAGTCAGGGAAATCCGTGCTAGCAGTACCATATGATGATGATATTAATAAATCTGGGTCGTTCAAATGATAACATGTATTGATAATATGTATTGCCTCAGGAGTAGGCAATAGCAAACACTGTTTACAGTCGAACAGTTTCAAAGAAATCGAGTGATTGGTCATTTCATATCACAGAATACTGTTAGAATGACTTTCTTTACTGACCACTGCCCTCGAAACTTTTTTCTTTACCGGAGAGTCATTGTGTTTCGGCTCTATCGACTATCTATTCGACGTACGCTCCTAGCTGCAAATTCACGTTTAGCCCATTTGTAAACATATTTGAATAAAGCATACTTGCGGTAAATTTCACTTGGTTGACATT
>OY757925.1:18451632-18469132 GCA_963585895.1 Sepioteuthis lessoniana
TTTGGAGAATTACCAATTACTAAACAAAATCATTTTTAGAAAGCGTGTGGGGGGTGGAAAACATTAAACATTAAAATGTGAAGATGTAATTAGGGTTTTTTCCATAAATATATTCCAATGTTACTTTGTGCTTTTTATTATTATTATTATTATTATTATTATTATTATTATTATTTCTTTTTCTGTTTTTTTTTCTTCTTCTCTCTTTTCCATTATCGTGCACCGTGCCCATTATTGCCTCTTTCAACGTTTAATGCACTTGTCTGCATTGCACTACAAAAACAGAAGAACGTGTTTGGCTCTTTCAGGATTTGTTGGCGGAAACGAACGTTGTTTTGCATTTGCACCGAAACAGAAAAAAAATAGAAATGATGAACATTGCAGATAATTATATTTCTGATATTCACTCACCAAATGACATCTCTAGGGGTCATTAAACTTGATGTTAAGTCATGTACTATTTATAGACTCTGTATTCTATTTAGCATATTTCTTGAATACTGTAAGGGCAAAAATGAGTACACTTCTTATAATCTTTTTTTTTAATTAGAGCAATTTTCTTCCAAAACATACTCAAGGTATTATTTGTCTAAATTTGTGAGATGACGCTTGATATTTTTCGTAATTAAGAGTATTCGGACTAATGTCGCCATCTTTATTGCAATATTCACATAAGCCGGTTATGTTTAACGGAATTAGAACAATCTGACACCGAGGATTAAAAAAAGATACGGTTCGAAATATCTGAAGAAGGCAGTAAGACGCATCAACCGAAATGTAGTGAATATATCAATGAAGATGAAGACAATAGTTCGAATATTCTAAATGACAACAAAACTCAATGATTTTATTTCTAACAGAATTTTATACAAAAAAACGGACATCATTATAGACTATTCAATACCGAACTCTATTGAATTGAAATCGAAACCACGATTAAAACAGCGCAGTCGACTGGGGCTGCAGAATGCGTCGGCTGCATCTTTTAAGACCCCTACCACAATAAGTGTCCCGGATATTACCCTATGGAATACCTCTTCAAAACGATTACTCCCAGGTCCACCCTGACCTGGAATAATTGGTTCTGGTAGGGTTCCATCTATAGGTCAAATGAAACTGTTCATCCATTTACTATATTTGAAACAATTTAACTGTGCAAAGAGAACTGATAGTGTTAGATTGTAATACTTAGCTCAGTCAGCCGGAACTGAAGAATACGCCGACTACATCTCTGCAGAGAGGTAAGACCCCCCCCACACACACACAATAAGTGTCCCAGTTATTACATTAAACTATCTGATGGTGAGGCTCCATCCCAGGAGATTTGTGGAATTTGAAGTACTCTTCAATGTTATTGCTCTCAGGTTCACTCTGCCCGAATGGTTCAAGTAGAACTGTTTGACATTTCAACTGTGTGTAAACAAAAGACTTATACTAAAGTAAATTGTTAGAAAAATAATTGTTTGATCTTTAACCTTTAAACAATTTTGAACTGTATTGTTAGTTATACATAGCAATACTTGGAACTATTTAACTTTGTGGACTTATGTTTACAAATCATATCTTATATAAATGAATAAATGTAATATAATGGCCGAGGGATTTCGTTATATGCCTTTGGGTTTAGTTAGGCTGAGAACCTTTCGGCTCAGTGCACGGGTTACTTCGGTGCAACATTAACACAGGTGTTCACGCGCGTGCGAAGCGGACATATCACTCAGAGATGTCCCAATAGCCCAGATGGGAAACGAGGCTAGCACGTGCGAATGACGTCACGCACCGGAAGCCCGAGCGGAGGGGTTGGGTAAATATGATAACGAAAAAGACATAAACGTGCATATAGCCTTCTTAATTTAAAAGTATAAATTACGTGTTTGGCACGTGTAATGCAATTTGAAAATGTTGCATTTTGAAGAGATCAGAAAAATCCTCCTGTTTTTAAAAAATATGCTGAGATAGGTAAGTTTTTTAAATTTACAGATCGTTTTAAAGTCATCCGTGGTAGATGTCACGTAAGAATGTATTTGGTATTTGTTTTTTTTCCAAAAAGACCGTATGAAAGTAAATATGGATCTGAATCCGACAATATGAAGAAAGAAGAAAAACAGAATAAACGATCTGTAAATATAAAAACTTACTCATATCTGCGTATTTTTTAAAAGCGGGAGGATTTTGCTGATCCCTTAAAAATTCAACATTTGCAAACATCATTCCACGTGCCAAACACGTACTTAATACTTTTAGATTAAGAATGCTATAAGCACATTTATATCTTCTTCGTTATGCTCATTCTATTTGCTCCTGTTATCACGACAAGCATCCATTGCTATGTGAACAATTTGCATGATATCCAAATCCTCATGAATGTTATTAAAACCGAAACGTTTAACGTTGGCTTTACATCAAAATACATTTATCTAATTTGGACTATTGTTTTTCTTAAACATATATATATATATATATATATATATATAAATCTCGTATATATATATATATACGAGATTTTTTTATTAAAGGCGTGATATACCATAAAAGGGTTAATATGCCTTAAAACCAAACCAACCAACCAACCAACCAAGCGTCCAAACAAAAGTAAAAATTGGCATTTTCACATGCCAAACAACATTTGCAGGAATAAGTTACATCGATTTTATTGAACTTTTTTAATATGATATTTAGCGCATTTTTCGTCATAAATGATTTGAACGGCATGTCAAAGCGTCTTGGGTCATTTTCTGCTTTAAGGTTAGGGAATCCCCTCCATTGTGCAGTCATATCTATGTATTTTTCTGTTGTTGTGGCTTAAGTGGAATGATTTTTAAAGAGATCAGTCAGCCTCGTAAACGGTGCTTTCGAACAGGAATGATTTTTAAAGAGATCAGTCTGCCTCGTAAACGGGACCCCAATAGGTACTACCGCGCAATTCATACAATCCAACGGATATTATTAGATATCTTTTATTATCAAAATCCGTGACCGTGAAACTAAAAAAATAAAACTTCATAAAACTGTATATAAGACGAACTAATTTTTTATTTTGGTCACCACAAGCAATCAAGCTAGATTCACCGACCACGGTAAGTGAAGTTGGTTCTTACTGGGTGTTCATACTTATGGCCTTGTGCCATATCTAAACTAAACTTAGAAATTAACTATACATGTTTTTAATTGCAGATTTTTGTGTCTTTGGTTTAGAACATTCTTTTATGGGTGTACTTATTAATGCCCGCTGCATGGGTCCGATTTTCTATCTATTGATCCAATTTAGTGGCTTCCAAGAAAGAACGAAGGAACATTGGTTCACTAAAATACTTCCAAATACTCAACTAAACAGAAGAATGAAATCAATGGGAAGAAGAAAACGAAAAGATAATGAGTTAGAATGGAACTGAAAGCGAATATGACTCTCTCTGAAAACTTCCCTATCGATCAACTTGGTATGTCCTCTAGACGGCTCTCAGAGTCAACACAGAGCTTACGATTGTGAGTTTTGATGGTTGGCTAAAATTGGTGTATCCATGTACATGGAGGTGCCCGTGGTGTAATGGTTATCGTCGTAGGATATGGACACGACGACACGAGTTCAAATCCTGGACCAGGCAAATTGCATTTCACATAGCATTAATACCCTTGGGAATTGCATGAATCCAATTATTCTCCTTCCAACTATGGGTAAATAGTAGGGCAGACTAGGTTCTACAACCTTGGAAATGCAAATAGTCTGAATTCAAACCTGTTAAAACTCCGTTTAAAAATTGACCTTGTGTCATATCCTGGCCGAGCGGAGGGGTTGGGTAAATATGCATATGTATGGATCTATTGAAGAAAGTCGCTTATGAGTTTGTTTTTTACGTCTCCAGCAGTATGTAACCAGTATGTCCTGCAATCCTTATTTTTACCCAGTCAGCTGAGGCTGTACAATACACCGACTGCTTCTCCGCTGAGGAGTAAGATCCCCATCAACGAGTGTCCTGGCTATGACACTAAACAATATGATGGTGAGGTTCTGGAGCTTTGGGGGATGCGGACTGCCTCTTCATTGCCATCGCTCCCAAGTCCACTCTTTCCCGATGTGGTAGCACCTCATAGGGTCCTCTCTATCGTTCAAACAGAACTAAATTGCGTACTTATGCTAAATTGAATTACATGAAATAGAACTGTTTACAGATCGTTTTAAAGTCATCCATGGTAGATGTCATGTAAGAATGTATTTGGTATTTGTTTGGTATAAACTGTATACTTATGCTAAACTAAACTGCTTGAAATAGAAATGTTTTGACATTGAAACTGTACTTACTCTACATTGATTTATTTGAAATAGAACTATTTTGACATTTAAGTGTGTAAACAAAAACCATACTTATATTAAACTGAATAGCTTGAAATAAAATGTTTTTACAAATAAACTGTGTACTTATGCTAAACTGAATTGTTTAAAATAGAACTATTTATTTATATAAAATTGATTTGGCATGAAATCACCTGAAAAGTTTGATATGCCATAGAACCCAAACAGACTATCCTTCTCTGAATGTTTTGTAAGATGAGAGGCAAATGGCCGTACAACTGAAGTTTTGTTGGGCACTGCTTTCAGAATTTGTACAAAACAACACCCAGGATCTTTCCATAGTTCCCATATAGCTTTTTCTCTACGCATTTTATTCGAGTCAAAGTGGTGCAACCATACTGCAGTACAGCTTGGAAGAAATTTCGTTTTGTTTATAGGAGACTATATTTCTACATGGTCGTTAACTAGTCCATGGTTTATCTATATAGATTGACATCGTTTTCAGTAGATGAAATATTGTTACCGAGGTATATGAATAAGTTTACTAATTTCAGAGACTTGTCATCTAAATATGAGATGGCTCTATCTTGATTAAAATACATGAATTCAGTTTTTAATCAGATGCATTTGCAAGAAGAACCAGATCGTACTTTATACCAAAGAGTTCAATACTGAAACCTTTGTTGTTTTTAATAATCATTAATTATTTACCAATAGGATGTGGGAGTATAATTAGGAATATTCTAGACTATTGTAAAACAAGACTTATTATATTCTAGACTATTGTAAAACAAGACTTATTATAATTTCCAAAAATAAACAACAGAATAAGAAGATAGACACAAAACAGCAAATTTACTCAATATGGCCGCAATTTTTTATTTGTATCGACATACCTTCGAAACGATCTGTATGCCTTCAAAATAAATTCTTCAGACATTTTATTCCATTTTTACTCAATAGCAGTCTTAAGTGAACCAATATTTGGATGGGAAATTGCATTTATTTTGTTTTCTAAAACGCCCCATCTAGCATAATGAAGGGGATTAAGGCCTGGGCTTGATGGAGACCATAAAGGAACTCTGATTATTTCTGAATTTTTTGTGAGGTGAGGAGCTTGTCTTTTGATGTTAAGCAAATCATCGATTCTATGTCGTTTCTTTTTGCTTGCTCATATCGGGCCGAATTTAAATTAAAAAAAGTGCTGACTAATAGACCAAATCATGAAAATTTAGATTTATCGCGTTTGTTTATCAATCTTCTCTGTATCCACGCTGTGTTTGAAAGATCCACTTATAGGGAATAACACAATTCTTCCGAAACTTCTTCCAACGGTCGAAGTGATTCTGTAATATAATGGTGGAGGGGTTTCGTTTTATATATCTTGCCTTTCGGTTTAGTTAGGCTGAGAACCTTTCGTTTAGCGCATAGGTTAGTTAGGTGCAACATTAACGCAAGTGTTCACGCGGGCGCGGAGTGGATGTTTCATCCAGAGATGTCAAAATAAAACCCCAGATAGGAAATGGGACCAGGAGGTTTGAATGACGTCATGCACCGGAAGCGTGGGCTGAGGATTTCCGAGATTTGATAAAAAGCAGTTAGTTGAGTTCCTGCCTCGGAAGAAGAAGGTTGACTTTCAGAGCTGGGCGAGGCCAGACGGCTTTGTGCGCTACGGGCGCCGCGTGTTGGTTGGGTTGAGAGCTGACGATGTAAAAGCAGTCAGCATAGAAAGATTGTGTCTCTCTCTCCTCATGTCGAGTAACCTTTAACTCAAAGGTAATAAAAAGTTTCGTACCTGAACCAATTTCGTAAAGTTTCGTGTTTTTAGATTCCCTATGACTATTTCACATATCCGTATATTATGGGTATGTTACAATTCTTTGGAACAAATTTGCTTGGGTTTTGGCAACTCAAAGACAAAAAAAAACTCTCAGTCATCAATTAACAATCATTTACTGAAGCTTATTGGTGCAGCAGTAATATGTCCAATATTTTCATAGAAAATTGTCGCTTTATTAACCAGATATACTGTCCGATATTCATATTGAATACTGTGGCACGAGAGAGAGAGAGAGAGAGAGAGAGAGAATATGTGAGAGTCTATGATCAGAGACACAAATAGACACCCTCTGCCCTGACCGACGTCTAACCTCAACTAACAACTGCTTCCAAAAGACTACATTTTCAAAATTTGCTTATTTGTATATATCTAACTTAAGGATATCGTTAGACTGAAGTCATCTCACACGTGTCACGAATTTCACTGTGGTTTTCATTTGCTCAATCAAACCTGTAACGAGACATGAATCTATTTTGTTTACAGTTGGTCTTCCTGTGTAGAATTGACTGGTCCGATCAACTAGTCGGGGAGTTCTCGCTAGAACTTTCCAATTTGACTTACATTTTCGCTCAAAAATTTTTACCTAACTTAACAGCTAACTGAAAAACTCACGACCCGACCCATGCAGCAAATGAAATTATTAATACAATCAACCATCGTGGCAACTAGGCCATATCGAACTCAGGAATCCACACAGAATCTTAAACTGAACCCTTTATTTGAACGACATGACTAGGTACAAGTCTTAAGTTATAGCAAGTCTTCCTTGTTAATCTTACCTGTTGTTGGGATTGAACCTGCAACCTTTAGATCATTTCACTCAGAAGCACCTTTCAACCAAACGCCTTATCCACAGCGCTAAACAAATTTAGACAAACATTTCTTCCAATAAAAAAACCTATTTTCCGTTACTCTTTATTGAGTGCAGGTTGTTTTTTAAGATAAATGATATATAAAGCAATATTGTGTTTTATAGGTGAGTAGATTAAGTGAAAATAATAGATAAACAAGTGGATGCTATAGAGTTGATAGTAATCAACACTGAAAAATCAAATTGATCGAGGTGAGTACAATGCAGACTCCATAGTATTATTGTTGATTTGCGAATTTCACTCAGCTGTTATTACACGTACACTCCGTCATCTGGAAAATTTTGAAAAAAATGCCGAAGTGAAGAAATATAGTCTGGCAAAGATTATTTATTCTGTTCTTTGTCGAAATTGAAAAAATTAACTCTTCTTGGTAGCAGTTACAGGCAATGAATATTGGATTGTTGGTAACAAGACAGTTGGACAGACAGACAAGCAAACAGACCGACAAAAAAACGTGAGCGTCTATGTATGTATGTATGTGTGTATGTATGTATGTAAGAGAGAGAGAGATAGCAAGTGATTGATAGCAACATGAAGATGTTTTCAATTAATTTCAAACTTTAAGAGTTTCGTCCCTAAAAAAAATCGATATATAATCATTTATGTAAATTACTAAAACTTTAGGAATTCAAGTTTTGATTACACTTAATCATTTAAATGGCGAGCATATCTCCCCAAAGACTATAAAACTATCCACGAAAGAACAGTCACGGCATTTTCTTTTTTAAACCCACTCAATTCATTAGCTTTTATTGAATAAAACAACATCTTTTAACCACGGCAAATATAATCTATTTTGAATAAGACTTTTTTTCCTGACGGAATTGTCTTTCAAAGTTTCATTACTTTTCTTTTCTTTTCTTTTAATTTAAAACATAAACAATATTTTATTCCGTATTTACTGACTCAAAACTTTCCCCATGCAAGAAGGTAAGACCCCTACCCAAAACTAAAGAATGTGTTCTTGCTATGGTATTAACCAGTATCAGGTTGTAACGTTCTAGTTCTAGAGCTCTGGTAAGTGTGGAGTGACACCTTCATCGACTTTTCCTCACAGCAAGGTTGTGATGGGGGTCCGACTGAAACTTAAGACGAAGTGTCACACTTATAAACCTGTTAGAACCGGGAGGTACAAGCGTCTATGTGGTGTAGTTGTATTACAAACGCCTATTTTTTGCCGTGGTAATGTTAAAATATTACTCCCAGGTTCACTGACCTGTAGTGAAATAATTTGTTAGGATCCAATCTATATATCAAATGCTTGAAAATTATTTGTTTTAAATAGAAAAATATGAAGCCTGATGACTGTGTGCAAGCAAACAATTATTATTAAATAGAATTATTAATGTAAGATAGAAATGCTTGAAACCAAAACAAAAGCAAAAAAAAAACAAAAAAAAACAATAAAAATTAACTCTTGTAAATACAAATAGAAAACAGATACAGACCATCAAGTGGAACATTATAGATTCGACTATAATCGCTCTTGGCACGGCTTGATAATTCAATTATCGCTTCACACGGTACTGGAAAAGGTAGAACTTCAGCAAAGCATCCCAGTGACTCTTAAGTTGACCCGCTGGAATATTGCAATAATATAAAAATGTTATATAATAACCGAGGGATTTCGGTTCATGCCTTTGAGTTTAGTTAGGCTGAGAACCTTTCGGCTCAGAACATGGGTTAGTTAGGTGCAACATTAAGGCAGGTGTTAACGCGGGCGCGTGCGGACGGATGGAGGTGTCACTCAGATGTCATAATAGTCCGAGACGAAACGGGGTGACAGGGTACGGGTGACGTCACGCACCGGAAGCGCGCGGAGGTTTGTGTGAGATTTGAAGAAAGTTAGAGTTGAGAATTAGACGCCAAACGAGAAGGATCGACTTTTGGAGCTCGCAGACGCGAAGCGAACTTGCGCCCGATGAGGGCCGCACGAGATGGGGGCCAAATGAATAAGACAGGAGAGAAGACTGTGTCTCTCCTCCTTACGTCGAAACCTTTAACTCAAAGTTAATTAAAAGGTTTCGTACCTGAACAAGAAGTCGTTACGTGTTTTCGAATATTGAGATTCCTATGTTCTATCGTAATGAACACTATATGTCTATTTCGCACATGGCCATATTCGTATATATGGCTATGTAACATAAACATTCATAACAGGCGGTCTGTTAAAACGCAGAGAATCGATAGCGTTTTTATTTTTATTTATATTTGTTTGTTGGTTTGTTGGGGCTTTTTTGTTATTGTTGCAGTTCTGTTTTTGTATTTGTTTTTGTTTTTGTTTTGTTTTTTATTTTGTTGTTGTTTTGTTGGGTTTTTTTCAGACATTAAGATTCCAAATAAAATTATATCATTGCTTTGTAAAATAAAGATAATTCAATAATTTTGATTTAAAGTAAGTTATTTTGCAACGAGATCAGATTTTTTATTAAGCTCTTAGAATGCGCTAACTGTAACCAAACTGCTTAGCATAAAATAATCCCAGAAAATTTGACGAGCAGTTAAAATCAATCAATCAATTAATCAATCAACCCAGTGTTACAGTCGGCTGGGGGTGCAGAATAGACCGACTGCATCTCTGCAGAGGGGTAAGACCACTCCCAACGAGTGTCCGGGATATGACACTAAAATTCACATCGTGAGGCTTTAGTAATATTGGAGCATTGGGCAATATGGAGTACCTCTTCATTGCCATCACTCCCAGGTCCACTTTGGCCCGGGGTGGTAACACCTGACAGGTCCTTTCTATGGGTCAAATAGAACAAAACTGTAAACTTATGCTAAACTGGATTGCTTAAAATAGATCTGTTTTGACATTTAAAATGCGTACTCATGCTAAACTGAATTGTTTGAAATATAATTCGGCATTAAATGACTCGAAAAGGTTGATACGCCATCAACCAACCAACCAACCAACCAACCAACCCTCCCATGTAGACAACGAGTTGACAATTTCCGATCTTCGGATAAATTTACAAGATACTGGTGTCTGACTGATGATTCTTTTAAGATACTGTGTTGTCTGATCAACTGTCGATTGCCTTGTAATGTTTTGTCTGCCGAAGTGGAAAAGGGAAGAAAGCCGTTCGTTTTGTCATGGCGGAAACTTGTCTCAAAGTTAAACTGATTGAAAAATTGCGTTTGTTTAGCAGCGTTTACAAAATATACAACAATAAAACAAACAAAAAACTACTCAATAATTAACATCAAAGGAAGAAAGCTGCATCCAAAGGTTTGTTTGTTTGTTTGTTTTTCAACTTTGATCATGAGTTTTCTTCTCTCTGTAAATATTTTTGTTTGACTGTTTGAAATTTTCAGTAGCTAAGCAAAATTCAAGTTTGTTAGTTGATTGGTTGGTTGGTTTTTGTGGCATATCAAACTTTGTAGTTTATTTTATGCCAAATCTATTTTTAGACAAAAAATCAGTTCTATTTCAACCAATTCAGTTTAGCATGAATACACAGTTTAATTGTCAAAAACATTTCTATTGCAAGCTATTCAGTTTATTCAAACAGTTCTAATTTAAACAAATCAGTTTACTATAAGTATAGGTTTTGTCTACACACAGATGAATGTCAAAAGAGTTCTATTTCAAACAATTCAGTTTAGCATAAGTACAGTTTCAATGTCAAAAACAGTTCTATTTCAAACAGTTCAGTTTTGCATAAGTACGCAGTTGACATGTCAAAACAGTTCTGTTTCTAGCAGTTCAGTTTCGTATAAATACGCTTGTAGTTCTATTTGACCCATAGATAGGACCCTATCAAGTGCTACCACTCCGGGCCAGATTGGGCCTGGGAGCGATGGCAAGGAAGGGGTAATTTGCATTTCCCAATGCTCCAGTATTACTGGAGCTTCACCATGTGATTGTTTAGTGTCATATGCAGGACACTTGTTGGGGGAAGTCTTAGCCCTCTGCAGATAAGTAGTCGGTGTATTCTACAGCCATATCCGACTGGGCAAGCAAAATTGAAGACACATCAAATTATCTTGCTACGTCTTCCAGACTCTTACTACAGCCAGTACTACGAAAATGGCGAAGAGTATGGGAAGTTACTGGAGCAGTCCTACGTATACATCCAACCACGTCTGTTAGGAGTAGGCTGCGACACAAGGTCATTTTTAAGCGGAGTATAGCAAGTCTGAATTCAGACTTTCCACTTCTCTAAGATCAGTTGCTATATCAAGGCTAAAGCACACTGTCTATTCAACCATTTACTCATAGATGGAGGAGAGAAAAGAGAGGTTCATGCCTTTCCTAAGAATATTTGTACAAAACTAAAATGCGAACAACCTTGTCACAAAACTCACTCTCGGAGTAAGATCCACTGTATTTGCAGATTCCTGGGAATGTCTTTTGTTAGTGCTGAACAAGAGACTGCATAACACGTTTTTAAAGTTCTTTACCAGCATATATATCTTATTTAGAAAAAAAAAAAAAAAAAAATGGCTTCCGAAGAAATAGATCCACGACCTCACAAATATTAACCATCCGCAGAATCCTTGAAGGTGTACGGGCAAAGAACCTACAAGCGACATTAATATTTGTCGACTTTACCAAGGCTTTCGACTCCATTCACAGAGGAAAAATGGAACAAATCCTACTAGCGTACGGCATACCTAAAGAAACCGTAGCGACAATAACGATTCTCTATAGAAACACTAAAGTAAAAGTACGATCACCGGATGGAGACACAGAATACTTTGACATTGTAGCAGGAGTACTACAAGGGGACACGCTGGCCCCGTACATCTTTATCATTTGTCTAGACTACGTACTTAGAACATCGATTGACAAAATCAAAGAGAATGGCTTCGAACTGACGAAGAAAAGAAGCAGGAGATACCCCGCAACAACAATTACCGACGCCGACTACGCCGATGACATAGCCATACTGGCAAATACACCTGACCAAGCCGAAACACTTCTGCATAGTTTGGAACGAGCAGCAGCAAGCATAGGCCTCCGTGTTAATGCACACAAAACGGAATATATGTGCTATAACCAAACGGAGGACATCTCCACTCTAGAAGGAACCCCACTTAAACTAGTAGACAAATTCACGTACCTAGGAAGCAGCGTCGAATCAACCGAAAAGGACATCGAAACGAGGTTAACGAAAGCATGGACAGCTGTCAATAGGCTATCGATTATATGGAAATCAGACCTAACCGATAAAATGAAACGCAGTTTCTTCCAGGCAGCGGTCACATCGATACTGCTATATGGCTGCACTACATGGACGCTAACAAAACGGCTGGAGAAGAAACTAGATGGCAATTACACAAGAATGCTGCGGGCAATCCTGAACAAGTCCTGGCAGCAACACCCCACAAGACACCAACTGTACGGCCACCTGCCCCCTATCACAAAAACTATTCAAGTTAGACGAACCAGACATGCAGGACACTGCTGGAGAAGCAGAGATGAACTCATAAGAGATGTACTCTTATGGATCCCCACACATGGCCGCGCAAAAGCAGGACGACCAGCTCGAACGTACATTCAGCAGCTATGTGAGGATACAGGTTGTTGTCCTGAAGACCTACCTAGGGCGATGAACGATAGGGAGGAGTGGCGAGAGAGGGTCAGGGATATCCATGCTGCCAGCACGATATGATGATGATGACGATCATAGCAGTGATGACAGTGTCGTTGACAATAAAAGTGAGAATCACATTGTCTGTCTTTCACCGGTCCGATTTGAAAAAGGTGTTTTCATTGCACTATTGATAATTGCGTTAAACGAGACTTGCTACTGATACTACTCCCGCCACAGCTGAAACGCAATATTTACCAGATAATCGTTTTCATATCTACTGTTTGGTCCGATATAGGCGTTCTGCAAGCGTCAATAAATGCACTTTGTTTCTTAGCAAATGGTGAAATTCCAATAACACATTTCTACTTAGTGTTATTAATTGTCTTTGTCTAATTTTGTCTGTTGGGAAATACCAACTTATGTGCATTCTGTAGATTAAATGATACGTGTAGCTTTCCTACTGATTGCTGTCTTCTTTATCGTTTTACTAATGCGATAGTATATGTTAATACTCATATTGGGCCTGTCAGTATAACTATATATACATACATATATATAGCTCTTCGCAAGAACTGTGTACTCCACATATATTTTAAAGGTATACATATAAAATCCCTTCGCTTACTCTGAGAATGATAATGGCTCTAGA
Source organism: Sepioteuthis lessoniana (assembly GCA_963585895.1). Lineage (NCBI taxonomy): Eukaryota > Metazoa > Mollusca > Cephalopoda > Myopsida > Loliginidae > Sepioteuthis > Sepioteuthis lessoniana. The sequence goes on from OY757925.1 coordinate 18,464,825, forward strand.
GTAAGATGTCCACTCGACGTTAAGTTGGCCGAGTTTCGATCCCGGCTTGAAACATCTCGCAGGTCTAGCCACATTAATGAGATGTGATACAACGGAACGGTCTGTCTGAATGACAGTATATATACGAGGATCATTTAATAAGTTTCCAGACTTTTTTCTTGTGGGAACTTTTATTGATAGCACATACATGAAACTCTAGTCCACTTCAAAGTAATCTCCTCCGGTTGCAATGCACTTGTTGTACCGTTCCAACAACTTCTGGAAGGCCCCATAGAAGTCCTCTTGTGTGAGTGTGTCAATGACCTTCGTCACAGCATCTTTCATCCCCTCTATTTGTCTCATAACGACAGCCTCTGAGCTTAGAGAATAAGGAAAAGTCACAGGGAGCAAGGTCTGGACTATAGGGAGGCTGAGAAACTGTCTTGATGCCCATCTTGGTCAAATAGTCTGTAACAAGGATGAAGTTGTGGAGTGGTGCATTGTCCTGGTGGTAATGACAATGACCCGATTTGAAGAGTGCTGGCCTCTTCCGACCGAATCTCATCCTGAACTCCCTTAAAACCTCAACATAGTAACCGTAACCCTAACCCTTTGGCCAATCAACGTTGGTGTATTGACTTTCTTACTCCTCCCACACCTCTCATCATCCCTCACAGAATCCCTGCCTTCCTCGAATCTCTTATGCCACTCAAAAACCGATGCTCGATTCATGCAAGATGGTCGAAAAGCAGTCTGAAGCATTCTATACGTTTTTATGGCATTTTTTTCAAGTTTAAAACAGAATATTATTGCATATCGTTCTTCTAAAGTGTCCTCACATCCAGATTGCATTTTTGAAATTCACCTGCTGTGATAATCAAGCTTTAGTATGGTGTATTCCAATTACTGCTGTTGCTGGACATTTGAACCTGAAATCATAAAAAATGGTTAGTCATCTCACAAGATGTATAGCAATAACATACTGAATTTTCAAGAGCCTACGGCAATTTTACATGCCTGTAAAAAGAAAGTCTGGAAACTTATTGAATTCCCAACGTATATGATTATGAATTATTAAATATGAAAGATACTTCGCTTCAACCTATTTTATCGTTGATCAGTTCAAGTCTACTTATGAGTCACTTGACATCTGGGTGGAAAGAATTAAAAAGTCGCAATATTTTTCCCAAGTACTTACAGCCCTAACTGGAGCCATCTTCGGCGGAAACGAACAACAAAATGACAGACACAATGAATAGTCGTATCTATTTATATAAGTATTAGGAGAATGAACGAGTGGGACAAGGTGTCCTTTTACCTGAACATGTTGAAATTTAAGGTGACATACTAGAGCCAGCATCCTCGTAAATATTAGGAGGATGAACGAGAGGGACAAGGTGTCCTTTTACCTGAACACCCTGGAATTTAAAATGACATACTAAAGCCAGTATCCTCGTAAATATTAGGAGGATGAACAATGGGACAAGGTGTCCATTTACCTGAACACCCTGGAATTTAAAATGACATACTAAAGCCAGCATCCTCGTAAATATTAGGAGGATGAACAATGGGACAAGGTGTCCATTTACCTGAACACCCTGGAATTTAAAATGACATACTAAAGCCAGTATCCTCGTAAATATTAGGAGGATGAACAATGGGACAAGGTGTCCTTTTACCTGAACACCCTGGAATTTAAAATGACATACTAAAGCCAGCATCCTCGTAAATATTAGGAGGATGAACAATGGGACAAGGTGTCCTTTTACCTGAACACCCTGGAATTTAAGGTGACATACTAAAGCCAGCATCCTCGTAAATATTAGGAGGATGAACGAGAGGGACAAGGTGTCCATTTATCTGAACACCCTGGAATTTAAGGTGACATACTAAAGCCAGCATCCTCGTATATATTAGGAGGATGAACGAGAGGGACAAGGTGTCCATTTATCTGAACACCCTGGAATTTAAGGTGACATACTAAAGCCAGCATCCTCGTATATATTAGGAGGATGAACGAGAGGGACAAGGTGTCCATTTATCTGAACACCCTGAAATTTAAGGTGACATACTAAAGTCAGCATCCTCGTAAATATTAGGAGGATGAACGAGAGGGACAAGGTGTCCATTTACCTGAACACCCTGGAATTTAAAATGACATACTAAAGCCAGCATCCTCGTAAATATTAGGAGGATGAACGAGAGGGACAAGGTGTCCATTTATCTGAACACCCTGGAATTTAAAATGACATACTAAAGCCAGCATCCTCGTAAATATTAGGAGGATGAACGAGAGGGACAAGGTGTCCATTTATCTGAACACCCTGGAATTTAAGATGACATACTAAAGCCAGCATCCTCGTAAATATTAGGAGGATGAACGAGAGGGACAAGGTGTCCATTTATCTGAACACCCTGGAATTTAAGGTGACATACTAAAGTCAGCATCCTCGTAAATATTAGGAGGATGAACGAGAGGGACAAGGTGTCCATTTACCTGAACACCCTGGAATTTAAGATGACATACTAAAGCCAGCATCCTCGTAAATATTAGGAGGATGAACGAGAGGGACAAGGTGTCCATTTACCTGAACACCCTGGAATTTAAGATGACATACTAAAGCCAGCATCCTCGTAAATATTAGGAGGATGAACGAGAGGGACAAGGTGTCCTTTTACCTGAACACCCTGGAATTTAAGGTGACATACTAAAGTCAGCATCCTCGTAAATATTAGGAGGATGAAAGAGTGGGACAAGGTGTCCTTTTATCTGAACACCCTGGAATTCAAGGTGACATACTAAAGCCAGCATCCTCGTAAATATTAGGAGGATGAACGAGTGGGACAAGGTGTCCTTTTACCTAAACACCCTGGAATTTAAGGTGACATACTAAATCCAGCATCCTCGTAAATATTAGGAGGATGAACGAGTGGGACAAGGTGCCATTTTACCTGAACACCCTGGAATTTAAGGTGACATACTAAAGCCAGCATCATCGTAAAAATTTAGGATTCGAAAAATTACATTCCTTTGATCATTCAACTCTTTAAGTAATGACAGAAATATGCGACAATCCATATTTTGCAATATTAATTTTTGTCTAAGAATTTTTATTATCTTCCATTCTTTATATACACATTTGGTATCAGTTAAAATAAGTTTTTAAGAAGACGAACAGAAAATTTTATCCTGATCCAATCAGTAGAATTGGAATTTTAAAAAAGGTTTATCATCATCATCATCATCATCGTACCGCTAGCACGTATATCCCTTACCCTCTCTCACCACTTCTCCCTATCGTTCATCGCCTCTGGCAGGTCTTCAGGGCTACATCCCGTATCCTCATATAGCTGCTGTATGTATGTTCGAGCTAGTCATCCTGCTTTTGATCGGCCATATGTGGGGGTCCATAGGAGTAAATCACTTATGAGCTCGTCCCTGCTTCTCCAGCAGTGTCATGCTTGTCTGGTTCGTCTAACTTGGATAGTTTTCGTGATGGGAGGCAGGTGGCCGTACAGTTGGTGCCTTGTGGGGTGTTGCCGCCAGGACTTGTTCAATATTGCTCACAACATTCTCGTGTAATTGCCATCTAGCTTCTTCTCCAGCCGTTTTGTTAGCGTCCACGTGGTGCATCAATACAGCAGTATCGACACAACCGCTGCATGGAAGAAACTGCGTTCGAATTTTGAAATTGAAAATTACAAAATCGATATATATATATATATATATATATATATATATATATAGATATATATATCAAGTAAATAAAGACTGTAAATATCCAAAGAAAGAGTGGTCAATGCACGGCTATTTAATGCAAAATACACCGACAGACCAAAATATGTATTGTTGTTTAAAAAGCAAGAAATTTAGGAATTGTATCCATTTCTATGGAGGACTATTTCTAAATTTCTTGTTTGAGTACCCTGGCGAAGGAATTTACGGCCGCCACTTGCATAATGCAAAGCTCTTCGAACGAATTGAGCACTCTGGTATCCGGTAAGGTATAAATGTAAACAAACGAAAGCTACTACCTAATGCCTTATAATTCCTAAGTTGACGTGATTAACTTTTTGGGTGAGCGGTATCATACTAAGTCTAAAGTAAAGTTGGGCGGATTTCGATCCCAGCTTCAAGCGTCCTACGTGTCTAGCCCCACTGAAGAGCTGTGATACAGTCAGTCTCTGGATGACTACATATAGTCATCCACAGACTGATTGTACAGGGTGGAACGATAAAGATGTCGCCCTAGAAAAGACGACATGATTCCTTTTCCGCTTAATGAAAACAGGTTTTCTTTTTTTGTTGCAGACCATCTACTAGTTGGC